>JANXHW010000012.1:13278333-13893750 GCA_026170595.1 Plestiodon gilberti rubricaudatus
TAACAGCCATTGACCAACCTCTAACCAGCCTCTTCCAAAACATTTTGCAGGGGCTTCTGGGAATCCGCCCACCAGAGCAAACGCATCAGCCTATCCTGCATCTCGCTTTAGATGCAGGCTGCAGGGGGAAACCAGGCAAAGTCTGGAAGCGAACGACAATGGAGGACGATGCATGAACATTTTGCGTATATAATGAGAGAGAGACTTTTCTGTGACTTCTGGCTCTCTGATATATGGTGCGAGGTGCTGTGCTCTATCACAGAGTCCGCTTTGCCACCTTGCCGAAGTTTTCTGTGATGAAGTGAAATCTTTGTGTTATGAGCTACTTTGGCGGCCACCGGGGCCTCTTTATCCTCATCGCGGAAATGTGTCCCTCTGGTGAGAAAGGTCACTTTGCACAAACGATACCTTGGTGGGGCCTTTTTATGGCTTTGGGAACTTCTGTGTCATCGTTTGTTCGCTCTGCTGCTTCTCTCAGTCCCGTCCTCACCCTCTTCCCCCCCCCCGCCCCGCCGCACACTAAGTTGAATCGACATGGTATTTCATAAAACGCAGCTCCAGTTCCCATTAGCTGTTCCTTCAGTGTGACTCCTTTTCCTGCTTAGGCAGCTGAAACTGGAGACAGAAAAGGCTGCAGGGAAATGTAGTTAACCGTTCATCCCTATGGGGAGTTTCAGGACTTTTTCTCATTTTTAATCAAGAAAAGCTTCATCACTGTCAGTCTCCTTTGGCCCCAAAGTCTGCAGGAACTCTGCTGCTTAGGCAAAGAAAGAAGAGAAAGAAGACTAAAAAGAAATAAAAACGGAAAGTGTAGTGGCTGAACTGGGGGAGGACAGCAGGGCCATGGAATCCTTCGTTATAAAATGTACCATTAGATGCCCGTGTCTCACTTTTTGAAACGTTTCCGGGTCAAAGATTTCCTGGGTTCATGCCTCCTTTTAGAGGAGGAAACACTGGAGGTATATGGTGTCTTTGTTGTGTTGGTGTTATTTACAAATGTGCAGCTTTGAGCATTGGATGGAGTTACCGGGGGCGCATGCTCCAGCAAGTGCTCACTTACATGATTTTTTTAAGCATGCCGGTTGGCTGCTAGTTCCTTCCCTTGGCTTCCAATGCCGTCGCAGTCGGATCAAATCCCATCTCCGGCTCTCTGTTCCGGAATCCACAGCTCATTGTCATCTTTGTCTTTTTCACTCACTGCACAAAAGGAGAAGTAAGACCCCCCAACACTTGTGCCTCAGCCCCTCTTCCAAGGTGCAATTGCAGGGTCCTGAGGGCCCCCACTCAGGATCATCAGGGAGTGGTTAAGAAGCATCAACTAGCCTCCTGTCCAGTTAAGCTTAACAAAACAACTGGCCGGCTTCTATCCCTGACTGCTAGCTTGTCAGGGGTGTCACGAGGGTTGCTGGCTCCTGGGACGAGATTTCATGGCGTCACCCCCATGGACCTCCTCCCAGACCAGACCACACGATGCAGAGGCCTCCTAGGAAATGTGATCCCCAGGCAAGTTGCAGCAGAGATCGAGAAAAACCTATTTTCTACCAGTGGTGCGTTTTTGCGCCACCGGTAACAAATAGAATAGAAAGTCATTTTGGTGTCACCCTTCCCTGGGGTGTCACCTGGTGCGGTCTGCACCCCCTAGTGATGCCCCTGTAGCTTAATACAGTATAAGCCACCTTTCAGCTAAGTTGTATCTGAGGAGATGTACAATACAATTAGAAACTATTCCAGTGGGTTCCCACTGCAAAGTCTTACAGCTTTACAGCAGTGAGTACCAGTAGGTGCTGCGACAACAACCGACCCAGATAGGATCGGACTGTTTTTCAGCTTTGAGGTCCCAGCAGCTTTGAGGTCTCACCTATTATTATTATTATTATTATTATTATTATTATTATTATTATTAGTAGTAGTAGTAGTAGTAGTAGTAGTAGTAGTAGTAGTAGTAGTAGTAGTAGTTCCTGTTGCTGTTGTAAAATAATAAGAATAATAAAAGTTCTTAAAGTGGTTTCCATAGCAAAAGGAATGAGAAGATAATTCCCTGCCCCAAAGAGGCTTACAGCAATGGTTCTCAACCAGTGGTACTTCAGCCAACTGGTGGTGGTACTCGGACCTCTGGACCACTGAAACCCCACTCCAACGTAGCACTTTTGACGGCGTGTTTTCACTCCCAAGAGGCTCCTGCCTTTGGCCAAGCCTCTCAGAAATGCTGAGAAGGGCCCTCCCACTCGCCCAGAGCCTCCTGCCTGTGTTTTCTGGCCTCCAAAAACCTGAAAAAACCTGAAAACCCGGAAGTAACTGGTGATGATGTCATCGCCAGTCACTTCCGGTGGTACACAGCAGGAGAGTGGCGCCGGAGGTGGTACTCGGCCGGGAAGGGGTTGAGAATCCCTGGCTTACAGTATAAAATGAACCAAAGCTGAGACCCCAGCAAGCAGCTACCAGAAGGGGTGCCATGGTAGGGTGAGTGGGGGCAGTTGCTCTCTCTCTGCTTCTCTCTCCCGTGAGAGAACCAGCCCTCTTTGCCCAATTGACTTTCCTATTTCTGTATAAACATTGGCCTAGATTACCTTGAAGGACATTTTTCCCTGGCCTGCTCCGAAGCTGCTCTTCTGTGAAAACACAGTTGTTTCTGACGGATTTGGCTGGAAGAGACTGAGTACTTCACACAGGGGTGTCGGCTGATGTGGGGCCCTGGGGCGGTGGGCCCCAGGGCGCAAGGGGCGAGGGGTGGGCCCCATCATGTTCTGGGGCTAGCTACGCCACTGACTTCACATACTATTTTGGACAGAGAAGCACAAAGAGATAGACAAAGGGTGGCTTCCTACCTTGGGAGCAAAGTATAAATATCTCACCTTTTTTTTTTTTTTTTGACAAACGAAATACTGTTTGACAGGGCTTTTCAAAGGCAGCAGAACCGACTGTCAGAAAAGGACTGAATTTTATGAAATGAAGAGGAAGCAATGGGAAAAGCATCCTTTGAGTACGGTGCAACTGCTTAAATAATCTTCTCATTCTGCTAAGGGCCAGTAATATTGAGCATAAGCTCTCCGAATGCACAGGAGAATCTTGTCTTTTGAAAATTGGGGATCTGCATAAAAATCTTGCACTTCATCTGTTGCCATGTAATAAATTAAAGCATTTCCGAGTGAGGCTCTTTTCCCTGCGATTTTGTCCTTGAAGTTCAGGGAATAGAGTTCTGAGCAGCGAAAGTGTGTGCTAAAATATGCAGTATCTTTTTCCGATGTGGTGTGATTCAAACAGCCCACTGATCGGAATTCTGTCCGGAACCACATTTGTGTAAAGACTGGAGGACGTTAAGCCCGTGACACACCAAGCACATTTTCCGTGCGTCGCAGAGGTGCGTCCGGGCTGCGTGTGCGTTTTTGCTGTATGACATGCCTTCATTCTGGCCGCCGGGAGCCGCCGGGAGCCACGGATGAGTGGACGCCTCTGCTGGGCAATGCCCAGCTTTTGGAACGTTTTTCGCGTTCCGTCCATGTTCCAGCCCCCTGGGGGCGGGACACAGAGCAGCCTGAGCTAATCAAAGGGAAGAAAGCTGATGCCAATCAAAGGGAAAGAGGGGGCAGATTGTTTTGGTAAAGCAGCCATTTCCCCCCCCCCCCCCAAGCTTGGAGTAACTACGAGTGCGCTGTTTTCAAACCTTCGTCACTTCAGTGTTGGTTTTTGGCAATCCAGAAATACAGTATGTTGAATTTAACATGAGCCTGGGGCAGCCAGCAAGCTCCATCCTGTTCTCCAATGCGTCTAGTGTTTGCGGTCATTTGCTGATTCCCCCCCCCTTTTTTGCTGGTTTTATTTTGTAGTTTTACTGCCATTTAATATTGTGACTTTAGTTGGATTAAAAACAAACAAACAGAACAGACGGTGTGTCTTGGCTTTATAATTACAGTACTTTAATGGAAGAGTGGGCTCAAAGAGGGGAAAGAGCGGGAACCAGTCCACTCCAGCGCCCTGGGAAGCTCCGGTGATGTCGAGTTTTGCTCTTGCCCCATCGCTCTGCAATCCAACGACGGAGCGTTCGTTCGTTTGACAGGTCCGTGGCTATTCTCCAGAGGGGAAAGCCGGTTTGTGGGCCTGGGAAAGGAACGGACAGTCCTGGCCAGCCTCTTCTCTCTCTCCCCCACCCCACCCCGTTCGCTTAGCGTTCCTCTGCCTCCTGCTTCTGCAACCCCGGCACGGCTGCGATCTGGTGGGACATGCTTACGTCCCATCCGGCCCCCTCGCATGCGGCAACGCAGCCTGAGCAACGTGCGCGCCGCACGGAAAACGTGTCTGATGTGCCTTGGGCTTTAAACGAAATTCAACCTCAGATTGTCAGTCGGATAAACTGGTGATGATGTCTTTGTTTTCTGTTGGGTTTATCAGTGCTGCTCTACAGGAGAGTCCAAAGTACAAAATCTTGTGCCGCTATAAAACGTAGCAGGGTGAAATTGGCCTTGCTTTGCAGCAAGTGTGGCATAATGCATCTTTCTCATCATAAAAGAGAGGAGGATGGGAGCCACAGGTGGCAGTGACGTACCTAGCACCACTGGTACCCGGGGCAGACTGCTCCCTCTGCTCTGCCCGTAGCAGTGCTTGAAGCCATAGATAGCCTCCACCTTGAGATCCACCGGAGGATAAGATGTGATTTGTTTTCAAGAATCTCATATAAAAAGGGGGATATAAAAAAAATTGATTTAGAAAAATTTGAACAAATTTGAAGAAGAAAAATGGGGTAGCTTTATATATTAAAATGTTTGAAGGGGGAATTAAGATATTTAGATGATAAAGGAAAAGTTAGTTAATCTTTTTGTGAATGATTGGAAACCACCTACAGATTCTTTAATAGAGAGAGTGAGAGAAGAAGTGATGAAATGTGGATTTAATGAATAGTATGTTGGAGATATCGGCTTAGTTATAGGTATTATAAGTAGAAAATATATAATAGTATACAAGTAGGATTTACTGCTTTGCACTTGCTGCAATCTTTCAAAATACTGTACGTTGTATTGTTTTAAGAACATAAGAACATAAGAAGAGCCCTGCTGGATCAGGCCAAAGGCCCATCTAGTCCAGCTTCCTGTATCACACAGTGGCCCCACCAGATGCCTCAGGGAGCACACAAGACAACAAGATACCTGTATCCTGTCGCCACTCCCTTGCACCTGGCACAGAGAAAACCTACCTCTAAAGCCAGGAGGTTGCTTATCCCCATCATGGCTTGTAAGCTGTGATGGACTTTTCCTCCATACATCTGTCCAATCCCCTTTTAAAGGCATCCAGGCCAGGTGCCATCACCACATCCTGTGTCAAGGAGTTCCACAAACCAATTACTTTTGTTTTAGTATTATACTAATACAATTTTATATATATATATATATATATATATATATATATATATATATATATATATATATATATATATATATATATATATATATATATATATATATATATATATATATAAAAGAGATCCCCCGGGGGAGACCAGGACTACCTGAAATTCAAAGCAATGGGTAGACCAGGACTCTGCCTCAAGACTCCCCATAGAGGAGGCCATGTCTACCCGGCACTCAGGCACGCTGGCACCCCTTCCAACATGCACCCGGGGCGGGCCGCTCCCCTGCCCCACCTTTGGTATGCTATTGACATGTGATCCTACCATGAAGCAAGGCGAAGCAGGCAGATTCAGGCAGCAGACTTGTGGGCCGGTTCTCTAGACTGACCCAGCAGCCCCATCTAGCCTGCCTCCCTATGGATGTCCTGAAGATGAAGGAAAGCAAAATGGCACCATGCGTTTTTTTCTCTTCCCTCCTCAATTAAAAATATATATATACAACCTGGATAGGGATGAGATTTGAAAGAAGAAAGGATTGTGGGTGGGGTGAATTTAATAGATGAAAAGAGAAAGGGAAGGGAAGGGACCCCGTTCGGTGCTCTGCTTCAGATGGCAACAATGCCCCGGGTCGACACCAATAAGACCCAAACTGGACGTAACGTCAAGGGTATCATTGTCTGGCTACGGGCTTATTTCCCCTTTAAAATAGCTGCTCAAGTTGCGAGTTCATTTTGGACTGGGACCGCGACATGGAGGCTGGATGTGTTTTCATCCTGTGCCATTTTCTTCCCGAAAGAGGCAGTTTAATCCCGAAACGGCCATTTGCTGCAATGGCACCTTCACGGTTAAATAACCACCGGACAAGCATTGAGTGCAGGGGGCCGGGAGCACGGGGCCTAAACACTGTTCTCAGCTGCCATTCTCACGTGCTGGCCTGCCACAGACTTAGCGGTGTCTAAAGTGGGCATAAAGTGGGCTTCAGTGGGCATAAGCTGGGGACGGAATTGTATCGACTCACTCACCTGCTACCTGGGCAAAAGAGGTCCCTTTTAAAGTGGCAGCTCTCTTACACTTAGCAGGGGGAGAGCAATTCTTCCTCTTCATCCCAGCGGAGCATCTTTTCCAGCCCCTGTTTGCTTCTGTGTCTCCCTTCTGCCTTTTATTTATTTTTTTAGAGCACCTTCTTATGTACCATGTTAAAGCACTGGGCGGTTCCCCTTGTTTGCCGAAAAGCACTATATAAATATTCCAAGTAATAATGAGTGATAATTTAAATGATGAAATACTAATGATTCATTTTGTGTTAAAATGTTTATATCCCGCCCGATCCCTTGACGGCTGAAGGCGGCCAATAATATGCGCCGGAAACCATGGTTTCTAGCCTTGATACACATCCTGGTTTGATTTGGTGCCCTTTGTGGAAGGCGTGTCTCTCCAGAAAGGAGCAACAAGAGCCGGGAAAGGCTTGGGAAGGGCCATCCAGCAAGTCGATTCTTTGATCAACCATTAGCATCTACATTCTGGTTTCATTAACTCAAAAGAAAGTGGAGAGGGAGAGGGGGGGCTGGCTTCATGACAGAGCAGTGCGCCTGTGACAATGGCGATGTGTTAAAATGCATTAGTGCTCACTTTACATTCCTCTCATCTTTTTAAAAGCTCCCAAATCTCGTGCATTACACAGACCTCTGGTCACTTGTCTGTGAAATGCATTCAGGCTGCAGCAATGGAGGTAATACAATGGCTTTAAATCCTGTTTAGAATTTCCAAAAGCCCTTGTTTGCTGCCTAGAAACCCACCGTGATCCATTAGCCTGTCCACACTGGGCTTCTACAAAGCAGGTTCACCGTGAACGTTGAGAGTTTTTTTCACCGGAGCTTTTGCCTTTGTCTTTTCCCCCCAGCTTGCTACCACTGCTGTTTTGCTATCATCCCCCCCCCCCCCCGCGCGCGCGCATTTGTTTATTTTACTCTGAAGTTTTCATCCCCTTTTCTCAATCCTGCAGAGAGAACCTGTTACTTGGGTGGTTTCCCCTCATCCTGACACACTGTGATAAAGTTGTCAGCTTTTTATTAATACTCCTCCTGATCAGTATTAACAGCTTGCCGCCTTCCCTTCTTAACTATTCCACCAGTGGACAATTATTTGAACTTTTCACAGTGATATCGAGCAGATCATGGGTGATGATAAAACACCTACAAACCCCTCTCTATAATCTACTAAATATTGTAGATATATTGTAGATGCGCACGCACAAAGAATGTAGATGTAGATCCACCATATGGGTGGATTCATGGAGAAGGTGGATCTAGAAATGGCTAAACCGTTGCCAGAACTTCACATCTCCATTCACTCATGAAGCTCATTGGGTCAATTTCCTGTCCTGCATCAGGATTGTTGTGAGGGTAAAGGGGTGGAGAGCCATTTGCGCCCTCTTGAACTCCTTGGACGAAGGGCAGAATAATTTATTTATTTATTGTTCACATTTTTATACCGCCCTTCCTCCAAGGAGCTCAGAGTGGTGTACATATTTCCTCCCCTCCTTTTGTCCTCACAACAACCCTGTGAGGTAGGTGGGGCTGAGAGTTAGTGACTGGCCCAAGGTCACCCAGGAAGCTTCGTGGCTGAGCGGGGATTTGAACCTGGATCTTCCAGGTCTAAGTCCGACTCCCAAACCACTACACCATGCAATGAATAAATAGTCCCATTGTGGATGTTCCTTTAGAATTTAGAAAATGATGCTGATGTCAAAAATAATGTACTTTGTATAAACTAGATAAGGACATACACAGTTCTTCACAAGTGGTGTACTTTTATTTTGCTCCCTTTAAAGGTCGGTTTGTAGCATGGCCCTATACTCAGAAGTGATCCCCATTAAGTTCAATGATACTTACTCCTACGTGAGTGTCAGCGCAATCCTGTGTAACATTGCACTGGTGTAACTGTAGATGCACCGGTGTAAGTGCACTTATGCCCGTGTAATTGCACTTACACCGGTGCATCTGCTGTTACACCGGTGCATCTACTGTTACACTGGTGCAAGGTTACACAGGATTGCACTGTGTGTATAGGATTGCAGTCCTAGACAGTCAGGGGTGTGTGTGTTTTTTCACCCATGTGTGATGTTTTTACACTCAGTTAGACATCTTACCTAATCATATGGGTTTAGTCAATTAATTGACTGCCTTTTGTTTGCATAAATTTGAATATTGGCTAGAAGCTCAGTCAGTGATTGAACAGGTTGCATATATTAAGGCGTAATATATGGGAGTAAGCTCCACTGAACTCAATGGGACCTTCTTCTGAGTAGACATGCCTAATGACATTGTATATTATAACTATACATATTATATTATTGTATGACATTGTATATTATAACTAGTCCTCGAGAGGCCCTGCTGGCCCAGCCACTGCCTCCATTCAAGCGGACGGTGAAAACCCACCTGGTGAAGTTTGGGTTGATTTTGATGCCTCCTGTTGCTGTCGGCTCCATGGTCTATATATATCTGTGTTTGATTTTGAGCTGTGTGTAACGCCACCTCTTTTTGGTTAGATCATGGCTCTTGCTAGGAATCCACTGTCCGCTTCGGGGCTTGCCCCACCATCTTGGGGACTCCAGCTGGCCCCTCACAATGCTGGCAGGGGAGCAGCCGCTGGTACCATACGGCCAGCGGATGGCTGTGGGTCCAGACCTCCCACTGTCCCTGGGGCCAGCAAGGCACAGGGTTGGCTGCTCCTCGCAGGATGGGGGCCTCCCTACTCCAGAGCAATGCTGGCCCTTTAACCCCAGGGCTGGACCAGGTGGAGCTGAGGGTGGGAATATGAGAGAGTGAGACTGCTCAGGAAGGGGAGGGCTCAGGGCTTCATAAGGCACTCGGGGCCACTGATGAGAGGTCTCTGCACAGGCTACTTGGGGGCTGCTCTGGGGCTGGGGCAAGCCCAGGTAAGGAGCCAGGAAGAAGAAGGGTGGAGCAACCCTCTCCCCGCTGCTGACTCTGAGGCCTGGTTGGGGGATGTAGGGAGGCCAGTGATGAGAGGTCTCTGCACAGGATACTTGGGGGCTTCTCTGGGGCTGGGGCAAGCCCAGGTAAGGAGCCAGGTAGAAGAGGAAGAAGAAGGGTGGAGCAACCCTCTCCCTGCTGCTGGCTCTGAGGCCTGGTTGGGGGATCCTGGGTGTTGGGCCAGCAACCCTACCCTTCTTTCTACCCCTGCCACTGGGGCCAAGGAAGGTTCCCAAGGGGGGCGCACTCCTCTCGCGACGACCCTGCTGGGGCCGAGGACGGAAAAACGTACAGCCAAAGAATGAGACAAGGAATGAATGAATGAATTGTGCAGGATGAATGAATCTGTGGGTAGGTGATTTCCCCCCCCCCTTTCTCTCAGCAGTGACCTTTGATTCCTCAGTGGTTCCAGGATTCCTTCCACCTCTGTCCGTGTCCATTTGCACGTGACTGCTGTGGACAGTGAGCAGCTTGGAAAAGACCTGTCCGCATTCCTGTCTCCCCTTTCTCTGACTTCAGCAAGGCAGGACGTCGTACAGGATTGCTATAGCTAGAAAACCAAGCTGACCTCTATGGGCTTGCTACAAAATACATGAAGGACATTGAAACCTCTTAATCGACTCCTCAGCCACGGAATCTATTTTCCCTGCCAAGAAACTTTATACGGATCTATTACCTTCTCGAAGTGTTTGTGGAGGGACCTTTCTCTTTCCGTTGCTTTTACCGGTGGTGCTATTGAGCACTAACAGCATGAGGCATGGGTATGTAATTGTATTTATTCCAAGTGACGATAGTATTTTAGACGAAGACACACACAAAGAATAAACTGTTTATGTCTAAACAGTCAGCCCTCGATCTGTGCCGGCTCTACAATAACTTCATAGGCAAATCCAACATCAAGGGCATGAAACGGACACCACCCTTTGTGACACATCTGAAAAGTAAAAAAAAAATAGAATCACAATGCATAAATACTATAAAAAAGAGAGTGGGGCTAACGGCTCAATCCTATCCCACTTTCCAGTGCTGATTCCGCCGTGCCAATGGGGTATGCACTGCATCCTGTAGTGGGGGGGGGGGGAGTCACATAGGCCTCCTCAAGGTAAGGGAATTTTGTTCCCTTACCCCAGGGCTGCATTGGTGCTGGAAAGTTGGATAGGATTGGGCCCTAAGTGTGACAAAAGGGCCACTGCAGCAGCGAATATTTATAATTCAGGAAAGCGTTGGAAAGGGCCAGTTGGTTCTCCTCTTCAGATCCTAACGCAGTACTGTGTTCATTTGGGCTGTGTTGAACCATCTATGTTGGTTGCTCTGTGTTGTCTACACCAGAATGGGCAGACTTCAGCCTTCTGGGTGCTATTGGGGGGAACGGGACGGACTTGGCTGGTACCAGCACAGAATGGCTTGGGGAGGCAGAGCATGTGGTGAAAGCAGCTTAAAACCCATTTTCTCCCGGCCCACAGATGTACACATTTAACTCCTGTTGTGCAGATACACCCTTGGGTAAAAAATGTTAAGCAAGCTTTTACATGTTGGGGTTCTTTTTACGAACATGCAGAGAGAGAGAGACTGGCTGACTGACTGACTGACTCAGCAATGCTAATAATAATATAATATAATATAATAATAATATACAGTATTTATATACCGCCTTTCTGGTCATTGGATTTCTCCTCTGACTTTATTCAAAGCATGGGCAGGCTGTTCTAAACCCCAAGGGTTTTTTACAATATAATAACGTTCTAGTCTTTCATAGAACCCTTCATTCGAGATGTTGCTTTCACAGTCCAGCTCGCGCGCGCTCTCTCTCTCTCTCTCTCTTTCTCTCTCTCTCTCTCTGGCGTTCCCCTCAGCACGCTTCAGCTTCAGCTGACACAGGCAACCTTGATTGTCACTCAAGTGCTGCAGCTGCAGCTTCACTCCCCCACAAAGACTCTGCAGCTTATCAGCTCGGCGTGCCAGCAGCTCTCCGACAAGACTTCCGGCCGTCTTGAACTGCTGTCCTGCAGATCTTCAGGCAGATTTATGAGACGAACGCTCTACGTCCTGAGCCAGACGTCCTACCCTGTCTACTACTCAATATTCAATCTATGATCCAAGCAAGACTTGGATGGGATTTGAACCCGGGTTTTCTGGGAGCCGGGGTGGACACAAGAAAAACAGAAGAAAATTCAAACCGTCAAGGCAGGCTGAAGGTCTAGGAGTGATTTTGGGTCACTGTCGGAGGACCTGCAGTTTGCTTCTGCCTTCTCTGTGTCTACACCAATTGGCAGTAGCTCTCCAGGTTTTTCAGATGAGCAGAATCTTTCCCATCCCTGGAGATGCTGGGCCCTTCTTCAGGCAAAGCACGCGCTCTGGCATTGAGCTCACTATAACAAAGAGGTATATGAATCTGCCTTCTGTTGAGTCAAGAGGAGCAGTGCCTCTCTCTCTCTCAGTGCTGTCTCCAGGGTTTCAAACTGCGATCTTTCCCTGATGCCACCATTTGAACCCGGGACCTTGAAGCAGATGCTCCCCCACTGTGGATTGAAACCAAACTCCAGTCGTGTGGAAGGAGGGCCATCAGGGTGATTGAGGCTGTTGCTTCACCTGAATGAAGGGCTGGGGGGTGGGGGGCTCCTGCTTCCACTTGTTCAGTCACCACCAAGAGGAGAATAGAATAGGAGAGTGTGGAAAGAGGATACTCTCTAGCCCAACACTCTTCTCTTCTCCCTACTTCCTCTCCAATCCCCTCTTCCTCTTTAAATCCAGGGCGCATGAGGAGGAGGAACAGTGGTGGGGGTGATGCGCCGTTGGGTAAGGGAGGGCAGCATTTGTCCAGCCGTTGTAGGTGCAGGGAGGTTTTTGACTTGCCCTGTGGGGCAACCACAAGCCGTATTCTGGCACACCTGCAGTTCAACAAGTCCATATATACAGGTGATGCTTAGACGGACTCCCATCTGTGAAACAGCCAGCGTTGTCTTTTCATGCTCTGATATGTGTGTGCACGGCTTACGGAAACGCTCGTGTGCGCTTACCAGCTCTCTTTCTCCCAACGATTGCCTACACAGGCTCAGTTTGGTTTGTCTTTCAACCGATTGCTTTCTTGTCTCCTTAACAGATGACGGCCACAGCGCAACAGCCGGCTAAAGCCCAGCCAGTACACATCACCGCCCCCTCGGCAGCCGCCAACGCTCCAATCCCCAACACTCCCATCGACCCTCAGGCACAGCTGGAGGCTGACAAACGGGCTGTCTACAGGTACAGAGGGATGGGGCTGCCAGTCTGCTCTTTAATGTTGCTTTGCCTCCCTGCAGTGGCATGTTGAGATATGACTGGAATCTGGCCTGGGGCTAACTTGTCAGGGAGCGACTGCTCAGAGGCGCTTTGGTAACTGTCTTTGACAATAGACTGAACAAGTTAGGTTCCAGTGCGTGTAATACGAGGTGAGCCTCGAGCTGAGAACTTAAAGAGATTTGCTTCCTGTGTGTGTGTGTGTGTGTGTGTGAGAGAGAGAGAGAGAGAGAGAGAGAGAGGTAACATAGCAGGCAACAGCAAGATGATGTCGAATGCATCTTTTTGGCGAAGAGGTTTAGGGACTTCCATGCAATCCGCCTCTTTTCCAGCAGACATGCATGTGCTGTGCGCCATTCCAAGGCTGCCCTTGCACTGTGGGGATTTTTGGATTACTCAAAACTTGGACTCTCGCCTAATTAAATTTAGTCACTCGATGAAAACAATTCAGAACTGAGCTGGTGTCGTGTAGTGGCTAAAAGGGACTCAGCTGTGAATCTGGACGTCCCCAGTTCAAATATCACTCCCCCACCCCACCCTAAATTCTCACTCGGTGACTTTCGGCAAGCCATTCCCTCTAAGCCTCTGTCTTCTTCATCTGCAAAATGGGGATAATAATAATAATCTTCCAGAGTTGTAAGGGCTAAACTGAGGGAACCCGAGAGATTCTTTACTCACACAGAAAGTGCTAGAATGAATGTTGAGTATCATTACTGACAAAAGAAAAAACAATTCCAAGTTTATAGAGTATTTATGGCATGTCCTAGCAGGTATCCTGTCGCTAGAGGAATTCCATCCTCTGTGTGAGAGAGAAAGGGGAATGCATCTTCTAGAATCTAGAAGATGCATTCCCCTAGCATGATGCTTGCCATTCACAGTTTTTGTATTTAAATGTGTGTGTTTCTTTAATCTGCTACTCAGTAAAATCAGGGGACCGTTTTTAAGTTGATCAAAAAGCTTTTTTTAATTGCATGATTTAACTGATGGATCAATGAAACATTGCAGCTCTTTTCAAAATGTGATATTTTATATCCAGGCGGAAAGGGAGCGTACCGCCATCACATTCAGTGGTATTGTGAGTGGTGCATGCAGTGGTGCATGCAGTGTGGTTGTGTCAGCATCTTTGGGGTACGTTTTGGGGATATTTTGCAGATGCAGTAAGCAACAAGCATATCTCATATCTTTTCTGAATCCCCTTCCCCCAAAAAAGTTTTAACTTTAAATAGTGGTTAAATTTGTTTTGCTGGCTGCGTGCTTTCCCCATCATACTGTTTCGGTGCAGGAATATTCATCTAGCAGTTTCTTGATGTGCCAAGCAGCTGCAATGATATTCTCACCAAAATGTACATACCGGTAAATCTCTTGCAGCAGTGCTAGATTATGTCAATAAATATCCTTTGCCCCCCTTCCTTCCCCCTAACTTAGGGGGGAAGGAAGGGGAGGCAAAGGATATTTAACCAACTATTTGCAGAGGGATGGAAGATGACCTTTGTCCCCTTTCCCCCTCACAATTCCCAAATCCTCTCACCAGTGACCAATTTGAGCATTTCTTTATATGAAATAATAAGGTAGGATCCCTTTATCTGGACATGCAGTGAGTCAAAATCGGGGGAAGCAGTGGGAGTTGATTGCCCAAATTGATCTGTTGGGGAGCGGGGAGTGGCTCAGTGGTACAGCACTTGCCTTGCATGCAGAAAGTTGCAGTTTAATCCCTGGCATCTCCAGTTGGAGCTGGTGCGTGTGGGAAAACCCCTATCAAAAGCTCTGGAGAGATGCTGCCAGTCAGTGCCCAGAATGCTAAGCTTGGCGGACCAAGGCTCTGACTCAGTCAGGCAGCGTCTAAAAACGGATCATACCTTAGTGGTAGAGCACATGCCTCGCAAACGGAATGTCCCAGATTTAATCCCTAGCAGCATCTCCAGATAGGTCTGGGAAAGACCCTGCTGCCAGTCTGTGCAGGTGTTACTGAAACAGATGGACTAAGGGCCGATTCACACTACAGTTTTCCCGGCGCAGATGGCCCTGCCCTTGCCTCTGCCCCTGCGTATGCGCTTGTCTATGCAGTTGGAGCTGGGGGAGTGTCCGGCCGCCTGTTGTCCCTCCTCCTGTCCCGCCTTCTTAAGAAAGCGCAGCTGTGATTTGGTGAACAGAAGTGCGCTCCTCCGATTGGTGGGCTGCTGTAGCTCCGCGAACATCCCCAGCTCCGCAAGCACAACCGCCTCAAAAGTTGAGGGGAAACCAACTTTCCTGCCTCTGCGTTTCTGCTACACAAGCTGCTACGCAAGCATAAAAACAGCTCCGCGCTACCCTCTGCAGATCCGCAACAAACCTGGAAAACTGTAGTGTGAATCGGCCCTAACACTGGTTCCGTATTAGGCAATTTCATATGTGGGGCAGCAAAGCAATCCCTTGCATATACAAGTATATATTGCATGACTATGTATGAACCATGGAATATATGCTTGTGTATATATGAGAGACTATTTGCTGACCACCAGTGCGCTATGCAAACACCGTCGGGCAGAGACTCGCATAGAACTGAGCAGCTGACAGTCATTGCAGTGCTTTGGCTTGTCGACGTTCCTAGCGGGAAATCACAGCGCCGATGTTGGAACTACTGTGCTGTCAAAAAATGGCTCCGTCACTGAGGTTAATGAGAAAGGTAGTCCGGGTTCTAGAACTGTTTTGCCCTTTTTGATTTTGCACTTTTAATACTGCGTATTAGCAAAATTATGTTGTGGATGTGGAAGCAAAAGAGCTGGAGAAAAATAGGAAGCAGCGGCTTGGGGGGAAAGGAGCCAGGAAGATGAGTGTTTGAATGGAAACCTTGTATATCACACGGAATGCCTAGAGGGCATTTTTTTTTTAATTAAAATTTCTTGCCTCTGGGTAGCACGACAGTTTCAAACCGCATAGGGGATTTTTTCATTCGTGTCAATAAATTTAACAAGGCCCCATTCAATTCAAATTAATGCTTAAGCTGTAGCTTTTATGCTCTCCTCTTGGAGAGTATAGATAAAAGAAAAATATATGTGGCACTTAATTGGCTCCCCCACACCTGCATGCGGAGCGATGGCCAAGCCCCAGCCTGGGCAATTCGGAGCCAGAGTTTTTCTTAGCGGAAAGTCTGGTCCGGGAGGAGAGTGCAGAAGGGCCTGCGTTACCCTGCTAGCTTGTGTTTGCAGTGATGGATATGTTAATAAAAAAAGCTTCTCCTCTTTCCCCAGTCTGATACCTTGGAATGAACCATTTGATTCTAATTGGATCATGCAGGAAATTCTCTTTTGCTAGCTGGTCACACATCCCAGTTCTAAAGAGTCTCTTGGACTGATATTAATGATTGCAAAAATAATGCTAACAGATGGGGAATTCATAAGAACATCAGAAGAGCCCTGCTGGATCAGGCCAAAGGCCCATCCAGTCCAGCTTCCTGTATCTCGCAGTATCTCAGGGAGCACTCAAGACAACAAGGTACCTGTTTCTTGTTGTAACTCCTTTGCACCTGGCATAGAAAAAACCTACTTCTAAAACTAGGAGGTTGCTTTTGGCTTGTAACCTGTGATGGTCTTTTCCTCCATGAATCTATCCAAATCCCTTTTAAAGGCATCTAGGCCAGGTGCCACCACCACATGCTGTGGCAAGGAGTTCCACAGATGAATTACACGCTGGGTGAAGAAATACGTTCTTCTCAGATCAGGGCCGGCTCATCCATGAGGCCAACTGAGGCCGTTGCCTCAGGCAGCAGATTGATGCCCATTTCCATCTGCCCACATACCTCCTCTATTCCTCCTCCTACTCCCTTTTTGTGAATTGGGAAAGGGGGAAAGGGACAGACCAGAAGAAGTAGTATGGAGGAGAGGAATGGTGTGCTAGAGCAGGGGTCCCCAACCACCAGGCCGTGGCCCGTTCGGGACCGGACCCTGGGCCGAGCCTCCACTGGGAGCCGCTGGAGGCAGACGTGTTGCGGTTGGGGCAAACTTGCCTTCCCTCCGCTTCGGCCATCTTCTTTTCAGCCCTACCTGGAGCCTGAACGGCTCTAAAATGGTATCGAAACCAGCGGGGGGTGTGATTGGAGTCGCGCTGGGCGTGCGCAGCTGACGTCACGCCCGGGTCATGTGGGGGGCCCCCCCCAGTCCGTGGGAATACATTCCGCACGGCTACCGGTCCCCAACGCTGGAAAGGTTGGGGGCCGCTGTGCTAGAGCTTTAAAAGACGCTCCTGTTCTGCATTGCGTACATAGGTGTTGTAAGTGCCGTCAGGCGTTTACCAGTACATGTCTATGGAACTATCTTTTGCAGATCTTTCACAAACCGTAGCCCATTTTGCATTGTCATATTCCTGTTCAGCACCTCCAAAATCTATCAGAAATGACTAATTTAATCTTGGGGGCATGGTCTTTGTTAAAATGATATTTGTTAAAATTCGTTGTCCAGTGTAATTAGATCGAGCGGGCACAACCCGGATCCACCCTGAGTGAACTAGTGTGTTAAAATATCGTGTCTCTAGGATGCTTCTTTTTCTCTCGCGCCTGGAGTGTGGGATGTCCAAGCCTAGTCGAAACAGCCGTGAAACTCCTCGCACACCTCTTGCCCATCTCCTGTTTTTGTTCATGCCACTTACAGAGTTGGCCTTTGATCCTCTTCATCTTCTTCCACTTTTCTCATCTGAAATACATTAGTTGCTATGGAAATGGATAGGGGGAGGACCCATCCAATTCCCAAATGCAAAGTAAAGGCAGTTTAATAACTGGTGCCTTGCTCCGGAAAGTGCTGAGGACTACTTAAGGCCATTACATGCGCTTGTGTGCTGTTTGTGTACAGTCGAGAGGGAGATGCGTTCCGCAGGTACATCTATGTATGATACCACGGAGACCTCCTTCAGATGGGGGGAGAGACATGAAACGGGGAGATGCCATCAAGGAGCAGAAGCCTAATTAGGGCATCTTAAAAGAATCTTGAATTCTAACCCCCAAATGCTCACCACATGACTCTTCCAAATTCCCATTCGGCTGGGCGATCTCTTCCCGGCATTTACGGGCAGAGCTGACCCCAGCAACAATGTACTACTAGAGAAGGAACAGGAAATTCCTAGCTTCACAGCGCAATCCTATCCAACTTACACCACCGGTGTACAGTGGCGTCGCTGCGCCCGGAGCAGGTTGGGCCGGGGGCCCCCGCGCCCCCCCAATAAAACTGTCAAAAAAATTAGGTTTCGGTTTGCGCTTTTTTAAACTGTTTTTACTGTTTTCCGGGGGGGGGGGGTAGTGTTAAAGGGCCATTTGTGTGTGTAGTGTGTGCTTTCTCCCCACTTACTTGTTATCTCTAAGCCGATCGGAAGCGCCCGGAAGTTCGGGCGCCCGGGGCCAAACTTCCTCCGGCAAGCGCCGTTCGACTCCGGCAAGCGCCCAGAACTTCGACGTGCCCGGTGCAGTTAGCGCAGGCACAGAACTGCACAGGGCTTGCGCAAGCGCAGAACGAAGAAGGGCGCTTGCCGGAGTCGAAGGGCGCTTGCCAGAGGAAGTTCAGGGTGCTTCCGAACGGCTCAGAGATAACAGATACGTGGGGAGAAAGCACACACTACACTCACAGATGCCCCGTAACCAGTTAAAAACCAGTTAAAACGTTAAAAAAAGGTTTCGAAAACAAAACCTAAGGAGGTCTGCGCCCCCCCAGGAGGCCTCAGCGCCCTACGCCCTGGGGCTCACCCACCCCCACCCCATATCAGACAACGCCTCTGCTGGTGTAACCAGCAGTGCAGCGAGAACGGGAGGCTCCAGAACAGAAAGGGGATTCAAATCCTCTCCAAAGGGAGATTCAAAGGGGATTTGAATCCCCTTTCCGTTCTGGGGCCTCCCGTTCTCACTGCACCGCTGAGTGACACCGGTGGTGTAAGTTGGATAGGGTTGTGCTGTCAGAGTAGGAGTCAGCAAGAAACCAAACACAAAGCTTTCAAAGACGGGTGTTTTACCCCAGCCCTGATCGGTCCTCATTTGAAGCATTGTGTTGATTTCAAGGCCTTGCTGCCAGTACTTTTGAAGGCACTTCCAGGTGCTGGAAAGGCACCCCCAAAGGCGACGGTGGCAGCCAGCTCCCCTTCTCCCTTGGAGCCCTTAAAGGAGAAGAACAGTCGGATTGTGGTCACCGCCACCTCCTCTTCACGATCCAGATCATGAGGAGCGGCGGAGGGGGCCCCGCGATGGGCTACCCCTCCAAAGAAGAACGGCAGTCCGATCACAGCTGCTTGCAATCCAGCAGCGGTGGGGGGCCCACCATCGGATGCCCTTCTTGTTTGGAGGGAGAAGGGCAGCCAATCGCCGGCCCCTCGCCACTGCCGCCACCTCAAAGTGGCTGGTATGAGCGCCCCCTGGAGCAGTGGCGCCTGGGGCAGACCGCACCAGCCGCTTCGCGGTAACGACTATGCCACTATGCCACATTCCCTCTTCCATTCGATTTCTTTCTTCCTTTTCGGTTCCAGGGAGCGAGAGGAGGGAGCCTAAGGCAGCCGCTGGAGTGCTGAGTCAGGCTCTGGACATATTGGGCCTTCTCATTTTTCTTACATGCCACTACAAAATTGTGTTTCGAATGTTCGTGCTAGCTTGCAAAAATATTGAGTCTTCTGGGGAGCAGCAACTGCACCTAGTTGGCTGGCCAGGGAGCCTCTATGCACAGTACCCTGCAGCGGGGTTGGTGGCTATTGTGGCGGCGGGGGCAGCAGCCGCCTGAGCGGGTTCCGACTGCAACGAGCGGGTTGAGATGAATGGCACACGTTTTGCCTTTGGCAGCTTCATCCATTTCACCTTAATGGGCAGAAGTGTTTTGCTTGTTTGTTGCGGCTGTCCTGGAAGTGATGCCGTTTGCAGTAATAACTCGCGCGTGGTCATTGCAACATTTAGCGGAACCCCCATTTGTATCCGGAAGCTTTCTGCAGATGGAGTGTGCAGCTCGTCCTTTCTGTAGACATCCAACAAAATGCACTTTCCAAGGGATTTATGGTTAGTGCTGAAGTGTAGAACTCGCTCAGTTGCGTTGGGAGCGTTTTCTCTTTTATTTTCCTTTAATATCTAGTAAAAGCAGCTTTTCTTTTTTCTTTCTTTTTTCTTGAGACAATAGAATAAAGTGTTTCCATTGGGAGCACTTGACTTGAAGTTGTTGGTTGCTAAAGTTGCTCAAGAATCTTATGGCTGCTTTTGTTTCTCAGGTTGGGATAAACCTAAAAAGTTTGGCAAAGCTTTAGAGAATCCAGCCTAATTTGAACAATGAACTTCTCTTTTTTTTCTTCAATATATATTTTATTAATAAACTACTAAACAAAACAAAACAATACAACAAAACAATACAACATACTACGAAAGATTACAGCAAGCGCAAAGCAGTAAATCCTACTTGTATACTATTATATATTTTCTACTTATAATATCTAACTAAGCCTGTATCTCTAATATAGGTAAAGGTAAAGGTATCCCCTGACAATTAAGTCCAGTCGTGTCCGACTCAAGGGTGTGGTGCTCATCTCCATTTCAAAGCCGAAGAGCCAGCGTTGTCCAAAGACGCCTCCGTGGTCATGTGGCCGGCATGACTCTCCTTGCCACAGCGCATAGCATGCAGCTGGAACACGGAGCGCTGTTTACCTTCCCGCAAGCGGTACCTATTTATCTACTCGCATTGACATGCTTTGGAACTGCTAGGTTGGCAGGAGCTGGCCAAGCAACGAGCGCTCACCCCGTCGCGGGAATCGAACTGCCGACCTTTCGATCGACAGCTTATGGTTCAGCAGTTTAACCCGCTGTGCCACCCGCTAAATATACTATTCATTAAATCCACATTTCATCACTTCTTCTCTCTCTCTCTCTCTCTCTCTTAAAGAATCTATAAGTGGTATCCAAATATTCACAAAAAGATAAAGTAAAAGTTAATCTAAAAATCTTAATTCTCACTTCAAATATTTTAATATATAAAGCCACCCCATTTTTCTCCAAATGTATTAAAATAAAAACCTTCCAATTTTTTTTTTAATTTTATATCCCCTTTTTACATGAACTTCTCAACCATGGTTTGATCAGGGGTCCTCAAAGTGGTGGGTTGCGACCCACCACTTTTTGCAGAAGCGGGCGATGTACCCTTAAGGGGGGTGGCCAGCAGATTCATCGGTGGCAGTGCTCCAGGATTGTGCCCGCTGCCAACCCAAAAACACTTTTTTCAACTTACCTGGTTGTCCTGCTGCCCGAAGGGTCCGTGGGGGCTGCTGCCACCTCCACAGGATATAGCCAGGCCTCCATATTTTAGAATTTCAGTAAAAATAATTAAGAGGGGATAACGTTTTCAATAGAAAGCATTAAATTCTTCATCCCTTCTTCGGCTTCATGAAGACTTGACTGAAACCTCCATCCCTGTACAACAGATAGGGCTAAATTATTATCGATGTCCCTGTTGTCTGTAGAAACAATGAATCATTGAGTGCCTATTAATACACTATTAATGTATTACAAATACAGCTATGCTGGCTCAGCTCTGGGAATTCTTAATCACTCTTGATAGAACATTTTTTGGGATTATTCTCTCTCTCTCTCTCTTCCCCCCCCCCCTACTAAATAAAAAAGGCAAGGTAAATTAAAAAGCCTGTGAAAAATGTTACTGCTGGGATAATTAGCTGGCCGAAACAAGAGCCATCAGATCTTAGAGCTGAAGGGGAAATTCTGCCATAGCCAGGTGGGGTGGATCAAATCAAGGCCACAGGACGTCACAAGCCTAATGTTGCCCATGCTGTGTGCAAGTGCTCAATGTCAATACATCACTGCGCACCAAAAGCATTCTGCCTCCGGCATCCAGGCAACTTTTTGTCCCTAAGCAACACCGTCTGACCGATGAAATCGATTTGGATTTCAGAGAGTTAAAAATCCATCCCGTTTGAATTGCAAATAGCTTGGAGAGGATGATGGCAAATGACCAGGTGTCCGACCGGGTGAGGAAACGGTGTCAGGAGGCTGACTCTGGGAAAAGGAATACTGATGATGAAAGTACAGTCTTCCACAGACCAGGGCTACAATCCTATACACCAGGGGTTCTCAACCCCTGACCGGCCTCTGGCATCGCTCTCCTTCGAGTACCACCGGAAGTGACTGGCAATGACATCATCGCCAGTTACTTCCGGGATTTTGATCCATGTGGTTGCCAGAAAACGCAGGTAGGAAGATCAGGGTGGGTGGGAATTGAAACTTCAGATTTATTTTTGTGAGTGCAGGGTATACATCTTAATATGTCTGAATTCG
Source organism: Plestiodon gilberti rubricaudatus (assembly GCA_026170595.1). Classification (NCBI taxonomy): domain Eukaryota; kingdom Metazoa; phylum Chordata; class Lepidosauria; order Squamata; family Scincidae; genus Plestiodon; species Plestiodon gilberti. The sequence goes on from JANXHW010000012.1 coordinate 13,300,208, forward strand.
TAGGTCCTAATTATCTAGATGCATGTACGTAAAACAGGTCCCTCCGTGGATGCTTGAAACTGTGGATAAGAGCGAACACCCCCTCCATGGTTTCCTGAGGGCCCCCCACCCTGCCTCCCCTGCAGGCAGGCATGCTTGCCCCCCCAGCTCTTATTTTTCTTTCAGCAAGCTTTGTTTCTTCCTTAAAACAAACAAAGAAGCAGCCTCCATTGCAGGCAAATAGAACGAGACTAAGTCCTAGAGAGGCTCTGCAAGGGTTCTGTTAACCTTGCAGAGCCTCTCTAGTACTTAGTCTCGTTCTACTTGCCTGTAATAAGCAAGCAGAGGCTGCTTCTCCTGTTTCTTTAAGGAAAAAACGAAGCTTACTGGGGAAAAAAGTAAAAGCCTGGGAGGGTCCCCACAATCCGTGGATAGCGAATCAGTGGATATGGGGGCCCACCTCTGTGTGTGTGCGTGTGTGTGTGTATAGATATAGATATAAAGGTAAAGGTATCCCCTGACAATTAAGTCCAGTCGTGTCCGACTCTAGGGTGTGGTGCTCATCTCCATTTCAAAGCCGAAGAGCCAGCGTTGTCCGAAGACGCCTCCGTGGTCATGTGGCCGGCATGACTCTCCTTGCCGCAGCGCGTAGCATGCAGCTGGAACACGGAGCACTGTTTACCTTCCCGCAAGCGGTACCTATTTATCTACTCGCATTGACATGCTTTGGAACTGCTAGGTTGGCAGGAGCTGGCCAAGCAACGAGCGCTCACCCCGTCGCGGGTGGTGTTACATGTATGTTGCAGTGTGTTGTCATGTGTATTTGACAAGACTAGATTACCCTAGCGCGGGGCCTCCTTAGGTGTGGGGCCTAATTGGGAGCAATTGGTCCAGTTGGCTTATAGCTGGCCCTGCTGTCCACACGTGAAAGGCCTATGCTGCAATCACACTGAAACAAGTCAGGAAATAGGTCTCTTATGGGAGGAGGTCAAGGAAAACACTGTGTTGTGTACCTCAGGTTAAACAGCCATGATGTCTGGATTCCTCCGAAAACCTGAATGAGCAAATGCTGCCCATTCCAGGAAAAAAAGGGCATCTGAGGCCAAGGGACCTATGTGTTGTAGGCTGCCCAATGACATATTCTAATGATAGTTACGTTGATTAATAACGTTGCGACTGGTGCTGAAATTGCACCCTGCGCATAACGGCAGCCCTTTGGAACAGCGAAGAACTGTTCCGGTGTCAGATTTGGAAGGATCCATTATCCTTCCAAATTAGCGGGAAGAGCTTTTCCTCTCCGCTACCCTGCTCCATTTTACAACATTACACAGCACCTGCAAACCACGGTCCGAGCAAATAACGCAAATCACACGCGCTTGATGGCGGCAGCAGGCAGGAGCTGCTTGGCTGCCCCTTCTCCTCTGCAGCGTCAGCCTGTGATAAACCAGCAAGGCAGACCTGCCTCATAGATTTGGGAAAGAGGAAAGCTTCGAGTTATGCCTAGTCTGAAGTGCCTGGTAGGTGAAGGCAACTTCTGGCTTTTGAACTAAATTTCAAAGTTAATGCCCTGCTAAATTATTTTTTCTCTGTGTTAGTGTTGGCTGTAAAAGCCGAGCTGCTGAACATCCCTGCGAAGCCCCGGTACGCGGCGAAGGCTTCCAAGGTCATTCATGGGGGGAAAGTCGGCGGTGCCCAGCGCACAGATTGCTGCATAGTTGGTTGGGCCTGTAATTGAGGTCTTCCTCCCTGGCCAAGGTCATTCTGAAGAAAATGGTTGAGTGGCCATGAAGTTACTGCTCAGGTTTATAGTGTGTCGGGAGTTTTATCACCCATAAAAAGAACTTTACAAAATTATTTCTCTCCCCCCCCCCTCCCTTTTGCTCTAGCTCCACAAAACATGTTTCCAGAGCCCGGCTATTCAGCAGTCTAGCTACGCATAACCTTTTCTCCCTCGCACACCCTTTTTGAAATCATCGAAGCTGACACCCGCTCATCTGCTTGAGCAAAGCGGGAGCAGAAAAATGCCAGAGACATTTTAACTTGTTTAGCCTTTGTGAGACCGAAAGGAGCCCCTTTCTTACTGGAAAGAGAACTGCAAATGGCTTTTTCTACCATGAAAAGGCTCCTCGGTCTAAGTTATTCCTACATGCAGTGGTAATGAAATGCTGCTCAAAAAACGTTGGCATGCATGAGAGGCCATGAGTCGGGGCTGGCTCATTCATGAGGCCAAATGAGGCAGTCACCACAGGTGATGGGTTGGCAATGGACGCCTGCAGCCTGCCTTCATGGTTCCTTCTCCTCCTGCTCTCTCAGGCTGATGCTCTAGCTCAGGGGTTCTCAACCTGTGGTACGGGTACCCCCAGGGGTACGCGGACCTCTTGCTGGGGGTATGCCAAGCCTTGCCCCTTATCTGCCCCAGCAGCTAATTAAGTGTTAATTAACATGGGTTTTACATTTTAATTATTTTCGGAGCCCTTCTGTCTCTGATTTTGGTTTTGGGCTTATTTTTGTACTTTGGAAAATGTACTTTGGTGGGGTGGGGGAGGGAGGAGCTGATTTTGGGCTGTGTGACTTGGAGAAAAAAAGAGATCTTTGCATGTGTGTGTCTCTCTCTCACTCACACACACACCCCCGCGCACTCACACACACACACACACACAAAGTTAAATAAGACATTTTTTCACATTTAAAATTGTTTTAGTACTTTTTTATTTAACGATTAATTACCTAATTAATTGATTAATCCAATTAATTAGCAGTTAATTAGCAGGGGGTGCTTCAGAAAATTGGACCGTGATAGGGGGTACCCGAGCCTCCAAAGGTTGAGCTCTAGCTTACTATTCTCCTCTCCTCCACGCTTCCCCTTTCGCTCTTGTCCCGTGAGTGGATAAAGAGTGGCGGTAGAGGTGGTGGTTGGCACACCACTGGGTAAAGGTGTGTTGGCATTTTGCATGCCACCTTAGGTGCCAGGAGTTCTTGGGTCAAGATAAGGGGACACCATGTTTGACTTAAAGTGAAGGTACTTGACATTCTATCCCAAAAGCACTTTCATAAGTAGAGGGTGTGTGTGTGTTTTTGTGGCATATGAGAGGATTACAGCCTACGTCTTACTGAATGCAATGGGCTTACTTCTGAGTAAAAGAAAGGGCACTGCTTTCAAACACCTCTGCTCATAAGTCAGTTCTTTAACACTGGCTCACTGCAGAGTTAGAAAGTTAGCTAAACAAAATGTGTGTGTGTGTGTTTAAACTCCCTTTGGTGTTCGCCAATTGAAGTGTTCAGTTATTAGAAACAGAACATAGAGGGGATGTTGATGTGAGACTCCAAAGGTCTAAAATCAATGAATGGGGGTGAGGAAGATTGTGCCTGCCCCATCTCCAGACACCCTCGATGCCCACATGTTGGCCATAGCATTGGATTAGGGTCTATCCCAGTGTTTCCCAAACTTTTTCAACCTGCGGCTCCCTTGACCATTGGCGACAGCTCCCCATCACGTTATGTTGATGCCTGCTAATTGGCATTGCACTGTTTTCTGAGAGGATTCCGTGACACTCCACGGCTCCCCTGGCTGGTTCCCACGGCTCCCCTGGGAACCACGCCTCCCAGTTTGGGAACCACTGGTTATCCATTCAGAATCCAATAATGTGCAGGCCCAACCTTGATTTAAGAACATTAGGGCAGCCCTGCTGGATCAGGCCCAAAGCCCATTTAATCCAGCATCCTGCAGAGGCCCACCAAGCTGCCTCTGGGAAGCCCACAAGCAGGAGAGAAAGGCAGACCCCTCTCTCATCATTGCCCCCCCTGCAACTGATCCTGCCGACGAGACTGGAGGCAGGAGTCCTGTTGCATCCTCACACTCCCCGGCATGTGTGATGTTGTATCCTTTCATGAACTAACCCAGTGACTGAGAAGACACAATATCGTTAGAATGTATTTGGATGATGAGTCAGTCATACAACTCTCAGTCCTCATGTCACAGTCTGTTCTCCTGAAATAACAAGCCCTGGACTCATTTCAACCTCTGGCTTGTTCTAATGGTTCAAGAGGTGAATCCGTGGTGACTGAAGAGTCCACAGTCCCCGACCACGGGGAGAAGGCGCTTGATGCCCCTCTCTTTCATTGTGGACGACTAAGTCATGATTTGAAGCAGGGATTGTCTACTGCCAGCTTGTAGGGCAACTCCAGCCTGCAAAGGCAAACGATTGTGGGGTTAACTTCTGCATTGCAAAAGATTGTGGGGTTAATTTCGACCAGCTGACATTCACAATCCTATAAAGCAACATGGTGCCCCGTCTAAAGCTGCCCTGTCTAAAGCATGGTGTAGTGGTTTGGGAGTCGGACTTAGACCTGGAAGATCCAGGTTCAAATCCCCGCTCAGCCACGAAGTTTCCTGGGTGACCTTGGGCCAGTCACAATCTCTCAGCCCCACCTACCTCACAGTGTTGTTGTGAGGACAAAAAGGAGGGGAGGAAATATGTACACCACTCTGAGCTCCTTGGAGGAAGGGCGGTATAAAAATTTGAAATAAATAAATAAATAACCTGTACAGTATTAGGACCAACCAAAAAGTCACAAAATATCATGCTGCAAAGCTTTGGTGTTCTACAGAACTCTGCATCAAGTGTATGGTTAGCAAATGGACGGTGGGGAAGGGGGGGTGGCATGTTGCAGTAAAGGTAAGGGTATCCCCTGCTCGAAAGCCAGTCGTGGCCGACTCTAGGGTGCGGTGCTCATCTCCGTTTCTAAGGCCGAAGAGCCAGTGCTGTCCAAAGACGCTTCCGTGGTCATGTGGCCAGCATGACTAACGGAACACTGTTGTGGCATGTTGTAGGATGCCTCAAAAGTCGGCAGCTTATAAAAATCTAAAGATGGAGCTTTGGGTTTTCTTTGCAGGCCTGGACCAGCCTCTGAAAGGTGTGAGATGGTTTCAATACACACACACAGCTGCTTACACAAAGGTAGCAAAAAATAGTTGAAGCCCCCATTACTGGAAACGTAATGTCTGGAGGTTAATTTAGTCCAGTCTTCTTCACTAACTCGAAATTCACAGGTTCTTTCCAAGGCAGAGCTCGGGCTGAGACCTGTGAATGGCAGAATGGATACATCAGGGCTGAGTGACTCTCCTGCTGCCCTTGTTTTAGTGTAGACCAATGAGGGTTCATTGTTTTGGGGATATTGGCCCTGGCGGAAGGTCCCGAGTTCGATTCCTGGCATCTCCAGGTAGGACTGGGAAGGGGTCTGCTCTGGGAGGCCGCAGCTCGGAGCAGACCGTGCGGAGCTCGGTGGTCTGACTCAGTGTTCCGAATCCAGCACCTTCTACGTTCTTGTGTACGTACCTGAGAAAAGGTTGCCGGGTTTTGTGTGTGTGCCAAAAAGCCTTTGCTTCAGTCATCTCTGCAATACAGAGAATGGCATGTCTTTGTTGCATGATGTGTGGTTCCTTGCAGGAAGTGCTTGGGGGTGGGGGGTGGGGAGAGTGCACACTGGTGTTTTAAAACCTGGAGTTTTTCTCTCTCCATTTCCCACAGTTCTCCCCGGCTCGGCTCCCTCCCCTGTCCGTACTTGCTCGCTCGCTCTCCTGGCAGTTCCCCTCCTGGCAGACTCGCACGCCGAACACTGCTGAATGTGCTAAATTAGGCCATTAGAGGAATTCATTTCTCTTTATTAGCCTGTGTCAAATCCTTTTTATTAGTGGCTGAAAACGACCTCTCTTTTGCAGTAAAATGTCAGGCCAGTTCAGCCCTTTTATTTGTTCTGCGCTGACGAGGATCAAACTTTCCCTGAATTAAGTGTAGAGAGATTTATTTCCTCCGAATTTTGAATGGCTTAAGGCAGTGGCGGAGGGGGGGGGGAGGCGGAGGGGGGGCTGCAGGGGAGGTCAGCGACAGTGAGCCCAGCTCAACTTCTGTGTAGGTTTTACTCAGTTAAGGTCTTTCCAAATGATGATTTTTTAAATGCACTTATTCATGCCAGTGCTGACCCGGAACGAATGTCTAGATCCTGTCCATCGCGTTGTAATGGCAAGCGGGATGACCTCGTTCCAGGGAGGTAGCTGTTTGCTACCTGCAGAGATGTCAGCGCTGGGGAGGGGAATTGTATCGACTTCAACGATGAGCGCGATCCATTTAGGCTTGTGCAAAGGGCACTTCCAGATGGGGGTTTAATCTGGGATTCCCACACGTGGTTCACATGCTTTTTACGGGCGGACTTCACACTGTGTCATCGCCCACATGTACTCTCCTGTGATGAATCGTTACGTTTCGTCAAGTGGGAAAATCCATTTTAATTTTTTTTTCAAGAGGTGCATGTCAAGAAACAGGATAGATTTGGAGTGATAACCATCTGACAGTACAAAAAGTACCATGGATGGTCAAGCTGGTCTACTCGAGTGTATTATCTTTGTGGCTGAGTCAGGAAGTCCTCAGTTCAAATTTTGCCTTTTCCATGACCTCCTCATGTAGCCTCAGGCATGCCGCTCTGTCTTAGCCTCCAGTCCGCAATTAGGGTATGAACTGGTCTCATGCTAGTCTACCTGATAGGGTTGTCGTAAGAATTACACTATGGTAGCTATATAAAGTACTCAAATTTATTTCAAGGCACTACACGAATGCTAAGCATTTATTATGACGACTAAGCTTTGCAAACCAAAGTGAGGAAATTCTGGAGACTGTTTTTTTTCCAAGGAGCCTAAAGATTCAGCGGAGGTTTCTGGAGCCTTGCAACCAGGCTGGACTGGGGATCCCGGACTGTCTGCCTGGGCTGGCCATGGGGTAACAGGCTTGTGAGTCAACAAGGCTGTCATTGAGGCCCTCTAAAACACAGCCATCGAAGATGTATCCTGAAATAACATCATTATCAAGTGCCCTTGGTATTACGGCATATTCAAAACACCCCACGTAATCTTTGCAAAGCTGCCTTCAGCTGTACAAATGTGGTCTGCGAGTCATTAAGTACAGTACTCCCCCCATATCCGCTGGGGATATGTTCCAGGCCCCTCCGTGGATACTTGAAACTGTGGATAGGAGCAAACACCCCCTCCATGGTTTCCTGAGGGCCCCCACCCTACCTCCCCTGCAGGCAGGCATGCGTGCCCCCCCCCAAGCTCTTATTTTTCTTTCAGCAAGCTTTGTTTCTTCCTTAAAACAAACAGAGAAGCAGCCTCCATTGCAGGCAAGTAGAACGAGACTAAGTCCTAGAGAGGCTCTGCAAGGGTTCTGTTAACCTTGCAGAGCCTCTCTAGGACTTAGTCTTGTTCTACTTGCCTGCAATAAGCAGCCAGAGGCTGCTTCTCCTGATAGTTTAAGGAAGAAACGAAGCTTGCTGGGGAAAAAATTAAAAGCCGGGGGGAGGGGGGGCGGGATCCATGGATAACTGAAACTGTAGATAGCAAATCAGTTGATATGGGGGGCCCACCTGTACGTGCAGACATTCCTACCAAATAGCCCCATCCCACCCTTGCCCCCACACGCTTGATAGACTGAGCCATGAGTGCATGAAGGTGGAGGGACCACAAACTCTATTATTCCTTGATCCTTAATAGGAACCTAAATCTTGGGCATAGGCTGGTGTCACCTCGTTGAAGCTAAGCAGGTTTCAGTCTGGTCAGTGCCTGGATGGGTGACCACTTAGTATGGGCAAGGACAGCCTTGTCGACTACGTTCTGGAGCAGACGAAGAAAAGGTTGGTGCACAAGCAGTATGAAGCAAGGCAAGAGCACGTTTTGCACCGTCTTCTGGAGACAAGAGGCTCAATCTGTGAGAAATCAAGTTCTCATAAAGGGCCAGCAGAAAGACGATTGGGTCTCTGGGTCATGTGATTCTTCCTGAGTGGGCTGGCTGCAGCTTGCCTTCCTGCTACTGACAGGGGGCACTGTGGAGCCACAAGCCTTGGGTCATCTATTACTTCTCTTTGTGAGCTGTGATGTCTAGCCACTACCACTGCTAATTACTGTGCTGTTGGGAATCCCCTTTGTCTGTCGGCAACGAGCAGCTTAAAACCCTCTCGGCCACGTTCTGTTTGATGCTGCCTCAACAAACGAAATGATCTCCTTGTTAAAAAAAAAATCAATAAAGCCACTACAGACTTGTATTGTTTTCTTCACTTTCCTCGGGAGTGGCTATTTTTCATGATGAATGGAATTCGTATTCATAGCAGAAAGAAAACACACCAGCCAAGATGCTTACCAGCATCCTTGTCTCCTTGATGCACAGAAGTTGGATTAATATTTGGGGGGGGGGGACTTATTTTGCTCCACTAGGTTGATAGATTGTATATCATGTTGTTTATTTATTTATTTTTCACATTTTTATACCGCCCTTCCTCCAAGGAGCTCAGAGTGGTATGCATATTTCCTCCCCTCCTTTTTGTCCTCACAACAACCCTGTGAGGTAGGTGGGGCTGAGAGATCGTGACTGGCCCAAGGTCACCCAGGAAGCTTCGTGGCTGAGCGGGGATTTGAACCTGGATCTTCCAGGTCTAAGTCCAACTCCCAAACCACTACACCATCCTGGTTCAGTAGCAGCAGTCTTGGTTTCTTGCTTTTCTGGCTAATAAGAAGACTTTTTGCTCAGCAGTCAGGAATAAACAGTGTCTTTGTAGTGTGCCTACAATGCTTTGCTGGTACTATACCCTTAAAAATATTGATCATGAGGGGGACACTAAGATGTCCAAACTGTGCCTCATAGTCATAGAACACAACTTACAATATCCTTTAATCCAGTGATTCTCAAACGTTTTAGCACCAGGACCCACTTTTTAAAATGACACTATCGGGACCCACCTAGCTTTACGAGATGCTCAAACATTTATCTTCCTATATTTAAACAAGATTGCAAACTGCAAGAGCTCAGCTGTTTGCAGGGTAATTAGCAGCTATCATGCAAACTGCAGGGGCTCAGCTTTTTGAAGGGCAGTTAGCAGCTATCTGGTTTTTGAATAGCCTCAGGGCTTGTGGCAATGACTTATCTGATCTTTCCATCACCTGGTTCTCACCAGAAATCAGGTTGCGACCCACCAAGTGGGTCCCAACCCACAGTTTGAGAAACACTGCTCTAGGGTCAGTCCCCAAGACCTCTCTGTACCTTAGGAGGTGTACCAAATGCCACCTCTCCTGATCCATTAGTGAGTGTGCCAGCTGCTGTACCTGCCATCTTGGCAGCCAGGGACCCACGTACCACCAACCGGCGGTCCTCGTACCACTAGTGCTATGTGTACCACCAGTTAAGAACCCCTGGTCTAATCTCCAAAACAACTGAACTCCTGCAAGCTAGTAGTGACGTGAGAGACATGTAATAGAAAAAATAATTCCTTTGCATCTCTGACCGTAACAGCGCAATCCTAACCAATTTTCCAGCGCCGGTGTAGCTGTGCCAACAGGGTGCACACTGCATTTTGCAGTGCAGGGGCAGTCACGGAGGCCTCTTCAAGGTGAGAATGTTCCCTTACCTTGGGGCTGCATTGCGGCTGCACCGGCGCTGGAAAGTTGGTTACGATTGCGCTGTAAATGTGTGGGGCAGGGGGTTAAGGAAATCGAGAATTGGAATTTGATGTTGAATTTTAATGATCGCTGATGTCTGTCTTTTTCTTTTTGTTTGTTTCGTCGTCAAATGTTTCTATCCAACGTGGTTACAGTCCACATGATCAGTACCGTATTCGGTCCTCTGGGCAGTCGAGGATCAGTGAACAGTATTCTGAGTATGGGTTCTGTTACGTGACCATGCATGAACCCTTTTCTGGAATTTCATCACGTTGTGCTTCCCCATCCCCGTTCCTCGTTCTCTACTTTCACCACGACTTAAAATCTCGTTTCTGGACATAGCCGTTGTTTTTCTTATATGACCATACAGGTTGATTTACTACTGGTTTTCGGGAATAATAAATAGTCATTAACTATATGGTGCAGCGGACCTGGGAAGATTCTTTCAGATGACCTGATTGACATTTTCCATCTTCCAGCTTCTCCAAGTCTATGTTCCTTCTTGAGTGCTTGAGCTACAGACATGTTAAGGGGTTTACAAAATGCTGCTGTCTCTCCCTCTCTCTCTCCTCCCGCTATGTGCACTTTAATTCTCCCCATAACATTGAAAAAGAATTTTTTTGCTGTGTGCAAAGGTTGGGGGTGCATTGCTGAACTCCGACCACCTTGGCATTATTGCTTGGATTATTAGTTCCTAGTAATTTAGTGCCCTTGCGCAGGGTCGATTTGTGCCTTTCATTTCTAATTGATCTAGTGGCTGTTTAAATGGCAGCAGGCATCTGTTGAGAGTGGGAAGGTTCATAAGGCGAAATAATTCATAACACCGTCTGGAATTTGCCTTTCATATCCCTCAGCTAAGCCTCGGCAGGGCTGCCTAAATTACGACCACGGAGGGGTTTTTTTTTTTCACATTCTGCTCATGGCTTGAAGAATCTTGCATTAAACTGGGATCAGTCTAGATTAGACTGTAATATTCCACAGTATTAGTGGCTGCAAATGAAGACTTATACCGGAGTTTAACCCCTTCACCTGCTTTTCTCTTTGTTTAGTCCTGGAAGGCTTGACTAAGCTGTTGGTTCCTCTGATTTGTTGATGTGTAAAATAGATCTTTCAGCTCAGTGGACTCCTGGGATATCTTTAGCACTAAGCATTCGAGACAACAGACTTTAAAGAAATTAAAACACACTTGCTTTGATTAAATAAAGAGTGGCTTTCAGTCCTTTGCAAAATGGGCATATGGTTTTTCCAATTCCCCGAGTCTGTTAAAAGGCAAGAGGAAAATGTGATATCTGATACTAGGTTAGGCCTGTGCTGCCAATCTAAGCAGCCTTGTAGCCAAATTACTGTACAGAGGTGTGTAGCGAATGTATTTTTAACCCACCTCCTCTTACCCGTCTTGAGTATCCCTCGAAGTCATAAGAGCAGAAGGGGAGAAGCCAGCCGAAGTTCACCATTGACTATTGAATCCAGCATTCTTTCTTTCATTCTCTTTTAAGACCCCACCATGCAGGCGATCTTAATTCCAGGGATATTCAACACATGGAGGCAAGAAACAAGATTAGGCCTGCTAGCCCCATCTGCATGCATCAACTTAAGTCATGTGCACAAAGACTTCTTGTGTTCCAGTGATCTGCACCCCCAAAAGCCTGTGCATGTACAGCTCGGAGGTTGGGGTGGTGGGGCAGTGGGTGCAATCCTGTCCCTCCGGACCAGCCCAAGGCCTCCTGGCGCCTGAAGTGGTACCCCAAATGCTACCTGGGAGTGTGCCATGTCAGCCATCCCCGCTGCCATTGCTCCTCCTCCTGCGCCCATTTCCTGGATTGGAAAAGGAAGAGGGGAATGGAGCAGAAAAAGAAGTGTGGAGAAGAGGAGACTGGGGTCAACTCTTATGCTCTAGCCCACCACTCTCCTTTCCACTTCTTCCCCATCCCCCTCTTCCTTTTCCAATCCAGGGAATGGGAGGAGCAGCAGTGAAGAACAGAGGGAAGTGGGCCCACCCCACCAATCTGCTGCCTGAGGCGACCGCTTCAGCTGGCCTCATGATAGGGCCAGCCCTGCCTGGAGTACTGTGAAGGGAGGTGATAATGTGACAAGGACTTTGTGTGTGTGTGTGTGTGTGTGTGTGTGTGTGTGTGTGTGTGTGTGTGTGTGTGTGTGTGTGTGTGTGTGTGTGTGTGTGTGTGTGTGTGTGTGCGCAGCTGGAAACTGAAAGCTGATCTACACATTAGCACTTTGTACAGCCCTGTTGAAGCAAGCGCACTTGAGACTGCAAGTGTGTCTGTAACTGTGCTTGAGGTGAGGAGGAGCCTTTCACGTTTCAATGCTGGGTTTTTTTTTCATGTAATAAAAATTCTCTGCATGTAAAAAACGACGAGCACCTTCACCCTGACAAACTGTCCCTTACACACAAAGGACTGTAATGATGACCCAACCAACAGTTTTAGGAAAGAAGAGCTGTTGCAGGAGGCTGCTTTTTGAAGCAGAAAAGTGGGGGTGGTGATTAATCCATCCCCCCCACCTGCCATTTTTCTGCCCCAGTTTCCCTCCTCCCAACTGTTTCCCCCCCCCCCATGGTGTTTCCAGATGTGTGAACCTGATTATTCAAAATGTGCAGCTTAGCTCATTGTGTCCAAACATTTGTTCTGTTGCTGAAATACCAAAATAGCAGACGATCATCTGGTCAATTTCAGTCCTATCCATAGTAAGGTGGTGTGATTCTATATCTGGAATTTGCTTTAAAAAAAAAAAAAAGTGAACAGAGTAAGACTATATATGCACCATCTGCCCTTATTTTTCAAAGGACGGTCTCTGTTTTCTAGTTCCTGGTAAATCAATGTCCCTCGTTTTGTGGAGAATTCAGAGTGCTTTTAAACGAATGTTACTGGTTTTTGCACACATGCATGCACTGGTGTTCTAGTTTCTATTTCATTCCCCGTCCCAAGTCAGTGAGTATTGTTGCATTGCAGAAACAATTCTTTATATAGGATGTTTTCTTGTTCTGAGACGGATTCTTGCCGTGGTGGTGTCCTGGGGCAGGTCTGCTCAGGCCACTCTCTTATTTGTTCCTTGACCTTTCAAATTAACATCTGTTGAGGGCATTCACTTAGTGGCACTCCTCCTCCTCTCTGGATTTGATGGAGCAGGAGAGGAAGTGTGGAAGAGAGAAGAGTGGTGGGCTAGAGTGCCTCCTTCACACTTCCTCTGCTCTCTTTTCAGATCCAGGGAGGGAGAGGCGGAGGAATGATGGAGGTGGTGTGCCCCCTGTAGCTGAGCAGGTGTAAGCAATACAGGACACATCTCTTTCATGCGCTGAGAAATGAAACTGGATAGCATGTATGGCGCTATAGTTTTGTCCGTGAAATGACGCCGCGTTTTCCTCCTATCTCTCTAGGCATCCTCTCTTCCCCCTTCTGACGCTGCTGTTTGAGAAGTGTGAGCAGGCAACGCAGGGCTCGGAATGCATCACTTCCGCCAGCTTTGATGTGGACATTGAGAATTTCGTACACCAACAAGAACAGGAGCACAAGCCTTTCTTCAGTGACGACCCTGAGCTGGACAACCTGGTAATGTTCTTGGCTGGACCAGCCACAGTCCATACAGTGTCTATGGGGAAGAAACACACATGCACAGGCCAGTTGACTCATACACTGGAGGGGGTCCTCAAGCTAATGCAGATGTTAGCCTCACTGAAAATATATCTGCGGATGTGGTAAATTTGGTGGATCATTAACCGTGTGTGTGTGTGTGTGCGCACATGTGCGCGAGCTGTTCTTAATGATATGACATTAATGTTAGGGTTGCCGACTGTGACGGAAGCTAATCCTGGAGATTTTTTTTTCCGGCCTGATGTCATGTCAGAAATTCCTGCAGGTCCCTATTAAAATCTCCAGGATTGCTTTCAATAGTCCTCTGGAGACTGATGCTGATTCTTGCAGGCTCCAGCCTGATCCTGGAGGGTTGGCAACCCTAGTCAAAATGTGATGATAAAAGATAGCCTAAGGGTTTGACCCTCCTCGATTGCTTTTCTGTTATGCATTGCTCATTGTTTAGGAAACCTGTTCTAGGCAATTCCTTAATCTCTACCCTTTTCCATAATGGTGCCATTGCATTCACTGCATCATCAGATAAAGGAGAGGCCAGTACTTGAAGAGACTATCATGGAGATGTAATGCCTAGATAGTCCCCTTGCCTAGATAGCATGCAGATACTCCGCTACTCTGCTCCGTAGATGCACCTACTCCGCTAGCTGCAGAAACTTCTCAGGGAGACTTCCGAAACCATCTGAGCCGCGCCCCACACAATCCTCATGTAAAGCAATTACGTGGCCATAGAAGAAGCCCCACGTGCAAAATCATCATGAAACTTCACCACAGCTTCCACACATGAACGAGATTGCTAATGGCTTAAATTATCACATTGTGGGTGAAGAAATCACAAAGTAACTGTAACATCGGGATTAGTTCTTCGTCAGGGCTAAATCCAGCACTGGGAAAAAAAACCCACTTTCTGCTGCTGGAAGCAGCGAGGTCAATTAACCACATTTGCATATGTCTTGTTTTGCATAACGGAGTCTGCTTCCAAAATCCGGCAGCCATTTGTGCTGGAAATTTTACAGCTGCCTTCTCAGGAGGATGCGATGATGATCTGTCACATTAGAGCAGTTTGGGAGTGTGGTTGCATTTTGGGAATCGTCATTCTTGAGAAGAACAAATCCGGAGAGAGTGAATGCTATGTCCCCTGTGTGGAAGGTAGCCTTCTGTGTGGAAGGTAGCTGTGTGGAAGGTAGCCTTTTGTGTGGAAGGTAGCTGTGTGGAAGGTAGCCTTCTGTCACAAATGGAGAGCAGAAACCTCAACACCCAAAGGGAGTGTGAAACCGTACAGACAATTCTTCATTTCTGATATACTAGATTCACATGTGTGGCTGATTGTTGCCAAACTATAGATAAAGTTTTGCTCCTGTAGCGGAATTTTTAAGCAGAGGATAGTTAATAATGGAGGACCAGGAAGACTGGTGAACAAGGAAAAAGTATGGGTTTATTGGTTACGCAGCGCTGTGGACAGCCCCCAGGAGGGGAACAGACCCTTTGCTCCATGTGAGCACAGTTTTTATACATTTCCAAGCAGAACATCACATGGTTGCTGAGAATGTGCATAGTCAAGGAGGCATACAGGTTTCTACAAGAACTTCGGATTTACATTTTACAGAAAACAATGGGAACAATAGTGGGCTGAGCTAGTCAGAGGACCCTTGATGGTCCTTGATGGTCCGATCCTTGAGTCCCGGGAGACTTAATTGAGTTAAGCAAATGGAGTCTCCCTGCACCCAGAGTCAGCCTAATGTGTATGCTCTCCTTGAAAGGAGGAAAGATTAAGTTGCCAAATGTGAGGTTTTCCTGTGACCTGGGGAGGCAGATATGAACAGAAACCAGGAAAATATTTTTCTGCATCACTCCTAAGACAAAACATACGATGATCCACATCGAGGATCTCCTAGCCTTAGCAAAGCAGGTCTTTAAGGACTCTGCCTTTTGTGCTACAGATAGTAAAGGCTGGGTAAGTCTCAAGTCAAGTCCCAAGTCTTTGCCCCCAAGTCTTTGGTTGCGATTGCAAGTCGCTATCTATTTAATGGGGAAAACGGATTTAAACCTGAATAAAATTGGACTTATTGTAAAAGGCTCCAAGTCTCGAATCGAGTCTTTCACAATCGCCGAGTCAAGTCCAAGTCATTGACGCGACTTGAGTCCGACTCAAGTCTGAGTCAATAGACTCAAGTCTATATCACTGACAATTACTGTCTTACAGCTTCTTAAATGACCATATTACTGCTTTGTAAGAGCATAAGAAGAGCTCTGGATGGATCCAGTCCAGACAGTGACCATCAGTGTGCCTCTGGGAATCCCACAAGAATCCCACAACCTGCATGGTTGTCTCCCAGCAACTGATATTCAGTGTGGTCCTGCTGTTGAGCATGGAAGTTTTGTTTAGCCATTGTGGCTAGTGATAAAACCTTCCTCCTTGATTTTGTTCATCGTCTCTCAAAGCCATCTAAACCAGCGTAGAGTTTGGCAAGGTGCAAAAGAGGGCAACCCAAAAGGATCCGAGGACCAGAGTACCTTCGCTTAAGGGGAAAGCTACAACGTTGGGAGCACACACACACACACACACACACACACACACACACACAGAGTGTTAGAAGGCAGGGGTTATCCAATAAAATGGATGGGCAGAAGATTTTGGACGGTCAAAAGGAGGCACTTTTTCACCCCACCAGTCACAGGAAAGCAATTCAACATCATTTGAGAACCTTTACATGCAGAACAGGGTGGGGGGTGGGGAGAACAGTTTGGTCTGCTCTAGATGAATATCCCATATGCAATTCCACCCTTCTAACCCACCCTTCAAATTAGGCATTTTTCTGTGACCACTTGGCTTAATGACTTTGGTTTAAGAACATAAGAAGAGCCCTGCTGGATCAGGCCAAGGGCCCATCTAGTCCAGCTTCCTGTATCTCACAGTGGCCCCACCAGATGCCTCAGGGAGCACACAAGACAACAAGATAACCTGTTTCCTGTTGTCACTCCCTTGCACCTGGCACAGAGAAAACCTACTTCTAAAGCCAGGAGGTTGCTTATAGCTTGTAACCTGTGATGGTCTTTTCCTCCATGAATCTGTCCAAATGCCTTTTAAAGGCATCTAGGCCAGGTGCCATCACCACATCCTGTGGCAAGGAGTTTGTGTGAACTCCCCTACCAGAGCCCTATCCTTCCGTCTGAAGCACCGGAGCAGCAGAAACTCAGCGCTTGTGGCAAGCCTGCGCCCTGAGAAGGAGCACTTCTAGACTTCGGTGCTGTGGCAGGAGGTGAGTAGTTCTTTTAGGCACTGGAGCCTTTAAACCAAATCACTGTGATTTCTCCATTTTGCTCTGCCCTTTTTCATGGCCGATGCGATTTGGTTCATGTGTGTTCTGTGCTTTTTTTCCTAGGCGACCGTGGTGCAGAGAAGGCCACATAAGGAGTTAATGCCAAGAGGGATTTGGACGCGTTCACAATGAGTTAAACGCCCAGCTCCTGCCTTTATTTCAGGGGTTTCTCGGCAGAGCTAACCGGCTTGTTGCAACCACCTGCTGCTATTTTTGCACAGATTATATTAAAGTTCAGCATTCTTATTTCAGCATTCTGTGTTATTTATCCAAGGGATTCTGTGTCAGAGTTAAAGCTGTACCAATGGATTTGGGAACGCCGCAAAGCGCCATCGGTTTCCCGCGAGGCTGGTGGAGTCCGTCATTTGCCCTTTCTTGACCTCAGTCTCCCTTTCTCAAACAGCACGGTCTCACTTCCATCCCTGGAACAGAATTAAACAGATGAAGCTGCCTCATATCAGGCCAAATCATTGGTCTACCTAACTCGCTTTTATCGACACTGTCCTGTGTTTAAACCTGTAACCTCCTGCATAAAGGTAAAGGTGACCCCTGACAATTAAGTCCAGTCGTGTCCAACTCTAGGGTGTGGTGCTCATCCCCATTTCAAAGCCGAAGAGCCAGCGTTGTCCGAAGACGCCTCCGTGGTCATGTGGCCGGCATGACTCTCCTTGCCGCAGCGCGTAGCATCCAGCTGGAACACGGAGCGCTGTTTACCTTCCCGCAAGCGGTACCTATTTATCTACTCACATTAACATGCTTTGGAACTGCTAGGTTGGCAGGAGCTGGCCAAGCAACGAGAGCTCACCCCGTCGCGGATTCAAACTGCCAACCTTTCGATCGACAGCTCATGATTCAGCGGTTTAACCCACTGCGCCACCCGCTGGCCTAACCTCCTGCATACAAACCAGTTATACCATCACTGACCTTCAGTCCCATCCTGTGTACATGAGAATGAGGTGTAGAGCCTGATGGTGAGTCAGACTGGAGCTCGGTCTAGCCCTGTTCCACCCTACTATAACTGACATTAGCAATCTAAGGTCTCACAGTCAAGCAAGTAAGAGTCTTTATCAGCTTTGTCACCTGAGATCCTTGAACTGGAGAGGTCAGAAACAGAGGCTGCAGCCTACCACTGCAATCCACGACTGGCATTCAAGAGCAAATGATCCTGGCTGTAGAATGGACGCAATGAATTATACTGTTGGGATGAAAAGAGTTGGAGATTTCATGGAGGAAATAAATAAATAAATAGGAATGTCTTTTCATCCCAACAGTATAATTTCTTGCGTCCATTCTACAGCCAGGATCATTTGCTCTTGAATGCCAGTTATGGATTGTTTAGTTGGGAGGGCTGGCCGTGTATTCCTTACTGATCAGCATTGATTTGGCAGAAGTAACCTGCTCATCCAATTAAAGAAACCTTAGTTAATTGAATTGTAGACATTTTAGCCATTCAGCGAATTAAATCTTCATAATTTGCACCAAAGACGAAAAGCTATTTCTAAAAACAGGAAAGGCCCACCACGTTCTCTTTGTTTTAAAATGATCCATAGATGTGTTTCAGGGCATATCGCCTTTAGAAGAGGGATTCTTCCTTCCCTGTCACGCAGGAGAGAATGCCTCTTCAGCTAATGTTGCCATCTGTAGTTATTATTCGTACTTGAATTGAAAAGAATGTGTAAATTATTAAGCCGCTGAATGCCAAAATGCTGTCATCCTGAATAAAACAATCGCATCGAACAACTTAAAAGCAGGAGATGGCATTAATTCACACACACCCCACCGGCTTGCATCATTTTTGAGCAGTCATCAAATCAGGCCTTTGATCGATCAAAGCCAGCAAAAGATCCCCACAACATCCCGTCTTGAGTTCCACAGAGCTGAAATCGAGAAGCATTAACAAGAGTTTGCTCCCAAATGACCTGCAGTCGATCGCTGTTTTTTGCTGCCCTCTGCATTGACCTGGCTGGACACGTTTTAGTCTTGTGCCCTGTTTCAATGACTTTTAGGAATGCTCCTAATATTTTATTATTTGTTTGTTTATTTGATTTCTATCCCACTTTCTCCCCCCATAGGGGGGAACTCAAAGTGGCTTACAACAATAAAATGCATATACATCATACAAGAACTATATAATATGAAACTCTTAAAACATTAATACCGTCTAAAAACACAGCACAAAATATAAAAACGGGAGTAAAAAGAGTAAAAAAAACAGGAGTAAAATGGGCTGGACCACTAAAATAGTTAGTCCGCTGGGGGTGTGTGGTTAACTCAGAGGGCTTGTTTAAAAAGAAATGTCTTTAGGCCCCGCCGGAAGGCCTCCAAGGAGGGAGAAGTTTGTAAGGTTAGAGGGAGGGAATAAGGTCGGTGCCACTGCTGAGAAGGCCCTTTTTCTTGCTGCAGCCCCTCCCACCTCTGAAGGCGGTGGATCTATATTAGATCTATGTTTGTCATTGATAGGTTTTTGGTTACTCAACTATTGTCTGTCCTAACTCGGAGTAAATGTAGGGTGTAGGCAGGGCTATTTCGTGTCTTAAGCAAGGCCAACTACTTGTACCAACCG
This sequence comes from Plestiodon gilberti rubricaudatus, assembly GCA_026170595.1. Lineage (NCBI taxonomy): Eukaryota > Metazoa > Chordata > Lepidosauria > Squamata > Scincidae > Plestiodon > Plestiodon gilberti. The sequence goes on from JANXHW010000012.1 coordinate 13,319,144, forward strand.
GGAAAAAAATCATAAGACTTTACAGTTATATTCCATATCACTGTTGTGGTATTTATTATTATTATTATTATTATTTATTACTACTACTACTACTACTACTACTACTACTACTAATAATAATAATAATAATAATAATAATAATAATAATACAGTATTTATATACCGCTTTTCAACAAAAAGTTCACAAAGCGGTTTACAGACAAAATCAAATGATTGTGAGCCCTCTTGGGACAGAGAGCCGTTTAATCTAAAATTTTATTTTACCGTAAAATAAAAAATATAAATTGTCAGTTGCATTTTTTACAACGGTTAAAAAGCTAATCTGTATAAAACTGCTCCCATCGGAGTCCTGCTCCTTAGGCAGCTGCCTAGTTGGCCTAATGATAGCACTGGCCCATGTAGCGTACAGAACTTTTGTTGCTATCCTATATAACTAAAATGTACTCAACAGCAAAAGCTATTACGATTGCATATGGCTTGTGAATTCCTCCAAAAGTAAAGGGACCTTAAAATCATGGCATTACCCAGAGGATCTGTGTGGTGTTCTTTATCATTTTGTAAGTCCATTGCAGAGCAGCAGTGGTGAGACTGCTTTGAATTGCACAAATAAGGAGAGACTTAGCAAAATCGCCCAACAGTTCTACGAAACTTCTTTTTTGTCTCTGCAGCTTAGAGGAGAAGTAAAATTAGCAATAAGCAGCTGTCCATCAAGAGGAAATGGTGAGGTTTTTCCGCTTGCCAAGTAATTCCACTGGTTTCTTGGTAAACGCTAGCTAAATAAGTAATGTACTCTAGGGAAGCCATGCAATCTCCCGCGTACTTAGGGCAAGTAGCAATTGCCTCTGGGTGAAGAACCCCATGACAAACTGCAGCCGTTCTCCTCCTTGCTTCCTACCTGTCCCCTCCCCACTATAACCCTTCCCGTCCGCAGTGTTCCTCTCTTGTGCGTACTCTCTGACTTATGGCCCTTCAAGCCAGGGACAGCCCAAGGCCTCTTGGCACCTGCTGAGGCAGTGTGTCAAATGCTGCTATACCACTTTTGCAATGTCTTGCCACACCAAATGCCTATGTCCTTATCTGGCAGCATGCCAGTTGCCGCTACCCCTACTCCTCCTCTTCCCGCTTCCTGGATTTGCGGAATGGTGGAGGAGAGAAAAGTAGTGGGCTTAGAGTGGTGGAGTAGAGCATGGAATGACGCTCTAGCCCACCACTCCTCTCCTCCACCCGTCCTCTACCACTCTGTTCCCCTCTTCCCACTTCCTGGATTTGCGGAATGGTGGAGGAGAGAAAAGTAGTGAGCTTAGAGTGGTGGACTAGAGCATGGAATGACACTCTAGCCCACCACTCCTCTCCTCCACCCGTCCTCTACCACTCTGTTCCCCTCTTCCCACTTCCTGGATTTGCGGAATGGTGGAGGAGAGAAAAGTAGTGGGCTAGAGTGGTGGACTAGAGCATGGAATGACGCCCTAGCCCACCACTCCTCTCCTCCACCCATCCTCTTCCACTCTGTTCCCCTCTCCCTTTTCAAACCTAGGGAGTGAGAGGAGGTGGAGATGTGGATATGGGCAACAAGTGTGCCCTACTTAGCTGCTAACCTGAGCCAGCCATCTATGGGTGGCCAGCCCTGCTTTAAGCAGGCTGTCGTCTTCATACCGTGCTGGGGGGGGGGGCTTCCAAAAAAATCTGGCTGGACTCTGTGAGGAGCAGGATACTGGATTAGATGAATCTTTGACCTGATCCTGATCCGTATGTTCATTTATTTAATAAAAATATTTATATGCTCCTTTTCTCCACCACATTCATGGCAGCTCACAAAATTCAGATTAAAAAAATTATTTGTGTAAAGAATTTATACCTCCACCTTTTTCCCAGTAAGAGCAATCATTTTACATAATGCCAAATTTTAAAACGGCCTCAGTCGCCAACCAACTAGCTAATAAGGTACATCTAACTACTTTTAAAAATCTGGCAGAACAGGAACCCTTTTCACCTTCCTATGGAAAACCCCACAGGGTAGGATCCGTACAGGTGTCCTCCAGTAGAGAATGTCACACCGCAGGTGCCACAGTAGAGAAAGCCCTTCTGCACATCCCCGGCGCTAGGCATGCCTCCCAAGAATGACAGTACAAACAAGATAGCCTCATCAGATGACCTTAGGGATGGGCAGATTCAGATGTGCTATTTTTCCCTTAATGCTTTGGTCTAACGCAGAGGCAAAGCAAGCAAACGTGTGAATCAGGAAATCTTGCCTCTACCGTGAACTCCCTAGGTGTCCTTAAACAACTCCCTTTCCCCTTTCTGCTCTGTGGGTGCAGTAATACTTAGCTTGTTGGGCTGTTGTAAGGGTTACATCACGAGAATACATATTGTAGCGGAATTTTAAGCAGACTGATAATTAATAGGACCAGGAAGACTGGTGAACAAGGAAAAAGTATGGGTTTATTTGTTACGCAGCGCAGTGGACAGCACCCCCCAGGAGGGGAACTGACCCTTTGCTCCATGTGAGAACAGTTTTTATCCATTTCCAAGCAGAATATCACATGGTTGCTGAGAATGTGTATAGTCACAGAGTCATACAGGAAAAACAAGAGACTTTTGATTTACATTTTACAGAAAACAATGGGAACAATAGTGGGCTGAGCTAGTCAGAGGACCCTTGATGGGCCTTGATGGGCCTTGATGGTCCGATCCTTGAGTTCTGGGAGACTTAATTGAGTTAGCTCCGGGAGTCTCCCTGCACCCAGAGTCAGCCTAATATGTATGCTCTCCTTGTAAGGAGGAAAGATTAAGTTTGCCAAATGTGGGGTTTTTCCTGTGACCTGGGGAGGCATATATGAACAGAAACCAGGAAAATATTTTTCTGCATCAGTCCCTTCTTTGTTACTGAGTATCTAAATTTCTCAGTAACACCAATTAGGTAATATTAATTCTTGCCAGTTCTAACGTCCAGACATATTAGCCATAGATTTTTGTGGGACTTATTGCAGGATCGTGAAATGCTGTGTGGCAACCCTGTTGGAAAAAGCACTTAGCCTGCCAGGGTAAAACCTCAAAGCATAGTGAAAGCAAAACATCATTGCTACAAAGAGAAAACAGCAACATCACAAGCATTTCTACTCAGTTGTGTCCCAACAAACCCATTCCCAAAGTCCATTGATGACAGGTGGCTTTGGTTCCTTAGCCAGGAAGATTGTTGTTCTGCAACTGTGGAATAGAAGACAAACATGCAAGTTAACACAAGGGGCATGTTCTTCTTGTGTTAGACTGAGATTGCAGGCATGACATTGTCATAAAGTTTTCTTTTCAGTCCAACTGGCCAGAATGTATAAGCAAACTGAATGCAAACTCTTAGTTGCTCCAAAAGAGATTGTCACTTCAAAGAGTGCTGAAAACACTTCATTGTTCAGAGTCTATATAGAGTGCAGAGTGAGTGAGGGTGTTCTAGAGCACGTGAAGATAGCAAAGCAACAAATGTCTTTAACGATAACTAGTGGCATTCTTCAAGCATAAACAGAGATAGCTTATAGCGTGAATAATTGTCAATAAATGTTCAGGCAAGGAGGGTAAAGCTTCCCTCATCAGTAGTTGTTCGTTGATGAACAGGGAGGTAAGTGGAGGCATCTCTGGGCAGCAGGTATGCAGGAACAAGGTGTGCAGGAGCCAGGGCAAAGGCATAACGGCCTTGTATCGCGAAAACTGATGCAAGGGAGCCTCATTGGGCTGTTTGCTGCTGCTGCTGCTGCTGCTGCTGCTGCTCGACACAGGTACCAGTGGTGCTCCAGGTTGGTAGATAGGGCCCAGTGTGGCTGAAGTCTTGGGCCTGGTTGCACTGGCGCGGAGGTTGTCCTTGCAGATGGCTGATGTCCTTCGAAATCCAGCAACATCCTGGGACCAAGTTCCTTTCCCTCCTCACAGGGCTGTTGTTGTGGTGCTTCTCCTGGCCTGATGTGAGGCACAGGTCTGATGCAGGAATGTGGTGGTTTTCCTTCCTGCAGTAAGATAGATTTTCTCCGAAATGCAAAACACAACTGGTTATACACAATTATTTTCAAATTACACTTTCTTTTCCTTTTTGGTTGGGAGGTGGCAAGGGCCACTGGGATAGTGAACTTCAGCTGTTAAAATTAAATTACCAAATTTACCAAATCAAATTTACCAAATCAAATTACTACCTTCCCCCCTTTGTTCAAAATGGTCTATGAAGTGGCCATGCAGAACAAAAAGTTACAGCTAAAATAAATCTAGGACACACTATATGGTTGTTGGGGTCCTAGGGTAACCTGTGAATATAATGAGATAAAAACAAAGAAATCACAAAGAACATCTCACAGGGTCCTGAGTGCAGTCTGTGAACCTGGTTGTAGATAAATGGATCACAAACTTTATAAGTATTTATATGAGAGAGAGTTGGCCACTCTGCTCAGCAGGAGCAAAATCTCAGAGAGAGAGGGCCAACTTGACAATCAAGGAAATAAAAAGACAAAATATATACAACACTTAACAAACAATAGCATTTAAAACTTGGGGTTTTGGGGTGTCCTTACACTTGCTATGCCTCCTCGAAGGTACAATGGTCTTGCGCGATTGTGTCCCCCAACCCCTAAACCTCAAGCTGTTCCCAGCTCCATGGGGGAGCGACTAACGCTAGGACTATCTAAACTAAAGTGATACTGAGGCTATTTTAAAACAGGGGAACCAAACAGACATGCTTCAGTGTCTGGACACAGCAGGAGTCCTCTCATCAGATCCAGGAACAGGGTAAATACTGTATATCTTAGCTGGTCCGCCTGGTGGGGTTGGCGTTTTGAAAAGAACTCCATGTATGCTCAGGCTCTTCTGATGCCTGCTGCAGTACTAAAACAAATTAGGCAAGAGATGAGGTACAAATCAAAGGTTGCTGGGTACTTATTTCTCAGGCCACCAGGAGAGAAGAGAGGAAAAAACCCAAATTTTACAAAAGGCAAAGTGGCAGAGAGATAAAGAAATATGAACCCAGGGAGCAAGACATTCTAAGTGAGAAATACAAACAGTAAAACAAAGACCAAGCTGTTGGAGTGATGTGTCAAGCAAATGGGAAATGGTGGTGTCCCACTTTGCAGTGGCAGCGTTTTCAGATTTTACTGCACACATCAGTTGTTTTCCTTCCTGTGCTGAAACAATATTAAGACCATAAAGGAAGAAATGAATACAAACCTAGGCTAGGTATCTTAGCACTATAAAGGCAACATAGAACACAAAAAGTTTAGGAAAAAGATAGAAGGCAAGCCTTATAGAACCCTTATCGTGAGCCAAATAAGGGTTTTTCCAGTGCAGGGGCTCACACACATGTAAGATAATTGCAGTGGTAGAAAACAGGCTTTTTAATAATAGTGTGGAGACCAACTGAACTGCACTCTGCACGTGCTCAGGGGCACGTATACAAAGGTTACTTCCAGTGATGCCATCTTCTTGGAGGCCACACAATTCAAAGCAGCAGAGGCACCTGTGGTACTGAAAACTTTAACCAAAGGAATTTGTTATGGTTATGGAGACCTTTTATCAAAAATAGATTACTAATTATGGATTCTCACAGTACACAGCAAGTCCAAAGCAGTTAAATATTTTAAAGAAAAACAAATGTCAGGGTTCCTAAAACAGAGTTAAAACCTTAGAAAAATAGAATTAGGCAACATCAGAATTTTTGTTCAATTTATGCAGTCTCTTAAGTTACTTTTGTGTGAGGGCAGTTGTGCCCATGGGAAGAAAGCAAACATGATTAGCATTTACCAATTTACTAACATTTACCAACATTTTCCAGTTAGACTCCAATTTATAAGCATTATTGCAATTTTTAAATATTTCTTTCATTTTGTTGATGTCAGGAGTGTACACACTCAAGCACTGAGTTTCAAGGCATAGTCAATTACTGGTGGAGACATAAAATACTACCCCTTCATTTTCCAGGGGTACGCATACATAGTTACTAATTTTTATTTATTTTTTTTGGATTTGTGCACAGATACCAGCATGGTCTGGTAGGAGAAAAGACATTTTTGGAAGCTAAATTTTCAGTAATCTCAGGAGAAAAGGGTCAGGTGATCAGGCTGATCCTTTATTCCCTTCTTTGGCCAAAACAAAGTAGGTAAAAACAAAAATACTTTTCCTCCTAAGACCTATGCAATTTTATAAGACAGACACAAAACATGAAAATGACACACAAGCATATAAACAAGGGTACAAATAAATAAATTTAGACACTTATCAGACAGGCACTTGGCCTTTCCTTTGTCCCCCTTTCTATGCCCTTTAACAGGAAAATCTTCCTTTTTGTCCAGGACTATTTTTTTTTTAGAAAAGCGCATGAAGGGGCAGCGCTGAGGGCATAATTTGTTAGCCTGATTTTTCAGATTTTACCTTTTTGGCTGGGACTCTGGACAGGTATCTGCTTCCTGTGCCAGGATTTTTAACCTGGGCTTTTAAGTTTTCATTTTTGGCACATTCCTTTTAATATAATGTCCAATATATGCCATTTGGCCTGGGCGTTTTTCAAAAGAGCCCTCTTTTGGCCAGGCTGGTGCCATGGTTTTGCCTAATTTAAACCAGTTCAGGAGCTCTGTGAAGCAGAGTTTCACTCCTGACTGTGAGTCCCTTTTGGAAGTTTCCCCAGGAGAGAAAAGTGTTTTTTTGGCCTTTTCCCATACCTCCCCCGGGATTGCTGTAACGGTTCAATAGTCGGGTGTCCTTTTAGCTAACCCGGACCGTGCCAGAACCTAGCAAATGACTTTTACCCTGACTCTACCTAACCGGCTCAAGTACAGGGGTTGACTCTCAATAGGAGGTTTTCCTAGCAAGTCTTCCTAGTAACTTTTAGCAAGTTTTCCTAGCAACTTTTTCCCTTGCCTTTGGTAATTTTTCCCTGCAAGGCAAGAATCCACCTAGGTTTTCCTTAATAAGCCGGCCGGGCTTCACTCATACATATACAGTCCCAATATTTCCCAGTAATTTTCAGGCAAACAGTGAGGGAGAAAAACAAAGAGGAAAGAAAGAGCCCTTGCTATTGGCCCAGCACAGGGCAGCTGAGGTATAGACTTGCACACAATTCATGCACTTCCCCCACCACCACCGATTAAATTCCCTTTTTCTCACCAGTCTTGCAGGGTCCAATGTTCTTTCCTGAGGGATCTTCCAGCTGGTCCGCCCAGACATAGCTCTCTGGTCCAAGGAGCATACCTCCACCCCACCTTCAGACAAAAAGTCTTACCTAGGATTCTCCAGTGAGGGAGAGAGGAGAGCCCCCCCCCCCCAGCCCAGGAGCCATGCTGGGAGTGTAGCTTAGTAGATCCCACTTCTGACACCAAACTGTAGCGGAATTTTAAGCAGACTGATAATTAATAGGACCAGGAAGACTGGTGAACAAGGAAAAAGTATGGGTTTATTTGTTACGCAGCGCAGTGGACAGCACCCCCCAGGAGGGGAACTGACCCTTTGCTCCATGTGAGAACAGTTTTTATCCATTTCCAAGCAGAATATCACATGGTTGCTGAGAATGTGTATAGTCACAGAGTCATACAGGAAAAACAAGAGACTTTTGATTTACATTTTACAGAAAACAATGGGAACAATAGTGGGCTGAGCTAGTCAGAGGACCCTTGATGGGCCTTGATGGGCCTTGATGGTCCGATCCTTGAGTTCTGGGAGACTTAATTGAGTTAGCTCCGGGAGTCTCCCTGCACCCAGAGTCAGCCTAATATGTATGCTCTCCTTGTAAGGAGGAAAGATTAAGTTTGCCAAATGTGGGGTTTTTCCTGTGACCTGGGGAGGCATATATGAACAGAAACCAGGAAAATATTTTTCTGCATCAATATGAATCACTTTGCACAGAAAAAAAGCACCGTACAACTATTAAGTCCCCTTTGTTGCTGTTGGCATTCACACCCCTCTCGAGGGCTCTTGTGTTCTTGCAACATACCTAGGGGTGTTAAAGTACATAAGAAAGGACTCTTTCCGGAACGTGCAATGCACACACACATACACACACACACACCCAAAAACTATTTGTTTTTCCAAAGTTTGTTTGTTTGTGTCTACACAATTTTAATGCTCCTAATCCTTTGTATATGTCCACCACTGCTGACGGCAAAAGAAAGAGATGGAAAGGCCAGCGACATTAACCATCATTAGAATAAGAATCATGTATTCCTCACAGGCGGGATGCACATAATTAGAAATTAGAAAAAGGTCAGATCTCGCCATTATCAACTCAATCAGCTGCTGAGTGCCACACAGTCAATTAATTCAGCATCTGTATTTTTTACAACCCCGCGCACGTATTCCATCGGACTGTAACTCTTTATCCGGACAGATATACTGCTCAGCGAAGCAGGGACATAAAATGAGAGACCCCAAGCAAATGAGCTGAGATAATTGAGAGATTTATTTTACATACATATACACACATATATATGTATGTGTCAAGTCTTCCTGCCTATGCCCTTGGATACTGACTTTCAGGAAAGTGGTTACTGGACAGAAGTACTGGGCTGATGGAAGAGCACTGAGAAGCCTTGAATTAATTCATTTTAAAAAATATTATTCATTGCATTTTAATCCTGCCCTTTCTCTCAGGGGCTCAGGAAAGAGCTTTATCTTCTTCAGCAACCCTGTGAGGTAGGTGAGGCTGAGAGAGGAAGAATGACTGGCCCAAGGTCATTCAGTGAGCTTCATGACTGAGTCGGGATTTGAACTCACATCTTCGCAGACCTAGCTCTTGGGGACATCATGGGGGGGGGTCTCTGCCTTTGGTGACCCTATGAAAAAGAAGCCTGCTTCTACTGTATCTGGTATAATCACTATTCTGGGTTCTTTGTCTTGGTCAGCATTCTCTCTAAGCTGCATGGCCACCACAGCTTGGATCGGAGCCCCGTGCAGTTTCCGTCACGGCGCTTCAGAGCTCAACGATGACGATGATGTCATCATCTAGCACTCGGGAGTTGCCCCATGCAGCTCCGTACAGGCTCCACGGACTCCCTGTAAAAATTGCAGGGAACATTGGCCTTGGTCACACTAAAGCGTGACAGAATGTTGGAAGAGTGGGCTGGAATGTTGGGAACTAGCTTTGAATGAATGAATGAATGAATGAATGAATGAATGAAGGGAACTTGCGATCTATCTAGTGAAAGAAATAGAAAACCCACAACTAGTTGTGAGGGGAAGGGGGTACATGGAACACTCATTGCTACTGCTCATCAACCAACATTGCCAACTGTGAAATGTCATGGCCATTGGTGCACATGTAAGCACATATACACGCATGAAGACCGCTTGGTTGGCACTATTATCAGTCACTCCAAACTATTTGCCTATGCTAGACAATCCAGTGTGGCCAAGGGACTAAAAAGCCACACTCGTGATCCTCTGGGATGGGCTCTCCTCACAGGAAGAGCAATCTCAAGGCCCTGCGGCCACCACTTCTATCGGTTACTGACTGCGCTTCCAAAGGGGGTGTTTAGTCTGGGATTGTCATGCTTCATTCATTTGCTCTTTCCAGGGGTGGGGGGCGCACAACATGGCTGTCCATCGTCCTCCTGTAGTTTCCTCCTCCTCAAGTCTTTTCCCTCCAGTTCTTTTCCCTCTCGCACCGCACCAGAACTAGGGGACATGCACTAAAACTGAGTGGCGGAAGAATTAGAACAGACAAAAGAAAATATTTCTTTACCCAGTGTGTAATTAATCTGTGGAACTCCTTGCCACAGGATGTGGTGATGGCACCTGGCCTAGATGCCTTTAAAAGGGGATTGGATAGATTTATGGAGGAAAAGTCCATCACAGGTTACAAGCTATGATGGGTATATGCAACCTCCTGGTTTTAATAATAGGCTATCTTTTAATGCCAGGTGCATGGGAGTGGTGACCGGTTGCAGGTATCATGTTGTCTTGTGTGCTCCCTGAGGTGGGGCCACTGTGAGATACAGGAAGCTGGACTAGATGGGCCTTTGGCCTGGTCCAGCAGGGCTCTTCTGATGTTCTTATGTTACGTCATGTTTATTAATGGAGAAAATCAAAATGAAAACAGGTGGTTGCAGCAGGGTAATAGCCACACGTACGGCTGACTTGTTAAATGTATTGTTCCGTCTTTCTAAGGGGCTCATGCCCAGACAGAACAGAACACAGCAAAAGCAGGAGAGGTGGGGAAAGATCAGCCCACTGTGTCCCCAAAGCATGGTGTATCTACCATGGTGTGGAAGGAACATTGCGGTTCTGCCTATCGCTGCAAGCTGGCTGGCATTAGCCGGAGCCCATCTGGAAGTGCCCGGATTCTCTCTCTCATACACAAACCTATAAGGTGGCATCCCTGTTGTCATTGCCACTATGGGAAAGGGCACAGTGAGCAAAGCTGCTCTGGCTTTCTACCAGAGCCTTCCTCCTTTGCCCCATCCATGTAGCATCTGTCCTTCCCAAAAATGACCAGGAACGATAACGACGCCCGCTACTGCACCAGGTTCAAGCAGCAAGGCTCATTCGAGCTGCAGCCGGAACAGCCTCCCAGGAGGGTAGGGGGGATGGTGGCGTCATTGCTTTCATCTCATGAATTCTCTGGAGCGGCGATGGGGAGCAGAAGGGATTTGTCCCCTCTTTGCCCCTGGGTAGTTATGCTTCTGATTAACCTTTTTTTCTTGGTGTGTTTATAAACTGTCCTCCCCCCTACTCGCCTCCGTGCCCTTTCCTCTCCTGCCGTCTTTGTGATTCAGATAGGAAAAAAAAACCCTTTCCAGCACCATTAGGAGAGACAAAAATACCACCTCTACATATTCAAGTCCTCCTCACTAGGCTCTTGTTGCTTTTCCAACATTGCTTGTATCCCTGGGCATGCGCGTCCATTGGCAAAGAGCAAAATCCGGGTCTCCCTGTTCAGACCCGATGTCCACAGGCTCCTTCTCGGATGGTGTCGTGGCCCAGCAACTTGACAGCGTTGAGGGTCAGTCTCGGGCAACTTGCTACCCATGAGTAGCCTGTGACTAATAGTTTGTAAAGATAGCCACTAAAATTAGCAAGTTGAAAAATTGCTTTGAAATTTAAAGACTCATTGTTAGGTTAAAAAAAAGCCGCTGATTTATCGCCCCTGCTGTGCATAGCTGGGATTTTTATATATTATTCAAGATTTCAAGCCGGAGTTGTAAAACATAAGGTCTCAGTTCCATGCATGGCATGTTTTATGTGTAAATTTTTTAACATTTATGGGGTATATTTTACTGAGGCCAAGGCTTTGCTCGAGGGAGAGCTTATGGGCATATTTCTAGTCTCCAGTCTTGTTAGGAAGAGTGGCCAGCTGAGAATAATCAGGCATGCTTTAACACTGAATGTTTGCAGCTGGATTCCAAAAGCAGACTGGGAATGGAACACTGAGATTCCGGTACCTTCACCTGTCTAGGATCGATAGAAGCATCCAATATGACAGCCAATAATTACGCTAAAATGGCCTGGTGTGTAGAAGTGGGGCAGGCAGAGGGAACTCCTTGGCTGGTATTGGGGGATCTTGTTGGTGAAGTTGCCTCCACATTTAATCAGCATTGTGAGCCTTTCTGTACTTCCAGATGGGGTGTTTAGCAGTGATGTAGACGTGAGTCTATTGACTCGGACTCGAGTCGGACTCAAGTCATGTCAATGACTCGACTCGGACTTGACTCAGCAATTGTAAAAGACTCGAGACTTGGAGCCTTTTACAACAAGTCGAATTTTATTCAGGTTTAAACCCTCGTTCTCCATTAAATAGAGACTCGTAACTCGTAACCAAAGACTTGGGACTTGGGGGCAAAGACTTGGGACTTGACTTGAGACTTGGACCCAGAGACTTGATCCACATTCCTGCTGCTTGGCTGGTATTGGGGGATCTTTTCTGTACTTCCAGATGGGGTGTTTAGTATGGGATTATCACACACTATTCATGCTCTATTTATGGGTTGTTCACATGACATCATTGTCCATCTGTTGTCCTCTCATGTTTTCGTCATGCTTGAATCATAACCTTTACTGAGCAGAAAATCTGTTAGCAATGAGAGCCAGGGTACGGCGACGCAATAACCACATGGGGAGATGCTTTCTAGTGCTCCTATTCCAACTTTTTTTGAGAGCCGCCTTTCCAGATGTAATACAACACAAAAACAGGAGGGGCAAGAGGGAGTCGGCCTCCTATGTCCCCCCAAAATGTACTAACTCTGAAGTGGTGTGGAAAGACCATTGCTGTTTTCCATGCGACTGCTTAAGTCATCACATGTATTAAGGGCGTAAACTTGCTCATAATGAAAAAGTGGTGCAGTGCATTGCCCAGATTCAACAGATCACGAGAAACAGCTGAGGTAAAAGGGGAGGCATCAGTCCACTGTGTCTCCAAAACACACTATCAGCGCAATCCTATCCAACTTATGCCACCGGCTGAGCTCTGCACAATCCTATCCAACTTATGCCACCGGTGTAAAACAGTGGTGCAGCGAGAACGGGAGGCCCCAGAACGGAAAGGGGATTCAAATACCCTCCAAAAGGGGAATTCAAAGGGGATTTGAATCCCCTTTCCATTCTGGGCCCTCCCGTTCTCGCTGCACCGCTGGTTACACCGATGGCATAAGTTGGATAGGATTGAGCAGAGCTCAGCCGGTGGCATAAGTTGGGTAGGATTGTGCGCTATGTCTGCAGGCATGTGGAAGGATTACTGCAATTCCGCATGCTTCCACAAGCAAGGACTGGCTGGCACTACCAAGAGCCTTTCTGCAAGTGCCCTTCCTTCTAGGTTACGAGAGTATCTTCTGAATGTAACATTAAACAATAACTGTTTTGTAGGAGTGACGGACTTCGGATTGACTTCCATTCTTTGCTTGCTTGTCCCCAGATGGTGAAAGCCATTCAGGTCCTGAGAATTCATCTACTGGAGTTGGAGAAGGTGAATGAATTGTGCAAGGACTTTTGTAATCGTTACATCACCTGCCTCAAAACTAAGATGCACAGCGACAACCTACTCAGGAATGACCTAGGGGGGCCTTACTCCCCGAACCAGTCCTCCATAAACCTACACACGCAGGTAATGTCTGTAAAATGCTCCAGGTAACATGCCAGGTGACATGGGTTTCTGCAAGCGGTTCCATACTTCATCATTTCCAAATGAGAAAGTTGGTATATTTTTGTGGCAGACGAGCAAAAGGCAGTGGAGAAACTGGAGGTTTCCACTGATCTGGGAGGCAAAATCCCAGGGAGCAGTTCATGTGCATATATGTGCCCTTAACGGCTCGGGTCCAGGGTATTTGAGGGACCGCCTCCTTCCTTATAATCCGACCCGTACTCTGAGGTCATCAGGGGGGCCCCTGTTAACCGTGCCGCCATTGACGCAGGTGAGAGGGATGGCGGCGCGGAATAGGGCCTTCTCGGTAGTGGCGCCCCAATTATGGAATTCCCTCCCCCTAGAATTAAGAACGGCTCCCTCTTTAGAGACCTTTCGGCGGGGCCTTAAGACATTTTTATTTAGGGAAGCATTTGATGTCTGACATGGTGGGCTGGCGTTTTAACAAATGGCTTCTTAAAGTACATACAGGTTGACCCACTGGGGTTGTTGTTTTTAGTTGTTTGTTTTAACTGTTTTTAATTACTTGTTTTTAATTTTTAATGTATATGTATTTTAATGTTGTAAGCCGCCTTGAGTGCCCTCGCTGGGAGAAAGGCGGGATATAAATTCTTTAAATAAATAAATAAATGTAAAAAGGTAAAGGTGACCCCTGACATTTAAGTCCAGTCGTGTCCGACTCTAGGGTGTGGTGCTCATCCCCATTTCAAAGCCAAAGAGCCAGCGTTGTCCGAAGACGCCTCCGTGGTCATGTGGCCGGCATGACTCTCCTTGCCGCAGCGCGTAGCATGCGGCTGGAACACAGAGCGCTGTTTACCTTCCCGCAAGCAGTACCTATTTATCTACTCACATTAACATGCTTTGGAACTGCTAGGTTGGCAGGAGCTGGGCCAAGCAACGAGAGCTCACCCCGTCGCGGATTCGAACTGCCGACCTTTCGATCGACAGCTCATGGTTCAGTGGTTTAACCCACTGCGCCACCCGCTGCCCTTGTGCATATACGTACCTGTGTTTAAAGTTATGTGCCAAGGTTGAGCCAGCTTCCGCCCTGAGGAAAACTGAATTATGCCACCTGTATAATGTGTAATGTATATTGATTCTGTTGGAGTCGAAGTGACTATTAGGCATCATTTACTGTATTCTGTTACTGTGGTGGTCAAGGGAAAATTATTTTCCTGTAACTGAAAAGGAATGGAACAGGTTGATTACCCCTTATCAGGACATCCGAAATCCAGACTATTCCAAAATCCAGACATTTGGGGGGCTATGACTTTTTTTAAAAAAAACTTTATCCAGCACCTGACAGGCACAGCACAAGGCATGTTGGGGCACAACATTATTAAAAATATTATATAAAATTACCTTCAGGCTATGTGTATAAGTAGTATATGAGACATAAATGAATTTCGTATTTAGACTTGGGTCCCATCGCAAGATCTCTCATTCTATTTATGCAAATATTCCAAAATCCAGACAAATCCAAAATCCACACAACTTCCCAGCCCTTCCCATAAGGGATACTCAACCTGTACTACCCCCACCACCACCACCACCAGTGATGTCACCAGAGGGTTGGACTGGGATTTTTGGGTGGTCATTAGTTCGAACTCTACCCAAGGGTTTTAAGAACCAGTGAGATATCGCCGTATAGTGTTCAATGTTCCTAGTAGTGCGGCTTGTTGCAGTTGTTCAACTGTTACCTTGTCAATGCCTATATTGGCCAGATATTTCTTAAGGGCCTTGAGGATTGCGCCTAGTGCACCAATGACAATAGGGCAGGAGGTTGTTTTCTTTCCCCAAAGGCTCTGTATTTCAGTTTCCAGGTCTTTGTATTTTGTGATCTTTTCCCATTGTTTCTCTTTGATTCGATTATCTCCTGGAATGGCCACGTCAATAAGCATCACATCTTGTTGTTGTTGCTCCATCAATGTTCCTTGCACATGGGAAGTTCTCTTCCTTGTGGGGCTTACAATCTACATAGTAACACAAGGGAGACACCGGAGGAAGGCAAGGGGCATAGAGGCAGGGATAAATGGAGGAAGCCAATGTGACTGGTTCATTGACATGTACTGAAGCTTAGTTACAGTCAGAAATGGGAACTAAGGTGTTGTGCAAAAGGAAAAGGAAGTGAGAGAGGAAGAAGCATGAAACAGGTGTTCTGGGTGGTGGTTCTGAGCATCAGGGGCGACAAGGGAGAAAATGCCATAATGGCGACATTCTTTGTATTTGCTCGGGCATTCATGTCTACGTTATCTTTGCTCTCATGTATGACTGGGTTGTATCCAAAGAAAGTGACTTATGCCCAAGCACCATTGAAATCAATGAGACAAATTAGTTGTGACTCATTGAAGACCCATTAAGTTCAATAGGATTGATTGATTGATTGATTGATTGATTGATTGATTGATTGATTGATTGATTGATTGATTGATTGATTGATTGATTGATATCCCACTGCTAGGAAGTAATCCTAACATTTTTAGGATGGAACCAATAATGTGCAGGATCACAACATAAAGGTTTCTCTCTTCCCCCCCCCCCCAGCAAAAAACAAACAAAATTGATTTTTCCAAAAATTTCTAAAGTACCTTTTATATACGCATTCCAAAGCTGAACGTTTGCTTTTTTTAACATTATATTTCTGATCTCGGGAGACACAAATAAAGCTCTATTACACTTTCCCTGCAAGAAAAAAGATTGCTTCCATCACAGAATAACCACAACATAGGCTGCAATCTTATACACACTTACCTGAGAGGAAGTCCCATTTTACTTCAGTGGGGCTTACGTCTGAGATACGTCTGAGCATAAGATGGTGCTGAAACTTTCTTCCCTTACCATGAAAGAAAAAAAATAGTGTAATGAGAGGATTGCTGACAACAAAAGGGATGTTTGTATTGTTTTCTTTCATCTCCTTGCCACAGGATGTGGTGATGGCACCTGGCCTAGATGCCCTTAAAAGGGGGTTGGACCCGGGGCGTCACTAGGGTGTGGCGGGGGTGGGCTGCCGTGAGTGACGCGCAGGGAGGGAGTGACGCACCCACTGCTCCGTCTCCCCCTGCTGCCGCCCGGTATGACCGATCACCGCTCGCGTCTTCTTTGGCCGCTTCTAACTAGGCCAGGGCAAGCGCTTCTAACTAGGCCAGGGCAAGCAAGGCTGAAAGCGACGTTCTTCGCATGCGCACAACGTCACTTGCCCTCGCATCTTGCCTATTGCATCTTTGTTCAGCCCTTCTGAAGGCAAGGCTTCAAGCGGCGTTGTACGCATGCGAAGAAAGTTGCTTTCAGACTTGCTTGCCCTGGCCTAGTTGGAAGTGGCCGAGGAAGACGCAGTAGCGATCAGGTTGTACCCGGCGGCAGCGGGTGCGTCACCCCGATCGGATTGTACGGTGACGCACGTCATCATGGAGTGACGCGCTGACCTCCCATCCCTAGTGACACGCAGACCTCCCGCCAGGGGTGACGCGCCTCCTAGTGACGCTGCTGGGTTGGACAGATTTATGGAGGAAAAGTCCATCACAGAGTTATGGTGGGTATACACAACCTCCTGGTTTTAGAAGTAGACTGTCTCTGAATGCAAGGGAGTGGGAACAGGATACAGGTCTCTTGTTGTCTCATGTGCTCCCTGAGGCATCTGGTGGGGCCACTGTGTGATACAGGAAGCTGGACCAAATGGGCCTTTGGTCTGATCCAACAAGGCTCTTCTTCTGTTCTCTTTTATTCATCCATTGCCATTTGTAAATATCTCTTATTATCCAAAATCATCTCTGTTACTTAGCCCTTATTCAATAGGATTTGAACCCAGGCCTCCCTTTAGAGATTTACTGGGATGGAATCGTAGTTCAGTAGTGGAGCATCTGCTCTGTGTATAGAAGATTCCAGGTTCTCCATGTGGGGCTGGTAAAGAACCCCACCCAAAACCTAGGATTGCCCCAACAGCCAGTACAGGCAACACCAGAGAAGCTAGATAGATCAACGGTTTGACCTGGTATAAAGTGGTCTCTCATGCATCCATCCATGGAGAATCATTCTGGAGGTGCCACATGCAGCCCTTCAGTCCAAATGAATTGATGGCACCCAACATGCTAAGCTGAAATCCATCCTTCTCAGTGATACCCAAACCGAAAGAGCTTCTGATGGGAGAAAAAGAGGGGGGGGGTGAGATTTTAAAAAGTTTATTTCCCATTTAGATGTACTGAAATATCTAAATCACTTAATCATTAATCTCAAAAAAAGAAAAAGAAAAAAGAAAACAGCCTTCCTGTGTTTTCAAATATTCTCTCGAAATGGACTTAATATTCCTTTACTGCTTTATTGTAGTTTCCCTTATGATCAAAATTAGCAAGAAACTTGCATAAAGGAGAACAATAATTGCTCAACGAGCATCTCGTTTGTAATTTATTAGTTTCTATTATTGCGAGTCACCATAGCAACGGCTCGCATCCAGGGCGATGAGAGAGATGTTAGATAGGAGCCGCCGAGGCTCCAAGTTCCAGCAAATGGAGATGCACATTTTTATCAGTAATTTTCATGAAAATAATATGTGAGGAGTTAATGAGATGGAAAGCCGTCCTGTGGCTATTGTGAATTTTTTTTTAAAGTGTTGATCTAATTAGAATGCATCGGTCAGGAAAAGTAATGAGGATTTAGCGCCGCACAAAGATGTGAGGATCATATCAGAAAATTAGCACGAGTCTTTGGAAATAATCAGGCCCATGGAGAGGCACTGAAAAAAACACAACCCTCCTTTTCCTCACCCTCTGATTTTTGCAAGGAATTCTTCCATCGGCGAGGAGTCGCTGCTCCGCTTTCCCTGACTCACACACGGCTGCTAGGCTGGCACATTTTGCTGTCTGTGGGGAAGAAGTTCACACGTTTTTGGTTAAAATTAGTTAAACAGCCGCTCCTGCGAAGCTGAGGTGTCAGAAGGCTGAGAGAGGAGACATCACATTTCAGAGAACCAAGGAACACACGCTGGAGTGCATTTTTCAGCTGGAAGTTTGACGCACCCAGCTGATCCTTATAAAATGATGCACAGTGTGGAGAGGGATTGAGACATTTTCTCCCTCTCTCACAACACTAGGCCCAGGGATCATCCAACAAAACTGATTGGTGGGAGAATGAAGGCGGACAAAAGAAAAGGACTTCTTAGCACAGTGCCTGGCTGCTAGTGTAGCAGACTAGCTGAGACCTCACCTCTGCCATGAATTCACTAGGTGACGGTAGGCAAGCCACTTCCTCTCAGCCTCGGTCTTCCCCATCTGTAATTTGGGTTCAATAATACTTCCTTAACCGGGGCTACAAGATGTGGTGACAGCCACTAGCTTTGAAAGGGGACTAGAAAACGCATGGAGGACAAGTCTATCACTAGCTATAAGTCATGATGGCCTAATTGCTACCCCCGAATACCAGTTGCAGGGGAGCAAGGGCTGGAGAGGAGTGTGTGCCTTCATCTCTGGCTTGTAGGCTTCCCAGAATCCCTTTGCCTGGGCCACTGTGGGATTCTGGGTAAGGTGGGATCCTTGGCCAGAGCCATCAGGGTTCTTTTTATGTGATCTCTCTCTCTCTCTCTCTCTCTCTCTCTCTCTCTCTCTCTCACACACACACACACACACACACACACACACACACACACACACACACACACACACACACACAC
Organism: Plestiodon gilberti rubricaudatus; assembly: GCA_026170595.1. Taxonomy (NCBI): domain Eukaryota; kingdom Metazoa; phylum Chordata; class Lepidosauria; order Squamata; family Scincidae; genus Plestiodon; species Plestiodon gilberti. The sequence goes on from JANXHW010000012.1 coordinate 13,337,887, forward strand.
ACATTATCCTCACGGCCCTGTATGATAAGTTAAGCTTAGTGATGGGAACTGACTCATGGTGACCCAATGAGCTTCAAACGCCTGGTCCTTAGTCTAACATCTAACCTGGTGCACATCGTCCGGCCCTGCATCAGGGGGGTGGACTAGATGGCCTTTCGGGGACCCTCCAACTCTGTGATGCTCTGTGCATTGTTGTTGTTGTTCAGTCGTTAAGTTGTGTCCGACCCTTCGTGATCCCATAAACCATGTCCCGCCAGGCCTTCCTATCCTCCACTATCTTCCTGAGTTCGCTCATTTTCATGTTCGTTGCATCGGTGATGCTGTCTAACCATCTCATCCTTTGCCTTCCCCTTCTCCTTTTGCCTTCAATCTTTCCCAGCATCAGAGTCTTCTCCAGAGAGTCCTCTCTTCGCATTAGGTGGCCAAAATATTTGAGTTTCAGCCTTAGTACCTGTCCTTCCAGGGAACAGTCAGGGTTGATTTCATTTAGGATTGACTGATTTGATCTCCTAGCAGTCCAAGGGACTCTCAGGAGTCTTCTCCAGCACCACAGTTCGAAAGCATCTATTCTTCCTCAGCCTTCCTTATGGTCCAACTCTCGCAACCATACATTGCTACTGGGAACACCATCACCCTGACTATACGAACTTGGTATGGTATACGAACTTGTTGGTATGGTGATATCTCTGCTTTTTATTATGCTGTCTAAGTTTGCCATAGCTTTCCTTCCAAGGAGTAAGCGTCTTTTAATTTCATGGCTGCTGTCTCCGTCTGCAGTGATCTTGGAACCCCAAAAAGTAAAATCTGTTACTGCTTCCGTTTCTGCCCTTTCTATTTGCCAGGAATTGATGGGACCAGATGCCATGATCTTAGTTTTATTAATGTTGAGTTTCAAGCCAACTTTTGCACTCTCCTCTTTCACTCTCATCAAGAGGCTCTTGAGTTCTTCTTCACTTTCTGCCATTAGGGTGGTATCGTCTGCATATCTGAGGTTGTTGATGTTTCTCCCGGCAATCTTGATTCCGGCTTGTGATTCATTCAGCCCTGCATTTCTCATAATGTACTCTGCATATAAGTTAAATAAGCAGGGTGACAATATACAGCCTTGCCGTACTCCCTTCCCAATTTTGAACCAGTCGGTTGTTCCATGGCTGGTTCGAACTGTTGCTTCTTGACCCGCATACAGGTTTCTCAGGAGACAGGTAAGGTGGTCTGGTACCCCCTTCTCTTTAAGAATTTGCCACAGTTTGTTGTGATCCACACAATCAAAGGCTTTTGCATAGTCAATGAAGCAGAAGTAGGTGTTTTTTTGGAACTCTCGTGCTTTCTCCATGATCCACCGCATGTTGGCAATTTGATCTCTAGTTCCTCTGCCTCTTCGAAACCCAGCTTGTACTTCCGGTAGTTCTCAGTCCACGTACTGCTGAAGCCTAGCTTGTAGGATTTTGAGCATAACCTTGCTAGCATGTGAAATGAGTGCAATTGTGCGATAGTTTGAACACTCTTTGGCACTGCCCTTCTTTGGAATTGGAACGTAAACTGACCTTTTCCAATCCTTTGGCCACTGCTGAGTTTTCCAAATTTGTTGGCATATTGAGTGCAGCACTTTCACAGCATCATCATTTAGGATTTTAAGTAGCTCAGCTGGGATATTATCATCTCCACTAGCTTTGTTGTTAGTAATGCTACCTAAGGCCCACTTGACTTCACTCTCTAGGATGTCCGGCTCTGGGTCAGTGATCACACCAGCGTGGTCATCAGGAACATTAAGATCTTTCTTGTATAGTTCTTCTGTGTATTCTTGCCATCTCTTCTTAATCTCTTCTGCTTCTGTTAGGTCCCTGCCTTTTTTATCCTTTATCATGCCCATCTTTGCACAAAACGTTCCCTTAATATCTCCAATTTTCTTGAAGAGATCTCTAGTCCTCCCCATTCTGTTGTTTTCCTCGATTTCCTTGCATTGTTCATTTAAGAAGGCCTTCTTATCTCTCCTTGCTGTTCTCTGGAAATCTGCATTCAGTTGTTTATATCTTTCCCTTTCACCCTTGCTTTTCGCATTCCTTCTTTCCACAGCTATTTGTAAAGCCTCATCTGACAGCCACTTTGCTTTCTTGCATTTCTTTTTCTTTGGGATGGTTTTAGTTGCTGCCTCCTGTACAATGTTACGAACTTCCGTCCATAGTTCTTCAGGCACTCTGTCTACCAGGTCTAATGCCCTAAATCTATTCTTCATCTCCACTGTATACTCATAAGGGATATGGTTTAGGTCATATCTGACTGGTCTAGTGGTGTTCCCTACATTCTTCAATTTAAGCCTGAATTTTGCAATAAGAAGCTCATGATCTGAGCCACAGTCAGCTCCAGGTCTTGTTTTTACTGATTGTATAGAGCTTCTCCATCTTTGGCTGCAAAGCACATAATCTATCTGGTTTCGGTATTGACCATCTGGTGATGTCCATGTGTAGAGTCGCCTCTTGTGTTGTTGGAAAAGAGTGTTTGCTATGACCAGCGTGTTCTCTTGACAGAACTCCGTTAGCCTTTGCCCTGCTTCATTTTGCGCTCCAAGGCCAAACTTGCCTGTTGTTCCATTTATTTCTTGATTTCCTACTTTAGCATTCCAGTCTCCTGTGATGTAAAGGACATCTTTTTTGGGTGCTAGTTCTAGAAGGTGTTGTAGGTCTTCATAGAACCGGTCAACTTCATCTTCTTCGGCATCAGTGGTTGGGGCATACACTTGGATTACTGTGATGCTGAATGGTTTGCCTTGGATTCGAACTGAAATCATTCTGTCGTTTTTGAGGTTGCACCCCAGTACTGCCTTTCCCACTCTTTTATTGACTATGAGGGCTACTCCATTTCTGCTAAGGGATTCATGCCCACAGTAGTAGATATGATGGTCACCTGACTTAAATTCGCCCATGCCCGTCCATTTTAGTTCGCTGATTCCCAAGATGTCAATGTTCAATCTTATCATCTCATTTTTGACCACATCCAGCTTGCCTTGATTCATAGACCTCACATTCCATGTTCCTAAGCAGTATTGCTCCTTGCAGCATTGGATTTTCCTTTCAACCTCAGACACATCCACAGCTGGACGTCCTTTCGGCTTTGGCCCAACCGCTTCATTCTTTCTGGGTCTACTTGGAATAGTCCTCCGCTCTTCCTCAGTAGCATATTGGACACCTTCCGACCTGAGGGGCTCATCTTCCAGCGTCATATCTTTTAGCCTTTTGGTACTGTTCATGGGATTTTCTTGGCAAGGTTACTGGAGTGGGTTGCCATTTCCTTCTCCAGTGGATCAGTTTTAGTCAGAACTCTCTGCTACGACCAGTCCGTCTTGGGTGTCCCTGCACGGCATAGCTCATGGCTTCATTGAGTTACGCAAGCCCCTTCGCCACGACAAGGCAATGATCCATGAAGGGGTTCTGTGCATGCACATGCTCAAATCACAGTTCATGCATCTCCAGGGAGATGCATCAGAAGTCTGGCTTTCTTGGGACAGATGCCCAAATAGCCTTCGTTACATTACTGGGAGCCTTACATGCATGTGTTGTGCAACTTCTGAAGTTGCAACGTGAGTTGAGAACAACCTGTCAAGCGCTATTTCCTTGCACATGTTGGACGGGATTCCTCCAGCGTGGGTCTTTCTACCCTGGCAAGTTGACACGTTGCTTCCCACATGCATTCAACCCTTGTCTTTCCATCCAGAGGTCATTTGGGATCCAAGGAGGTTCATCTAAACTGGTCAGCATGTTTCGGATTGAAGGTGGCCAACTTTTCTCTGGCAAGCTCTTTGTGTTATTTACAGCTGTAGCACAAGAAGACATTTAGTGCGTAAAGCTTTTCTTAACGCCTCGTCTCCTTGCCAGAAAAGACTTCGCTGGCTGAATTCCCCCCCCCTCCCCTACCAGTTTTTAAAGACACAAGCGCTCCATCAGACAGAAATGCTGGCAACCCTTGAGAGATCGTGCTGGCTTTAGTAAGGTTGTAATCTTTAGATTGTCCAGATTATGCTTCCTGTAATTGCTTCCATTATTTGCATGTGTACATACTGTTAGCACAAAGATGGGCGAAGTAGGGGCCAGGTTCAGCCCTGACTGCTCCCTCTTCATGTCTAGCAATTCAGCCCTTAGATTAATTAATATGTGTGTAATTAATCTGTGGAACTCCTTGCCACAGGATGTGGTGATGGCACCTGGCCTAGATTCCTTTAAAGGGGGATTGGAGATAGATTCATGGAGGAAAAGTCCATCACAAGTTGCAAGTGATAAGCAACCTCCTGGTTGTAGGAGTAGGTTTTCTCTGTGCCAGGTGCAAGGGAGTGGTGACTGGACACAGGTTATCTTGTTGGCTGTGTGCTCCCTGAGGCATCTGGTGGGGGCCCATCATGACTTGTAACCTGTGATGGACGTTTCCTCCATAAATCTGTCCAAGCCTCTTTTAAAGGCATCCAGGCCAGGTGCCATCACCACATCCTGTGGCAAGGAGTTCTACAGATTACACACTGGGTAAAGAGAACATTTTCACTCATACAAAGAGAATGCCCGGCATGTACTATCTATGCCAACCTTCAAAATTAATGCTCATAGGTTGGGGCATGGCCTCTTCCCCCCCCCCCATGTGTGTGTTCACAGAATGTCTGTAAGAGGCCATTGCATGTTGCTTTCTAATAATTTTGGAACACCAGGCAATTGAGCTCCTAGATTATCTTCTGCCCTTGTCATTTAAAATCCCAGTGCTGAAGAGGTCACTGGGCATTTGATCATTAAAGTTAGGAAATGTTAATTACTCCCTCTCAAAACCACATGACCTTTTGCAAATACCCCCAGTGATGGGTGCTGAACAAAATGCTTAAAATAATGAGAAACAGCCTCGTTCCCTTGGGAAGCGGCTCAGCACTTTTTTTGACCTTCTGCAATATTCTCTCTCTCTCTCTCTCTCTCTCTCTCTCTCTCTCTCTCTCTCTTTCTCTCCAGTGTGTATATTACAACTGCAGGTAAATAAATATAGGAAGGCTTCCCAGTGAATGAAAAATTGCAATGGATTGGCAGGGATGTGAATCAAGTCTCTGGGTCCAAGTCTTAAGTCAAGTCCCAAGTCTTTGCCCCCAAGCCCCGAGTCTTTGGTTGCGAGTTGCGAGTCCCTATCTATTTAATGGGGAAAACGGGTTTAAACCTGAATAAAATTTGACTTGTTGTAAAAGGCCCTAAGTCTCGAGTCGAGTCTTTCGAGACTTTTTCTATTGCCTAGTCAAGTCCGAGTCGAGTCATTGACAATTGTTTGGCCTGCACCTGCAGATTTGAGGGGAGGACCTTCTAAGGCAGTGGATCCCAAACTGGGAGCCGCGGCTAACCAGCCAGTGAATCCACGGAGTGCCATGGAATCCTCTCGTAAAACAGTGCAGTGCCAATTGGCAGGTCTCAACATCATGTAATGGGGAGCCGCGGATAATAGTCACCAATGGTCAAGGGAGCAACAGGTCGAAAAAGTTTGGGAAACACTGTTCTAAGGAAAATTCCTGAAACCCACTGCAGTTCTGAAAAAGGCCCTGGACAATGGGCTTCACAAGCCTTCCACTGAGACCTGGTGGGTCAATTTGACCGATTTACCAGTGATGTATCTAAGTAACTAGGTCACGAGTGCGAGTACGAGTTATTTTTGCACGAGTGTAAGTCCGAGTGCAAGTCAGTGCCAAACCTTTTGGGCAAGTACGAGTCAAGTGCGAGTCATTTTTGGACAAGTGCAAGTAGAGTACGAGTAAGGCCAAAAAACATGAGTCACAAGTCGAGTCACTTTGGGGAAAATGGCTTTTTTCCCTGAAAATGGGGTGGGTGGGTATCTGTGTGGGGTGTGTTTGGGGACCTCTGAGGCTTTTAAAACACCCACTTGGCTTCCCCTATGACTTGGAAAATGACTTGGAAATGGCAAGTTCCCCGTTACCCCCACGAGTGCGAGTCAAGTGCGAGTCCCATGGGTCAAGAGTACGAGTGCGAGTGCGTGGGTCACGAGTATGAGTACGAGTGCGAGTCAGGGAAAAAGTGACTGAGTTGCACTTGCAAGTCGAGTCATTTGACTCGAGTCCCCATCCCTGCTATTTACCCATGTAAGCTCTCTTGGCCTGGGCTGGATGGATGATGACCTGATGTAAGCTGCCCTTAACGAGTGAATGAACGTAGTGTGACAATTTCAGACTAGCTACCCTGTCTTAAAGTGCCCAAAGAGACACTGAAAAGAGTATAGGAAAGAGAAGGAAGACAGAAAGGGAAGTATGTGCATTGAAAAATAGACTAGCAGGCCAAATGTGTAGGTTGGTTAGGCGAAAGGAGGCTCTGAGCTGAAGGGTTTGGTCATATTTAACACAGCCTGGTTCACTGCTGTTTGCTTCGGACATTTTACTCCCAGGAAAGTATTTTTGGCACCAGGCGGGTGCACCGTGCATGTCCAGCTCTCTGGAAAAGGAGGCTCTCTTCATTCGGCCTCTAATTTTCCACCTGCATGTTTAATTTGAGCACCACTGGGGGGAGGGGAGTGGGGGGCACAAAGCCAGTTCAGCTGCCCCTGACGTGCCCATGGGGCAGGTTGCATGAAATCCGCAAAGTGCAAGTTGTATGTAAACGCAACACTCTTGGATTTTGCAGTAAAGCCGACGGGGCGGAATTCGGGCTTAGCTGGCAGCCCAACCTATGGCTGCGGAAGGGGCTCCGAAAAGGGGATCACATCTCCAAGGAGTTGGGCGGGGGCATCGGAAAAACTCAGGTCAGGGATTTTCCACAGCCACTTGGCATGAAGTACAGATTTTTGAAAAGGGAAAAAAAAAGAAAGGGAGCACGAGTGAGCGTGTGAAATTCGTCATGGTTCAGAATTAATCCCAGCAGCTTGAAATAGAAGAGTTATCATCTGTGCTCATGGCGAGGTTGTTCCCCACTGGAAAATGATACAGCAGGATAAAAATTCCACTCCGCTGCCAACTTTGTAGAGGCAGCTTGCTAATGTTTTTCTCAAGTTGTTAATTACTCAGATTCGTGTTACAGAGAAAGATGGGTAAGTAGTCTTGGAAAAAATAAAAATAAAAAGATGAATATTAAATTCCCCCCTCCCCATATTCAATTCTGGCTCCAGGGATGCGAGGGCTCTGCCTCCCCACTGCGATGGGAGAACCGAGCTGCCTCTGTCCTGCTGCATGCAAAATGCGAGGCCAAAAAGGATCTCCTTGAAAACTGGAACGCATCCTCTGGAATTTGAGGGCGCTCGCTGCGTGCTACCGTCTCTTTCTTTGGCTGCCTGGTGTGATTTGCATCGATGCCACTGCCCAGTTTTGGCATTTGGAGAGAGGTCACTAGAAGGTGGTAGGAAACGAGAAATCTGTTGCTGCAGTTGCTGCTTGTGGCATCTAAGTTGAAATGCTTCTAGAGAACCAGCCCGGTTGGGGAACTGTTGCATCTTTCCTTGGCAAGCATCTCTCCTCATTTGCCAGGCATAAAGATGCAGGGCTCTCTTCCTCCCCATAATTTCCTCCCTTATTCCCCGACCTCATTGTGTCTCACACTAGGGTTATAAGGAATGGAAGAGTCAGCTTATCAGCCCCAGCTGGAGCACGAATCTCATGCCAAGGAGCTGAGAAATTGGAAAAGGGGGAGCTAATAATTCCACACCAGGGAAGCAACAAAGGCCTTTTTAAGGAAGACCTTTTCTTCTCGTCACCAGGGAATCAGATGACTCAAGGAGGCTGTTGCAAGGCAAGAACTTAGGAATCCCTGTCACTGTTGATTTCGTATTACTTGGCTGTCAATCAATTACGTTTTAATAAGGAATCAGATCCACCATTGACAGACCTCAGTTTCTCTAAATTTTAAATCAGGAATCACTACGTTAGCTTGGTGAACAACCAAGGCTTGGTGTTGTGCTTTCTCAGTGGCGGATTGCCAAATCCAGACCTTAAGAGGAGATCTGAGCTGGCATTGACCCTCTCATACATCAGGATGGGGCAGACTAGGCTCCATGGCAACAGATAAAAGATTCTAGTTTGGGATCTTTCAGATTTTGAAAAACAGCAACAACAAGCCGCCGTAGTGCCAGAGCTGATGGAGATATTTGGTAATACCAGTATCTCTATTAAACCAAGGGTATAATTCTAATTCAAGAAGAAGAGCCATTTGGAGTATAACTTGTGCGTACAGGCCCCAGAATGTGTACAAGAATTGTCATGCAAAACTGCTTCACATGAAATTTCATGTGGATCAAGTCTCAAGACAAGTCCCAAGTCTCTGGGTTCAAGTCTCAAATCAAGTCCCAAGTCTTTGTCCCCAAGTCCTGAGTCTTTGGTTGCGAGTCCCTATCTATTTAATGGAGAAAATGGGTTTAAACCTGAATAAAATTGGACTTGTCGTAAAAGATTCCAAGTTTCGAGTCGAGTCTTTCGAGTCTTTTACAATCGCCGAGTCAAGTCCGAGTTGAGTCATTGACGCGACTTGAGTCTGAGTCAATAGACTCAAGTCTACATCACTGGGAAGGGGTGCCTTTTTCTACTGCGCACAAAGGCACCATGTGGGCTGGGGGTGTCTTTCCCACTACTCAGAAAGGATTTCTGCTGTTCCTTAATTTCCAAAAAATGGCAGTGGATATGAGACCTCTAGGGACAGGATCTGTGTGATGCTGAGTGACCTGCTCATTGGGGGGGGGGGGGCTGGGGGCATTTAGCCCAGGCAACTTGGTGAGTGGATTTGTGAATGCCTACTCATTATTTAAATGACAATGCTGCTCACTGTAATAACTGTGAATGAAAGGAATTGTACTATCTCAGATAAGTCCTGGTCATTACTGAAAAAGCAAAAGTATGAGTTTTAATATATGCAATAAGCAATACATCATTTTTTTACATTAATCCTTCTCTATATGGAAACATTAGGACTTCATGAAAGCAATCAAGTTTTAGAGACTGGGTTCTCAGCCTTGTTATGTTTGCTTTCCATCAAAAATGAAATAGGCGTGTTTGTTTAGAGTGCTGATTTACAGAATTTTAAATTCACCTTGTCTAGGCATTCACGCTGCAATCTGAATTTGGGAGCCACCCTCTGCCCAATAAGGTATATAATATACTGTAGCGGTGTTATGCTCTTTTAGGTCTTAGATTGTAAATCTGGGCCTAGGCAATTCCATTTTGTAATGCTATGTCCTAATCTTTGTATCGGAGTCCCATGGAAAATCAAGCTATCCCGCCGTTTTACTGTTAGGAGATTTCCATTGCTTGTCAGTCCATTTGTTCGTATCAATTCCTCACATGAAGAGAAGACCCTGGAAGTATTTACATGTGTGTTGCGTTCACAGTTACACTGCATCATGGTTTGTGTAACTGTAAGACATTTGTCTTGGGATTTGGATTGACATTTGGGGATTGTAAAACAGTCATTCTTGTGCATGTTTCATATGCCATAAGAATGCAAATGGTTTAGTATTTTAAAGGTCAAACACGAATACAGGTGGTTCGATGGCAGAAATATGAAAAGGAAGACAGTTTGGTGACAAACATTTGCCATAGTTCAAGAATATGGATACAGGCTCCTTCCTGTAAGCCTGGCTTGTAGCCAGGTTCATTCAAAATAGAGTAGATCGAAGAAGGGCCAGCAGAATTTTCAGATCAGATTTGTAGAGAGATAGCCAGGCTAGAAAGAAAGATTTGTTCCGGATCTCCTCTCTATAACAAACCCATGCAAATTAAGGCAAAAAAAGAAATTAAAAATCTTGTCCAAAATGTATTTGTGTTCTCACACAAATTATTTGCTCATGCTTCCACGTTTTCTGGGAGCTGAAGGTTGTTTACTATGTGGAGAGCAACGCTGTCGAGAAAGTAATGGCATGCCATCCGGGTTTACTCAGATAAGACAAATATTTAATCAGCAACGAAAAAGTGTTAATTGAATGCTGACCTCTTCTCCCAAACAATGCCAAGAACGTCTTCTTTAATAATTGAATTATTCTATTCTGCATCAGTTGCTCTGGGGCTTTTCCCACCATTGCAAACCGTAACACTGATAGCACTGTCGGCTCCTGGAAGAGAATGTCTCACTGTATATTTAGCTTGCTTCTGTGCAAGGCATGTCTTGCCTGCAAGGCCAATGGCAGCCGGAAGGAGCAGATGGCTTGCACAATGTCCAAAGTATGTCTCAAGGCTGAGTCACAGGTGCCATATTGCAGAGGCCCAATGGAAATCTAGTCATCATAAGCATCAAAATGCTTGTCTGGGAATCTTCCTCAATCTCATCTTTTGGCTCTGTCTTTAACAGGATGTAATAGGCCAGCGGGTGGCGCAGCGGGTTAAACCGCTGAACCATAAGCTGTCGATCGAAAGGTCGGCAGTTCGATTCCCGCGACGGGGTGAGCGCTCGTTGCTTGGCCAGCTCCTGCCAACCTAGGAGTTCCAAAGCATGTCAATGCGGGTAGAAAAATAGGTACCGCTTGCGGGAAGGTAAACAGCGCTCCGTGTTCCAGCTGCATGCTACGCGCTGCGGCAAGGAGAGTCATGCCGGCCACATGACCACGGAGGCGTCTTCGGACAACGCTGGCTCTTCGGCTTTGAAATGGAGATGAGCACCACACCCTAGAGTCGGACACGACTGGACTTAATTGTCAGGGGATACCTTTACCTTTTTTAAATAATAATCATAGCTTCCTGTTATACAAATGTTGGGTGTGTGTGTGAATTTTTATTATTACTATTAATAACTACTATTATTATTAATTATTAATTAATATTATTATTAATAATAGTATTATTATTAGGAGGTCTAGCTCAGTTGGTAGAGCAACCGTCTCATTTGCTTGAAGATCTGAAGGATGGCAGTTCGGGACTGAAATATCCATGGGCTGTCGGAGAGCTATCAGCATGCCGAGCTGACGAGTTGTGAGGGAGAGAAGCTGTAGCTGCACTTTGAGTGGGAGTCAAGGTTGCCTGTCAGCTGAAGCGTGGTGAGGCGATTGCCAGAGAGAGGCTGGACTGTGAAAGCAACCATATTCTAGAATGAAGGGTTCTATGCAAGACTAGAACATATTGTTTGGTAAAAACCCCTTGGGGTTTAGAAAGCCTGCCTGTGTAAACCACCTTTGAATTAAAGTCAGAGGAGAAATCCGATGACCAAAGAAAAGGTGGTATATAGATACTGGTTGTGGTTGTGGCTGTTTTATTTTACTTCATCACAGCCTATGCTGGGCTGGTTATAGTCTGCAATTCGGGATCTAGCCAAGATCCTGGGAATCACAGAGATAATCTTTGTAGGATTCGTGCTGTTCCAAGCAACATTATTTTCTAGAACTGAGTTGGTGCAATTTGCTCAAGGCCAAGAATATCGAGGTGTTTTTTCAGGCTTCTAGGCACTGTTCTAAGGGCTCCAGTGACAGTTGGCACAATATTCACCTTCTTCTCCCAGAGACACCCAAGTTCTACCACCAGGTCTTGATATCTTGTGATCTTCTCGTGATCTTTATCTTCAGTTCTACTGTCACCTGGGATTGCAATATCAATGATCCAAACTTGATTTTTCTTTTGGTCAACTACTGTTATCATCTTCTGGCATATTGTGTTCTAGATGTTTATCGGTCTGTAAATCTGAAATCCCAAAGAATCTTTGCTTGGTTGTTCTCAAATGGGCAAAATGAGCCCCAAATGGGCAAGACTCCCACCTTCCTCATGTTGACTTGGCTTGGAAATGAGCCAAGTTACCTCCCCCAAATTGAAGGAGAGCCCAGCTGATTTCCAAGCCAATCCAAATTGGTTCAGTTGAACACTTGAAAAGGTGACTGGTCTACATCCACTGCATCCATTCTCCCCTCCAGGCAGAAACCATGAGCTTGGGGAAGGGGGGGGGGGGAGGTAGTGAAGGAAGAGACAGTAGCTGCTAGAGATCTGGGACTTGAGTACATGTCCCAGGACCTCCCCAGGAGGAAATGATGGTTCATGCAGCATTTCCAGGCAAAAAGGATATGAATGAATGAATGAATGAATGAATGAATGAATGAATGCTAGTGTATGAGTGAAGAAGATGCAGTGGAGGATGATTGCCATTCCTGAGAATATAGACCGGGCTGTGTTCTTTTATGATTTACAAATTAATCTGAAATAACTACTCTTTCCGCATTTGCTAATATAGATTAAAATCTGCACTCGCCACCCATAAGAACCTGATGGCCATGAACAAGAACCAAGTTTAAGGAATTAAACTGATGCAGCTCCTGTGCTAGATTTCGTTTCATGCAAATGTTTTTCTAGTCTGTTCCCCCCCTTCTCAAAATAGCATGGGTAGCATCTGGATTTGTGAACATCTGGATTTGTAATTATCATCTGACCTTGTCTCCTGCTAGCATCTCTTACCGAGTTTTTTTTTTTAAAGTATTTGATAGGCCTGGGCAGCCAACCACAACTGATTTACTGTTTCAGTAAATGGAACACCAGTTGTAAGTCAAAAGCATTCATTCCACAGATTTATTTTCCACGAGGCTTTCTTTAAGGAGCAACGTGCTCCTCACAGGTTCAGATGGAAGTAGGCAACCTGGCAAAAGGAGGACTTGCCTCATTTTGAGCACAACTGTAAGGGCGGCAGATTAGGGGGGGGGACATGGCCCATGGGGTGCAAGCCACTGAGAACCAATGAAATGAATGGGGGAAAGAGCGCCATAGCTCCCATTCATTTCAAGAGGACGCATGCAGATAAATTTCCCAATGGATTACATCCCATTAATTAGTCCCATGTTAATTTGTGTGGCTGAAATGAAAAAAAGATGGAAGATCAGCCACCCACCCTATCCGCCATTTTGTTTTTTTCAGTTCAGCCATAAAATGACTTGAGCGCATGTCCACATGCAGAAAAAAAAACTTTGTCATCAAGGAAGAAACATTGACTGGGCTACTTACATCTCATTGGCTTCATTGTCATAACTCTGTGCCAGGGCCGGCCCCATCATGGTGCTAACTGAGATTGTTGCCTCAGGCAGCGGAATTGATAGAAGGTGACTTCTTCTGCCCCCTTGCCTCGGCTCTTCGTCTTCCTTCTCCCACTCACTAGATTCTAAAAGGAAGAATGGAGAGGAAGAGGAAGTGTGGGGGAGAAGAGAGCAATGGACTGGACTATCAAGAGACTTCTGGGAGGGGTTCAGGGGCTATTTTAATTTCCGTAAAGGATCTGGGCATGCCTTACCATCTCCCGTTTGCCAGCTCCATCTTTGTATGCCTAATTGTGGAAAGGGAAAGAAAGAGCCATGAAATCTTGTTTGTGGGGGGGAAATAACTTGGATATTAAAGCTCTAGACTCATTGCACCATGAACAGACACAGCATTTTTCAGGGTCAATAGCCCTTCCATATCTCTCAGCTCCAGATTAAGCCCCCCCCTTTCCAAAAGGGGATGTAGGGTGCTGCTGGCAGCGATACTGAATCGGCTCTTTGATGTCTGTTCAAACAGAGGCCTGTTTCTGGAGACCTGAAACAGACACTAATGCATCAATAACGCATCCTTTCCCCATCTCTCTCTCTCTCTCTCTCTCTCTCTCTCTCTCTCTCTCTCTCTCTCTCTCTCTCTCTCTCTCTCTCTCTCTCTCTCTCTCTTTCTGTCTCTAGGATTTGCTACAGAATTCTCCTAACTCAATGACTGCAGTATCTGGCAACACCCAAGGAATCGTGGTACCCGCATCAGCACTGCAGCAGGGGAACATCTCCATGGCAACGGTCAACTCACAAGTTGTGTCAGGTGGGAGGCGTGGAGCATACGGCAGTGACCATGTTAGTCGCGTCTTTTGCATGCTTGGTACTTTTAACCCCCTTAGATAACTAGCTTTGAAATGTCAAAGGATGAACTTGTGGGAACTGGCCACATTTGTGTTTCGATCCTCCCTGAACCCTTTACCCCTTAGACGCCCCGTCACTCACCCACAGCTTGTCCAGACAAACGACTCTGACTTTCACACACACAGCCATTTCACATACTAGTCAACTGAGTCAAGAGCAGTGCCAGGTTCTTCTAGGCCTTGGGGCAAGACTGGGAGTTCATCCTGACACACACACACACACACACACACACACACACGACACATGCGATTCACCCAATGAGGGACATCTAACCCCGGCTCTTCTCAGACTGACCACAGCATCACTCAGCTTTGCATCCCCCTCCCATCAGCCAATTGCTTTCTCCCAAAGGCCAATTGCATTCTCCCAAAGGCCCCATGTTATTACATGAGCCTGGGAGAAAGTCCTTGGCTGGTGGGACGGGCAGGTCAAAAAGTGGCTGCACCACTTCCTTATAAGCATGACAAAATGTCAGGGCATGTGGTGATTCTAGTTTTCTTATTTCTATATGCAAGTCTGGTATAGAGATAAGAAAACATCAAGTCGCCACACCACTATATATTTTCATATAGACGCGATTCACACGGTAGCTGTCAGGGCTCAGGTGAGAGCCATCCATCCATCCCAGGTGAGCCCTTGCATGGCCATGGGCTGTTGCAAGGTCCCACTTGCGGTGCTGACCGTAACTGGAGCTACTCACATCCCACTCACTTCAAGATGTCGCCTGCCCCCCAAGGGAGGGTAGGAAGCTGCCAGAGCCTCCCACCTAAGGAAGCATCAACAACAGTCTGGTGCCCCTTTCAAGACTAACTGGTTTATTATTTCATCATCATGTGCAGACCACAGTCCATGACATCAGATTAAAATTGTCTGTTGTTCATGGACGTTTCCGCCACCACAAATCCTTAAGGTGCCACAAGACTCTTTTTTGGTGTTGCTGTCACAGACAAGGATCACCCCTCTCGAATGTCTCACCTAGGGAGACACTCAGACCAGGTTCACCTTGGTTGGTGAGTCAGAAGATGTGTAAGCAATCAGACTGGCCAAAGATTCTTTCCTTCTCAGTATCACCTAAGGAGGTGCTGAGACACTATATCCGGGGGGGGGGGGGGTTGAGAGTGCAGAGGCTAGCTGGAGCCCTCCATTCTCTCAGTCCCTCCTTGCCAAACCTCATAGCTAATGGAAACCATCAGGTCCCTTCTTTAACTAAGCAACCTAGCCCAGTTCACACAGTCAAAATCCAGGGATCCTGAATGCGCAAAGGAGAGAGTTTGTCTGTTTCTTTGTTTGTTTGTTTTTCGCATATTTTTTCATACCGCCCTTCCTCCAAGGAGCTCAGAGTGGTGTACATGGTTCCTTCCCTCCTTTTGTACTCACAACAACCCTGTGAGGTAGGGGAGGCTGAGAGATAGTGACTGGCCCAAGGTCACCCAGGAAGCTTCGTGGCTGAGCAGGGATTTGAACCTGGATCTTCCAGGTCCAAGTCCAACTCCTGAACCACTACACCACATTCCACCCACAGTAGTCACTCCCATCTCCACATGCCCATTGATCCTTTGTGAACAGACCAGTTTGTATGCCAATTGCTTTGTGAACAGTTTGAATGCCAATTGGCTCTGGTACCTGACATGATCGTGTGCAGAGATCTGTTCCCAGAAAATCCATGAATGTTCGGAGGTCAGGAGCAGGGAGGACCATTGTATGCAGGCTCTCCCCTCAGGAAGGGTGACAATGCCCAGAGTCTTCCGTTTATGGAGGCTCACAATGTCTACTCATAGGAGGATTCTGTGAGGAGAAAGGCCCTTTGGCTTCAGAAGAGTTTGTTTTTCATGCATCTCAAGCAATAACCTTACCTTAAGTGAAAGGGGGGGGGGAGTTTAGATCCAGGATTTTCTGGTCAGCCTTGACTACATGCGAGTTTGCATCTTCCAGCTAAAAGTGACAGTATCAATATCCCTCTGCAGCTCTTCAGTTCAACTAGATGAGGCTGGCTGAAACATGTTGTGTCTGTTAATGTCAGCTGTCTTCCTAAAACTCTGCTATGAATCCTCTCTCCTTGCCAGGTGGAGCCCTTTACCAGCCTGTAACTATGGTAACGTCTCAGGGCCAGGTGGTAACCCAAGCAATCCCGCAGGGGGCCATACAGATCCAGAATACACAGGTAAGACCAACTGCATGGGAGACTGGAAAACGGTAATCAAAGCACGCGTTTATTTGGAAGCATTCAGAATGGATGTCAAGCAGACATTTCTGGTGTTAACAACCTACCCTACTACAAGGGAAAGCACGGTATCAATCCCTCTGTTAACAAACTCAGGTCTTGCATATTGATAAGATGATAAGGCAGGACCAACTGCAAAGAATATGGAGAAGTTACAAACTTTCAAAAACAAAAACTTTAAAGGGGACAACAGCAACAAAAAAACACCCCGCAAAGCACTTTGCTTTGGAGGAGTTAAAGATTTCAGGTGAGAGAGTCAAGATTCCTAGAGAAGCACAACGCTCCTCCTTCTGGGAGGGAAAGAATTTTCATTTTCAAGTAACAATTTAAAGTGTGTTTTAAGGCAGACTGTGTGATGAGGGAGATGGATTAGTTACAAACAGAGACGGACAGACACACGGAAAGAACAGAGCTAGGAAAATTTGAAACAAAAAAAGAGGGAGAGACTGAGAAAAAGGTAGGTCTGCCTCTTCGGTATGGAAGGCCCCAGTCTGCAGCCAACAGTGACTCGGAAGTTTAATAGGACTTATTCCTACTTGCATCCCACGACATTTGTATGCCACTTTGGGTGGCGAAAAGTGAAAGGCAGGGTATAAATCTCATTGAATAAATGATAGGAACACAAGAAACTGTCTTCTACTGAGTCCGACCTTTGGCCCATCTGTTTCAGTATTGTCAACACAGGCTGGCAGCAGCCCTCCGGGGTTTCAGGCAGGGGTCTTTCTCAGCCCTACTGCCAGATACTGCCTGCCAGGGATTAACCTGGAACCTCCTGCATCCAACGGCACTAAATAGCAATAGCCATTCCTCTAACTTGCCCGCTATGTGATTATCGTAGATTGTCGATCCACTCGGAGATGGAAGTGGGATGTGTGCATAGATAACTCTATCATATCACCTTCATCACTTTAAAAAAAAAAAAAGTTTATTATATGTCTCCAGCCTGGGAGACATTTAAATCATTCTGATAACCAAAAGGTCCAACCAACATGCAGTATGAATAATGGGGGGATCTTATTTCAGTAGATAACTCACCTTCCCTGCTCCTTTCCCCATCTGAGCTTCTTGGCACATGGAAATCCCTACCTAGTTCTCGAAATGTGTCCCAGTTATTCTCCTCTCTCTCCCCCCCCCCTATTTTGTATTAATGAGAGGCAAACCACATCTCGCTTGCAACACAAACTTAAGAGCTTGCATTGATGTGCTGACATTTCTTACTGAGTCAGCACTGTTGGGACGACAATTGCACCCAATCAGTCTCAGAGCTCCTTTAAAAATCACCCTGGTCCTCTCCCTGCAACAGGGCATTTATTTTTATATTTTTACAAAGCTTACCCAAAAAAAAAAAGACTCGTGAAAAAAGGCACTTGACAGGTCCGTCGCATCCCCAGTTCCTCGTCTCTTCCTCTCCGAATGGGGATGAGGAGGCCGAAACAAAACCCGAATCTCCATCCGTTTTAATGTGGAAAAGCTGTTGCTACCTCAGATCTTAGAGTGAAATTGATCAGATCTGTTGAATACAAGCAGGCTGGGAATATTGTGGCACTGACGGAGCCCCGGACAAGTTCTCCTAATGTTATTTCTGTATTGCCTGGGTAATGTATTCAGTCCAGGCCTTGCAGTACATCTCAAGCGGCACCTGGGGGAATCATTTATACCTGACACAAGGCTGCCATCCTGATGTTTAATTCATGCTAGAGAAATGTTTTTTATGAAGAACCTTAAAAAAAAAAAAAGAGGTGTGTGTGTGTTTTAAACTTGGCGTTGAAATTCCAGTTTCCTGCAACCTCATTAAAACTTCCCTCTTTCTGCCTCCCCAGATCTTTGCCTTTTCTTTTTATCAGCTGGGTTTTTTTTTCAAGATGCTTCTCTGCTGTCCTGAAAATAATCCTACTGAGAATTGCACATTTTAAAACTGATTAATAGACCGAAGGGTATTGAACAACAAAAAAAACCCAAGCCGATGACAAGGGCTGCTTTTTCAGCCTGTTTACTTGGAAGTCGGCGCCACAGAAATCAAAGGGACGTGGTGCAGTTGGCGATCACCTTGAGCTCGTGCACGGCTGTCCTTGGGTGGAGGACGTCGTGTGTTGAACTGGAAGTATATATGTGATGGTCACAGTCCTTTTTTGCACTGGTGTACGTGTGTGCTTCCAGTCTAGTGGTACGTTTTGCATCCTGGTTCTCCATGTGAGGACAAAGGCGATTGCATGAGGCTCCAGCCAACATTGTAAACCAACCCTTAATTCCACATGAATGTGTTAAACAATGACGTATGAGGAGCCATTGCTAGCAGTGGTTTTAGGGGTTAGGCACCTTGGGATTCCGGGAGCTACCGGCACAAAATGGTGATTTGGAAGCCATTGCAAAATAGTGGCATGCTTTTAAAAGAAGAGGAGCTATTCTGTATGCACCCCTTCCAACTCAGTCAAGGCCAGCCCAAGACCCCTCGGTGCCGGAGACAGCATGCTAAAAGCTGCCCACCACCACCACCTGGGGATGTACCAACCTCTGCCCCTCCCACTCACTGGATTGGAAAAGGAGGAGGGGGACGGAGCAGTGTGGAGAAGAGGAGAGTGCTGGGCTAAAGCATCTTGCACAGTCCAGCAATGGAGGCAAATGGAGGTGCCTCCCCCTGGCCAAACCACTGCCTGAGGCATTGCTTCAGTTGGCCTCCTGGTTGAGCCGTCCCTGTGCTCAGTTCCCTCCTCACCCCTGTTCTAGCAGCATCGCAAGTGGCTAGTCTCTTGCCGAGCACTTCCAAACACAGCCAGTTTTCTCAGTTCCAAAGCATGTCAATGCGAGTAGATAAATAGGTACCGCTTGCGGGAAGGCAAACAGCGCTCCGTGTTCCAGCTGCATGCTATGCACTGCGGCAAGGAGAGTCATGCTGGCCACATGACCACGGAGGCGTCTTCGGACAACGCTGGCTCTTCGGCTTTGAAATGGAGATGAGCACCACACCCTAGAGTCGGACACGACTGGACTTAATTGTCAGGGGATACCTTTACCTTTATCCTAAAAGTCAACATCCAACCAAACTCTGCAGATAAAAGAACTGATGCAATGTTGCAGTTTCCCAACCTTCCGTCTTTGCTGACAAGACAAGTAGATGCTTTGATTCTAATGTCAAGCCAAATGAAATGTATAATTACACTGAAGCAGGAGGAGAACCAGAAGCAGTCCTTTAAAGCCCTTGGACAGCCAGCTGGTGGGAGTTCAGCATGCCTTGAGGAGTCGAATTTAACACTTTCACTCTTTTCGTACTGAAACACACACACACATATGTCAAAATGGTCACTTGAGGAAAAATCACACTTAGGGTTGCACTTTTTGGTGGGGGATGTATTGCCTTGTTCATGGCATAGTCCTCCCTCCCTCCCCCCCCCCCCCCGGCTCTCAGGGGCTTTAAAAGACGACTTCCTGTCCACTTCCTGCTTTAAGCCCATTTGTTAAAAAATAACTTCAAATTCATGTGTAATTTGGTCCTCTGAGACAGGATAAAGCCTACTGAATTTTTGTCGGTTAAATTCCTAAGTGTGCATCACGGTTGCTCTGAAGTTAGTTTTGCTCTGACTGGTCTGAATAGCGCAACACCCTCAACACTCTCTAGCCTCACAGAGCCAGCATGAAATCGGACCGACATTGTGAACTGTGTCACCATGGCAACCCAGGCTCTTTTTTTCTACCTGCATTGTTGTGGAAGCTTTTCTTTCTCTTGCTCTGCCCTGTAGGTTAACCTGGACCTGACCTCTCTTCTCGACAGCGAAGATAAAAAGTCAAAGAATAAACGGGGAGTCCTGCCGAAGCATGCCACGAATATCATGCGCTCCTGGCTCTTTCAGCATCTTATGGTGAGAGAAGTCAACAAGTGTGTCGGAGAGTTTAACCCCTTGGGATTGTTCTCCGTTAACTGAAGGGTGCTTGCTATCTGCTGGTGATTACCTGGGAGAAGTACCAGCACTTCAGTACTTCAGGTTCGGCTGAAGGCAACCCCGTTCCATTGCCCCCTTGTGCTTTCTGCACATGGGCTGCCCCCACCTCCGCCTGGTCCTTCTTCTCACCAGGTGGGCAAGGGGCGGTAAAGTGATCCAATCCAGATCCCGCCCACTTAATTAGAGCTCTAGCCCCACCTCCTTCCTCTGTGCTGACTTGTTTGAAATAAACCGGATGAGCAGAGCATGCTGGGAGCTGGGAGGCGGAGCCTGTGCTCACGTGAAGGGCAGGGAATGGGCTCTGGATCGGAGCACCACACTTCACCCCTCCTCCTTGCCCACCCCAGCTGTTTAGTGGGTGAGGTGGAAGGCGGAGAGGAGGTGGCAGTTTTCGATACATTTTTCTTCGAGAGAGGTTGCCGCTGCCCTGATCCCCGTTCCCTCTCGCTCTCAGCAAACGGGAAGAGGATTGGAGAGCCGACTGAAGCAGCTCAGTGTGGGCAGTGGACCGGAGGGAGGTGGAGGGCAGACATATGGGGCACAGGGCACCACTCATCAGGTCGCTGCTGCCCCCCATTTCACCGCTCAAAGCGAGCATTTCAGTCAGCCTCATTGCTTAGCCGGCCCTGTACGTGGTCGTCAGGAAAGAGAGAGAAGGAAAGTTTAAAGCATACCGTATTATTTCCTTTCTGGGTAAGTGATACAACGAGGCAGCCTGTCTTAACCATCAGCTTTAGCTGTACGTTGCGCAAGCAGTAACTCGCGCTGCTGCTGCTCAAGATGGGCGTATTCCTGGCAGACTGGTTGACCTGCACACCATAGAACAACAAGACGTATCAGGCTCCAAGGGACTCATTAGGTTCAACTTCCTGCACAATGGCAAACACCTGTGTATCCAGAACTCAGAATATGCCAACTATTCACGTCTTTCAATTTTTTAAAAAAAATATAGCTTTCAGTGGGATCAGAATATTTCTTGAAACGTCCTTAACAGTCACCTTTTTTGCACCTGTGCACTGTTATTAGTTCCTTTCTCTTCATCGGTGCCGTTTTTTGTTCTGGTTCCATTCTTCTTTTTGTTGGGTGATCCCAGATTATGTAGGGAATACGATTATATCACAGTGATGTGGCCAATCAAATTTGGCCATGTGGCAGCATCACTGACGGTAACCAAAGCCGAATCCGGTAACAGTGAGCATCGAGGAGAGTGCAGGAGCGAGTATAGCCCAGAAGAACAGGAGTATCTGTTGGGCAATGATGAATATTAATGATGGGAAAACCCGGAGAGGAAATTGTTGATGTAATGCCTGTTTTTGCAGAGGTGGCGGGTAGGGGTAGGGGGAAATTTCTCCTGAATTTCATGTTAGTTCCTGACCTGCCAGACCAGAAGCTCCGCTTGCAAGCTAGGAAGCCCTAGGAGAAGCAGTGTAGTGGTACATTTGAAGTGTTAGCCTCCATAGTCTCACCCCACAAAGACTATACAACAGCAACAAAAACATTAGATTTCTGCATTAGAACATTTATTTTCCTGCTACTTATTTTTTTTACCTGAAACCTGTTCTACTTCGTTGAAAGATCTGGCTCATTTCAACCCAAACTCTTGGAGTGGGTTGCCATAGTAAAAAATGTAAAAAAAAAAAAGTTTTACTCCAGGTAAATATAAAAAGGATATTCGTGCGCTAGCCTGTGCATGTTTACTCAGAAGTGAATCCCACTATGTTGAATAGGATTTACACCTAGGTAAATTTGCCTAGGATTGTAGCTACACGCTGTTTTTCAAGCAGCCATTGAGAGAGACCATGCATGGCCTAGGCATTAATAATGCCCCGTGCACACTT
This sequence comes from Plestiodon gilberti rubricaudatus, assembly GCA_026170595.1. Taxonomy (NCBI): domain Eukaryota; kingdom Metazoa; phylum Chordata; class Lepidosauria; order Squamata; family Scincidae; genus Plestiodon; species Plestiodon gilberti. The sequence continues at coordinate 13,359,711 of JANXHW010000012.1, forward strand.
CTTAGTTTGCCTCCTTCTGAGCCTGATGTTTCTTCTCAGCATTTCTCACTGTAGGAGAAATACCAGTGCTGCGCTCCCCTCAATTACAACCCTGCATAGGACTGCTTTTAAATGTGTAAGCATCCTTCATGGATGCTACACATGGATGCTTACAAGTGAATGCTTACATATTAGCCAGCTGCACCCAGCTGGCCAATGTGGAAAATGAGGCAAAAGTAGAGGCTGCTGAAATGGCTTGTTCTCTTGCATTTCAGAGTCTTTGCTTCAGTGACAGCGACATGCCAGTCCTGACTGTTGTTTTTTTCCGGCCACACTTAAAGCAACACAATCCCAAGTGCACTAAAAACCTTTGCACCTCCTCACACTGTTGGCGCCAGTTTTTGTCTGTGTTGTAAACAGCACCTGAAATATATGTTCCTTCTACATCAAATGCTACCGTTTCTATAGAGGAAGAGGCCATCTCTCCTCCAACAACTCTTATTTATTTACTTATTTTTAGCAAAAATCTTGGATAGAGAGGCCACCAGTATTTGGAAGGACAGCAATTCACAGCCTTATATTTAGGACTCGGCCTGCCATCTAGTGTCCAAGAGAGGAATGCCTACCAGATGTCCAGAGTTCATCACATGTATACACCACCAATCCACTGTCCTTGTCAACTAGACTAAGAGGAGACTAGTATCTTTAGCGTATGGTTAGAGGTTCTCAACCTGTGGTACGGGGTACCTCTAGGGATATGCGGACCTCTTGCTGGGGGTACGCCAAGCCCTGCCCCTTATGATGCCCCATCAGCAGCTAATTACATGTTAATTAACATGGATTTTAAATTGTAATTATTTTTGGAGCCCTTCTGTCTCTCTGATTTTTGGAAAACGTACTTTGGTGGGGTGGGGGAGGAAGGAGCTGATTTTGGGAAGTGTGACTTGGAGAAAAAAAAAGATCCTTGCATGTGTGTCTCCCCCCCCCACACACACACACACAAATAAGATATTTTTTCACATTTAAAATTGTTTTAGTACTTTTTTATTTAATGATTAATTACCTAATTAATCAATTGATTAATCCAATTAATTAGCAGTTAATTATCAGGGGGTACTTCAGAAAATTGGACCATGATAGGGGGTACCCGGGCCACCAAATGTTGAGAACCCCTGGCATATGGGACAGTACGGTAACTCTAGCCCAGCAGTAAAGGAATTTCCAGATTCCATCCTGGGTGACTCCAGGTCGGGCTAGCAAATACGCCACTCTGAACTCTTAGATCATGGGTGGTATCATGGTTGGAAAGGTTGGGCACCAGCTGAGGACCCACCCACCCAACCCCTGAAGCTCCCCCCCCCTTATGCTGGGAAATGAATGTCACTGCTATGGACAACTAAGCTGCCCCCCAAGCCACTTGGGTGGTTCCTCTCCGCCCCTCTGGATGGGTTGAAGGGGAATGACTATACTTGGCGGGGGGGGGGGGGGGGAAGCAGGAACAGCTGGCATGAAACTGGCTTTTCTAGCATCCTTCACCCCTCCGCCAGTCAGGTCATTCCTCTCTGCATCCAGAGGGTCAGAGAAGAACAGATGACCATCCACTCTTCACCTTGCTGAAAACCAGGCAGGTCAGCTGATTGATGGGGGGAAGGACAGTCTGGCTATAGGAATGGCCTCTCCCCCATTGTTTGACCGAGGGCCTGGCACAACCTGGCCCCACCTCTGGAGAGCCACTGCCAAACAGGGTAGACATGATTGACCCAAATGAACCAATGTTCTGGCTCAGTCGAAGGTCACTGTGCATGGTGGTATAGATTTGGCACCTTGTGTTATGGTGTGTAGGGAGTTGGAGATAAATATGATGCAAATAGAACTGAATATTGCTATGAAAACATACATGAAGGGGAGGGAGGCTACAGTCTATAGATACATTTTAAAATAAAAGAAAACACTACGTGCCTCTGATTGGGAGTCTGTAAAGTGATGCAAGCCTGGAAGACATAATATATAGACAATATGGTTTCTTAGGATGCCCCCCTCTCTGTAGCTCATTGTTCGATAGATTTTGTGCGCACGCTGTAGCCCGTAGGACTCTTCTTTGAGGACTACATTTTTGCCTCCTGCCTTCATGACAGTTGGCTCCAACTGCAAAAGAATTAAAAGGCACTTGGCAGATTTTCCTGTACTCCATTTTACACAGCAATTAATATAGATTTATGCAATTAGCACTGTTCAAAAGAGACTCTGGGGCATTCTAGGCATCTTGTCCCAATTATCCTTGGAGCTGGGGGTCTAGTTATGATACCATTTTTAATCGAAATGTTTTTTTGTGTTCGGATTTGGGGTGGTGGGTGAGGAGCGCGTGTGTTCATTTAGCAATCAACCCGATGGCCTTCTTTTCAGGGCCAGCCGTTGCTCATATCTCTAGCCTGCCTGCTCGCTGGACAGCCACTCCAAAGGAACATTTAAAGGAGCTGCACTCAGAGCAGCTGTAAAAGTTCGATCAGTGTCAAAATGTTCCAGGAGAATGGCAGACCATCATTTTCACATCCAGTTGGCAGTGTTCTTACAAGGTGTATTTATCTTTCCCATTTATGTACCACTCTTCCTGGTGCCTTTGATCCCCACACCATCCTCGTGGGAGGCTGTCAGATAGTGATGGACAGAAGGTCACCCAGTAAGCTTCATGGCTGAGTGCAGATTTGAACTCAAGTCTTCCGGGTCCAAGGCCAGCACTTTAACCACTACATTACACTGACGTATCGGGTGACTGACAAGTTTTTGAACATAACTTTTTTTTTTTACATGGGGTAATTCTGGCCTTGTGTTTAGTGTGGGATTGTCACGCTTTGTTCACTCACTCTTTACAGGGGTGGGTCATCCATATCATCCATCCATTTTGGGTCAACCTGTATTTTCTCCACACATAAATCATCACTTTTATTAATGGAGAAAATCTGACTTTTTTAAAGGCCCTATCCCTCGTGGACACCCACCACACCTCAAGCAGTGGGAGAATGCAAAGATATCCTGTTCCAGGCAGAATTGTGGTGTTCTGGCAGAGCAGGGGTCCAGCGTAGTGGTGCAAGCCCAGGCCAGACCTCAGACAGCTCCAAGAGGAGCCAGGCACAGACCCGCAAGAAGATCAGCACCTCAGACAGCTCCAAGGAGAGCCAGGAGTTTAGCCAGGCACAGGCCCACAAGGAGGTCAGCACCTCGGACAGCTCCAAGGAAGAGGCAGCTGGATACAGATTCCAGAGCAGGTTCAGATGTTGCTCCAGCAAAGTCTGGAGTTCACTGAGAGTTTATATAGCAACTGCTATTGGTTAAAGTGGCTGAACCCGCCTCTTCCCCAGGGAAGCCTTCTGTGATTTAAAAGGCAAGTTGCTGGATTCGCCAGGTGTTTGTTCCAGCGGCATTGCGGGAACTGTAGCTCGGTTACAAGATTCTCCAGGGAATTATGGCAGAGCCACATCTTATATCCTGAAGGGCATATGGGGTCTGGCTCCTGGTGGAGTGGAGACATTCAGGATCTGTGTTGAGGAAATTTCTCTCCCTCTCTCTGTCTTCTCCATAAAATGGTCCACCTCATTCCCAGATTAGGGGGAGGGGACATGTTCCTGCGGGAAGAAGAGGTTCCATAGATGAGCAAACGTTGCAGGCATATTTGTATGGGAAGAGGCAGTTCTGGAGGCACCCTGGTCACAGGTCATTTAGAGAGCTACATACAAATACCCATGAACCAGTGTTTTCACAGAACTTTGCCTGTTGAGATACGCAGGAATTTTGCATCAGTCCTTTTGCAATCAGTTCCTCAAGTCCTTTAATCCTTGGTTTGCAGTCCTTGAGCTGGTAGGCTACAACAACAACTCCCTGAGTTCACTCTGTAATGGCTTAAACTGCCTGATGAGCATTTTTTTTTCTGCTTAGGCAGAAATAACCCATCAGGACAGCATCTTGGGGAAGCAAAATTGTTCCAATATCACTTGCTATGGATTTTAGCTTAGGAGTTGTAGCTCCTCGCGGGGCCTTTAAACCAAGAGGAGCTTTTATTAAATGAGAGAACCTTTCAGCGTGCATTGCAAAAGTTGGCTGGCTGGCTAACCAAAGCTCGGCTCTGAGCAAGAAAAGGCAGCATCGATCTGGGGCAGCGGCGGAACATCGGTGGAGCACGTGGAGCAGGAGCTCCAGGCGGGAGGGCGCGATTGGAGGAAGTGATGAAGCGCTGGATCGGCCCTCCCTCTCTCCCTGGAGCCTGTTAGGCTCCGAAATGCGCGGTAAACGGGCGGGGGGCGTGTCGACGTCACGCGAGGGCGCAGGCCCCGCGCCGGGCACGCGTCCGTCATCTCTGATCTGGGGCCAGTCCAGGATGCTTTGGGCCTCGTACCACTGGAACAATGAGCCACAGAAGAGGATACACTGTAAGAAACCAAACAGCCCCACCTCCCATATTCAAGATAAGATGGTTTTCTATATTATATCTGCCAGTCTTGTATCATTTTACAGACTCCCAGTCTCCACACCAGTTTCCAGTAGTCCAGTGATTTCTTGCTCTAGCTTTGTAGCCCCTGGTAGCCCACCGTCAACTTAAATGAGCTTGGGTGGTGTGTAGTGATTAGTGTCAGAGTAGGAATGGAGGGCTTCAGCAAAGAGATCGTTACCTTGTTGTGGTGCTGGTGCTCAAGTCAAGTCTTTCGAGTCTTTTACAATCGCCGAGTCAAGTCCGAGTCGAGTCATTGACGTGACTTGAGTCCGACTCGAGTCCGAGTCAATAGACTCAAGTCTACATCACTGGCAATCAGGGTCATCAAAACTGCTAGATTTGCCTCCACTTGTGGATCCTGGATCCAACTTATTGCTGGAAGCAGTAGCCGCTTCAAACGAAAAGGAAAATATGCAGATACGATTCAGAAGTTTGTGCAGGGCTGAGCTGTCAATCCACCCTCTACTTGTTGTTTAGGCAACGAGGCTGCTAATAGTCCATCTCCGAAGCCTTCACCCACCATCAAAGCAGCTCGCTGCTACCCTCTGCTGTCTGAGCCATAGAATAACCTGTACTGTATAATCGAGTTTTGCTGGAGAAAAGGGCATAATAATGCTTTGTATTTTTATAGAGTTTCTCCTAGGTAGCTGCCACACTGAGTCAGACCATTGGTCCATTTAGCTTAGGACTGTCAACACTGACTGGCAGCAGCTCTCTGGGATTTCAGGCTGAGTACTTTCCCAGCCCTATCTGGAGACTGAACCTTCTGCATGCATGCTTCACCACTGAGTTATAGCCCCTCCCCAAACTGTCCCCCTGCATGATGTCATTGTCCTGAATGTTAGCAACATTTTTTTAATATTTTCCTTTTTCTCCATAATTCCCTTTATTTGAAATTATTTAATTCTGCTGCCATCTGTTGAACATTCAATTGATCTGACCAGTGATCAGAGCCTCCAGTTTCTCCTGGCATAAGTAATGTCCAGGGAGGAAAACACTGGAGCCATTTATTATTATTATTATTATTATTATTATTATTATTATTATTATTATTGAGGCAGCTGAGGATATAGAACATGACATGAAATGCTTCTCTTTTTTTGCAACAAGGACAGTACAATACAATACAATCCATTTTTGCTGAGCTCTCAGTTCTCTGCAGCCGACAATAGAAGGGGACACAAGCTGTGTTTCAAATCTCCTCTGATAGAAAGAGCTCAGGATAATCCCTGCAGCAGCACGCCGTGTAATCACAATGGCCCCTCTCTCTTTTCAGCACCCTTACCCAACAGAGGACGAGAAAAGGCAGATAGCAGCCCAGACAAACCTCACACTCCTGCAGGTCAACAACTGGTGAGTGAATCTTGACTAGGCCAAGTAAGAGGAGACAAAAAGCAAGCTTGAAACGTCTCTCTCCTTCCAATGAGGCACTTCTCTGAACTTCTCTCTGATTTATCCCTTACTGACTTATCTCTACCCCGGCTCACATCTCCTCATGTTTAAGGGAGTCGGTGCAGCTATGCCTGACCCATTTCCAATGAATGCTGCTGGCTTTGGCAGACATTTTTCATCCGGTTGATGATAGAGGTCTGGCTCATCCATGAGACCGACTGAGGCAGTCGTCTCAGGTAGCAGATTGGCAGGGGGCGCCCACTTCCATCCACCTGCTGACTTCTCCAATCCAAGGCGTGGGAGGTGCAGCAGTAGCTGGTGCATTGCTGGACAAGGAGGGATGGAACTGGCATGCCGCTTCAGGCAATGGGAGATCTTGGGCTGGCTTGCAATTCAATGCACCTTAAACATATTCGGCTACCTGGCTGTATTTATGGTCTGGCTGCTCTGCAGTGACTCTCCCACCATGCCTTAGAACTGGCATACAAAGTCATCACGAGAGGCTCTGCCACAGATGCTGTCTCCTTTGGAGAGGCAGTTGACATAGACTCACAGCAGGGCCTACTCTGTTGTGGCACCCGTGGAGCTCGCTTCCTATGGCGATCACGACTGCCCTTTCTCTGCTGGCATTCTGAAGAGGAGTTGAGACTTTTGTTGTTCTACTGGGCCTATGACTGATTTGTTTTCTGGTCTGTCGGTTTTTGCTGCTTTGGTTTTGTTTGCTTGCTTGCTTTGCACTGATCTCTTGCACTTTGATTCTGTGAGCCACCTTGAGCTTTCTGGTTGGGTTAGGAAAGGCAGTGTATAAATATTTTAAAATACACAAAATAAATAAGCTCCCCACCCTGTGTGAGGTGGAGGGTCCTTCAGGGGGAGAAATCATGGGTGAACGGTGGGGTTTGCCAGTGGTGACATCAGAGGTTGACCAAGTTAACCAGGGGACATCCACCAAAATTGAGAGGTGGGAGAGTTACAGTAGAACAGACAAAAGAAAATATTTCTTTACCCAGTGTGTAATCTGTGGAACTCCTTGCCACAGGATGTGGTGATGGCACCTGGCCTGGGTGCCTTTGAAAGAGGATTGGACAGATTTATGGAGGGAAAGTCCATCACAGGTTACAAGCCACAAGGGGTATAAGATCTCTGAATGCCAGATGCAAGGGAGTGGTAACAGGCTACCGGTCTCTTGCTGTCTTGTGTGCTCCCTGAGGCATGTGGTGGGGCCACTGTGAGATTGATACAGGAAGCTGGACTAGGTGGGCCTTTGGGCTCTTCTTATCCAGCAGGGCTCTTCTTGTGTTCTTAAGTTGGGCAGCCGCCAAGAGTTCATGGCTATCAGAGGAGGGCCCACCTGGACAGGATGACCTCTGAAGCCTCAGTGCTGGTGCTGCCAGTGTTAGCACCCAGTATTCAGGAGCCCTGCATACTGGGTGCTAACACTGGCACCAGAGGCTCCCCCTGCATACTGGGTGCTAGCAGGGGGGAGCACCATGCTGGGCCCAATGCAGGGCTTTTCCCCAGGGCCCCCAGCACACTGATTGTCACCCTGGTTTTCAGTTTTCTCCTGCCCACCAGTTCTCTCAGGGAGGTCCAGCCCCTGACCATATTTAGCCCCTTTTTCCACAGCCAGGACTCTGAGACCCGAGATAAACCGGGCTGAGATTAAAACCGCCTCCAGGGTGCTTGCAGAGGAGATGCGTTTGTCCTGGGCAGCATCCAGAAGCCCTTCTCCTGCCTGCTCGTTCTCCTCTGCAAAAGTCCCGCCTTGTCGTCCTTGTATACAGCTCTCCAGGATTTGGTAAATGCGAGATCTGACCACATGAGGGCGCACTGAGAAAAGAAGTGCACCCTGTGCAAAATGCATTCTTTTTTTTTTTCTCCCCGTGGGCAGGTTTATCAATGCCCGGCGACGCATCCTGCAACCCATGCTTGACGCGAGCAACCCAGACCCCGCCCCCAAAGCCAAGAAGATCAAATCCCAGCACCGGCCCACTCAGAGATTCTGGCCCAACTCTATTGCGGCTGGCGTCCTGCAGCAACAAGGAGGAAATCCTGATGGTAAGAGCTGGCGCTCTGGCCAGCCATTTTAAACCCTCACTTCATGCTCTTTGGATGCTTTGTGGAAATATTTCGAAAGCAAACAGTCTCTTTTGCATTGTCTTGTGTCGGAACTAACACCAACCAAGACAGTGTACAGGTGGGCCCCCATATCCACGGATTCGCTATCCACGGTTTCAGTTATCCACGGATCGCGGGGACCTCCCTAGGCTTTAACTTTTTCCCCAGTAAGCTTCATTTCTTCCTTAAACAAACAGAACCCTTGCAGAGGGTTAACAGAACCCTTGCAGAGCCTCTCTAGGACTTAGTCTCGTTCTACTTGCCGGCAATGGAGGCTGCTTCTCTGTTTGTTTAAAGGAAGAAACAAAGCTTGCTGAAAGAAAAATAAGAGCTGGGGGGACGCACACCTGCCCACAGGGGAGGCAGGGCGGCGGGGGCCTCAGGAAACCATGGAGGGTGTGTTCGCTCCTATCCATGGTTTCAAGTATCCACGGAGGGGCCTGGAACATATCCCCAGCGGATATGGGGGGGAGTACTGTACTTTTGAACCCAGGACTCGCACATTCTCTCCTCCCCACCGATTCCCATGTTGGCTCACAGTTCTGGTTTGCAGGCAAAGTATGGATTGTGGAAGCCCTTATTTGCCTGGTTTGGACAAAACAGAAAACAGGGTTGCTGGAAGTGCAGAAGGGAATTGGAGCACATAGGAGGAGGGGGGGGCATGTGAGCGCATGTTTCTTTAACACCAAACCATGGTTTGGCAATACCTCTGAAATGAGTCTTCGCGGTAGAGCCCACAACACTTGTTTTCTGTCTCCTGTATAGCATACAAAACAGCCCTGTTCAGATGTTGTCCGAACTGTGGATGCTATATATGCAGGTATTACACCAACAGGAGTGCGCTGGCAAGCCCGGTTACCCATGCTGATGCGCTGCTTAACCATGCCCATGCTCAACTCAATACAGCGTTTGTTTGCAGAGACCGCCATTGCGCTCAGGAAGGGATCCCTCCCCCTGAGCCCTGAACTCCCTGAATTCAGGAACTCACAATGGCACTGCTTCAAGAAACTCTGTGTACAAAATTAATGTGTATGGAGAGTAGGGAACATGAATGAGGAGCCCCCAGGCATGGGAAGGACAGCTTCTATCTTTGCAGATAAACACTGTGTGCATGGAGGGTGGAAGGCATAGTGAGGGAGCACATCAACACAGAGACGGTGCTTGCCAGCATGCAAGAAAAGAGAGAAAATATTTCTTGACCCAGCGTGTAATTAATCTGTGGAACTCCTTGCCACAGGATGTGGTGATGGCACCTGGCCTGGGTGCCTTTAAAAGAGGATTGGACAGATTTATAGATGAAACGTCCATCACAAGTTACAAGCCACGAGGGGTATAAGCAACTTCCTGGTTTTAGTAATAGGCTATGTCTTAATGCCAAGTACTGTACATGGGAGTGGCAGCAGGATACAGGTATCTTGTTGTCTTGTGTGCTCCCCGAGGCATCTGGTGGGGCCATTGTGAGGTACAGAAAGCTGGACTAGATGATCCTTTGGACTGATCCAGCAGGGTTCTTCTTATGTTATGGATGATCCTGGCCTCTAGAATTTGAACAATGCCAAAACAGAACGAAGTTCAACTCCTCATGTCCTAAGTAGTCCAGAATAACTACCACCCCCTGGTGGTGTTTCATTTCATCCTCTAAACATGAACTGAAGGGATAGAAACTCTACTCCTTTAACAGCTCTGATTTATGAGGATACAGTATTATAATAGAACAACTAAAGTCTCTTAAAATGTTCCTATACTTGGTTGTTCCTATACTCCTGCCAACCTAGCACTTCCAAAGCATGTCAATGCGAGTAGATAAATAGGTACTGCTTGCGGGAAGGTAAACAGCGCTCCGTGTTCCAGCCGCATGCTACGCGCTGCGGCAAGGAGAGTCACGCCGGCCACATGACCACGGAGCAGCTGCACCTGCTGAAATGCCCTCACCTATACAACCGTTTAAAGGGCCAGCATTCATGTTGAAAGGTTGGCCACCACTGAATTAAGTAATCACTTCATGGAGCACCAACGTGAGTTTTATTCTGGGGTAAATAGCAACTAGGCCAGCGGGTGGCGCAGTGGGTTAAACCGCTGAACCATGAGCTGTCGATCGAAAGGTCGGCAGTTCGAATCCGCGATGGGGTGAGCTCTCGTTGCTTGGCCAGCTCCTGCCAACCTAACAGTTCCAAAGCATGTCAATGCGAGTAGATAAATAGGTACCGCTTGCGGGAAGGTAAACAGCGCTCCGTGTTCCAGCCGCATGCTACGCGCTGCGTCAAGGAGAGTCACGCCGGCCACATGACCACGGAGGCATCTTCGGACAACGCATCTTCGGACATCTTCGGCTTTGAAATGGAGATGAGCACCACACCCTAGAGTCGGACACGACTGGACTTAATTGTCAGGGGTCACCTTTACCTTATACTCGGTTAAGTGAGGTTGTTCCTTTGGACTTTAACAGAAGGGCAAATGCCCTCCACCAGCCCACCAGCCCCATATTATCATCCACACAAAAGTCTAGAGTTGTTGTTGCTGTTGTTGTTGCTGTTTTCAGTTTTTCTACCTTAAAGGAACATTTTCCGCACCACTTTGTCTGCTACGGAACTTCTGGGCATTGCCAAGATTTCCGGGGACATGTTTCAGGGTGCGCACTCGATTCTCACAGGGCGCTGGCCAGGTCTATCCTTGTGTTAAAGCAACTGATTTCCTAAATCGACCTGCAGTCATACATGTCAGGAGAAGGCTGAGAGTAGCCAGCAAGCTGTCTTGCGAGGATGCTTGTCTGTCATTATAGTGATGATCTTCTCATCAAGGAGCCCCAAGAATCCCAGGACTCACGTCAACACAGTGGACAACAACCGGCCTAGAAACGAGGGCACATGTTGTTCTATCTCTGAAGTGCAGCCAGATTCAGATCTTTCTGAGAGATGTAGGCCACTCGGAGCTACTTAGAAGAAAGTAGGACAACGAAGTGTAATATATAATAATAATAATAATAATAATAATAATAATAATAATAATAATAATAATAATATACAGTATTACTGCCTTTCTTGGTCATTGGATTTCTCCTCTGACTTTAATCCAAGGCGGTGTACATGGGCAGGCTTTCCTAACCCACCCTAATGGGTTTTTTTACAATATATAAATGTCCAGTCTTTCATGAACAGCTACATTCCAGATGGTATCCTTTTGCAGTCTGGCTTCTCCACTGGCCGTCGCCTCCCACACTCAACCGACACAGCTGGCAGCTCTTATCTCTCCTCACAGAGGCTTTCACAGCTTTTTGTCGGCAGCGTGTCTCGAATTTGCCATTCACCGATCTTCAGGCTTGCAAGGCGGCGGCTCTACCGACTGAGCCAGAGCCCTCTGCCCCTCTAACAGCTCTCTGTGGTGATAAACAGAACTCCGGGTGTCTCACGTCAGCTCTTGCTTTTCATTCTAGGTTCCATCAATATGGACAACCTCCAATCCCTCTCTTCTGATAATGCTACCATAGCTATGCAGCAGGCCATGATGGCAGCTCATGATGACTCACTGGACGGGACAGAGGATGAGGAGGACGATGAGATGGAAGAGGAAGAGGAGGAGGAGGAGGAAGAGGAGGAGCTGGAGGAGGATCCTGAGGAGCTCCAGACGACAAATGTTAGCGACCTTGGTTTAGAGCACAGTGACTCGCTTGAGTAGCAAACTCTGGTCCGTGGTGGAGCGGAATGCCTCCTAAGAAGCCAGCTCGCCCTGCTTGCCTGAATTATTGGCCTGAGAAACTATATATATATATATATAGAGAGAGAGAGCTGAACTTTAACATCTGAGCCCCTCAACCCTTCCGAGATGTCGTTTCCAGGTCAATGGCAACACCTTTCCCAAGTACTGCTTACCTGCGCTCAGTCGCAGGAACGGACCCGAGAGTGCACATGGAAGAGACCCATCAAGTGTGCATGACGATTATTTAAGTGATGGACACACGTTTACAAGGCACACATTGTGGCCAGTTTTTTTTCCCCCTGTTTTTTTTCCTTTGTTTTTGATAATAACAAAAAAAAAGTGTTTTTAGGGTAAGCTGTTTTCTGTATGACTGAATGTTTTATGGATGTTCTAAATGCAATGCCTTTTTTGTGACATGCAACCGAGAGGCAAGTCTGTTTTCATTTTCACAGCTTTTATGAGAGATTTATAGATGCAAAAAAGAGAGAGAGAGAGAGAAGAGATTGATGGTTTTTACAAAAAAAGAAAACTAAAAGACTGTCATGATTATAAATATCTAGATGTAGAGAACAGAAAATCAAAGTTTGCAAATTTTAAACAAATGAACATTGGGAGAGTTTAATGCTGGACCCAGGTAGACTCATGGTTGGTGCTGGTGAATCGGAGTCTGTCTCCAGGAGTTCATTGGGCCAGACTCCAAATCCCAAGGTGTACAGAGAGAGGCCCGTGCTTTGTGGTAGTGGGGCACCGCACTGTGAGCTAAAAGCATTTTGCTAGGAGAGCTGACGAGTTTTAGCCCTTGAAATGGAGTCTCCAGATTTGTTACATGTCTGGTTTGTTTCCCTGCTGCAGAGTTTGCCGTCCGCTAACCCAGCAAGAATTGCCCCTGAATAATTATGTTAATTGTTTAGAGGATCACACGTTGAAAAGTGTATGTATGGCTTTATACGTCAGTTGAGTATGAGCAGGCTCAGGTTTCCAGATGTTTGCAGGTTCACAAAGCAAAGAGAGAGACCATGGCTGGCTTAGGGAATTCGTGGATTCCCAAACAAAGAAAGAAGTGTCTGCAGCTAAGTGGAATTGCGCTTCAGATGGTGAGATAAATACCCTTTTTTGTTATCTCTTAAGGCCGTGACAGACCGCACGAATTTCGGCGCGTCCCAGACGCCCGAGGAGCTTTCTCGAGCTGTGCTGAGGTGTCTGGTTACCACAGCGGAAGCGAGCGGCCTCCCGATTTCTGGCATGATCGAAAATCTTCCTGGGCCATGTTTGAGGGGGCCGCACAGCGGAGCTACTGCAGCCACCAATCAGATGAGAGGGGGAGGAGAGTGGCTATCTGCCAATCGGGTGTAAACTTAAGTGTTAGCCAATCTCCGTGGAGGTTTCTTCCAAGAAGGCGGGACAAAAGGAGGGACTATTTGCGGGAAGACACTCCTACAGACAAGCTCAGAGCGCGGAGGACGGTGGCCAGCCTCTCGCGCTCGCTCGTTCGCCTCAGCATGCGGTCTGTCACGGCCTTGATCCCTAGAAATGCCCTGTTTTAATTACGTAAAGTTTTCTTGGGGTCAGCCCTGGCCATGGGGTGGGAGGTATGATCCACCTCTGTCCACCTGCCCCCACTCCTCCCACTCACTCCCTGGGTTTGAAAAAGAGGAAGTGTGGAGGAGAGAAGAGTGGTTTTTCCTCCTCTGCTCCATTCTCCTCTTCCTTTCTCAATCCGAGCAACAGCGGCAAAGGCGCAGGGCTGCAGTGCCAGTAGGAAAGTGGAGGGTGGCATTTGATGCGCTTCCTCAGGCGCCAGGAGAACTTGAACCAGCCCTGTGCTCTCGCTGGCACCCCCAAAGCCTCCAAATCTAAAGGTCTCCAAGAAACAACATTCAGCTGGATGCATTTTATACTGCAGGATTGGGATTCAGTCCAGAATCACTTTTTCCCTTGACCCTGATTCGCAAGTGATGCTAAGGGGCAGGGCATCTTAGCAGCTACATGACCAGTGGAGGTTGCATTAAATCTCCCCATACAGTATGCAGGAGCTCACCGTGTGATTTGCATTTGTAACACTATAAGGGGGAGAGAAATCAGCTGACCCATGTAGTCAACTGCTTCAGAAGAACAGTTCACCTTGTGGTGGTAGCACTTTAAAACCATCTTCTGTGTGGCATCCATAACAAGCACTAGCCTTAAGGGAGGCTTCTCGCGTCCAAAGCCGTTTTTTTTTTCCTCTTAAGACTGTGGTATGTCACTCGGTAACCAGCCATTTGAATTCAAATGGGTTTTCCTGGAGCACAATCCTATGCGTGTTTACTGAGAAGTAAGTCCCACTGAATCCCGTGGGACTTACTTCCAGGTAAGTCTGTATAGGATTGCAGTTAAGCTAGAAAGGTAGCCAAGAATGCTGGTTCTGGTGGACAGGCATTACTTTACGCCTGTGGAAAGAGATGTCTCCGCTCTGTGCTGCACCACCAGCGTTCATGCTTGCATGCATGGGCTCCCTTGGCCCTTCGTGTCAAAGAGCAGGTTTCAGATCTAAGTTCAGCAAATTGTGGTTTGTATCTGGAGCTAGTCCTGATGCTGCCTTTACCGTGGAGAAGACGATAGCACCTGTGCTAGCTTCCTCGGGGGCAGAGCGTACATGTGATGCTCTTGTGAGCATGAGCATGCGTAATAAAAGGGGTTGGCTACGGCAGTTGTGCAGACATGGACAGCACTAAAAAGGCTCCCCTGGAGACGCCACCAGTTTGGCGAAAATCAGCTCACTGGAAGTGCTGATGAGGCCAAGTGTGCGACAGCCATCGTTGGTGTGGGTTTTTTTTCCTGCTTCTGCATCCCTCACATGGAGGTTTGCCATAGAACTAGACTGTATGGAGGAGTCAGGTGCCAATGAAGGGAACCTCAGAAGATGCACTAGACCAGGGGTTCTCAACCCCTTCCCAGCCGAGTACCAGGTCCAGTGCCACTCTCCTGCTGCATACCAGCGGACGTGACTGGCGATGACATTATTGCCAGTTCCTTCCAGGGTTTCAGGGTTTCAGAGGGCAGAAAACACAGGTAGGAGGCTCTGGGCAGGTGGGAGGACCCTTCTCCGCATTCCCAAGAGGCTCGGTCAAAGGCAGGAGCCTCTTGAGAGTGAAAATGCACCACCGAAAGTGCCACATCGGAGCAGGGTTCTGGTGGTCCCGTTGTCCTAGTACCACCAGCAGTTGACCGAAGTACCACTGGTGGTGCTAGTATCACACTGGTTGAGAACCCCTGGGCTAGAAACCATTTATCAATGCCCAATCCATTTTGCACCAGGGAGGAGCTGTCCCCTGATGAAACCGGTTCAGTTGCCCCTGAAGCAGAGACATCCAACTCCAAACACCTTCCTAAGCCGTTTCAAGGGTGCTTTGGGGGGTCCCCCCATCCCTTCTCATTATTCTTGTGCTCTTGTCTTCTCTTCTTCAGATGCCAGTGCAGTCGCTCTTCCAGTTCAAACCTGCAGGGGGGGATCTTTTTTTGTGGGACAAGGTGTATTGGGATCAGCGGACTCCTCTAGGTGGCACATCTCCACCTGCATTCTCCCAGGTGGTGTCTGCAGAAATGGGTTGGGCATTGCCAGCCATCTGAATCTATGCAATTGTCCCACCAAGAATTTCTCCCCTGTCTGGAACAGCCTCTCCTACTCTTTACAGTTGGAGGGAGACAACATGCGCACACATACGCATTCCTATCAGCCCCCTCAATTGCAGTTCATGTGCATTCACATGCTGACAAGAGCATCTGTGCACACACCTTCCCGCGCACATGGATCTTACCATGCAGTTAGAGTCGCCAACAGGGCTTGGTGACTCCATAAACAAAGGCGGTGGGGAAACCTCAACAGCAGGAAATGGACAAAGCAGGTAGCAGTGAAGGGGTAGGGGGAGAACAGATGCCCTTTTTCCTGGCAACTCGATTTTGACTCCTGCCACATGCATGCCTAGCTTGATCACACCCCTCAGCAGTAAGGTTGAAAGAGATAAGACTCTGACACAGGCTGATTTCCCCAAGCTGGCTGAGATGCTGTTGACGGTCTTCAAACCTGTCGTGCAGGTGCACCATGCCACACAATTCGAAGTGTGTTTCATCAGAAGTAAGCCCCACCTCGTTCACGGAGACTTACTCCCCTGGTAAGCATGCTTCAGATTGCCATAGTGCAGAAGTGTATGGGGCAATGAATGCAATCTCATTGGGCTTCCACATGCTCCAATGCGCACCAGCCAAGGCAGATCACGTTTTGGGAAAGGTCATTTCCAACCAGAAATGAGGACCTTCTGGGTAGCCACTTAAAACTACCTGCTGGGTAACTCTGATCCCATGGGGAGCTGGTCTTCTTTTATCTTCGGCCTCGCATTCCCCCCCCCCCAATTCCCCAGATTTTCAAACAGAAGCGGTTGGAAGCTGCACATAGGCAGTTTTCCGTATGGTTTGAACGGAAAACAGTCCACAATACGGTCACCAAAGCCACTCTGGAAGTGACATGCCAGGAGAGCTGAATCTCTCTGGGCAGACAGACATTTCTTCCCCCCTTCCTAGATTACTCCTTTTGCTCACCCTTTCCAGCCTCCTCCCACCACAGCATGAGAAAGAGCTACGAGAGAGGGAGAGAGCTCCAAAATATTATTACCCCTATTGTCACTTGAACGTAGTCTTTCTTTTCTTTTGTCCCTTTGTACATTGTGCTCAGGAAAAAAGTCTCCAGTGTACAAAAAAAAAAAAAATTACATTGATCAGCTTGACAGCAATGGGGGGGGGGGTTGTCACTCTGGATTAGCCGCTTGTTCAATTCCCCTGACATGAATGTATTTTCCCCTGGAAAAGCTGATGTTATAATGTGTCAATAGAGATGTCAGACTCCAGTCTTATTTATAATCAGTGTTCTTCAATCAACCTGTTTTTGGTTTTGTTTGGTTGGTTTTTTTGTGTGTGTGTTTGTGCTTCCTTTTGATGCCTTGACACTGGCAAAGCTTATTTCGACAACGCGAACGGAGGCACGGCAGAAGGTGTTGTGTTTTGAGTTTGTCTTCCTTGACAGTAGGAAACCACAATGTACGCCAGACAGCATCTCTATCCCACTCTGCTCATAGTTTGCACACCTTCCTTGATGCATCAGCCAAACAAATCCTGAACTTCCAAGATCCCATGTTCATATCTTCTTATGACCCCTGAAAGCTTTACTTGTCTCCAGAGCCGGCCCCATCCATCAGGCATACTGGGACTGTAGCTCAGGCAACAGATTGGAGGCAGGGCACCTATCCTCCCATAGCTCTCCCACTCCCTAGTGTTGAAAAAAGAGGCGGGGAAATGAGAGGACGTGTGGAGGAGAGGAGTGGTGGGCTAGAGAGCATCTCTGATTTTCCTCCACACTTCCTCTTCTGCTCCATTCCTCTCCCTTTTCAAATTTAGGGAGTGGGGGGAGGAGGCAGCTGGCGCACGCCGCGCACCGATGGGTAAGACTTTTGGCGTGCTTGTTCAGGCACCAGAATCTTGGGCCAGGTCGGCTTGTCTCGCATAATTTCTTTCTTCTCTCTTGCAAAGCACAGTTTTCAATGTTGCTCCTTCTTTTGGCTCTTTGAGGAGTTGAGAGGTTTTAATGACTCACTTTACATTAAGGGTTGAATCGACAATAATTCCTTGGGAATGTATTGGAATATCAGTGGGCGTAAGGGGCCCCTTTTGAATACTGATATGGCATGAATGTAATATGTAATTTCATAGAAAATCCATTGTAATTTAGTATTAATTCATGTCCATTTATTATAAAGTGCTACCAGATGAGGTTTTTTCCAGCTGTATTTTATTGTGAGTTTATTTATATGTTCTTGTTATAAAAAGGAGTAGGAATAAAGACTCGGTAGAAACCCAAGCCCATTAAGGAGACCATGGTTACCTAAGTCACAGCGTGGTATTCCCAAAGCTGTTAGAGTCTCTTCTCAAAGGTCATAGCCATGATTTCTATTCAAAGTAGCAGCTGAGTCCCAGGTTCGAATCCTGATGCAGAGGTAGAAAAACCCTTCAAACAGAAGACCGCAGAGGCAGCACCTTTGGAATCCAAGCTTTCTGCAGAACTGGCTCCTTCCATGGCAATAATACCCTCATGCTCTCTGCTCACCAGGAACCGGTAAGGCAGGACTTGACAGAGAGGGGAGGCGAACTGTAAGGCTCCAGACCAGCAGCCTGTCCCTTTAAGGTCTTCCCTCTCCAAGCAGGAAGACAGAATTCAGGAGGAGAGGGATTTAAGGCCTTAGTCTACTTCTGACCTTTGGTGGAGCAACTTGCTCCCTGTGATGTAGACGCACTTTGCCCCCTCTGCAACCGCCCAATCTTGCCTTTGCCTACCGCCGCTCGTGGTCTGGATGCAACAGTCAGGTAAGCGAGTGCATCAGATTGTGAGCACCTGTAGCGGCTAGAGAATTAACATGACAACTGAGTAGGCAGAAGGTTCGCTCTCAGAGGTGCCAGTACTAGTTGTCACTGGTATCTAAATCACTCCTGAACCTTATGCTTGCCTTCCCCCCTTCAAATTCAGTGGTTTGAATTTGTTTCTTGTTTCTTCCTGGAAACTCGGCTTCAATGCCCAGCCCGTTGGTGAGATATTGAGCACACTTGAGGCGTGTGTGTTTATGTGTGTATGTAACAAACCACACAAAATTATTGTATAAGCTGGAGCTGGAGAGGGTTTTCAATCATTGATAGTCGCAAGGACATCAACAGCCTTTGTATCAGAAGGTCTCAAGGTTTGGGGTGTATCCAGTCTGGTAATCCTAGTGCAGCCTGAAGTCACAAACTGCAGGTCTTGATGTTGATGATGTATTGCTGGGTAGTTATATTGGTGGGGGGGAGGGTGTCCGTCTTTAACATCCCCCCAAAACCTATCCTGGTTTTAGTCAGTTGAGCATGGATGAGCACAGAACAAATGTACCTATGTTATGAGATGGAACTGAGCCCTAGAAGAGTTGAATGTGCTCAAATATTCTGGTCATCCATGAGGTGGATGGAAGCTCTCCCCCACAGGCAGCAGCAGATTTGGGGGGGGTGCCCACCTCCACCTGCCCACCCCCACTGCTTCTCTTTGCTCCTGCTCCCCAGATTGGAAAAGGAAGAGGGGGTGAGAGCAGAGGAGGAAGTGTGGAGGAGAGGAGAGGGCTGGAGATGCTTTTTGAATCCAGGGAGCAGGAGGGCCCCTCCCAGCTCACCTGCTGGGTGAGGGGTGTCAGGAGGTCCTGGGCCTGCCTTGCAAATACAACTCCATGCAAGCAAAGACATAACTGAAAGCACTTGGTTGTCTGCTCAAGAAGACATCCATCTCTCACCTTGCAGAGAGCAGTTCAGGGCAGCTTGATTTGATGATGATGTAACGTTTTCCCGCCTTCTATAGGACAAGGCTCTTTCTGGGATGCAGGCGGGAGGTCGGCAATGGGTATAGCAAGCACTTGGCATGCGGCGTCCTTTGGGATCTTCATCTGGCATTGGATTAAAAACCCGGCCAATTCCTCTGTTCCCAATTTGCATGTGTGCTTGCTTTGAAGCCAGTATGAATATGCATAAACATTTGGGCTGCGGCACTCGCCTCTTCAGATCGCTTTCAGAAATGTGCGGATAAATAAAAATGGTTGTGCCCTCGCCTTGCTGCGCGTCAAAACCATGCTCCAGCAGCGGCAAGAGAGCCGGCAGGGGGGCAAGCGAGATGATATTAAAATGCACAAAGAAATGGCAACAATTATTTTCTCATCACCACAGGGGGCTAAACAATACAAACCCATCAAACATGTTCATTGTATCTCCTCTTTGGTGAGCCGCTTTTTTAATTTACATTTTATCTCCTTGCATACCAATTGCTAGAGGCTGCCCATTCTGCTCTCAATATGCGCCAGTCTATAAAACCGGTCTAAATTCTGTTTTTCTACACTAAGAAACAGTTGCTATAGTGATGAATGTCTGATAGCCCACTCCTGTGTAACTCTTGCACCGGTGTAACAGTAGATAAGTAAGTAACGCTGTACACTGATGAACACGGGCGTAACCCCCCCCCCGCCGCACATGCGCAATTCGGATGCAGGACGGACGCCAACGCAACTCCGCCAGTGCAGGGGGCATTCCGGGGGGTGTCCGAACGCACCTGGAATGCCCCCTGTGCCCAGCAGAGTTGCAGCGATGTCCATCCCGCATCTGAACTGTGCATGCGCGTCGTCTGAGGAGTGTTACTGCATTGATCCTGTGTCCGTCGTACTTACACCGGTGCAAGAATTACACAAGAATGGGCTGTAAGTGCAGGAGCTTGTTGTCTCTCTCTCTCACACACACTCACACCCACCCGTAGCCTCACCCCATCAAGACTATAACAAAAAAAAAATCATCTTTAAATTTCTTCATTCGTGTGTTTTCTTTTCCTGCCACTTATTTACACTTTGAAACGTACCGTATTGTCCCGAGTATAAGACGCACCTGATTATAAGATGCACCCTTAAAGTTTGGTGCTATTAAAAAAAATTAATTAAATCACTGGCATTAAATTGCAACAGCCTGATTATAAGACGCACCCCTAGTTTAACAACTTAAATTAGGAGAAAAAAGTGAGTCTTATACTCAGACTAATACGGTATTAAGCTTCATTTAGAGATATACGTAGTTGTAGTTCATTTCATCCCAAACTCTTGAAGGGCATTGCAATAGTTTAAAGCGTGTATATTTTTAAAAGGAACTTAAAAATCCCCAGTCAACATAAAAGGTGTATTAGGGTGCTAACCTATACATGCTTACTCAGAAGTAAGTTGCGCTGTGGTGCCAGGCAGCACAGGAGCTTGTTATGTCTTTGCACTGGATTAAAACATAAGTTTAATGTTCATGGTGAGTAAATATACAGTATTTCAGAATTTAAATGCTTCTTAAATATTGCAGCTCTCAAACCTCTGAAGTGTATCGTATGTGGCTCTTACATTAAGCAAGTTTGGCCACCCCCGATATAGATCTTGTTACAGAAATCACATACCACTGTTGCAATTCCCTGATTTCATTTTTTTAAATTTCATATTTAAAATCCATGGTACAGAAAAGAGAACCAATGAAGAAATCTGTGTCGCCTGCAACAACTGTAAGACAAGGAGCCTCCTTGCACGAGTTCTGTCTCACTGTTGTTAAAAGACAAGACAATTCTTCCAACACGACAGTAGAACTTCGAACGCGAGATGAATCGACCATTTCTCCAAGAAGGCGAACGATCCAAGGAAAAGGAGAAAAAGAGAGCAAAAGCACCCGATAATCAGTTCAACACACTCAATCTTTAAAAACTACAATTCCCCAATTTCGAGCAGGGCCTGCAGGTTGAGTCCGAAAGCTGGTCATGTTAGATACAGTGGATAATATGCCGTACGGCCATATCCGGACTTTTGGCTGTCCCTGACCGGCCCTTCTGAGGTTTAAAGGAAAACAGGGAGCAGCTACTTACGGTAAAATAGTGCCCCCCCACGGCGCTGAATGCTAGAGAGGTTCAGCTGAAGAACAGGAAGGAGCCTCTCTAGTGCTCAGCATCTGTGCTATAAGCAGCATGTTGCTGCTTATAGTGTCTGTTGCAAGGAAGACACGGGGCAGCTAATGAAGGGAAGAGAATGGCCAGGGAGGCGTGAGGGTGCTGCAGAGGGGATGTTTGCCCCTATCCACAGACCTCGCTATCTGCAGGGGTGGGGCTGAGACGGCCCTCCACAACAGTCCCAGACTGAGTTTCCTTGATCATTCATTTTTATTTGCCCCAACGCTTCCATCCGGCTATTCTATTGCCATTGCCTAATTCCATTGCTTTCTTGCTATGATCTCGGGTGCAATCTCTGGATTCTTCAAATAAGGAAGAAGAAAGGATAGTCTCTTGAGCCGTGGAGAGCTGTCAGCAACCTAGGTCGGCAGCAATACAGCAGTCTGATTCAGTAAAAGGTAGCTTCATGTGTAGCTATGATGAATTGACTAACCATTACAGCCCTAGTTACAACATTGAAAGGTTTATATTGACTGCATTCTTAAGGCCCAACTTCCAAGGTTCTTAAGAATGGAAGACATCACTGCCCCCAGGTCCTGTAACAGGAAAAAAAAGGTGTTTTCAGTGTTATGATTAAATCATCTGTGATGGGAAGGACTACCGTAGGGCCAAGACACAGAATTAGAAAATGCCACTGAGAGTCACTGCTTGTTGATGAGAAAGGGCCGTCAGTACACGTTCTCGTCACTTTATTGCTCTCTCTTCTGATTACATAAGAACAAGATTCCCAAAGTGATGTGCAGGCCGCAGGGTGGAAATGGTTCAAGGTCAAGGTATGGCAAGATCAGCAGAGGAAACTGTTGTGATTATATGGTTATATTAGAGTTTGTTTTAATGACTTGTAAGCCAACAGGTAGGCCAGCGGGTGGCGCAGTGGGTTAAACCGCTGAACCATGAGCTGTCGATCGAAAGGTCGGCAGTTCGATTCCCGCGACGGGGTGAGCGCTCGTTGCTTGGCCAGCTCCTGCCAACCTAGGAGTTCCAAAGCATGTCAATGCGAGTAGATAAATAGGTACCGCTTGCGGGAAGGTAAACAGCGCTCCGTGTTCCAGCTGCATGCTACGTGATGCGGCAAGGAGAGTCACGCCGGCCACATGACCACGGAGGCGTCTTCGGACAACGCTGGCTCTTCAGCTTTGAAATGGGGATGAGCACCACACCCCAGAGTCGGACACGACTGGACTTAATTGTCAGGGGTCACCTTTACCTTAGACTTTATGCATTTGACAAAGTGGGCGCTAGCCCAGGAAAACGTAGCCCACAGTTGTCAGAGCAGTGGGCTTCTATACAGAAGTACGGTAAGTCTCACCATGGGCGGGGGCTCGCTTGTAAAGCACTTTGTGGGCAGCAGGGTCAGGTCGTTTATTCAGGTCATATACTTTAGATTCTAAGAAAGTATGTTAGTTTCCTTATTCAAGACACTTTAGATTCTAAGAAGAAAGTATATTAATCTAAAGTATATGAAAGTGTGTCAGTTCCTTTATTCAAGATAAAAGTATATTCTAAGTATATTCTAAGAAAAAAGTATATTAAGGAAACTAACACGCTTTCATATACTTAGATTCTAAGAAGAAGGTATATTAGCATCTAAGGGTGCAATCCGATCCTACTTAGGCCGCCGTTGTAACCAGCGGCCCACCGAAACCCCGTTTTCGGTGGGCCGCTGGTTACAATGGCGGCCTAAGTAGGTTTGGATTGCGCCCTTAGTTTCTTTATTCAAGATACTAGAATCTATCTTGAATATAGATTCTAAGAAGAAAGTATATTGGAATCTAAGTCTATTGAATAAAGAAACTAATATACTTTAGATTCTAAGTATCTTGAATAAAGAATAACATACTTTCTTCTTAGAATCTAAAGTCTTTATTCAAGATACTTTAGATTCTAAGAAGAAAGTATCTTGAATAACAAAACTAACATACTTTAGATTCTAATATACTTTCTTCTTAGAATCTATAGTTCCGTATATTAAAGTATGTTAGTTTCTTTATTCAAGATACTTTAGCTTCTAAGAAGGAAGTAAAGTATATTCAAGTATGTTAGTTTCTTTAATATACTTTCTTCTTAGAATCTAAATAAACTAACATACTTGAATATACTTTACTTCTTTCTTAGAAGCTAAAGTATATTCAAGTGTGTCACAGCACAATCCGACTTAACTTTTGTGCCGGTTTAACCAGCACAAACCACCACCCTTTAAATTCCTCTTTTGGAGGGGATTTGAATCCCTTTTCCGTTCTGGGGCCTCCTGTTCTTGCTGCGCTGCTGGTTAAACCGGCACAAAAGTTAAGTCGGATTGCGCTGTGAGTTTCTTTCTTCAAGATACATTAGATTCTAATACTTTAACTTCTAAGAAGAAAGTGTATCTTGAAGAAAGAAACTAACATACTTTAATATATGACTCTATGAAGAAAGTATATTAGAATCAAAAGTATATTAAAGTATGTTAGTTTCGTTATTCAAGACACTTAGATTCTAAGAAGTATAAAATATCTTGAATAAACATACTTTAATATACTTTAGATTCAAATATACTTCTTAGAATCTAAGTATATTAAAGTGTGCTAGTTTCTTTATACTTTCTTCTTAGAATCTAATGTATCTTGAATAAAGAAACTATCATATACTTTAGATTCTATTAGAATCTAAAGTATATGAAAGTATGTTAGTTTCTTTATTCAAGATAGTAGAATCTAAAGTATCTTGAATATAGATTCCAAGAAGAAAGTATATTGCAATCTATCTTGAATAAAGAATAACATACTTTCTTCTTAGAATCTAAAGTCTTCATTCAAGATACTTTAGATTCTAAGAAGAAAGTATCTTGAATAACAGAACTAACATACTTTAGATTCTAATATAGTTTCTTCTTAGAATCTAAAGTATATTAAAGTATGTTAGTTTCTTTATTCAGGATACTTTAGCTTCTAAGAAGAAAGTAAAGTATATTCAAGTATGTTAGTTTCTAAGAAACTACCATACTTGAATATATTTTACTTTCTTCTTAGAAGCTAAAGTACTGTATATTAAAGTGTGTTGGTTTCTTTCTTCAAGATACACTTCTTAGAAGCTAAAGTATTAGAATCTAATGTATCTTGAAGAAAGAAACCAACATACTTTAATATATGATTCTAAAAAGTATATTAGAATCTACAGTATATTAAAGTATGTTAGTTTCGTTATTCAAGATAGATTCTAAGAAGAAAGTATAAAGTATCTTGAATAAAGAATCTAACATATTTTAATATACTTAGATTCTAATATACTTTCTTCTTAGAATCTAAGTACCGTATTTATCGGCGTATTACACGCACCATCCTTTTTGCCCTAATGTTCAAAGAAAAAAAGTTTTAAAGTATTTTCAGGCCATCTTAGAAAACACGGGATTTATGGGTATTAGAGCCATGTTAAAAAATAAAAATATACCAAAGCCAAAATGCGATTAAAAACAATTTAATCCAGGTTACCAAAAGCTGTAAACATAGCAACCCTGGACAGATACCTTGAAATCACACAGGCAAACACAGACCCCAAACTCAACTCTTTCCCCCCACCCCACCCATGCACAGTTTCCAATGTAAAAAACATAAATCCCAAGTACAAAAACCCCCAAACTTACCCAAGTGATGTCTGTCTCTTTGTTAAAGTAAAAAATGCTCAGTCATCCTGCAGCAGGAGCTGCATTCATTAGGAGGAGAGCTGGGAGGCAGGAGCATGGAGCACAACGGCCTCTGCTGGCTGCTGAGAAGCTTAACCTATGCACCTGCATAAATTAACCCCGACAATCAGCTGTAGATCGGATAGATTAGTCACTGAAGAAAGCACAAGGGAGCTCTCCGGCTCAGGTTGATTAAGTATCGGCATATAACACGCACCCTACTATTTGGGGTCACAAATTAAGACAAAAAAGTGCGTGTTATACGCCGATAAATACGGTATATTAAAGTGTGTTAGTTTCTTTAATATACTTTCTTCTTAGAATCTAATGTATCTTGAATAAAGAAACAAACATACTTCAATATACTTTCTTTTTAGAATCTAAAGAAACTAACATACGTTCTAACATACTTCTTTGATATAATTTAGATTCTAAGAAGAAAGTACCCCGTATTGCCCCGAGTATAGGACGCTCCTGATTATAAGCCGCACCCTTAAAGTTTGGTGCAATTTTTTTAAAAAATACATTTAACTTTTTTTAACTTAAAGAAAATATACACATTAGTAAAACAGTATAGCTTTAGTACAGTTAAAGGCATAGGCACCCTGTCCCTTATTGAATCTGGGCACCCTAGTATAAGTAGCCTTCCCAGATCTGAAGGGGGACAGAGTGCCTACCTTTAACCTTTGGAATTTGGGCAGGTGCAGCTTGTTGCACCCTTCCATGATGATGAGCTGCACCTGCCCAAATTTCAATGTTTAACAGCACAATCCTATGCATGTCTACTCAGAAGTAAGTCCCATTGCATTCAATGGGGCTTACTCCCAGGAAAGTATGCATAGGATTGCAGCCTAAAGGTTGGCACTCTGTCCCCCTTTGGATATGGTACGCCTATGCAGGAGCTCTTGCTCTCAACTTTCAAACTGTACTCTCAACTTTCAAACTGCAGGATCAATAAATATCTTAGTTTCCACAGAGTCCTGGGGCTGGAACTTAAGGGTTAATTTTTTCAAATGCTTCCATCCTGAGGCTAGAGGTTGCTAGAGAGATCATGGCCATTTAGCAAGTGATTAAGAGCTGAAAACACAGCTTTGCAGTTTTAAAAAAGGAGAGGCTTGAAAAAGGGACTGTTTGCAGAAAACTCTAGCAGAAAAGCTAGACTTTGATTATAGGCCGCACCCCTACTTTAAAGACTTGCCTTAGGGGACAAAAGTGAGTCTTATACTCAGGTCAATACGGTATATTAGAATCTAGAGTATATTAGTTTTCTAATATACTTTCTTCTTAGAATCTAACTAGAATCTAATGTTAGTTTCTTGCTTGAGGTCACCCTTCATCCTTGAAAAAGCCAATAAAAACAACAGTTCAAGCAAGAAATATACTTTCCCCTCTATAATCCAGATCACTCTTCCTACATAGATGAAATTTACTAACAAAGTACTATACTATACAGTAAAATAAATTTAAAAATGGAGTTCAATGCTCTGACCTGGTTGTGCGACATATTCACAAGCTGATCCTTGAACGTCTTCATCACACTTCTGCAATGCTTACATGTAGAGTTGATTGCAGCATCAATTGTATCCTGAAATAAAAAGAAAGGTGCAAAAAGATTAGAACCCAGTATGAGGATAAGGTTCCTTTAAGAAATTTGACTAGAACAAAATGATTACTATCAGGTATTTGTTATTGATTTACAATACTTTAGAGTCTAAGAGTTGAAGCAGTGTAAGGATTGTGTGATGTTGGCACTATTATCAGTTAAAATATTTATATTTGAGAAGAGCCAACAGTATCTTACAGTACTGCTTTTCAGAGGCGTCGTCTGGCCTGTGGCGGTGGGCCCCAGGGCGGGGGGCTGGACGGGGGGCGCAGAGGCTGAGCAATGAGTAGAATTTGAATTTCTTGCCGCCGAAAAAAAAGGAAAAAAACCCCGGACCGTTGCGGTTTGCCGCCAAATTTCGGCGGCAAACCGAGGCTCTTAAAGGGAAAAGACGTTCTGCACCTGTGCGAAGTGTAAAGCAATGCTTGCTGGGCGCTTTAAGAGGAACGAGGCTGAAGAACACGAGTTCGCTGGTTGTCCTGGAGAGATTGTAGCTCGCTGGGTCGCAGCAGGTCACGCTGGAGTAGGTCCGCTGGAGGCTCTTATAATACAGATAAGTGAGGCAAAGCATACACTAAGAGGTTCTCTAAGTGTGAGGGCGAACACATATTCTTGCTTGCAAGAGAGAGAGAGAGAGAGAGAGAGCAAAAAGAAAGATCTGGAAAAGCTGCCTCTTCACATCGGGTCACTCAAAGTTAATTTCAAAACACTTCAGGTTTGTTTCCACGTCTTGTTTTTAACCACAGTGTCAGCAAAGCCCGCTTATCTTATGTTAATTGTTCTTTAACAACTCAATTGATAGCTAACTACTCAAGCTGAGCTCAGGAGCTCCTGGAGACAAGACAGCATTTCTCATTGTAGGTTTGCAGATAAGGTATTTTCATTCAGACATTGCAGAATGGAAATAAAGTATTTTCTTTCTGTTGAATGTTTTTAATAAAGCAAACACAAGACAAATGCAAGAACTGCAATTGAAAATGGTGCAGAGCAGGTTCTGCTTTACTTAACAGTCTTTGATTTCTATGTTTAGTTTGGTTGATTAATTATTAGGATTTCTCTCCTTCTTCCTTTCTGACCCACCTCTAAGTTAGTTCCCCGCTCTATTTGCTGGGACAACCCCCCCCCTAAACTGGCAGGCAGTATAAGAATCTGTTTTTCATCTTGCAAAGATGCTACACCAAAAGGAGCTAGCTTTCTCTCTCTTTCTCTCTTGTGCAACTGGGGCTTCCCTCCCATGCTTTGATGTTTCTCTTGCCATGTATAGGACTAACACAGAGGACATCAGCGCCCTTTACCCAGGCCTGCCAATGGAGGGAGGGCAGCATCCCAACCCCACCCTGCGCACTCCTGGCTTAGCTGCTGCTCAGCATAAAGCATGGAAAATCCACTTTAGGGCTCGTTTTGGGAATATACATATACATATACACATACATATAAGAAAGGGTGCCTCTGAGCATGTAAAGAGTGCCTGTTTCTTCCATGCACTGTAATGGGGAGTCATGGCTAACGGCAAGGGGCGTCAAGGGTTACAGCCGCGCGTTTTTAGGGGGGGGCGTCAAGGGTTTGGGCCACGGTTGAAAAATGGTCTGGCGGCTACTCTGCTGCTTTTCTACTACATAATAGTAGTATATGATCATAGGATGTTATCCAACACTCAGGAGCCAGCCTCTACAAACGATGCATGTCAATGTGTTTCATTTCTTACCCAACCAGCACTTCTCTCTGCTTCCAAACCAGATCTGATCCATCCAAAACTGTCAAACCAAAGCACAAGTATTAGTATCATATACTGCTTTTCAGTGCTAGCTCGCTTCAGAGAAGTATATTTTCAGCAAGAAGTAGTTCACAAAGTGGACAACCACCCCAACTCTTCCAGGTTGCAACATAAGAATTGATTCCTCCAAGAGAACCTACAGCAACTCAACTCCCCAACTGAATATGTTGACCTCGCCGCTAGATTCCCCTCTTCGCAAGGGGAGGAAACACACAGCCGCCTGATGAGCCTCCCTCCCTCTGACTTACCTGGGGAAGCGGCAGGAGGGGTCCCTCTCCAAGAGCAGAAGAGGATCGTTCAGCAGCGGGGAGATCCGAGGCCGAGTTTGCGCGTCGCTGCCTGCCGCCGGCCGGGACGACCGTCGAGGAGAGACGCGGCTCTGCGATGGGGGAGAGGAGAATGGAGGACACGCAAACGCGTCTCCGGGGGAGAAGCCGGATGGGCGTCTTTTATCAGGTGCGGGCGCCGGTCCTGTGCGCACTTGCGGGCAAGGGGCCGGGTGGGATTCCTCGCGCGTAGCCTTGCGCTGGGAGGCCGCCGCAATGCGCACTTTCCCAGGGCGGGAGGGATCCTCATTCGCTGGCGTGGGCTTTGAGTCCGCGCACACAGGATGCCGCCGCTGGGACTAGGGTGCGATCCTGCGCGCACTTTGGTGGGAGGAGGGCGCCTGAGGCCTCATTGTGCTGAAAGAATGGGAGGACTTGTGAGTAGGGGTGCACCGTGCGTAGGAAGGGCTGTGCGTTGAGTTAGGGCGCAACAGGTTGGCCTTGCTCCGCTCCCTAAAGGTTTTGGGGGGCCCCCTCCCCAACATCTGCCCGCTCCGGGTGTCAGATACTCCAGGAGGTATTAAGCCACTGGCTTGGAGAGGCTGCCAGGATCTGAACCTGCTGCCCGCAAAGTGCTTTACAAGCGAGCCACTGGCCTCTTCTCAAAGTCTAACTGCAGCAGCTGCTTAATTTGGGAGGAAAGAGCACCCCACCCTTGCTTGAACAGTTCCCAGGAAAGTCACGTTCTTCCCACTCAGCTGTGAAGCTCGCACCGGGGTGACTTTGCTTGGACCCGACCTCACAGGGAGGGTTGCAGTGAGGACCAAACGAGGAAGAACCAGATCCGCTCTGAGCTGTGTTTCTCGGAGGAACTGCAGTGTTTAATCAGGAGCAAGGTCTGCCACATTCAAAGCAAATTTCATTCAGACAGGAGTCAGGCTCGATCCAGGCTGTGCACGTGAAGGTGTAGCTGGTGCTGTTTCCCACTGTGCGGAATCCTTAGCCTGCCCCGCCCCCAGGGAGGCAGAAGGCACGTCACTGGAGGCCCGGCCAGCGATTGGCCGGACTGGGTCACGCGGGCAGGCAACGGCTGGGGTGACGCAGCAGCGTTGCTCGGCCCTCAGTCGTAGCCAGGAAAGCAAAGAGGGAGGACGTGCAGGAGGCGCCTCTCCCCCCCTCCGCTTTTTCGCGGCCAGCGCGCCCACGTGGACTTACGAGCAGCCCAGGCTGCTCCAGCAGGCGGCGGCGGCGGCGGCGGCCTCCGGATCCCCGTGGGGATTGAAGAGGGCGGTCCGGCTGCCCCAGTGGAAGGCTGCGAGGAGCTCCAGCGGGGCACACGGCGGCGACCCCCCCCCCATTCACAGCTCGGCACGGGATCAGCGCAGCAGATAGGGGGTTGGGTGTGCAGCCCTCCCCCCTGGGGTATTATAGTTAACCAAGGACACCACGCACACGTGGCAGCGCGCACACACTCCTTCTAACCAGAGATGCCCAAAAGAAAGCAGAAAAGAGGCGGTAAAGCCTCTAAGCGTCCCCAGCCTCAGAGAGCAGGCAATTCTTCCTCCTCTGAGGAGGAGGAGGATGCAGATGCCCGTTATAATGCGGTGATAGCTCGCTTGGAGGCTTTAGAGAAGGAAAGGGAGGCCCGAGAAGCTGGCCTGGGAGATGGGGGAGGCACGTCCTGGGAACAAGGGGCCACACGCCGCTCGTCCCGAAAAGGTCGAGGGTCTAAGATGCTGCTTTCTTCCAGGTCACGTTCCTCTACCCCTAGCAGTGTGGGCACCCCCCCTGCCGTGGCGGCTGCCGGGCAGGCCCCCCCCTCCAGGAAAGTTGAACTCATAGAGCCGGGCATCTTGGATGTTGCCACGGCTTTGGCAGGTGAGACCTCACACGTACCTCCCCCCGGTATTTGGGGTAGTCTGGGTGCCAATGGTGGCGCCGCATGGGGTGCGCTCCTAGCTTGCCTCTTGGCTCGCACGGGGGGACGGGAGGTGCATGCTCCATCAGTAACCACGCAAGGGGAGGCTGGCCCGGCTAGTGCT
The DNA here is from genome assembly GCA_026170595.1 of Plestiodon gilberti rubricaudatus. Lineage (NCBI taxonomy): Eukaryota > Metazoa > Chordata > Lepidosauria > Squamata > Scincidae > Plestiodon > Plestiodon gilberti. The sequence goes on from JANXHW010000012.1 coordinate 13,390,263, forward strand.
GCAGCCCCTTACCAGCAGCCCCCTGATCCGTCCTGGGGGGGCCCCAAGCACTCTGGAGGTTCCCTCAGTAGTATGTATGGTGGATACCAGGGGCATGCGGGTTGTTCACCCCTGCAGCCTTCTCAGCCCAGCGTGCCTCCTGAGGCGGACAATGAGCCGCCTCCAAGAGCATATGGAGACCTGGATATGCCGCTGGGCAGCCATCTGACACTGGAAGTGAAAGAGAAGATTTGGAGGGGGGAGTACATTGATGTCTTCACCCTCCTTCAAAGGGAGCCTGAGCCGGTCCAGAGATTAGGCGAACCGGTCTGGGACCAGGAAGTGGTAAATCGCCAAAAAATCGACAGAAATTGGGCTAATTGGCTGTCCGGTTATATCACTTACATGGCAGTGGTGCTTCAAATGCACCCTAAGAAGGCACAGGCCTTGTTGAAGCACTTGGACATGGTCCATAAGGCTTCACGCGGGTATAGAGGGGCCGGCTGGCTAGTTTATGATGAGAATGTACGCATTCGTGCTTCTCATAACCCCGCCATTGACTTAAGGGCCCCTCAGTGGGAGACCTGGAACCATGTGGTGGTTCCGGGGGGAGCGGTCAAGGGCGATAGGTCGGACAGTGGTCACCTTATCGTCCGGAACCAGGGGACCCAGGCGAGGGCCAGCCCTGGCAACCAGGAGGTTCAACACCCCCGGCCCTGCTTCGACTTCAACACGGCAGAGCGCTGCAACAGGTACGCTTGCAGCTACGCGCATGTCTGCGCACTCTGCGCAGCCCGGCACGCAATTTGCAACTGCCCCCGCATGGTTGGCCAGCGGCCAGGCTTCAAGGGTCAATCTGGCCCTCCCAAGAAAGGTGGAGGGCAGGGGGGTGGGCGATCCAAGTGCTAGCCTGGTCGCCCATTATGGCAGGTGGCGTGCGGGTATGGGTAGGTAAGGCTTGACAGGGATCGGCGTGCACCTGGAGCTCTGCAAGGTCAGGAAGTGAGCCAAGACCGCTCATTACGACACTTGCACGGGTCGGTGAGGCAGGTTGGCAAGCCTCCTGGCTGGAGCAGGTGAGGCCCATCAATGGCGTGGCTAGTATGGTTCTCCAAACCTGCTCAGCTGTCAGCCCTTCATGGTTGGCTGTGATAAGCTCCCCCAGGCTCTGTCCGGGGGGGGGGCGCCTGGAGCCAGGGTGTTTGACGCCAAAACAAGCCGGGGGAGGAAGGTTGTTGTTGTTGTTGTTGTTCAGTCGTTAAGTCGTGTCCGACCCTTCGTGATCCCATGAACCATATCCCGCCAGGCCTTCCTATCCTCCACTATCTTCCTGAGTTCGCTCATTTTCATGTTCGTTGCATCGGTGATGCTGTCTAACCATCTCATCCTTGGCCTTCCCCTTCTCCTTTTGCCTTCAGTCTTTCCCAGCATCAGAGTCTTCTCCAGAGAGTCCTCTCTTCGCATTAGGTGGCCAAAATATTTGAGTTTCAGCCTTAGTACCTGTCCTTCCAGGGAACAGTCAGGGTTGATTTCATTTAGGATTGACTGATTTGATCTCCTAGCAGTCCAAGGGACTCTCAGGAGTCTTCTCCAGCACCACAGTTCAAAAGCATCTATTCTTCGGCGCTCAGCCTTCCTTATGGTCCAGCTCTCGCAACCATACATTGCTACTGGGAACACCATCGCCCTGACTATACGAACTTTTGTTGGTATGGTGATATCTCTGCTTTTTATTATGCTATCTAAATTTGCCATAGCTTTCCTTCCAAGGAGTAAGCGTCTTTTAATTTCATGGCTGCTGTCTCCGTCTGCAGTGATCTTGGAACCCAAAAAAGTAAAATCTGTTACTGCTTCCATTTCTGCCCCTTCTATTTGCCAGGAATTGATGGGACCAGATGCCATGATCTTAGTTTTATTAATGTTGAGTTTCAAGCCAACTTTTGCACTCTCCTCTTTCACTCTCATCAAGAGGCTCTTTAGTTCTTCTTCACTTTCTGCCATTAGAGTGGTATCGTCTGCATATCTGAGGTTGTTGATGTTTCTCCCGGCAATCTTGATTCCGGCTTGCGATTCATTCAGCCCTGCATTTCTCATAATGTACTCTGCATATAAGTTAAATAGGCAGGGTGACAATATACAGCCTTGCCGTACTCCCTTCCCAATTTTGAACCAATCAGTTGTTCCATGGCCGGTTCGAACTGTTGCTTCTTGACCCGCATACAGGTTTCTCAGGAGACAGGTAAGGTGGTCTGGTATCCCCATCTCTTTAAGAACTTGCCACAGTTTGTTGTGATCCACACAATCAAAGGCTTTTGCGTAGTCAATGAAGCAGAAGTAGGTGTTTTTTTGGAACTCTCGTGCTTTCTCCATGATCCAGCGCATGTTGGCAATTTGGTCTCTAGTTCCTCTGCCTCTTCGAAATCCAGCTTGTACATCCGGTAGTTCTCGGTCCACGTACTGCTGAAGCCTAGCTTGTAGAATTTTGAGCATAACCTTGCTAGCATGTGAAATGAGTGCAATTGTGCGATAGTTTGAACACTCTTTGGCACTGCCCTTCTTTGGAATTGGAACGTAAACTGACCTTTTCCAATCCTTTGGCCACTGCTGAGTTTTCCAAATTTGTTGGCATATTGAGTGCAGCACTTTCACAGCATCATCATTTAGGATTTTAAGTAGCTCAGCTGGGATATTATCATCTCCGCTAGCTTTGTTGTTAGTAATGCTATCTAAGGCCCACTTGACTTCGCTCTCTAGGATGTCCGGCTCTGGGTCAGTGACCACACCAGCGTGGTCATCAGGAACATTAAGATCTTTCTTGTATAGTTCTTCTGTGTATTCTTGCCATCTCTTCTTAATCTCTTCTGCTTCTGTCAGGTCTCTGCCTTTTTTATCCTTTATCATGCCCATCTTTGCACAAAATGTTCCCTTGATATCTCCAATTTTCTTGAAGAGATCTCTAGTCCTCCCCATTCTGTTGTTTTCCTCGATTTCCTTGCATTGTTCATTTAAGAAGGCCTTCTTATCTCTCCTTGCTATTCTCTGGAAATCTGCATTCAGTTGTTTATATCTTTCCCTTTCACCTTTGCTTTTCGCATTCCTTCTTTCCACAGCTATTTGTAAAGCCTCATCTGACAGCCACTTTGCTTTCTTGCATTTCTTTTTCTTTGGGATGGTTTTAGTTGCTGCCTCCTGTACAATGTTACGAACTTCCGTCCATAGTTCTTCAGGCACTCTGTCTACCAGGTCTAGTGCCCTAAACCTATTCTTCACCTCCACTGTATACTCATAAGGGATATGGTTTAGGTCATATCTGACTGGTCTAGTGGTGTTCCCTACATTCTTCAATTTAAGCCTGAATTTTGCAAGAAGAAGCTCATGATCTGAACCACAGTCAGCTCCAGGTCTTGTTTTTACTGATTGTATAGAGCTTCTCCATCTTTGGCTGCAAAGCACATAATCTATCTGGTTTCGGTATTGACCATCTGGTGATGTCCAGGTGTAGAGTCGCCTCTTGTGTTGTTGGAAAAGAGTGTTTGCTATGACCAGCGTGTTCTCTTGACAGAACTCCGTTAGCCTTTGCCCTGCTTCATTTTGCGCTCCAAGGCCAAACTTGCCTGTTGTTCCGTTTATTTCTTGATTTCCTACTTTAGCATTCCAGTCTCCTATGATGTAAAGGACATCTTTTTTGGGTGCTAGTTCTAGAAGGTGTTGTAGGTCTTCATAGAACCGGTCAACTTCATCTTCTTCGGCATCAGTGGTTGGGGCATACACTTGGATTACTGTAATGTTGAATGGTTTGCCTTGGATTCGAACTGAAATCATTGTCGTTTTTGAGGTTGCACCCCAGTACTGCCTTTCCCACTCTTTTATTGACTATGAGGGCTACTCCATTTCTTCTAAGGGATTCATGCCCACAGTAGTAGATATGATGGTCACCTGAATTAAATTCGCCCATGCCCGTCCATTTTAGTTCGCTGATTCCCAAGATGTCAATGTTCAATCTTATCATCTCATCTTTGACCACATCCAGCTTGCCTTGATTCATAGACCTCACATTCCATGTTCCTAAGCAATATTGCTCCTTGCAGCATTGGATTTTCCTTTCAACCTCCGACACATCCACAGCTGGACGTCCTATTGGCTTTGGCCCAGCCGCTTCACTCTTTCTGGGTCTACTTGGAATAGTCCTCCGCTCTTCCTCAGTAGCATATTGGACACCTTCTGACCTGAGGGGCTCATCTTCCGGCGTCATATCTTGTAGCCTTTTGGAACTGTTCATGGGATTTTCTTGGCAAGGTTACTGGAGTGGGTTGCCATTTCCTTCTCCAGTGGATCACTTTTAGTCAGAACTCTCTGCTACGACCTGTCCGTCTTGGGTGTCCCTGCACGGCATAGCTCATGGCTTCATTGAGTTACGCAAGCCCCTTCGCCACGACAAGGCAATGATCCATGAAGGGGGGGAGGAAGATGGCTAGGCTCATTTCCCCCAACCAGTGCTCGCACGCCTTTGGGGGTGGGTTAGTTTACCCCCAGTGTTTGCCTCTGCAGGTTTAATTGGTAATGTTAAAATAAAGTGACCATTTCTCCATAAAGTGACTTGTCTGGTGTCTTCATTGGGGGGGGTGTGTGTAAGGGTAACTGCTCTGCGCCGCTTCTCGCGGCATGGAGTCTTTAGCCTGCCCGCCCCCAGGGAGGCAGAGGGCACGTTACTGGAGGCCCGGCCAGCGATTGGCCGGGCTGGGTCATGCGGGCAGGCAACGGCTGGGGAGACGCTGCAGCTTTGCTCAGCCCCTCCATCGTTGCCTGGAAAGCAAAGCCCCTCCCACCCTCCCTTGGCATAGTCTGGGATTAGCCGGCTGCCCTTACAGGGGCCAGGTAGGAATTTTTGGCTTCTAATAGATTGGCACGAATTGGAGGTCTTTTCGCCTACCTCAGACTGTGTCCCGAGGGAGCGGGTTGTTAGCCAGTGGGTCACCTGGCAGGTGGCGTGCGGGTATGGGTAGGTAAGGCTTGACAGGGATCGGCATGCACCTGGAGCTCAGCAAAGTCAGGAAGTGAGCCAAGACCGCTCACTTGCACGGGTCGGTGAGGCAGGTTGGCGAGCCTCCTGGCTGGAGCAGGTGAGGCCCGTCAATGGCGTGGCTAATATAGGTCTCAAAACCTGCTCCGCTGTCTCAGCCCTTCGGGGTTGGCTGTGATAGGCTCCCCCGGGCTCTGTCCGGGGGGGGCCTGGAGCCGGGGTGTTTGATGCCAAAACAAGCAGGGGGAGGAAGATGGCTAGGCCCATTTCCCCCGACCAGTGCTCGCACGCCTTTGGGGGTGGGTTAGTTTACCCCCAGTGTTTGCCTCTGCAGGTTTAATTGGTAATGTTAAAATAAAGTGACCATTTCTCCATAAAGTGACTTGTCTGGTGTCTTCATTGGGGGGGGGGGGGTGTAAGGGTAACCAGATCCTTAGATGAGAGATTCTAGAGGGGTGGGTCATGTTTGTGACAGCAAACCAAAAAAAGAGGCTCATGGCACCTTAAGACTTAGATTTGTGGTGGCGGACAATAGGAGCTAGAGTCCCTTTAGAAACAATAAACGCTCGATAGGATGCTGCTTCTCTCTAGGATTACAAGCCAAACATGCAAAAAGTTAACACACTTATGAACAAAGTAAAATGGAAAAAGTGGCATCATATAAGAAGTATCTTCTTGAATAGGAGCTGAATTCCTTTTAAAAGACAATAAATGCTTAATAAGATACTGCTTCTCTCTATGCACAAATTAAGTGACTGTTGTAACAAGTCTCTCTTCTTGAATAATTACAAGCCGAACCTGCAAAAGTTAACACGCTTATGAACAAAACAAAAGTAAAATGGAAAAAGAGTCCCTTAACTTACATTGCAAAGGTTTCCAAAAGCAGGTCATCTGCAAGATTTGAGTCTTGGCCTGCTGCACTGTAGTTTGGTTGTTGATCTCTATTCCTTTCCATATACAACATGATTGTTATATATGAATAATACAGTCATATATCATTGGAAAGGTAATTTAATAATGCAGAATGTAATGAAACAAACTGTTGAATTCTAGGAAAGTTTTACGAAACTTGCTGGAATAGAGAGGGGTCGAGAGGAGGTGGGAAGTGCCCTTTGACTGACTTGGATATCTGGCGATGCATATATCCTGATATAGTCTTAAAACAACCCAGTAAGTATTACAATGCCCAATACACATTTTGGTGCCTTAAAAGAGAGCTGTTCTTGGGGTGCTGATTTTAAAAATGGCATCAGTTTTGCCCTATCAGCTCTAGTTTTGGAGATATGGCATAGCCACCTTAGATGTTGATTCAACCTGTCAAAATTCAGGATCCTTAATCACACGATCTGCTATTTTTTGATGCTATTACATTACATATTGTTTACATACATAATACAATATTACATACTATTAAAACAAGCACATATTACTATCAGCGCAATCCGACTTAACCTTTGTGCTGGTTTAACCAGCGGCGCAGCAAGAACGGGAGGCCCCAGAACAGAAAAGGGATTCAAATCCCCTTTGAATTCTTCTTTTGGAGGGGATTTGAATCCCTTTTCTGTTCTGGGGCCTCCCGTTTTCGCTGCGCCGCTGGTTAAACCGGCACAAAAGTTAAGTCGGATTGCGCTGTAAATCTGTTTTATTTCAGCCCAAGAGCATATAAAATGATCAGTCATTCAGCATATAAGAAACGTCTTATAGGACTTTTTCTAGAGTGAGATCTACCACGACAGTCCCGCTGAAGGCTCCAGCAGTCATCTGCCATCATGTGGGTATTTGTCTTCCATAGTTTTGTCCTGGTGACCCTCTTTCACCTTGTTCTTTGCTTACATCATCTAGAGGTTTTCTGGAATGTGATCTACGTGGCTGTGTAGGTAATGGACCCTTGATGCTCATATTACAGCCAAGAGTATTAAAATTATAGAGCATGTCCTCAACAAATTCAGAGTAGTTGTCTGCCAAGAAAGTTTTTGACAACTAGAACAAACTAAGTCCAGGCACAAGACTCAAAACTCACAGTTAGACTAACAGACGCTGGCTTTACATTCAACGATACTGTATATACTTTATTATACACTCAAATAATATACAATTATATTCCTGCACACCAGCATCTAAGGTGGTTATTCCATATCCTGGGAAAAAGAAAAGGTGGAGGAAGTGAAGGTGCCCCCACACTGGCATACTGAGCAATCAACTGTCTCTAGCAAGAAGCAAGACAACTTTTTTTTAATTAAATGAAAGTTTATTTCAGTATTCAAATTAGTCTTGTTGCTGCATAGGGTGGAAAGTGGGGCGGAGGTTACCGCGTACAGCGTAGCGCTGCCTCCCCAAGATGGAGGCGGCCAAGAGAGAGGAACGAGCGGCGTCTGCCTGCCTTCACTCATGCAATCGAACGTTGACTAGGACTAGAAACGGACAGCAAAGGAAAGACACTTGCTCATGTTGAATCCTGGTTAATGCTATACATCTTTAAATACACCATTCAAAGTTTACATTATGTCATGCAGCCCCTGCGATGGAGTGACACACTGGCCTTGTCGTCCTTCCCGTTGGCTTGAAGGTGCTCAGCGGACAGCTTAGGTAGGACAGAGAACTGGAAGGAGAAAAAAAACAAGGCACTTCAGGAGGCCGAGGGCCAGCTGAGTAATAGTTGCATAAGAAGAGCATTGCTGGATCAGGCCAAAGGGGGGCCCATCAGGGACGTGCGGTGCGGGGGCGAGAGGTGTGGCAACCCCGCCCCCTCCTACTCTTCCAAATATCGCCGCGGCAGTCCTTTGAAGTGCGCTTGCATGCTGCCCGCTACTCGAGTGCAGCAGAAGGTGCGTGAGTGTTCTTCGAAGTTCTGCCGCGTGATTTTCGTTGGAGTAGAAGGGGGGGCAGAGTTGCCTCACCTCTCGCCCCCGCACCTCACATCCCTACTGCCCATCTAGTCCAGCATCCTGTTTCCCCACAGTGGCCCACCAATTGCCTCTAGAAGCCCCCAAGCAGGAGGAACAGGCCTACATCTCTACCATCATTGTTCTCCTACGGCTGGTCTTCTTTGAATATGTTAATTAAAATATAATTTAAAGCCTCACAGTCACTAGTATCAGCCATTGGTTCTTTGGGAACAGACGGTGTTAATAGGTAGCTAAAAGCAAATGCGAAACGCTAAAAGCCGTGGCAAAGCTAAAAGCAAGCTAAAATAAAGCAAAAGTCCTAAAAGCAAGCTAAAACAGGTCAAAGCAAAGCTAAAAACAAGGCTAAGGCTAAAAGCAAGAGTAAGAGTAATTGCTCTAGCTTAGCCTTGGTTTTAGCTTATGTTGAGCTTTTGCTTTTAACTGCCTACTTATTGACACAGTCTATTCCCGAAGAACCAATGGCTTATAAAGACCTTTATTGTTATGGTTAGAAATTTTAGTTAATGACAACAACAACCTGCTACTCAGCATCCATCAAAAGCTTTATTGGGTGGAATGGCTGTATAGACACAGATCGCCAATACTTTCCAGTTGTGGGCACAGAAGTTCAAGGAGGGCTTGAACTCTATCTTGCCAGGCTCACTGGCACCCTGCTAGATGCCACTGTTATCACTGACACAAAAGCCTTGTCCACGTAGCGTTTTTGTCAGGCTCAGACATGTTGATTTGCCATATAGAGCTTTGTACAAGCAGCTTTACGCAACTGATTTTTGAACGGCCTTGGTGGACCCTTCAATGACAATGAAAAGCAGCATGTAAATATTTTCAATCAAGAATACCAACCTTTTAAAATGTAGTCTGTTAGCAACGTAGGAACCTTTTCGTTGTCCTCCTTCATTGCAAAGAGAACTAGGGAAAGAATTGGGGGGGGGGGGACAGAAATCATTAGTGTATCATTCTGAAGAGTTGCCTTTTCTCATGATCTGCCCAGGCATGGAGGTTATCAACTGAGGTTCTGCTCCAGATGCAGCTAAACCTTCGGAGGTTAGGTGGATGACTAAGGGGACAGGGTTTGCTCTTGCTATAGGCTACCACCTCCCTCCTTTCCCAAGATCTGTGGAACTCCTTGCCACAGGATGTGGTGATGGCTCCTGGCCTGGATGCCTTTAAAAGGGGATTGGAGGAAAGGTCCGTCACAGGTTACAAGCCATGATGGGGATAAGCAACCTCGTTGCTTTAGTGACTTAATACCAGATGCAAGGGAGTGGCGACAGGATACAGGTCTTTCGTTGTCTTGTGTGCTCCCTGAGGCATCTGGTGGGGCGACTGTGTGATCCAGGAAGCTGGACTAAATGGGCCTTTGGCCTGATCCAGCTGGGCTCTTCTGATGTTCTTCTCTGTCCCTATGCCAGGGCCAGAATCGGTAGACTCTGCTACCACCTCAAAGACAGACACAGACTGACCATCCTCAAAAACTTCCTTTCCAGTTACATAGAGACTATCTCAAAAACCTAGAATGTTGCAGGTAGCCAAGAGGCCTGGCGAAAGGCTCTAGCTGAGTTCATCTGACAACAGGTAGGTGCAGAGTTAAAACAAAGAGTTGATTTAAAAATTCCAAAAAGGGGCAGGGAAGGCCGGCTAAGTACAAGGCGGAAAGGGAAACAAAAAAACACAAGCAAATTTAGGAAAGGACGTGGCCATTGGGAGTGCCCACATGCAGATTTTAGCAAAAGTACAAGCAAACTGAAAAGCAAAATACTTCCCTAATGTGTTTTAGCTCACTCTCTGTATTTAAGGCCTTAGCTGTTGGGGCTGTTGCACCCCCTCTGATCCCCCAGTGATGTGGGTGGATTTGGCCATTCAGAGATTCCCCTCTGTCAGAGCCAGATCAGAATACATGCAAACAGCCTTGGGTTTGACCTCAAGTAAACCTAGATTCAACAAGGTCCACCAGACCGGATGGCTTATGGCCAATGCTACCTGACCAGGCCAGATAAGCAATTTCCTTTAAAACTGCCAGCTCCTTGGAGATGAGTCTACTAATATGGGGGGGGGGGGGAGAACCATGAGGTGCTGTGAGCCCGTGGGATAGAATGGGATAATATACATCAAAATACTCATTGTTATGGTTGCAACTGGGGGAAGGTAGAAGAGCAAGTTAGAGATGACTTAAATAATAAACAGTATGTACCATTGACAGGAGATGTAGACCTGCCAAGAATCTATTGTAGCTGTTCAAATTCACACTGAATGTGGCAACCGTATTCATGGGGTTCAGTCCTGGTCAGTTTCTTCCTTACCCTGAGGCATGAACAAACCTTTAAGAACAAGACCTGTGGGGTGGGCGAGACATCTGTGTAGGATGTGGGAAAGGAAAGCCTGCAAGTCTGACATTAGACACATTATTTCATGCTCTGTTAGGAGGAACTTGGATACCAAAGATTCAAGGGCCTGTATTTGGAGGGGTCAGCTGGTCTTGGAATGTTATTCAGGGACATTTCTTCCAGCTCAGTAAATGATCTCATCTAAATATATCTTAAGTTTGCATCACAGTCCGAGGCAGCTTTGCACACCAGTTCATTAGGCAAACACACACACACACACACACACACACACACACACACACACGCCCACAAATTTATGCCCCGTAACCTCTTTTGCCAGGGTTTTTGCCTCAAGACACAAACTGTCACTTGCACAAAACTCTCTGTGTGCACAAAACAACCATTCATCGCAATCTGGTCTTTCTAAGAGAACTAAGCCAGCATTTGTTCCAGTTAGTTCAAAACACAGTTGCTATGGAGACACCAAAGGGAGACTGAGGATTCTCCCAGAATGCACAAGGGCCTGTCACAACATCTCAAGCTTTGAATTTTTGTTCCACAAATTGTTCAGTCAGAGTTAGAGGCTAAATCCTGCAGCCGACGAACGTTGGATGTTTATGAAATTCACTTTGAAACGAACGCTGGATGTTTATGAAATTCACTTTGAAGCTGCTAAGTGTTCTAGAAGATGCGAGTTTTTGAGGGCAGGAGCTTGTTGTTGTTGTGAAATGCCAGCCAAAAAAATGGAGCAATTCGATAAAACAGAGATGCAAAAACGTTGAACTGCCCACAATTCTAACTTGAGAGAACTTCCCCCCATTTTGCCCACATTAGACCCCCCCCTTCGCATGTCCTAATGAATGCACACACAAGCAGTCTCATGCGCACCATCCTTGCACATACATTCAACATCTGAAAAAGTCTATGCACAACAAAAGTGTACAGCGTGGTCTGGAAAGCCCAGAAAAGGCAGAGTCTCTGATCATACAGAATTCTTTCACATCCAAGGGATGCTGAATGTGTGCAGGGATGGAGGCGAGGACCATAAGCTGAGCCATGAGCCAGCAATGTGATGCAGCTGCAGAAAAGACCAACGCAATGCTGGCCTGCATTAAAAAAGAGGCCGAGTCCAGGTCCCAAGAAGCAACAGTTCCACTCCATTCTGCACTAGTCAAACCTCACTTGGAACTTACTGTTTGTAAGCATCTGTAAGTCGTCCACGGAAGGAGGTGCCCCTTTCTTCTCATATGGAATAACTGTGTTCAAATACTGGAAAGGAATGAAAGAAAACTGCAGTTATTGCTGGCCCTGTTCCTTTGGAGAGGAGCAGCAATAAGAAGCAAGCACCACTACCTTTTTCACCCCCAAAGAGATCAAACAAACTGGTTGTGCAAATTAACATACTAAAGCCAATGTGAGCTGCCTTTAGCCTGGGCTGGCATGTCTTTAGCCATGAGGCTGACCAAGCTGGTTGTCTCAGGCAGCGGGGTGGGGTGTTTCCCTACCCATCTGCCATTCTTCCTCCTACCCCCTAGAGTCAAAAAAGAATAGAAGAGGGGTAGAGTGCCAAAGACCTGCCAAAATGTTTTCGGTAGCCTAGGGTAAAGAGTAAGATTTGACAGAGATTTCAAGATAATTAAATCCTAGCTAAGGCCACAAACATGCCATGGACTTCCTCAGAAGAAAGAATACAAAAAGAAAAAAAATATTTCTTCACCCAGCGTGTAATTAATCTGTGGAACTCCTTGCCACAGGATGTGGTGATGGCACCTGGCCTGGATACCTTTTAAAAGGGGATTGGACAGATTTATGGAGGAAAAGTCCATCACAGCTTACAAGCCATGATGGGGATAAGCAGCCTCCTGGTTTTAGAAGTAGGTTTTCTCTGTATGCCAGGTGCAAGGGAGTGGCAACAGGATACAGGTATCTTGTTGTCTTGGGTGCTCCCTGAGATACTGTGAGATACAGGAAGCTGGACTAGATGGGCCTTTAGCCTGATCCAGCAAGGCTCTTCTTATGTTCTTAACTGTAACCCCAGCGGGACTGTATAGTGTAGGTGGAGCTGTGTGTTATGAGGGAAACATGGAGAAACTCCACCAGGGATGGGAAGAGTTAAAACGTGCGCTCTCTCTCTCTCTCTCTCTCTGTGGGCCCAATCCTATCCAACTTTCCAGCACTGATGCAGCTGTGCCAATGGGGCGTGCGCTGCATCCTGCAGTGGGGGGGGGACACTCATGGGGGCCTTCTCAAGGTAAGGGAACATTTATTCCCTTACCTTGGGTGCTGGGAAGTTGAATAGGATTGGGCCCTGTGTGTGTGTGTGTGTGTGTGTGTGTGTGTGTGTGTGTGTGTGTGTGTGTGTGTGTGTGTGTGTGTGTGTGTGTGTGTGTGTGTGTCCACCCATCAATCTTCCTTGACCAATGCCCTACTCCTAATGTATCATAGGGACCATGTGTAGGCAAAATGCGCTTGCCAGCATTAACAGGTAGTTCAGATATTACCGTATTGTCCCGAGTATAAGACGCACCTGATTATAAGACGCACCCTTAAAGTTTGGTGCTATTAAATTTTTTAAATTAAATCACTGGCATTAAATTTATGCTAGTGATTTAACGAAAAGTGCAATCATGTGCATTTCTACTCAGAAGCATGTCCCACTGTTCTCAATGGAGCTTACTCTCAGGAAAGTGTGCACAGGATTGCAGCCTAAACCATTGATTGCCTGGGGAGGGGGGATGAAAGTGTATGTGATCTTGCTTTACAAAAGGATACAAAACCCAGCAGACCAGAGAACAAAAATTAACAACTGATTACAGCCTGGAAAGGGGAGAGGTATGTGTGCTCTTGTTTTAACAAAGAAAAAGGACATACCATAAGCCCTGCAAGGCAGAGAAGGAGCCCACTGTATCTCTGCCATGATCTCCACTAAAAACAAACACGCGCTCCGAAATCTCCTCTTAGCCTTGCTGCTTCTTCCAGCAATGTCCCATGCCGTTCAAAGGCCCTCACTGCACAGCTGAGCAGCAGCAGTAAGTATTTTGCTGCCCTTTCTCTGCTGAGCCTGGGGGAGGGGCGGCTGCAAACCCGAATTGCAACAGCCTGATTATAAGACGCACCCCTAGTTTAAAAACTTAAATTAGGAGAAAAAAGTGAGTCTTATACTCAGACCAATACGGTATATTCACCTGCTTATCAGTTGCCGAGTTCCCAAATGTCTGCCGGATACCGGTTTGCAAGATATTGGAGATTCCTTCCATGCTGAACCGCTATACAAAACAAGAAAACAAACCATGGTAAGGCTCGCCTTTCAATAACCAGTTCCTACCACAGGGTTGTCTAATTACGTGTAATCCTGGAGCCAAGCACCCATTGTCTAATTGCATGCAATAATACAATATTGCACCAGTTGTCTAATTAGGTGCCATACCAGTTACTACTTCCCCCCCCCCTGTATAGTGGATAATCTATGCCAGCTCATTTGCGTAATGAGTCATACAGTTGACTAATCTGATCTCAACTCCTTGCCCTTAGAAATACACGTTAGAAACTTCAAGACCATGTTGTCCTTGCAACAGCACAGGGCCAAACACCACAAGATGCTAAATGTATCATTGTGTTTCCATCTTTTTTTTTTCTTTAAGTAGCAGCAACTGGGAGGGAAGTTGTTGTTGTTCAGTTGTTAAGTCGTGTCCGACCCTTCGTGATCCCATGAACCATATCCCGCCAGGCCTTCCTGTCCTCCACTACCTTCCTGAGTTCGCTCATTTTCATGTTCGTTGCATCGGTGATGCTGCTGTCTAACCATCTCATCCTTTGCCTTCCCCTTCTCCTTTTGCCTTCAATCTTTCCCAGCATCAGAGTCTTCTCCAGAGAGTCCTCTCTTCGCATTAGGTGGCCAAAATATTTGAGTAATAGAAATATTTCTATTAAGTTTCTTAGTACCTGTCCTTCCAGGGAACAGTCAGGGTTGACTTCATATTCTAAATCAGGACTCCAACAGGAAGGATGGGAGTTTAATCCTTTTCTCCCTGTATCACCATCCTTACGAAAATCCCTTCCTGGAGCTGCCACTGACAGTAAATATCTCATCTGTAAACATATTTACACCAGCTGACTGGCTAAGAGGCATATGGTGAGCTTTGATGGTGAGCCAGGGGAGAGCAACTGTCCCTATTTATCCCAACTGTTTGCTGGTATCTTCCTTATATTTCCTTTTCGATGGGTGAGCCCAAAGAGAGACAAGGAACCATCTTCTCATTCCTTTGGCTATGCAAACTTCAAGAACTTTTCTTTTTTGCTGAAAAGAGGTATAGGTTGAGTGTCCCTTATCCAGACTGCTTGGGACGGGAAGTTGTCTGGATTTTGGAATATTTGCATAAATATATTTATTTAAATTCATTTATTTATTTAAAAAAATTATATCCCGCCTTATCCTATGCCAAGGCAAATGCCCAAGGCGGCTAATATAATGAGATATCTTGGGGATGGGACCCAAGTCTAAACACAAAATTCATTTGTGTCTCATATACACCTTAACACACATAGCCTGAATGTCATTTTATACAATTTTTAAAAATAATTTTGTGCCCCAGCATGCCTGGTGCTATGCTAGCCAGGTGCCGGACAAAGTTGTTTTAAAAAAGTCATAGCCCCCAAAAGGTCTGGATTTTGGATGTCCGGATAAAGGGTAATCAACCTGTATATGACTATTTTTAATAAAATAAAAAAGAATAATTGATCAATTATTAATTGATTATTAAGTGATCAATCTATTAATCTATTAATTGATTGATGATTTAAACAGAAATTCAAATTCGCTTTAGAATCGTCTGCAGCAGTCACACCTCCCCGCTTACCACATTGCTCTCTCTACAAGAATGTAACAACATTGCAGCCGACCTCAGCCATCCGAAAGGAATGTGATGCCTCCACTCCCAAGCCAACTTTTGACACTACTTTACAGAATGCCCGGATCTCTCGCCCACCTTAAGAGGCATTTGGGTTGCCCTTTCTATTCGGCTGCTTTGTAGGCTCAGCCCTTTCTCTTTCCTCCTCCTCTTCATCAGTTCTCTGTGCTCTTTCTGCTTGTTCTGGACCTCCATCAGCACTGTGATGAAGGAATTCTTCACCTCCTTCTCAAACTCCAGCTCATCTCGCCGAGCCAGCTGCTGCACCAGTTCCTCTGAATAGTCCCGGATAGCGACTTCGACTCGATCCAGCAGTTCTGAAAGCTCCGAGACTGACATACGCCCCAAGCCTTTGGAGAACGGGAAGAAACAAACATTCATGTGAACTGGGCAATACCATATTTACGATTATCGAGATAATATATGACGATGAAAGTCATGAGGATGACTGAGATAAGTCAAGCTCTCAGAAAGCGTGACTCAGAAAGAATTAACATGGATGCAAAGTATTATAAATGCTGCTGTGGTGGTGTTGTTTTTTTAGAACTGTCACTTGGTTAAAGAAATCTTAGCTGGTTACGAGTTTTAGTCAGTTAATCGATTGAGTGATTAAATGTGCATACGTTTGCATTTGAAAAAAATGCTCTAAAGAAAAAATGTACTTTAATTTTTAGATGATATATGCAAGTGTTTCAGCAGGCATCTTTTTAAAAGAGGCATTCCCCTTTCTTTTGCACATGGGGGGATGCCTCTTTCAAGAAGATGCTTGCCATTTTCAGTTTCTATACTCATATTTTTCATCTTTTAAAGAGTTGAAAGTTACCTTTAAAAAATAAAAACATTTAAACTGCTGCCTGCTTAATCAAGACCACCTTTTTAATCCATCAAACACAATTTAATCAAGTAATCTAACTGATTAAAGCTACAAGCCTATGGAACTGAAGTGTATCCTGGAAGTAAGGTACATTGAACACAGAGGAACTTACTTCCAAGTAAACATGCAGAGGGTTGGGCTGTACAACCGGCTAAGCATTCATTGTTTTACACTTTATGTTTTGGGATTTTCTGGAGTCAAACCAAAGCCTCAGAAGTGTCAAAGCCAATTTTGCTCCCGTTAGAATTAAAATGAAAGCTCGGTTCAGACGACGCGCTTCTCAAAGGTTAACAGCAACAGTCCCACAATATCCTGGCTCTTTGGAGCAATGCAAAATCGTAAGTACAGCTTTAGCGCGATTATTGGAGACGATCTGGATTAGCCCGGTGATTCCCAAAGTGTGCATTGCAAACGCATGCTGCAGACAGATGTGATGTGGCAATTAGAGCAAGGCAATTAGTGGGCAGCGCTCTACTGAACCCGACGGGAAGGCAGTACAGGTAGGGAGCCCCCCAGCTTGGTTGCACACTGGCCCTTGTTCCTAGAACCGCCATGCTTTCTTGATTCATGTCCAAATTTTTCCAGTTGGCGCTATTGTTCCAGTTGAATTGCAAATTTTTCCAGTTGACTGCAAATTGTTGCAGACCAATGTTCTTTGTGCGGTTGTCCCATGGTTTTTCTGTTTTGCAATCACACACAATTGTGGCACCAGCCTCCAGTGCATGGGCAGGGCAAAGCACAACTGAGGTATGTTTTAGCCCCCTGTGCCTTTCAATTAAACACTTCCAAACGGGAAACCAGAATCAAATCGTTGGCCATTGCACTCAAAGCCCTTTGAAGTGCTAACCTGAACCTTCTCGTATGCAAAAGCTTTTATCGGATGGGCCCCCAGAACCTGTCGTGAGAAGAAGAGCCCATCTTTCCCACCGTCTGTTCATCATCGCTCATCGACCCAAGCGTTTGATTGCAATCTGTCAGGCGCATGGGTGCTTGCTTGTGGCAGAAGGGGAGGAGTCTTGTGGCACTGTAAACACCACACAATTCATTACAGCTTAAGCTTGTGTGGACCACAGTCCACTTCATCAGATCTTCAGATGCAGAAGGCAGCTCTCTCTCTCTCACTCACTCACTACAAACGGAACTGAAACCAGGGAGTAGAGAACACAAGTGATCAAGCCTAGCGACAAGCTGGCATACACAGGAGAAGCATGGGAACAATCCACAGTTGCAAAGACCGAGAAACTGGCAAAAAAACTACTTTAGAAGGCGCTGTTGGCCTGATCGAGAGGACAGTTGCTAGAACAAATGAGTTCTGCAGCAGCCCTGTGACTCTCCTATAAGCAAAGCTCAGACGTGTACGAGCACATATAAGCAAGCAATCATTCACAAAAGCCATAACGGGCAAGGACACAATCTTCCTAGTTTGGCGATGCTAATGCAACACCTGTAATACTGGGAGAGAATACCCCAGTCTTGAACAGAATCAAACTGGCTGCTAAATTCTTGTCCGACAATCTGCAGTTCTTGAAAGAAGAACAATGCACAGCCCTTGGGTCCACTGGTGGCAATATTTATCACTCTACCAATATGCATAATCTGGCAACTAAAATTAACATGTCATGCATCTGATGAAGTGGGCTCCGGTCCACGAAAGCTTATGTTGCATAAATCTGTTAGTTATTAAGGGTGTCGCCACAAAACGTTCCTAACCACGTCTAGGGGCGATTAGTCGGCGCTTCCGACCCCAAGTACACCTCTTGAAAGAGACACATTATTCTTAAAAACAGGTCCGTTTGCTTTGAACATTTGCAACTCACCCCAGGCTCTAAGGAGGGGGCAGCCTACAAATAAATAAATCCATGTTAAAGTATAGCATAAACTTGAGTTCACCCACAAATGCATCTCTTTTAAACAGTCCTGAGGTTCCGTAAGAAAGTAGCAACTGACGCAAGAACGCAGCACAGTAATCGGAGAACGGTAAAGAATTCAGGTTCGACCCAAGAGCTGGCACTGCCTCTTCCATAAAGCTGATGCTCTAAGCCCACCTCTCTTCTTCTTCTTCTACATTCCCCACTTCCTTTTTAAATCAAGAGAGTGGAGCTGGTCCACACAGGAGGCCAATTGAGGTGGTCAGGCACCAGACTGGCAGAGGGCACCTACATCTGCCCGCCCCCGTTGCTTCTCCGGCTCCCACTCCTTGGATTCGAAAAACAAAAGGGGAACGGAGCAGAAGAGGAAAGAAGAGCAGTGGGCTAGAATGTTGGAGACTCTCTAGGCCACCACTCTTCTCTCTTCCACATGTCTTCCTCTCTGTCCCCTTCTTGCTTTTCAAATCCAAAGAGCGGGAGAAGGAGCAGTGAGAGCCAACGTACTAATCCCCGCTCAGCCACGAAGCTTCCTGGGTGACCTTGGGCCAGTCACTATCTCTCAACCCCACCTACCTCACAGGGTTGTTGTGAGGACAAAAAGGAGGGGAGGAAATATGTACACCACTCTGAGCTCCTTGGAGGAAGGGCGGTATAAACATGTGAAAAATAAATAATAAAATAAATTTGGCACACTGCCTCAAGCACCAAGAGGTTCTGGGCTGGTCCTGCCAGGGAAGAGGGGGGGAGAAAGAGGATGAGCTGCAGGGGTAGAGGTACACAGGCAGGCAGGCCAGTGGCAAGGAAGGCGGACAGGCAGCTGGTTCACCAGGCAGGAGAAGGTAAACTACACTACAGACTAGGTAGTGTGGCAGAGGTGGTGTCCCCTGTTCCTGCCAATCTATCACCTGCAATGACCACGTCAGCCCCCCCCCCATGAATGGACTGGCCCTGAAAATATCCCATCTAGAAGTGGATTCCACGGGTCATGTTGGGACTAAAAGGTGAAATGCCAGTCTGAAGACTATGGCCCTACTGGGAAGAGAACCAAAACAATTCCTCCATATATTGACACCTGACAGCTAACTGCAGATACTTTGGCCTAGCAAGGACATGACACATAGACATGCCCCCCACCTTGGGCATCTGTCGGGCGCTATGCCAAGGGGGGCATCACAACAGGGCACCTAAGATGGTGGCGGCCGCTCCAAGACGGGTTGCAGGCCCAACTCCACGTGCCACCCCCCCTCCAGCCAATCGGCTGCCCTCATTTTCAGCTAGGAGCACAGCGAAAAAAGCAGCTGCACTCTGAGCCGAAGGGTAGCCAATTGCCAAACCCAGAAGTCACATGACGGCATAACCTGACAACGTTACGTGTCATCGCGACGTCAACGCCCATTATAGGGGGTGTTGAAAATTTATGGGCCACGGGCACCAAATGACCAAGCTTTGCCTCTGTGTAGGACTGAAGCATCGGTTTTGGCATATAAGCCATTTGAGTATTGCCTGATCAAGTCAGAGGAAATGGACCAGACATGAAATTGATCGCAAAAATAATTATGTGGGGTTTGGTACAGGCAGCATTCCCTCCCCAAAAAGACGTCCACAGTGCCAGTGTTTGTGGCCAGAGGAAGAGAGAAGCATGTAGGGGGCTTGGTAAGCTGTTTTGCTTGTCTCCTTCCTCGCCCCCATAATGCAGGCTACTATAATACACAACATTTATATCGTGCCTTCTGAGTGGGCAAAGTGCCTCAACTGTTTTATCTTGATATTGGCCTTTACAGCAACCCTATAAATGTAAATATTATTATCCCCCATAATGCACATGGGGAAAACTGAGGCTGTGGGGAGTGGCTTGCCTAAGGCCACCTAATCGCAGAGGCAGAATGGAGTAAGTTCTGATTTGTGGCTCAGCCCTTTAGCCACTTTGCTATGCCAGCTACTGCCTGGACCAGAACAGTCCTGGAAAAGCATTACCACTTGATGAAGCGGAACGTACAGTACTCCCCCCATATCCGCTGGGGATATGTTCCAGGCCCCTCCGTGGATACTTGAAACCGTGGATAGGAGCGAACACCCCCTCCATGGTTTCCTGAGGGGCCCCCGCCCTGCCTCCCCTGCGGGCAGGCGTGCACGCCCCCCCCCCCAACCCAGCTCTTATTTTTCTTTCAGCAAGCTTTGTTTCTTCCATAAAACAAACAGAGAAGCAGCCTCCATTGCAGGCAAGTAGAACGTGACTAAGTCCTAGAGAGGCTCTGCAAGGTTTCTGTTAACCTTGCAGAGCCTCTCTAGGACTTAGTCTTGTTCTACTTGCCTGCAATGGAGGCTGCTTCTCTGTTAACCTTGCAGAGCCTCTCTAGGACGTAGTCTCGTTCTACTTGCTAGCAATAAGCAGCCAGAGGCTGCTTCTCCTGTTTGTTTAAGGAAGAAACTGAGCTTACTGGGAAAAAAGTAACAGCCTGGGGGGGTCCCCGTGATCCGTGAATAACTGAAACAGTGGATAGCGAATCTGTGGATACGGGGGCCCACCTGTATAGATTAGCTCTACGAAAACAGCACAGTTCTGTTCCGTACAGCCAAAGGCCCACATTTCCTTTGCCGCGTGCTCTCACCTTCATAGGACCAATTATTGTTGAGAGTTTGCGACAAAGCCTGCATCTCCTGCAGAAGGACGGAGTCGGCTTGACTGCTGGTTTCCCCTCCATCATCTTCTTCCAAAATCTCCTCTTCATCTTCAGGATCTGGCGAGTTCTGCATCATCTCTTCAATTTCTTCAATCACCTGTTAAAAGCACAGTAGCATCAAAAATCATTTTCAGAGACGGATACCTGGCATCGGGGGCCCAAAAACCCAGAAATGTTGCTATGGAAACACAGCGTCTTAAGAAGACTTGACGGCAAGATGGTCTGGCAGATCACTCCTCAGAGACTAGGGAACCTTCCTTTTGAAAAGCTTCCAACTAGACGACAGTAAGCAAATATTCAGGAATGTCGCAAGAGGTACAGTCGTCAACCACAATAACTAAAGAGCAACGGTCAAAATGGGGGGGGGGTCACAGCAACAGTTAAGGTGAGTTGTAACTGGCAAACGATTTCATCAAGGCGAATATAAATTACAAGGCAGCTGTTTCAGTAGGAGGGTTGCAGGGACAACCAAGCTTGCAGTGTAACTTGCCGTATACCAACGGACGCAGGACGGACACCAGCGTAACCCCCTCGGATGCCGCGCATGCGCAGTTCTGATGCAGGACAGACACCAGCGCAACTCCGCCGGTGCAGGGGGCATTCTGAGGGCATTCAGACACCCCCCGAATGCTCCCTGCACTGGCGGAGTTGCGCTGGCATCTGTTCTGCATCAGAACTGCATATGTGCGGCATCCGAGGGGGTTACGCTGGTGTCCATCCTGCGTCCGTTGGTATACGGCAAGTTACACTGGCATAAGTGCACTTACACCGGTGGATCTACTGTTACACCGGTGCAAGAGTTACACAGGATTGCGCTGTTGGAAATGTTGACTTAAAACAGCAGCATGTCAGCTGTCAGGAGAAAATTAGGAACACTAAGGAAGCAAATAGTAGAAGATTTAAAAATGATTGAAGTGCCTCATTTATTCAAGGCCAGCAAGAGGAGGGACATCCTGTAATATATCAGAGATGGAAACAGATACTTGTCTTGCGTACTTAGAGAACATGCCCAGCTTTGTACCACAAATCGTTTTCCTCACACTTGTCATGCTGTTATACACACTTCCTCATGCTGTTATACACTGACCGACCACACACACACACACACACACACACACACACACACACAAGTGGCTTGTTAAGGAAACAAATAGACCGGGTTAGCCCAAGATCCCTTCCCACTCTCTGAATTTGAAAAAGAGGGGAATGCAGTGAATGGGGACATGGGGAGGAGAGGAGACTGGTGGGCTAGAGTGTCTATGACATTCTAGCCAACCACTCTCCGCTTCTCCGCCACTTCCTCTTCTTCTCCTTTCCCCTCTTCCTTTGCAAATTCAGGCAATGGGAGGACGACAAGCAGTGGAGGAGAGCAATCAGGCAGAGGTAGGCACCCCCCACAACCTGCTGCCTGAGGCAGTTCTCTCATGGATAGGCTGGTCCTGAAAACCCAGCCAACGATGCTGGGCTTTCGGCTCACATGCACCCCCTTCCCCTCCTCCATCATGCTTCCCCCTCCCCTCTTCCTCCATGCACAAGGGGAATGTGTGTGCGTTCCCTTTTGAACCTTCTTGACCATTACATCTCAGCTCAAAGAATTGTGGGTTGTTCCGATTGTGGGTAGTTCACAAACAAGCATCTGAAACCAGAGTTTGATCCTGGTTTCGCCGAGCGGTTTGTCAACCAACAACGGTTAGAATAAGCCACAGTTTCCCAAGTTTAGATGCAACAAGGTCAGTTTGCTCCAAAGCAAAACCAGAAGCTTTCCATGACCTCTCCTCGCACACACAGGTTCAGGCACTCAAGCTCAAGGCCTGGTTTTCATTTTATCCTGTAACAACAAACCATGGTTTACCATTATGTACGCATGTGGCCAGATTTAAAAGTTCCGTTCTCCCTGCTATACTCTGTATTATTATGACAATTCCAGTACACAACTAGTGCACAACATCACTTCCCTGGAAACAGGGCAAAATACGTACAAATGAAGGACAGTGAGTTTTTGTTTTTGTAATCATTATCACGTTTACACAGCATTTACACATATCATGTGACATAGGATAACGACATAACATTGTATCACTGGAAAATATACATAATTTTTTTTAAAAAAATTATCAAGTTTCTACATGGCGTTTAAACCTATAGGTTTGGAAATTTCCTATTTCTTTGGAAATACACATAAAAGTTGACTCTCATTATGAGACGAGTCATTCCAAAATAGGATGATGCGAGGGGCAGCATTTCCTCAAAGGCAACCCAGCATATATGTGTTGCAGTGTTGATGTTGTATATTTTAAGCAGATGTTCTTTAGAAGTACCCCAAGATCAGCCATCAGTGAGAGACAGCTGCAAAATAATGCAGTGCTAGCCTGCATTAACAGAGGCAGAGCTCAAACGCAAAAAAATTCAATCATTTTGAATGATTCAAAATGGAGGGAATATGGTAATCGGTGTAGCACACAAGAATCGATGGCCTCTCAGCTCTCGTATCCCACGACATTCCTGCCTAGGATCTCCAGCTCCACCCCTTCAGCCATCCAAAAGTCTCCTTGCTCAAAAGCTTCCACCAGATACATCTCAACCCTGGCACACTCCATCTTCAAAATTACCAAGCCTGTCGCGGCAAAGATTTACATCCTTCCCGGAATACCTTAAGAGAGACAGAGTTGTCCCCCGTGACGTAGGTCTCTGAAGACGCCTCCGTCTTTATTGAAAGACAAAAATAAAAAACCTGAACACGCTCATTGCAGAAAAGACCACTTGGAATGGTGTGGCTCTGCGGTAGCTCAATGAACTGGGTATCATTGCCATGGAAACCCACAGAAATTCACAGGTGCGGCAGAGAGATGTTCAGGGCAAGATGAAGCTTCAGAAATTAATGACCGACTCACTCTGAAGCCAGAAAGACAAAGGAGCCGATTCCAACTGAACAAGGGGCTCTGGATTCTGTGCAAAAAACGTCGCATGGAATTCAGCCGCCAGCGTTCTGCAAGGTGCCTACCTACAAATCTTTCAGACCATGTTGTGCCACATCCAGTTAGTGCGAAATCTCATGGATCGGATGCTTCTCGAAAGACTTGCGCAATGTTCCGATCTTAGCAGAAACTCAGAAGGCACAATGTGTCCCTACAGGGCTCCACAAAGTCCTCCCCCCCTCCCAATTCTCGAAGAAGCAGATGCATCGCACCAATATAGTACTGCTATGAGAGATGAGCCTCTCATAGGAAAATCCAAAACCAACACTCCTTCCCAGGGCCGTCAGTGCAGGCTACTTGTGCACCAGGTATGGATAGCCTGTGCACACGGGGCCATGGAGAACATGGCCAGTCCACTGAGGAGGCAGGTGCCCCTCCCAGCCTCCCAAGATTTTAAAAAGGCAGAGACAGGGGGAGAAGAAAAGGAAATGTAGGGACAAGCCTGACCCAAGCCAACTCGTAGTCTCCCCTGCAGCATGCAAAGTGCACCATGCAAATTCTAGCCCATCCATCTTCCCCTTTGCATCATTCTGCCCCATCTGCTTTCCCCCCCATATGTCTCCCACCCCTTCACATCTGGTCAGGCCATCCACACCAGGGGCGACACTTTTCTAGGCTGCTTTGGGCAAGAAACAGGGGCCTGGCTGGCCCAGCTATGGAGAAACAGTGCTGTTGGATCTTGTCCATTCATAGCCTTCTCAGTTACCCATGTGTCCTTTAGGTATCCCAGCCACGCACTGGCTTCTGCTGCCTACTTGAGTATGGTCCTTACCCTTACCTTAAGGGTAAGGACCTTAAGGTCCTTACCCTTAAGGTGAAAGCACCTTACCCGCTTTCATAGGACGTATTCCGAGATAAGTCTTTGAGGCACACTTCCATAGAAAGGGTAGGACCTCACCATTTTCTGTGGGCATGTGCGTCCCAAGAAAAACCGAATTCTGCAACCGATTTGAGTTATGCACACCTAGGAATTGTCATAGCTTGAGAAGAACCATCGCACGCAGACAGAGCACATACTCTGCAGACAGAAAGTCCCAGGTCCAACCCCTGGCATCTCCAGGTAGGACAGAGAAAATTCCAGGCTGAAACCCTGGAGAGCCTCTGCCAGTCAGTGTAGACAACACTGGGCTAGGTGGACCAATGGTCTGACTCAATTGGCAGCAGCTTCCTATGCACAATCTCTCTTAATCTGCATAATTTAATCGGCAGTTTCAGTATTTTGTATAATTTAGCCTGCTTTTCTAGTTATCTATGCATAGGCTTGCCAGATCTCCAACTGGGACAGAGTGCTAGACCTTTAGGAGAAGGAATGTGGGCAGGTGTAGCTTGTTAAGCCTTAGAGCACAATCCTTGGCATGTCTACTCAGAAGCAAGCCCCACTGAACACAATGGGGGTTTGCTTCTGAGTAGACATGTCTAGGATTGTGCTCTAAGGGTTTAACAAGCTACACCTGCCCACATTCCTTCTCCTAAAGGTCTAGCACTGTGTCCCAGTTGGAGATCTGGCAAGCCTATCTATGCGGATAAGGAACTGTGTAATGCACTGAGTGGAAGCAGAGAGGGAGTGCGACACTCTAGCTTTACCACTCTTCTCTCCACTTCTGCAGTCACGCCAGAGGCAGTCACGCTCTGCCAAATGTCTACCTGAGGCAAGCACCTCAGTTGGCCTCATAAAAGCACCGGCCCCTGTCAGATAGTGGAAGGAAGGAGTCTATATAGAACTTCCCCTCTTCCACAAAGGAAAGGCCAGAGGAGGGACATGTACCTGATCTGCAGTGAGTAGCGGCTCCTCGTTAATACCAGAGTCATTTTCACTCTTCTCGTTAAGCTCCTCCTCCTCCTTCTCGCGGATCTGAAGGGAAAAAAAAACCCAAACCGCATGCTGATTCAGAAGCAGCTATGGGCCCCACTTCATATTCTCTTTTTTGTTTGTTTTGTCCCAAATTGATCCCTACCATAAGGAGTATTTCAGATATTGTTTCTTTAAAAAAAATGAAGTTCAAAGAAGCAGTGAAAAAGGATCCACAGTGTTTCACCAAATCCACATAGAGTCATCCCCCGAGATTCAAAACAAGCCCTTCATGCAGCATGCTTTGATGGTTCTCATCTCCCCAAGGATCTATGAGAAGGAAGTGTTGAGGAGGGGGAGGAAAAAAAGAGGGACATGCGGCAAAGACAAAACCTCAAAGAGACCCCTAGAGAGCCAGCAAACTAACCAGCTATGACTGAGCTCTGGAACAAGACCAAAACACATGGAGCAGGGACAAACCATTCAGGAGGCCAACGGAGGGGGGTTTTGTGGGGCAGTGAATGGATCTATAGAGGGCATCATTCCCCTCTGCCCAGCCACTCCTCCTTCTCTTCCCACAGCCTGGTTCTGTAAAGGAAATGAGTGGAGCCGAAGAGGAAGTGTGGTGGTGAGGACAGCAGGCTAGAGCATCAACAGCACTCTCCCCTCCTCCACACTTCCTCTTCTGCTCCACTCACTTCCTTTGCAAATTCAAGGAGGCGGCGGCCAGCACGGCACCAGATAAGGGTGGTGGTGTGACATTTAGCACATGGTCTCAAGCGCCAGGAGGTTGAGTCAGTCCTGAAGTAGAGCGAAGAGAGAAGTTGAGTGAAGTGATGCTCAGTTATTTACCGTTATTTCGGTATTTCCTAAGCTGGTTTAGTTTACAGCAAAGAAAATGTTTGCGGCCAGAACGTTTGCTGTGATCGAGTCTAGCAGCCTGAGGAACAGCAGCGTCATCAACGCAGATAGTCCAATATGATTCAAATTATCTAATTATATAGCGTCTTAACAAGCGACTGGACAGCAACAGCCGCTCCTCTTACCAAGAGATACTTGCTTCGTGTCCAGCTTTGCAGTTCATTCAACCTAAAACGCCAGGAAGTCTGCCCTTCCTTTCCCGTTTCACATTTACTGAGGACAGCAATCGATATTTGCTCGTATCGCTGTTTCACCGGGCCCAGCAGTTTCTCTGGCAGAATTGCTGCACCGGCCACTGTTGCTAATGCGCCTCCTTCCCTGCAGCCGAGATTGGGTAACGCTCCCTCCGGCACAGGAAGAGATGGTGGCTGGGGAGTTTCCGAAAGGCTGCAGCACGTTCGCAAGACCCAATCTTTCTAGAGACACGACTAATACAAAAGTGCCGTCTCTGCAGAACACAGAGGTGAATTATCAAGATGTTTTAAACATGCGAGCATTAAGGAGTCTCCGAATTATTACATGCACACACGCACACACGCACACACTTACTTTTAGGTTTATATGGTAAGAGTCCCTTCAAATAGGAGATGTCTGTATTGAATGCTGGCGGTTGTGTGCGTTCTTTGTGCGGCACACAAAGATCACGGCTGCCCCAGCACCATCGCTAGACAAGATCGGGGTAGCTGCGTGAGCCCCACGATGGATATTTGGGTGCCACTGAATTAGGTCCAGGACCTAGCATGAGCTCGATTCCACCCTCCCCACCAGCGTTGGCAGACCACTGGGACAAAGCCCCGGGTCCCCCAAATTCAATGGTGGCGAGAGAGAGTAGGAGCAGGAGGGGGCTCCTTCTTCCCATTTGTCTGGTTAGTTTACAGCAAAGAAAATGTTCGCGGTGAGGATGCACACAAGTCCGCAGCCAGAACGTTTGCTGTGGACGTTGGCCCTCCTATCAGTGAATGGGAGGGAACAAGCGCGTCACTAGAGCGTGGCACGGGGCGGTCAACTGAAGGGTGACGCGTGCCAGAGGGTGACGCGCGCGTCGCCCTCCGTAGGTTCGGAGGCCGGGAAAAGGCCTCGGAGCGTCCGCCCTGTCCGGGGCCTTCTGACGAGGCCCAATGCGGCAATACGTGATTTATTACGTTTTTCGTGCATGCGCAGAACGTTTCTCGTTGTGCGCATGCGCGAAAAACGTAATAAATCACGTATCGCCGCATTGGGCCTCATCATTAGGCCTCAGGCAGCCGGCCGGTGCGGATGTGTGGAGCCAGCAGCGGGGGGGGGGGGTAGGTCCTTCGCACCGCCAGGGGGGAACGGGGGGGTCACTGGGGCGGCACACACCCAGTGACGCGCTTGGGAGGGAATCTACGACAGTTGATCAGTACTGTGGGCTTCATCCTGTTGGGCAGACCCTCCAACGGGTGTGAGCTCTCGGCCAGTGCCCGACCTGTCCAATCCCAACCCTCCCCCCCCCCCATGTCTCTGCTGGCATCCAAGAGGCCAGAACCGACAGCTGATTCAGGATTCCTCAACTGAGAGCATGGCACTAATGTGCATGTAAAGAATGTTTACAGTATATACCGCTTTTCAACAGTCGTTCACAAAGCAGTTTACATAGAAATAAATCAAGACATGGTTCCCTGTCCCCAAAGGGCTCACACTCTAAAAAAAAAAATACAGGAGAGACACCAGCAAACGGCCACTTGAAAAGACGCCATGCTGGGGCGAAGAGAGATAGTCAGCTGCCAACTTATTTTTTCGTAACCACCTGCAACGTGTTTGTCCATCGCAGCATGGCTGCAACACAACAGTGCCACAAAGCACTCCACACAGGTCCCAAGCACAAGGGTTCGCCTCCAGGACCCCCCCCCCCCAACCTGGCCCCATCCCTGCAGTGCTAAGCTGGAGCAATATAATAAGGGCTGGAGAAGCCCGAATCTTGGAGTCCTCCTGGGAGGGGCTTAGGTGCTCATCATGAGGCACAAGGATGCGCGTTCGTCATTCAGCCAACGTGATGAGCCTATATAATCTCAAAGGGGGCAGGATTCTTTATTTTTAAACTGCAAACGAATTAACAGCTCTCAGCTAACTAGGCTGGGATCAGAAGGGTTCCACCTTAATGTTTTTCTTGATTCTGCTGGAATAAATGTGCCGCCCCACAAACTGTGAAAAGGATCCTCAGGAAGCCTTCAGGCTGCCTAGAGGAGAAAAACCCCTCAAGAACTGCTTTCATCTGTACAATCTTCACTATCCCTTCATCTACCAATGAACAGCCCTAATGCTGGACTACGGATTTGGCTGGCCCGTCCATGAAGCCAACTGGGGCAGCTGCCTCAGGTGAGGGGGCACCTGCCAGCCACTTCTACGGATCTGCCTCTTCCAGCTCCCTGGATTCAAAAAGGAAGAGGGCAGGGATGTGGGGATCAAGTCTCGAGTCTCTGGGTCCAAGTCTCAAGTCAAGTCCCAAGTCTTTGCCCCCAAGTCCCGAGTCTTTGGTTGCGAGTTGCAAGTCCCTATCTATTTAATGGGGGAAACGGGTTTAAACCCGAATAAAATTCAACTTGCCATAAAAGGCTCCAAGTCTCGAGTCGAGTCTTTTACAATTGCCGAGTCAAGTCCGAGTCGAGTCATTGACGCGACTTGAGTCCGAGTCAATAGACTCAAATCTACATCACTGGAAGAGGGGGTGGGGCAGGGCAGGAGAGGAAGTGTGGAGGAGAGGAGCAGACACTCTAGCCCACCACTCTCCTCTCTTCCACACTTCCCCTTTCGCTCCATTCCCCTCTTCCTTTTCAAAACCCGCGAGTGGCAGTGGCTGGCATACCATCAGGCTTGGCATTTGATATCCAGGACCATGATCCAAATGCTAATCTCCAGAGGCCTGTTGTGCTCAGTCCTGCTTTCTGAAGCAGGTGGTGAAAACGACCATTTTGGTTGGCTCTCTTCTGATGGCGCTCGGTTTTTGGTGGCTCTTGTTATTTTCCTCTCTCTCTTATTGTTCCTTGTGCGATCCTCACACTGCTGTGAGTAGCCCTTCAAGGATGGAAGGGCGAGATACAAGTATTTCAATAAATAAACTACAAAGAGTTCCTCTCCATGTCTTCTTCCCCCAGACTCGGAAATCATTCCCAAGAATAAGCAGGCGTTTCATTAAAAGCTTATCTCCCAAACCCATTGTTTCCACGCCTGCCTTGCGTTCTCAGCAAAAAGGCAGCAGGATTTTTCCAGTCTTGTGGAAAGGAGCGATCGTGCCAATTCAGCTACTTTCAAGGTCAGCGAAGGCCACTGGCTACAATTCAAGGCACAGCAGAAAGAAGAAATTACATCATGGGGAAGGTTATTCATAGTTGGTTGAAGATTTCGTCCTCCTCCTCAGACAATACTCCTTAGCGCAGTGGTTCTCAAACACCACCAAGATTCCACCCACTTTTTAAAATGACACTCTATCGGGACCCACCTAGCTTTACCAGACGCTCAAGGATTTATCTCTCTATATTTACACAAGCTTGCAAACTGCAGGAGTTCAGCTCCTTGCAGAGCAATTAGCAGCTATCTTGCAAGCTACAGGAGCTTAGCTCTTTGAAGGGCAATTTGCAGCTATCTGATTTTTGAATAGCCTCAGGGCTTGTGGCAATTACTTATCTGATCTTTCCATCCCCGGTGTTTTCATTGGAGACTCTGCAGGACCCACCAGAAATCAGATCGGGTCCCGACCCACAGTTTGAGAAACACTGTCCTAGCAGATCAGTAAGCCCCATTCTAAACAACCAGAAATTGACCTGATGTACGTAGCTCCCTGGGAACTGTTCCACTTCAGAATGCATGCAGGAATCACGTGTTCCAATGCTCCCTTTATCAGCCACCCTGCACGTAGAAAGTAAGGTATTGGGGAAAGGCTAAGCAAGAATCTTTCTACTTGAAGACCTAGTCTTCTATGTGCGGGGAGTTTTGCACTCAAGCATGTGGTCCCCTGTTTGCTTTCTGGTGGCAGAGCCTCACAGGGCTGTACTTTTGAATTTCTTTTTGTAAGACATGTGGGCCAATCCTTATTTACAATTCAAATTTGGAAGATTTGCCATCAAAGGCTGCCAATACAAGCGAGAGGAAGCACAGTTCATTTTCATTAACTAACACTGAGCCTTAAGAGTTTAAGAAACCCACGTCTCTCTCCAAACATAATCACTATCAGGCTCACACACACACACACCATCTGAAACACAGGTCTGCCCTACCCGTTACCTGAGAACTCTTTGCAAAACTGAAGGAGCTTCCATCATCATCATCATCATCATCACCCACCACCACCTATTCTAAGAACATAAGAACCTACTAGTTCGGGCCAAAAGAATATGGGACCTACTGGTTCGGGCCAAAGACCCATCTGGTTCCATATTCCATTTCTAAAGTCCAGAACAGTTTCTTCCTTGCAAGTACAGTTGCTAATTCTGCCTAAGCTATTCACTGACTTCCCCCCTCCCCACCTCCCCAACGCATATTGGAAATAGAGGAAATGTCCATCACAGGTTACAAGCCACGATGGGTATATGCAACTTCCAGGTTTTAGAGGTCGCCTATCTCTGAATGCCAGATGCAAGGCAGTGGCAACAGGATGCAGGTATCTTGTTGCCTTGCATGCTCCCCTGAGGCATCTGGTGGGGCCACTATGAGATACAGGAAGCAGGACTCGATGTTTGGCCTGATCCAGCAAGGCTCTTCTGATGTTCCTATCCCGGAGGCCCTGTTACAATCTCCAGAACTGCTTTCAGGAGTCACCTGGAGGCTGATGCCGATTTCTGGAGATTCCCGAATAATCCTGGTGGAGACAACAGTGCACAGGAGAGAGGCAGAACATCTCTCTACGGACTCTCTCGACACTATGCACCATTTTATAAACCTCTATCACAGGGGTGGCCAACCTTTCAGCATGAATGCTCCATGCCCTTCAATGGTTGCATAGGTGAGGGCATTTCAGCAGGTGCAGCTGCTTTTAGCAGCACCATTGGCACTTGGCAGCTGCCAAGGTTCTGTCTTCTACACAACTCTTAAGAACACAGAGGTCCTGATGGTGGAAGGTTGGCCACCCTTGCTCTATCATATCCCCTTCTTAGTCATCTTCTTTCTAAACTTAAAAAGCCCCAAACGCTGTAGCCTTTTACTTGCAAGGGAGGTGCTCCAGCCCCCTGATCATTTTTGGCTGCCCTCGGCACCTTTTCTGCAAGTCATCTGCAAAAGCATCTCAAATATACCAGAATCAAGCCCACCAGCTCACAATCTAACCATTTACACTCACGCTGTGAGCTTCATGCATTACATAATACATTATTTTTTTCCTACAGAGAGATTAATTGATATGCATCCTCTGCAGGAAAATACACAGATTCTGCTGCAGGAAACACAGCATGGGTGGAAATTGATTGGGCAGCCCTAGTCTTGCATGTACTGCCTTCCTTGTGTGCCTGCTGCAGAAATTACACTCGCTCCATGCTTCACGCCTTGACAAAATGTGCCTTTGTCCTAGACTGACATACCTCTGCCCAAGACCATTTTAGGTACGAAAACCACCTCGCTCTCAACGGCAAATCTGGCTTGTACAATGATGATTTTTCAATAACCACCTGATTAATGCTTGACAAGGGGGTGGTCGAATAATATCATTAAAAGGAGATAAAGAAGATATATTGACAATCAACACAAAAACGGTTTACTTTCAGCAGAAATGTGCACTATTTATAGCATAGTGGAAATCAGTGATGTCAACAGTGGCAGGGAGTGAACGGGATCTGGTGTAAGAACATGACATGTCCTCGCATTCAGAGCCAGCCTGCTCACAAGGTTAACTAGGTTGACGCCTCAAGGTGGCAGGTACCTGCCTCTGCCCGACTCCCCTCCTCCTGCTACTTCCTGGATTCAACAAGAAAGCTGGGAATAAAGCAAAAGAGGAAGTATGGAGGAGAGGAGAGTGGTGGGGTAGACTGGCAGGGACACTCTAGCCCACCACTCTCCTCTCCTCCACACTTCGTTTTGTGCTCCATTCCCCTCTTCCTTTTCATATCCAGAGAGGGGGGAGGAGGAGGAACGGGACAGCTAGTGTGCTACCAGGTTAGGGAAGGCAGTATTTTGCTCCTCGGGTCATCTTGGATCAGACCTACACATTGTAACGCAGAAATAATTTTGAACTGTGCACACTAGATGCAGGACCCACATCTTATTGTTAAAAGAAGCCATCTCTCTCTCTCTCTCGTGTTTTCTCTCTCACTCTCAGAGAGAGAGAGAGAGAGAGAGAGAGAGAGAGAGAGAGAGAACGAACACGAGTAATTAAGAGAAAAGGAGAAAAACCAACATGAACATGGGAAACCAGGAGAGAGGATCCCACAGTATAGGTGAGGATTAAAGGTGAGTTACAGATCTGAAAATGCTGACGACTAATGTTATAAACTGACTAACATGACCCTAATCACTTCTCAGGAGCCGAGCCCCACAGAAGGCCTGAAAGAACGATTGTCGCTTGATTAATGAAAACCAAGTCCCTGATTTCAGGACATGTGCATCAGGTTGAACTAGGATGGGGAGGTCATTAATTAAATTGTAATGGTCTGTCATACGGAATGGCAGCAGAAAATCAATAGGCTTAATTCACAGAGAGCAACTACCACCCAGATGAGATCGGGGAGGCATCTGTTTAATCTCCCTCAGCAAGAACTGGACAGATTGGCCAAACAGGAGCCTCATCTCTGCTCTTGTATCAGTTCCCCACCATTGCCACTCCAGACCAATTCACTTGGGCTCAAGCCTCTCCACTGCCCAGCACCGAGGTATTTGGCATGAAAATGTCTGCGTTGCAAAAATTAATACATTTTGCTTGACTTGGTGCTTAGATGCACTCCAATGCAACACATTCCCCCCCTCCCCGCTACTTCATTCTTTAATGACATCACTTTTTCAGGACATTTTTTTTTTCTGGCAAGGCTCCTGTGCCTTTCTGAACTATGTGATGGCAAAGCTTTTCGGCACACGAAGACAGAGACGGGGTAAGTTTCACCACTGAATGTTTTCCCATGAATGATACAGGAGTACCGCCAAGGGGGAGGGAAAAGCAATCTTACTTTGCTCCTTCAACTTTACACTTCCAAAACTGGGGGTGGGGGTGGGGGGGTGTTGATTACATTCTGGTTTATAAAGACTTCAAGAATAAGAAGTTTAAAAAAATATCCAAAGGCTTAAGGACTGTGGTGGGTT
The DNA here is from genome assembly GCA_026170595.1 of Plestiodon gilberti rubricaudatus. NCBI lineage: Eukaryota > Metazoa > Chordata > Lepidosauria > Squamata > Scincidae > Plestiodon > Plestiodon gilberti. The sequence continues at coordinate 13,423,743 of JANXHW010000012.1, forward strand.
CACATAACATCACATAGCAGAAGAGGAAGTATGGAGGAGACGAGAAAGGTGGTCTAGAGAGTCTCTTTCCCTCCATACTCCCTCTTGCGCTCTGTTTGCCTCTTCTGCCGGAGCTACACTGTTCGCGTTGCTTTCGCGTTCCGTGTGTCCCGCCCCCAGGTCAAACAATGGCTCAGATTGGCCGGACGTAGCGCAGACGCAGCAAACGTTGAGTCCAGCTCGGCTTTTGCTGCGTTCGCGCTACGTCCGGCCAATCAGAGCTGTTTGACCTGGGGGCGGGACACCAGACGCACATGGAACGCAAACGCAACGCGAACAGTGTAGGTCCAGCTTCAGAATTCAGGGAGGAGGAGAAGTGGGCATCAGGTGCCCCCGCCCCGTCAATCCGCCCCCTGAAGCAACAGCCTCAGTCAGCCTCATAGCTTGGACAGCCCTGATAGTTGAGCTGCCAGAAGCTGTCCAGGGAGTACTGTGGCGCTCATAAGAACCTCAGAAGAGCCCTGCTGGATCAGGTCAAAGGTTCATCTAGTCCCGCCTGGCCCACCAGGTGCCTCAGGGAGCACACAAGACAACGAGAGACCTGTATCCTGTCGCCACTGCCTTGCATCCAGCATTTAAGAGAGGGGCTACTTCTAAAACCAGGAGGTTGCTTATGGCTTGTAACCTGTGATGGACTTTTCCTCCATAAATCTGTCTAATCCCCTTTTAAAAGGCAGCTAGGCCAGGTGCCATCACCACATCCTGTGGCAAGGAGTTCCACAGATTACATGCCGAGTAAAGAAATATTTTCTTTTGTCTGTTCTAATTCTCCTGCCCAAAGCTCTGAACGTTACCCATTGGGCGATGACGGCCGTTGAGATCCCCCTCCCCCCTCCGAAACTCCCACGTGCCTCTCAGAACAGCGTATACCACTGGGAGGTGGGTAAATCCTGGATCATCGGAAGGCTTCCATCACCCACTGAAGATAGCATCCCGCCGCCATCTGCTTTTCAAGCTTCCCGGTCTGATTAAATTATCTCTTCACTCCAGCAAGCCCGTTAATAATTTAAAGACTAATAAGTTAGAGTTGACTGAGCAGAGAAACAAAGCTACAATTTGCTGGTACTCAGCTTGCAAAGCCAGCACACATATTCTTTACTGGGTTGCCTGGAGGGAGAGGTGAAGTCAAATGATTCCTCTTAATTTTTCCTTTAAATGGGAATTATGCAAAGTTTTCATGCCAGAAAGAAGGCAGGCGGTCAATTAGTAAAGTTGGTACCAGATTCCAGGGGGTCCTGGGACAAACCCTGCAGTGGGGCTCCCCCCCCCACACACACTCCTGGTTCATGCATGGCCATGCATACACTGCCCCCCCCATGGTGCCCCCTTCCCAGGAAAGGTCAAAGAGGATGAGCAGATAACTCACTCGCTATTTATAAAGGCCAGCCTAGCTGAGAGTCTGGAGAGCAAACAGAACGCGGAAGAGGAAATTACCGTATTGTCCCGAGTATAAGACGCACCTGATTATAAGACACACCCTTAAAGTTTGGTGCTATTAAAAAAAAATAATTAAATCACTGGCATTAAATTGCAACAGCCTGATTATAAGACGCACCCCTAGTTTAAAAACTTAAATTAGGAGAAAAAAGTGAGTCTTATACTCAGACCAATACGGTAATAGCCTAGCCCTCCACTCTCCTGTCCTCCACACTTCCCCTTCACTCCAATTCCCTCTTCTTTTTAAAATCCAAGAGAGCAAGAGAAGGAACAGCAGCAGGAGCAAGCTCACAGAGGCAAGTGGTGACAATTCTCCACCTGAGGCAACAGTCTTAGTGGACTTTAGGGATGGGCCGGCCCTTTGTCCAAGCATCAACAGATAATATCCTGCCTTTCCTCCTTTGTAAAAGCTTCCATTCACCTAAGGCATTAAACATTTGGCCTTCATTCAAGAAAACTATTAGCCGATAAGACAATAATTGGGGTCCCTTATTTCAGACTTTTCCAACTTCAAAGAATGCAGAGATCAGTCTCACACTGAAGCTTCATATTCATCAGAAAAGTCTGTTCTTCCTTCCTCCTGCCCCACCTTGTTCTTCTTTTACAGGAGATCTATTTTTAAAAGGCAAAAGGAGAACATCTCGCGACCTCAGAGTGGTCTAGTTCAGGGATTCTCAACCCCTTCCCAGCTGAGTACCACCTCCAGCGCCCCTCTCCTGCTGCGTACCACCAGAAGTGCCTGGCGAGGACATCATCGCCAGTTACTTCTGGGTTTTCAGGTTATTGGAGGCCAGAAAAGGCAGAAAGGCGGGTGGGAGGGCGCTTCTCTGCTTTCCCAAGAGGCTTGGCCAAAGGCAGAAGTCTCTAGGGAGCAAAAACACGCTGCCGAAAAGTGCCGTGTCAGAGCGGGGTTCCAGCAGTCCAAGTACCACCAGCAGTCAACCGAAGTACCACTGGTGGTACTACGTAGTACCACTGGTTGAGAACCTCTGGTCTAGTTAGTCAGAGAGCCTCCTTCTTCTAGCCTTTCAACAAAGCCCCAGCAGCACAAGGGATCAGTTGATTCTCTCCAGTGCCCTGCAATGGGTATTCTTCAGTCATCACACTATGGGTATTCTTCAGTCATCACTATTGTTCAAGAAGCAGGCAACACTATTGTCCCAAATGTGTCAGGGCAGAAGGCGGTACAAACATTGTCAATGTCAATCTCAGAGCAAACAACAGCCTAGATGACAATGCGTCCCTTTACAAACACACATCAGGCTGTTCCACTCTATTTTTCCCCTGTTGCACATGGCCCTCCGTTACCAAGGGCCGATGACCTCAATCCAAGCAGCATTGTGCAAATCTGTTCCACTAGCCGACAAGTGTACCGTTCCTCACGTTCTAGTCGCCCTGCTTGACGGAATGGCGGTCAGTTGTCTTTTTCATTCCGTGAGTATTCATGCAGCTGCTTAAATTTCCCCCCTCCGCCATGTTTCAAACACAAAAGCCTGCATACGCTTACTTAAAATAAATAATTAACAGAGGGGAGAAGGAGGAAGAGACACAATCCAGGTATGTACCTCTGTGTCTGAAACGTTGCCATTTAGCGCCTCGATGTTAGGATCCCGCCAGTCCTCAGTGATGGATGGGATGTAATTGTCCGTAAGAGCATCCCAAACCCTGGAAAAAGAGAAGATGTTGTTAATAGGGGAAAGCTGCCTTGGCAACAGGGGGCCTTGCTGCAGGGCAATTTTCGCAGCAGGCCGAGCTCAAAAGAGGCCATGACAAAAAACGGGAACGACAAAGCTGCCACATTTGGTTCACTTGAATGACCCCGACACGAACAGCAGCAAAACCGTCTGCAACATTCCAAGACAAACATTGCGCTACGATTGAGCAAAACTGAATTCTAGATCCATTTTGCCTGGATCCAATCGAAAAATATTAAAAGGACCAGAAGGTTTTTAATCCACAGTTTATCACCAAAATCAATCAATCAAAATATATTTGGGGCAGAATGGGGCAGAAGAGGAAGTGTGGAAGAGCAGCACTATAGAGCATCAGAGACACTCTAGCCCACGACTCTTCTCTCCTCCACTTCCTCTTCCGCTCCATTCCCCTCTTCCTTTTCAAATCCAGGGAGCAAAAAGCAGCAGAATGGTGGAGACAGCAGCTGGCATACCACCAGGTAAACTGAGGCACTATTGGACACACCACCTCAGATTGTCAGGAGGTTTAGCATATTTGAGCAACCAACGTGCAATGCAATTCAGTTTCATTTAGGAAAACGGAGTCCTGGCTCCGTGGAACAATCCTAGCATCAAGTGCCATGGGGCAGCGCGAACTGCCACCATCGTACTCCAGCTCCACCCAAATCAATGGGAGTATTGCCATCGATTTCTGTTAGAGTGGAGCCATACCTACGACAAAGTCCGAGAACCAGATATTTTGTATAACCAAGGGTGGGGGAAATGTGGGGCTCTACTGTATGACGACCTTCGGCACGTCTTTGTAACAAGAAACAATGCGCCTGTTCAGAAAAAGACAAAACACAAACCACTTTTCTGAGGACAAGCCAAGAATAAAAAAATAATAACTGCAGCAGCTGCAGAGAACCCAACAGGGAAGCAACAGAGTCCACAGCGAACAGAACAAAGAGAGTGAAAATCTGGTCCTTGCCGTGTAAAACAACGTGAAACTATTGTATTATGTTTCCATCCGTGAAAGAGATGCTGGGTTTACTTGAGCTGTCAACACAGAAGTCTCCACTCAGCAGCGATGAGCTGCTCTCAAGTCCACACTAACAACGCGCACCGAATAACAAGAGTCGTTGAGACGGTAGCAGCCCTGTGGTCCAAGCAAGTGGCCAGCTAGCCTGAGTTACTGAATTCTGATTTAAATCGCTGGAATATCGATTGTGATCAACACCGCTATCCAGCTCAGAGATGCTGCAAACCTTATGCTGAACGATACGGAAACCGCTTCTCTGTCGGGAAAAGCAGGAACGCGACACATAGATCGCCACGTGTGATGCTTGTGCGCATCTGTGTCACTGCATGTGTACGCGCTGGAAAGCCAAAACTATCATTATTAACTGTATTTCTATCCCACCCAGGCCCAGAGCAACAGACCAGGCTCTTTCTATCTGCCTGCTCAATTTTTATCTCAATAGGTAGATTACAGCGCAATCCTATCCAACTTATGCCACCGGTGTAACCAGCGGCGCAGTGAGAACGGGAGACCCCAGAATGGAAAGGGGATTCAAATCCCCTCCAAAAGGGGAGTTCAAAGAGGATTTGAATCCCCTTTCTGTTCTGGGGCCTCCCGTTCTCGCTGCACTGCTGGTTACACCGGTGGCATAAATTGGATAGGATTGAGCAGAGTTCAGCCGGTGGCATAAATTGGATAGGATTGCGCCCTTAGGCTGAGACGTGGTGACTTGTCTGAAGTCATCCAGTGAGCTTCGTGGCTGAACGGGAATGTTCCCAGAGGGCTTTTCGCTCCTCTTGGAATGCTCTAGCCCAGTGGTCCCCAAATTTCACCCCGTCCTGACCCACCCCGTTCTCCCACGGTGGGCCTCCGGATTCGGAAGCAACCAGAAGTCACTTTCACGAAACCAGAAGTAGCTTCTGGTGGCCTTCTGAGGTTCGGCGCGGCCTCCAATTGCATCCGGAGGACTCTAATTTGGAGCTGACCAGGCGCAAGGGGTAGGCGGGAGGACCCAATTCAAAGACCCACTGGACATCAGGCCGCGACCCACCAAGTAAGTTGCAATCCACAGTTTGGAAAACCCTGCTCTAACCACTACACCACACTGGAGCTCTACAAATTACCACTGGCCACGGCTTCTTGACACATGTATATACTGGTACTTCGCATATGCAGTAAAAAAAATAAATGCTTGTGTATTATCATCTGCACCCAGTGATTTGTGGCACCCCTTGATGATTGCAACAAACAGAACACAGAGCCAATTCTTCCGGTTTAAATGGAATGCTGAGATGCTATGAATACACCCTAAAGGAGGAGAAAGACACAGAGTTTTCCCAACTCTACCTAGAGATACAGGTGCCCTACCACAGACCTATAGCCTCAGTGTCCACTCAGGAGTCCCGAATCCTCAGATTTGGGGGAAAGCTCAACAACAACAACAACTTCAGGGGTTATAAATGCAGAGCAGACAGCTGGCACTGAGAAAATCTATCCTTCACATGAGCTTCGAATTCCGTGTCCTTACAAGCTTTAGGGACCAAGGAGAAGGAATGGTGTTATACACACAGTAAACCAGCTGAAAACAATCTGTATCCTCATCCTGTTTCGATCTTCAGCATCACTTGGAGCAATCACAAAGAGCAGGAGAATGTGATGGGTTTCTCTCTTTTCAATGGGATACGGCGCTACGCAGCACAAGGGCTGGAAGCATCTTGCTTTCACGGTGCACTTTTAAACAAAAAGCACCAGGAAGCAGAATGTTGTGTGAGTGAGACAGCTGGCAGCTGCTCTATTTTAAATGACTACTTGGTCCAATAAGAAGTATTACTACATATGCTTTAGGAGTGGGTTCAGCCAGCCATTAACAGCCCTTTCGCACAATGATCATCTAATCAGGAGATGGCAGTCCTCCCACTCATGATTACGTAGGACAGGAGCCTTCAGGGCCGGCTTGTCCATGAGGTCAACTGAGAAAGTTGCCTCAGGTGGCGGATTGGCAAGGGGTGTTCGCCACTATCTGCCCATCTCCACCAGTCCACCTCCTTCCATTCTCTGGATTTGTAAGGAGGAGGGGAACAGAGCAGAAGACAAAGTGTGGGGGGAGAGGAGAGTGGTGGGCTAGAGCATCTCCGACAGTCTACCCCACCACTCTCCTCTCCTACACACTTACATTTCTGCCCCACTCCCAGCTTCCTTTTTTAATTCAAGGTGCAGGAAGAGGAAGAGAAGGCGTTTCAGATGTGACTGGTGCAAATAAGTAAGGAGGCGGCATTGGCACAACTCCACAGGCTTCAGGACGTCATGGGGCAGCCCTGATAGGCTTCAGTCTTCCAAGACACAGGAACAACTTTTAACTCCAATTTGCAACACAGAATACACTTTTTACAGTATGTATCTGTCTTTCTCCTTCATGGGTGTTGTCTATCAATCTCTCCTCCCCGGCCACCCTGCTTCTCCTAAAAATATATACAGTCGGACCTTGCTATCCGCAGGTGATTCCTTCCAGACCAACCCACCCACGGATAGCAACGATCCACAGATACCGGGGTCCACGCTAAAAACCCTGTTAAAAGGAAAAAAGCCCCCAAATTGCAGTTTTTACCTTTTTAAATAGCCAAATCGCACAGTTTTCAAGGCTCCACGGGGCTTCTTGAAGCTTAACAACCCACTTCTGGATCATGCAAAGGCTCTTCTCTCCTCCCAGCCTTGCCCCAGGATGCATTCTGGGACAAGGCTGGGAGGAGGAAAGAGCCTTCATGCGAACTGGAAGTAGGTCGTTAAGCTTCAAGAAGCCCCGTGGAGATGTGAAAACTTTGCAATTTGGTTATTTAAAAGGTAAAAACTGTGATTTTGGCAGTCCCCCCCCCCCTTTAACAGGGTTTTTAGCGTGGACCTTGCGGATCTGGGATCCGCGGTGAGTCAAATCTGTGGATCCCGGATCTGCGAATAGAAAGGGTCCACTGTATATATTTAATAACAACAGAAGAGAGCGGAAATGGTGGTGGTTTGCTCGCTCTCGCTCGCTCGCTCGCTCTCTGTGTGTGTGTGTGTGTGTGTGTGTGTGTGTGTGTGTGTGTGTGTGTGTGTGTGTGTGTGTGTGTAAAATCCAAACAACAACATTAAAATGTTGATCAAAGGATCCCCAAAAGCCAAGATTGGAAACATGAATGGATGTTTTCAGGGGTGGTTCCACAGGTGGGGCTTGTGGGGCACCTGGCCAGGGGCCTGGGCCCACACCCATGGGCGGCTCACCACAGCCTGGTAAACTGGGGTGAAGGGGAAGAACCAGGCCGGCTGCCCTGAGGGAGCAAAGATGGGATACAAAGGAAATTACAATGAACGAAGGATGCATGAAAGTTCCTTTTGTATTACAGCGATGTAGCAGCTGCAGGCTTGTGTGTGTGGTGGAGCAAGTTCCACCTCCCACCCACCACCCACGGCCCGCCTTCTCCAAAAGGAGGCTTGTATCAGGCTCCAATGCAGAGAGTTGCCACTCCTCCCCCTGCTTCAGACAGGCAGGCTGCTCGGTTGCTATGCACCAGCCTGTGTAGTTCTCTGCTCAAACGCTGGCCCTGTGCTTTGCTTCCATTTAAGTTTCTTTTTACACTTAAAGAATCTGCTCCCAAAGGGGAGGGCTGGCTTCAAAAATTGGCGTAAGGGCCAGCCAATTAGCACGGTGCACAGCTCTGCTTCAAGAAGCAGGGGGATGTGATCCACAGCATGACTGGCCAATCAGTACTTTGCACAGCCATGCTTCACTAAGCGGGGGGGGGGGGGGAGTGACTGGCCAACCAGCTCTGTGAAAACCCAGCTTCTGCTACCAAGTTGAACAACAGGTTTCCCCTACGCTAGATTCTGGGGGAGAAGAAGGCACAGTACATGTGCCTAAGTGGGAACGTAACAGTTACCTGCACCGAACAGGGGGTTGGACTAGATGCCCTCTAAGGTTCCTTCCAACTCTAACATTCTATGATTCTACGAGTGCATTTCCACAGTGGCCTCAACCTCTGAAGCTATATAAATCTGTACAAGCCCCTGCAGTACAACAGGCATGCCTTCCAAAACGCCTACTGCCTCAAAAGGCTGCAGCCAGGTTGGTGGTTGCAGCCTCATGACTGGAGCATGTTAACTTCAATTTCAGGTGAAAGTTATCAGCATCCCATCTGCTCCCTGGTTCAGTCCAAGGCTGACCTTCAAAGTACTGTACCAGGGAAAGGCAAAGTAAAGCCCAGGGGCCGCCTCTGGCCTCCAAGAGCTACCAATCCGGTCCTCCGACTGTTCCCTGTCCAAGGAAAACAAAACAACCCTCAGATGTGCATCCCCCCCCCGCACGCACAGATGCTGTCAAACGCAAGTCTTGCTCCTAGGCACAGGATCGGGGGGTGCATGACAGAAGGGGACTGGCTCCCACCAGTTGGAAGACCACGTTGGGACTAAGCATGAGCATCTAAGATTCTAAGAAACTATTCTATTTATTTATTTTTCACATTTTTATACCGCCCTTCCTCCAAGGAGCTCAGAGTGGTGTACATATTTCCTCCCCTCCTTTTTGTCCTCACAACAACCCTGCGAGGTAGGTGGGGCTGAGAGATAGCGACTGGCCCAAGGTCACCCAGGAAGCTTCGTGGCTGAGCGGGGATTTGAACCTGGATCTTCCAGGTCTAAGTCCGACTACCAAACCACTACACCATCCTGGCTCCTATATATATTCTAAAGATTCTAAGATTCTTAGAAATGCAGGTCTAACAGAACTGGCCATAAACAAGGGAGATGATGGCCCTCCACCTTATTTCCACACCTCAATGTACGTGTGCCCAACCACCGCCTTATACGGTTTGGGCCCTGGATATCTTAAGGACCATCTACTGCAACATGACTCTGCCCCATCTATTGAGATTGGGGGGGGAGGGGGAGATTCTATTCTGTGTGCTGTTGCTTGCTGCAACTCGGTTGACAGGGCCTTCTCTGCAATAGCCCCCAGGAATTCCCTTCTGCAGAGGATTCAGAATGCCTGCTCCCTTTCAGTTTTTAAGTCGGTTTAAACAACTCACCCTGTTCCATCAGGCCTTTGCTGCTATTGTCTTTGGTGGTTTTAATATCTGTGAGCTGTTTTAACATAAGAACATCAGAAGAGCCCTGCTGGATCAGGCCAAAGGCCCATCTAGTCCTGCTTCCTGTATCACACAGTGGCCCCACCAGATGCCTCAGGGAGCACAAGACAACAAGATAACCTGTTTGCTCCGACCACTCCCCTGCACCTGGCACAGAGAAAATGGTCTTCCAACTGGTGGGAGCCTCTCCCCTTCTGTCATTTTATAGGGAGGTTTTTTATTTTATTTTATTTTATTTTATTTGGGGGGGGGGATTATAATATTTTATTCTACTTTAACATACTGTTGGCCACCCTGGGGTCTGCTGGCAAAAGGTAGGCATTTAACTAATCAATTACCATATTGTCCCGAGTATAAGACGCACCTGATTATAAGACGCACCCTTAAAGTTTGGTGCTATTAAAAAAAATTAAATCACTGGCATTAAATTGCAACAGCCTGATTATAAGACGCACCCCTAGTTAAAAAACTTAAATTAGGAGGAAAAAAGTGAGTCTTATACTCAGACCAATACGGTACTTCAATAAATAAATACATAAATAACGCTATTGAAATCACACAGCTCGGTGTCATCGGGGTGTTTGGACCAATCTCGAAAAATTTTGGGAATTATTTTAAGCAGCTACACTGTACTGAAACACCACCACTGGAATTGCAAAAACAGTACTTCTAGGAACATCTTACATATTGCATCGATACCTAGCTGATACTTAGGTTTCAGGTCGAAACTTGAATCCACTATTTAGCACACGTCAACCACACTTCTTATTTGACTGTGTTCTATGAGGTTTTGAATAAATAATAATAATATTCAAAGAGACTGGAAATATGGGTATTGTAGCCATGTAAGAAATAAAGATACTTAAAATCTATACCGTTGTCTGGAGATTCTTTAAAACACGTACTGTTCAGAATAAAATCCTGAGGGATGAAACATCAGCAAGAAAGACTTAAGGAACTTTTAATTGCCTGTTATTGGAAACCTTTAAGCTGTATGTCCTGGATGTCTCCGATGTTCTGAACAGTACATGTTTTAAAAAATCTCCAGACAACGGTATAGATTTTAAGTATCTTTATTTCTTTGTTACAAAACTTACATGGCTACAATACCCAAATTTCCAGTCTCTTTGAACGTTACGCCTAGTCATGAGAACTTCAATAATAATATTTCTCATCCACTTACTCTTCATCTTGCAGATTTTCCTCCTCTTCCTGTATCTGGAAGTGGTTTTTCACAGGGGCGAGGTTTTCTGTTTTGGCATTGTAATTCCGAAAGCAGACATTGAGCTTCTCGTCAAATTCATTGACCAAGTCTTCCATGGACTTGAAGCTGATGATCTCGGAGGAGAAGTTCTCCAGCTCGGAAAGGGAGGGGTCCTCCAAATGCCGCGGAGAGGAGCCGTAGAAATAGCGGGACTTCTCGTCCTTATCCTCAATGTAGCAAGGCCGCAGATCCTCAAACTCCTCGTCCAAGCTGACCAGAGGGGCTTCCATCTTGGGTTGACTAGTGGCAGCAGAGAGGCAACTTCTGAAACACAAAGGACACTGATGAACTCATACCAGTAGGACGTTAACCCCCGCATGAACTGCCCTGCAGTCTTAAGTGCAATATTGGACCGGAGCCATTTGCCATCACAGCCGCCTACAGCGGAAGGTAGACGCTGCTCTGGGTAACCGCCCAGAGCAACACTTCCAGCAAATGATCAGAACCGCAGCAAACGGGAAGGATTTTTCCTTCCAGGAACTGCCTTGCTTCTGCTGCTCAAAAAGCAGGAGGCGATGGAAGGTTTGGTGCTGGTGGAGGACACAGAAGAACCAGACAATAAAGAAGGGATGCTGGTTGCGTAGCGGCTTTCCAAGCGTTTCAACATGGAACGCCCCATCATCTTGGACATAGGAAGCTGCTCGATACTTTCTCCTCTTAAGATGCAGCTGACTGATTTGTCCAACAGTGATCAAAGGCCTGATGCTTTTGTCAGGCTTTCACTTTGGGGGGAATGTGTCTCTCAATCATTTGAGCCAGGTTCTCTTTCTGTTTTAACTGTGTTCATTGTTTTTATTTTATTGCTTTAATTTGATGCAAGCTGCCCCTAGTCCCTGTGAGAAAAGCAGGGTATACATTCTATTATTATTATTAATAAATCCCATTTCTTCCCGGCCCACAGGTGTACGCATTTGACTCCTGTTGCGTATATACAACCTTGGGTAGAAATGCCTAAAGAATATTTATATATCGTTTTTCAACAGGAGTAGTTCACAAAGCGGTTTACATAGTAAAATAAATCAAGAAATGGTTCCCTGTCCCCAAAGGGCTCACAATCTTAAAAAATAAATAAATTCAGAAGAGACACCAGCAACAGCCACTGAAAAAGACACTGTGCTGGGGTGAAGGAGGACAGTTGCTCTCCCCCTACTAAATATAAGAGGACGCCACTTTGAAAGGCGCCTCTGTGCAGGGATGTGAATCAAGTCTCTGACTCCAACTCACGAGTCAAGTCCCAAGTCTCTGGGTCCAAGTCTTAAGTCAAGTCCTGGTCTTAACCCTGGTCTACACTCATCAAGGTTGGGTTGACCCCCCCCCCCAAGCCATCAATACTGGTGCTGCACCAACTAAGGGCAGGTGGGGGCACCATGGGAGGCCCAGTACAGGGTTTTGCCCCTGGTGCCCGCACTGCCAATGAGGAGCCAATGCCACTCACGCAACTATTATTATTATTATTATTATTAACAGTATTTATATACCGCTTTTCAACAAAAAGTTCACAAAGCGGTTTACAGACAAAATCAAATGATTAAATGGCTCTGCCAACTAAATGCCACATAGCACACTCAGAACTGCAGTGGGTTCACTAGCTGCAGGGGCACATTGCATTTTCCCAGCCACACGATCTGGAACTGCTGGGGAAATGGGATATATTCAGAAATGCAAGCTGCAGAAAAGACATCGAGCAACTGTGTTCCCGCCCAGATATAAAGTGGAAACTTTCCCCTTTTCTTCTATTAACAGGCTTCTGTTCAAGCTAGGCCTGACTCCATTTTTTTGACTTATGGGTGAACCCTTTCCATTTGGAATTACAAGTTTGCTGAAAGTGCATTCTTCTCCCTCTTTCCTGCCAGCTTAGGAGATGGATGCAGGAAGAGTATGTACCCAGATAACAGGGCAAGAGGCCTCTCCTCTGCTGAGAAATCCTGTTACGGAAAGGTCTCATAGATAAGGAGGCCCCTATGTGAAAACACCCATAACTCATGTCATAAGGGGGGCATTGGGCTTTGTCTCTAATGGCACATAGGCTGTTTGTCCTATTGTAACTTAACCTGTGCCCACCCTTCATGAATATGTAAAATGTATAGGTATAAGACCATGCTCAGTCCTTTGTTTGTTGTTCCAGCTATTCTGATTCGCTTTGTGCTGGAACCCATGGCCATGTCAAATTTTCAAAATTGTTTAAAGATTCTATGGAGATCTCTCTCTCTCTCTCTCTCTCTCTCTCTCTCTCTCTCTCTCTCAAGACTATGTTTTGTAATTCCTTTCGGGGCCTTTGGGCTAACTCACAGCCATCCTGAACTGTTTTACGGAAACAACCGTGCAACAACTTCGCAACAACTGCAGCAAACCAACACTATCCAGAAAGACTTCACCACCAGCTTGGTTTCCTTCCAAACAATCTGCTTTAACATGTTGCATTGATGATTTTCAATTAGGATGAGCCCGGTTTTCAGAGTGCGATCTTCACTCCTTTGGATAATTACAGGCTACAAAATGAGTTTATTACCACAATCGCACATGGGACGAAACTAAGACCCCCGTAGTCCGCATGCCTCATCCAATAAAATAAAAAAAAAGGAATCTGGCCATTTGCCTGCTGTTTCCAGCCAGCCCAGTTGCTGGTTGAGGGACAGCAGCCAGGAACACTTCTCCTGGGTTAAATAATCTCCCATTGTCCTAGCAGCCATTACAAATGCAAGGAATCGTTTGCCTGGCGATCTGTTTCTGTGACAACCTTTCCGGCACAAAGAAACAACTGTTGCTGTCATCTGTGTGGATTTGCAGATATTTCAAAGCATGCAACAACTTCTCTAGACGCTGGGCCAATTTAGATGGCTCGCGCTTTGTTCCCGATGTGTGGTGGCCCATCCGTCCCCCAGGGAGCTTGAAGCAGTGGGCGTGAACTTCCTAGATAGGCCTGGATGAGGATGAGGCCTTAAGAGTTCAATGGAGACCTGTATGTTTAGGCCGTACTCAAGGCCCGTTGACAGACTGCCCAGCTGAGGCCCAGCCCAAGAGGCAAATGGCAGGGCCTCTGAGAGGGGGGTTAAGGGGGGTAATTTGTACCCGGGCCCAGGGCAAAAAATGGGTCAAAAAGGGGGCCCTGGAGCAAAAAGGGGGGCCCAGGAGCCAAATTCATATGTAGAGAAGGGGCCCAAAAGAAACTTTGTACCCCCTGATAAAATTCCTCTGAATGGCTCTTGCAAATGGCCTCTGTAGCCAGCCCCCAATGCTGCCCCCTCCATCACACAGACACACCCCAGATAATGATGACAGTAGCTCTTGCCTTAGCCTGCCCCGCCCTTCCTCTATGAGCGAGGACGATAACGGGGCTGACGGCAGCTCCGATTTTACATTTGCAAAACATTGGGGAGGGGTGGTTACAACCCCTTTTTCCTTCCTTTGTCTAAGCAGCCCTGTGAGTACAGTGAGGTGAAACCACCTCAGACCTTACAGAGGCCGACCCAAGTCGGCCAGAAGAAGCTCCTTAAGCTTTAGAGCTGCCAACCCTCAGGACCGTCCTGGGGTCACCAGGAATCCGCCTCAGACTCCAGGCAACTGCAGAAAGCAATCCTGGAGGTTTTTAAGAGGGCCTGCAGGAATTTCCAACAGCATAACAGGTTGGAAAACAAAATCCCCAGGAATTGCTTCAGTTAGAGTTGGTGACCCGACCTCAACGTCATCTTTAGAGTTTTAGGAGGCTAGTTCCAATGGCAAGTTCCTAGGGATCCTGAAGCAAGGCCCTACCACTGGGCCACCCACTGGGTGCCACCACTGGGTGCCACCACTGCCACAGGTACTGAAGATTCAGTAGCATGGGCTCGCAGCCAGCACCCCAACTTGCCAACATACAACACCATCCCTGATTGGGGCTCTTACAATGAGCCCTTCTTCCCTTAGATGGTAAAGCCACATCTGGAGTATTGTGTCCAGTTCTGGTCACCACACCTCAAAAACGATATAGTTGAATTGGAAAAGGTGCAGAAAAGAGCGACCAGAATGATTTGCGGGCTGGAGCACCTCCCTTATGAGGAAAGGCTACAGCGTTTGGGGCTTTTCAGTCTAGAAAAAAGGCGCCTGAGGGGGGACATGATTGAGACGTATAAAGTTATGCATGGGATGGAGAGAGTGGAGAGAGGGAAATTCTTCTCCCTTTCGCACAACACCAGAACCAGGGGACATGCACTAAAATTGAGTGGAGGGAGAGTTAGAATGGATAAAAGAAAATATTTCTTTACCCAGCGTGTAATTCATCCGTGGAACTCCTTGCCACAGGATGTGGTGATGGCACCTGGCCTAGATGCCTTTAAAAGGGGTTTGGACAGATTCATGGAGGAAAAGACCATCACAGGTTACAAGCCATAAGCAACCTCCTGGTTTTGGATGTGGGTTTTCTCTGTGCCAGGTGCAGGGGAGTGGCAGCAGGAAACAGGTTGTCTTGTTGGCTGTGTGCTCCCTGAGGCATCTGGTGGGGCCACTGTGTGATACAGGAAGCTGGACTAGATGGGCCTTTGGCCTGATCCAGCAAGGCTCTTCTTATGTTCCCCACAGTCCCGTCCTTGGGCTTACATCTGCCCAATGAAGACTCTGCAGAACTCCAAAGCTCATTGTTGGGATAGCCTCTTATTTTTCCTAGGCCCGAATAAACTCATCCCCCTACCACAGTGTTTACCAAACTACCGTATTGGTCTGAGTATAAGACTCGCTTTTTTCTCCTAATTTAAGTTTTTAAACTAGGGGTGCGTCTTATAATCAGGCATAAATTTAATGCCAGTGATTTAATTAATTTTTTTTAATAGCACCAAACTTTAAGGGTGCGTCTTATAATCAGGTGCGTCTTATACTCGGGACAATACGGTATTTCGACCTGCGACTCCCTTGATCATAGACGACCATTGGCCACAACTCCCCATTACTGTACATTGTTACGTGACAGGCAGAAAACCATTAGGTGAAGCTTTCTCACCTCTTCTGTGATTAACTTCTGTGAAGGTAACCTCCCCCTTCTATAGGCCTAATCGGAAGTGGGGTAGGGGTATGTTAACTGGGGCGCCCCTTTTTCCTTCCGTCTTTCCTCCACAGGGAACCTGAAGCCTCCCTTCCACCGCTCCCCTGGCTGGCTTCCGTGGCTCCCCTGGGAGCCACGCCTCACAGTTTGGGAACCACTGCCCTACTCTGAATAAGTATTAGAAAAGAACAAACGTCCCTGGTAAGCAGGGGTAGCTGGAGTTGCGTACAACTGAACATGGTGGAAACCGACAAGTGAAAATGTTCATTGTAACCACGCTACAGTGGATCGAGCCTTGGTCAAGTGTCCATTTGACGTGGCTTCATCATCGGTCCTATCTGGACATTCCGCTCTAGCTGCCGCAAGAGAGCCTCCCGTACAGCTCTGCAACGGCACCTGCATCTTAATCGGTGACACCCCTGGCTGTTCCGAGCCTGTTCCCTGCCTCCGTCGTTGCTGCAACAATAGCTACGCTTCACTCACCACCCTCCAGCGTGGAAGGCCTGTTGTTATTCTGCTCCTGAACTCCGAGCACAGCCCCTGCCAAACAAAAAACACCCCCACCTTCATTCATCCCCAGAGCATGGAACCGGCAGGCTTGAAAAGAGGAAGCCTGCGCCATTCTACTCCTCTTTCCCCCCCCATCTCTCCCCCCCCCTCCACCACTGACCTTTCTGGCCTTTGAGTTGTCATTTCATCTCCCTTCATCTTGAATTCCCCAGGACTCTCTCCAGGAGCGGGAATGACCTCCAATTCCAAGGGGACTCTGGGCTTCTAGCAAGCAGCCGTGCAAATCAGAGCTTCCAATGCATGGCTTCATTTCGCATGCAGCCTCACATCCCCTTTGGCGAAACACGATGTGACAGAAGCGGCAAGAGGTGGAAGTCAAAGACGGATTGGAAAGTGGGAAATGTGTGTACGATCTGCCACCAGTCCGGGGCTCATCCGTGAGGTTGAAGGGGTGGCAGATTGGCAGAGGGTGCCCAGCCCACCTCCTGCCTCTGCCTCCTTCCTGGATTCAGAAAAGGAGGGCAACAGAGCAGAGGAAGTGTGGAGGAGAGGAAGTGTCTCCAATGCTCTCCTCCACACTTCCCTTTCTTCTCCCTTCTTTCTTTGCAAATTCAGGGAGTAGCAGGAGTGGCCGAAATGGCAGCTGGCAAGCCAATGAGTAAAGGGGGGGGGGCGGCAGCATTTGGCACCCCACCACAGAAGGTCTTGAACCAGCCCTGTACCAGTTTCTCCTAACCTCTCACTTTGGCAGGATCCACCCACAACCACATTTTCCTGGGAATGCAAATGTCTTGGCCCCCTTTGCCCGAGGTTCTTCTCACGCTTTGCTTCAGAAAAGCTTTAACACCCCTAGATTTGTGGCAATCAATATCCTACCTGGAGAGCAGTAGCATACCAAGGGGGGGGGGGGCGGGGGGGGCAGTCCGCCCCAGGTGCCAGCCATAAGGGACCAGGGACTCTCCCCTTGGCAAGCAAACTGGTGTCAGGAATGGTGGAAAAGAGGAGCAGCCGGAGGCCAAGGCAGAGAAGCAGAGGTGGACCCACTGAGGGAGGGGGCCAACATTAGAACAGATGCCTGTTCTTTTAGTTAAATAGACGCCCCCCCCCCAAAAAAAAAAACCTTATGGTTTTCCAATAGGCTAGCAACAGTTCAAAATCTAGCAGCTGCAAGATACAAAATGGCAGGTTGTGCACTGCCCGGTGCCTTAGTGTTCATGCGCATGCCTTTACGCACATGTGCAGGTGCAAACTTCTTTGAGCAAACAGAAGGGCTAACTTAGGACAGTGGCCTTCAACCTTTTTAGTGCCACAACCCCAATAAATAAATAAATACATAAAGTACAATGCTGGGGACCCGCCACTGATCCTGCCCCCCCTCCTGGGACCCAATCTGCCCACCCCTGACCCTGGCACCACCCCGGGACTGGCAGCCTCGTCCTGCTGAGCTCGCCCGGCCCGCACCACCAGTGGGGGGGAGGTGTCATTCTGAAACAGGAGAGCTGAGCCGCAGTTCCCCGTCACCTCCCCAGCAAATCGAAAGAGGGAGGGGAAAGAGAGAGATGAAATCCCTGTGGAAGCCCCCCCAGCAGGTTCCCCACCCCCCAGCATTAACCCCCCCAGTGGCCATTTTGGTTCCCATAAGTTGCCACAACCACAAATGAGGCTTCGTGGCCCCAATGGGGTCCCAACCCTAAGGTTGAAGAACAGTGACTTAGGATACAATCCATTATCATTCAGAATATTTATATACCACTTTTCATCATCATCAACAACAAAGTTCTCCAAGATGGTTACGCAGCCAAGGAATGAGAAGCCGATTCCCCTGTCCCAGTGGGACTCGCAATCTAAAAAAAGATGCGGAGGAAACACCAGCAGGCAGCCCACTGGAAAAGACACTGCCCTGGGAAGAAGGGGCAAACTAGCTATCCTCCTGCTAAAAACAAGGGAGTTAGTTACCACTAGAAAAAAAACAGGAGCCTTTGCCCAATTAGCAGGCAAGAGGATGACAAAGATCGCAAGAGTGGATACTAGGGATGGGTACTTAATAGCAATATTTGGGGCATATGTGGCAGCCGACGTTTTCCGCCATTGCTTTTCCCTCGCCTCAACAACCCCGTGAAATACGGCAGTGCTGTTGGCACGTTACGGGGGCTGTTGACTCTGTACCAAAGACACACGAACAGGCCCTTCCCTTCCACCAAATGCACCAGGCTGCTCTGTAAACATGGCCATCGGGGCCCAAGGCTCAGGTGGAAGGAGAGACCCTCGTCCCCGCCGGCTCCCCCATCCCTGGACAAACTGCCTTGGCCAACTGGGCTCCGTTTGCACTCTCCATGCCCCCCCCCCCAAGAGAGTCACACACCACAGCAATACTGTTGGAACAGTAGCGTTCACCCTGTTGGATGTACCAGCCGAATAATGGAGAGAGGGGAAAGTTCTCGGTTATCACTGGTCTTAGAAAAGCTCTCCCTGATGCTCCCTCCGCCCTTTTCTGGCCTATACAGCATTCCTCTATCCGAACACTGCCCCTGCCCCCCCCCCACATGCCCTATTCAAGCAGCCCTGCCTTCACCACAAACACAATGCTTCTCATGTCATGTGCAACCTCCGGTGCCCGCGCACCACACAACTCCCTCTTCCTCCCTGCTGTGCACCCCTGCCCTTTTCCAGAGGAACACACACACACACACACACACACACACACACACAAAAGGGAAAAACCTCAAGCGGACATCACCGTTTGTCTCTCAATGCTCTTCCGAAAACAGCACCCCGTTTCCCCCAAACAGACATCACACCGTGAGCCTGCAAATCACTGTGCCTCCTGCCTGCTTGTATGTCAACCCACCTTTCCCCATCCAAATCCCACCTCCGTGCAACCCTCTACCCTTGTAAAGAAAATTCCCAGCATCGTGGGGGGGCACCCATAAACCCACCCCAAAGGCAATCCTCTTTGTCTTGCACAACACACGCAACACCTCCCCCATTCCTTTCAGCTGCAACCCAGGTCAACCTCCTTTGCATAGACGCACATCGGCCACCTGTATACACACAGCTTCTCGCTACAGCCCGCCATGCACACAAAAGCAGAGATGTGCATGCATTTCCCCTTCCACAAGGCACCAAATCTATGTGTGCACGCGCACAGAGCATCTCCCCATTCCATTTTCTCCTTCGCTGCCCGACACACACAAACCACCCGTCATGCACACATAAGCACAAACGCATTCCCCTCTGTCCTTTAGCCAGTGCTGGAAGGACTCCATCCCCAACCAATGTCAGAATGAGAGAAACCCCCAAACATGTCACCGGCCTGTAGCAGACAATAGGACAGGGCAGCTTCGAACCCTTCGAGAATGGAGATAAGCAGCCTCCTGTCACCCCCAGTGCCCACAAATACGTACCCGAGTGTGGCAGGAAATCCACTCTCAGCTCAACATCCCATGCAATGAGCCCGGGGGATGGAAAAGGGGGAGAAACACAAACCGATACGTTAGGAGAATCAGTCAGCAGCTGCCTGTCTGTCCAGGAACAGCACAATTCCCAGCTTCTGGGCTGCCTGCCTCCCCTCTCTGCAGAGAGCTTGAGCAAGCCGCGAGCTCAGCCTCCCTCATCAATATGCATTAGCTCCAAGACACTAACACAGACGCTGCTGCTCCAGATGCATGCCAGGCCCTTCGAAAGACGGAGAGGGGCTGGCAGGAGCCAAGTCTCCCTTAAGAGGGGGGGGGGGGAACTCACTCTGGGTGCTCAGTGTGACCAGGAGGAAGCAGCTTGTTGGGGACAGAAGCCTCCTTTTTCCACTCCGAGCTGCTGCAGTTAACACAACCCCGATGGTACCCCGGCCCCCATAGTCAGATTTTTGCCGCTCCCCCCCCCATGGAGTAATCTCAATACGAAGGAGGATTCTAAACAGCATCAGACCCGAAGCATCTGTTTCCGATGAGGTTATTCCAAGACTGAGGGAATGTATCACCCACACTGCAGGGAAGGCAATGTTGTCACACAATCTGTTCGTCAGCCTCCAAAGGATATATAAATATTATAAGAAACATCAGGGGAAAATGCACCAGGTAGCATGGAACACACCTGCTTTCGGTCCGGATGGCTACATCTCCGGGGACGGCGCAGCTGGGGACGCTGCCTGATGCCACGCGACTGCTGCTGTCACCTCCGCTGTGGCACGCTAAGGCAAAAAACCCTTACCGTGCCCTGTTGCATGATTTTCAGAAACCAGGAAGTGCGGGACTTCCTGTTCTATTTAAAGGGACTGCGCAAGCAAAGGAGCTTTTTCATTTATGTGGTCCCGTTTAAATGACTGAGAGTCCTGTACTTCCTGGTTTGGGAAAACCGTGTAAAGGACGTTTTTGGAAGGATAGTAAGGAAGCCGATGATCCACTTTCCACTCGCCTTTAGCGAGCAAGATATGGATCAACGCGGGCCGTGGCTCGTGCCCAGAGTGGGCTGGAGGGACACAGCGGCAGACTTGGGTAAAGGGCATCCCAAATCCACCACCCCCTCACCACCGCCACCACCTGCCACCGATGCAAGCCATGTCAGCCTGCTTCATGGCTGGGCTGGCCCTGGACATGTCCAAAACCTTACCGAGACAAAACATGTACAGGCGACCTCAACCTGGTTGAGATGATGGGGTTTGCTTTGTTTTTAATCAAAGTTCATCTTATATCATTTGGGTTCCAGTTGGTTGGACAGCCAATGCTAAAAACACAGCAGGCACAAATCCGTACAATAATACACAATACTGAGACGACGCTCTCAGAAACATGTTGCAGGTCAGGCCTCCACTTTCTCCTCACAGAATATTTCACACAGTCCAGTGGTTCTCAAACTCTGGGTCGGGACCCACTTGGTGAGTCGCGACCCGGTTTCTGGTGGGCCCCAGGTGATGGAAAGATCAGATAAGTAATTGCCACAAGCTCTGAGGCTATTCAAAAACCAGATAGCTGCTAACTGCCTTTCAAAGAGCTGAGCTTCTGCAGTTTACAATATAGCTGCTAATTACCCTGCAAGCAGCTGAGCTCTTTACTTGTAAATAAATATATGTATTTATTTATTTCTAGATCACCTTTTTTTTTTTTAAAGTCTTGTCAAGCTAGGTGGGTCCCGATAGACTGAGTGGCATTTTAAAAAGTGGGTCCCGGTGCTAAAACGTTTAAGAACCACTATTTAAATGTTAGTTTCCCGACATGACATGGCCAATATCGGATCCTGATAAGAAACCTAGTATTTCCTACCCTGTGTGTGCATGAATAGCGCAACCAGTGTGTGTTTTTGGTTTTGTTGTTTTATAAATAGCACGTAGTGGTGGTGGTGGTGGGGAGTTAATAGCTGGACAAAAAGGAGCTGGCAGCTCCTTTAGCACATCTTGTTTAGATTGTGTGTCCGTAAGTACAGGACAGGGATCCACATCTCCATTCATTCATTTGGCTACACAAGCCACTTGGTGAACCTTTTTGTCAAAAAAGCGGTGTATAAATATTCTAAGTGATAATAAAACATCTGAATTACCATTCAGCACAAACCTACATGAAGGAATGTTGCAAGAGAGCACGAAGGCCACACAAGAGCCCTTTGCAGAGGCAGGAAGCGAGCACAGAGAAGAAGCTTAAGAGGAATACAGTTGCTACCTGCTCTCCACCGTGTGTGTGTGTGTGTGAGTGCACACGCGCAAGAGTTAAGAGAAGCAACGAACGGCTGAAAGCATAAAACAAAAAGAAAGGAACAAAAACGAAACACAGGGCAGGCAGAAAATGTTCATCTACTAAAGGTCAGGGGAGAGATTGGGAGCACAGAGCTTCAGTCTTCCTTTCGGCAAAATTGGGGGGGGGGGATGAACAGCAGGAAGAATGCTGGATGATTATTAGTAATATCTCAACATGCATGAATGTGACCCTGAGATGGTAGCCCGTAGCATTGCGACCACTGATTAAAGTGGCTCTCTTTACATTAGGACAACTTGGTTGTCTGAAACTTCTGCCCCTGCTCAAGACAGAGAGGGGCCCTTCCCCATAGTGAGAAGTCAGCTGGTGCAAAGACCTGGCCACAGTGACCCACGCCCTAGTGACATCAAGGTTAGATTACTGCAATGTGCTCTACGTGGGGCTGCCTTTGAAGACTGTTTGGAAACTGCAACTAGTGCAGAATGTGGCTGCCCGGGTGGTTGCCGGGGCTTGTCGGTTTGACTCAGTCGGGCCGTTGCTTCGGCGGCTACACTGGCTGCCGGTTCATTTCTGGGCACAATTCAAAATGCTAGTTTTGACTTTTTAAGGCCCTTTACGGTTCGGGACCAGGGTATTTGAGCGACCGGCTCCTTCCTTATAATCCGACCCGTACTCTGAGGTCATCAGGGGGACCCTGTTCACCATGCCGCCATTGATGAAGGTGAGGGGGATGGCGGCGAGGAATAGGGCCTTCTCGGCGGTGGCACCCCAACTATGGAATTCCCTCCCCCTGGAATCAAGATAGGTTCCCTCTTTAGAGACCTTTCAGCGGGGCCTCAAGACGTTTTTATTCAGGTTGGCGTTCGATGGCTGACATGGTGGGCTAGCTTTTAATCAATGTAATTATAGGGTGACCCACTGGGGTTTGTTTGTTTTAAATTACTTGTTTTAAGTATTTTTATTGTATTGCCGTATATTTATGATGTATTTTTAACATGTTTGTAAGCTGCCTTGTATGCCCTTATCGGGAGAAAGGTGGGGTAAAAATTCTTTAAATATATAAATAAAATAAATAGTAGCACCCACCCTTTAGAACTCCTGGCTCCAAGGGAGCTGTTTGGCCCACCCTCTGTCCTGGCTTTTCACCATGGCGTTACTTTATTTTGTTTGTGTCAGCAGGCCTTTGATATGGACCTTGTATAATTTTTAATTCTGTCTCGGCTGGTTTTGGAATCAAGATTGAACAAAACGAGAGACACACACTACTGCTTTGAAGGCTGTAATAAGTTTAATGGAAAAGCACATTAAACAGCAGGGCTAGCACTTTACAGACAGCTAATACACCGGACAGCACATCCCAGCGAGGTTATCTCAGGGTGGAAGTCAGTCACTGGGAACCACATTGGAGCTGCTTAAGAAGTTTACATCACAGGGCAGCAGAAACTGTCAGGGCTGGCCCAACACTAAGGCCAACTGAGAAAATCGCCTCAGGAAGCAGGCTGCAGGGGCTGCCCGTTACCTACCTGCACTGCTGTTCCTCCTCCCACTTTTCGAATCCCGGTCGTGGGAGGAGGCGCGCTGGAGGCAGTGGTGGCATTGACACACCAAGGTGCCACGCAAGGGGAAGGGCACTGGCGTCGCTGGAGGTGGGGCGGAAAGCTAAGTTCTGCAGCTTTCCGCCCCACTGTTACTCTCCGGTACGAGGCGCCCCGCCCCCTTATTGTAGGAGCCCGTCAGCGGAGAGAAAGCAACGCGCAGGAGAGTCCCTGCGCGTTGCTTTCTCTCCGCTGACGGGCTCCTATGACGGGGGGCAGGGCGCCTCGTGCAGGAGAGTAACGGTGGGGCGGAAAGCTGCAGAACTTAGCTTTCTGCCCCACCTCCAGCGACGCCAGTGGGGAAGGGGCAGCATTTGGCATGCCAGCCTAGACCACATGACCAGGCTGACTACCCAACGCGCCCGTTCACAGGGCAGGCCCAGTATAGCCACCACTCCCCTCCCCACAGCCACTCAAAGTTGTAGTAGAAGGGTGTAGTAACATGAGAAGTAGAAGTAACATGTAGAAGTAACAGTAGACGTAACATGAGTACATGAGTACAGTAGAAGTAACATGAGGTTTACCATGTGCCGAGAGGCCACAGGCCTGCCTCGCCTTGCAACTACAGCCACCGCACGGAAAACTTTCAAGCTACTGCTGTTTTACTACTGGTTGCCATTATACCACCCTCGACAGCATACACGTTGGGTAGTCATGATTGTGGTTATTATACATCTAGCGGCTCCTGCTGGGGCTCTCATTTAAAAACAAAAACAAAAAACCCCAAAGGCGACCCCATAGAGCGATATGTCAGCAGGCACGCGTCAGCCGCGAATCGACGCTTCCCAACTGATGGAAGATTCAACAGGACTCAACGGCTTTGGGTCGTGCCCAATAAAACACAAGAAAACCCAGGCCCATAATTAGCAGTTCTATGTGCTGGCAGAGGTTTCTTAAGCCCAACCAACGGATGATATCTTAATTCTCGGAAACCTGGAGAACATTCCCCCCCCCCGCCCCCCGCCCCAGCGCGCAAGAGAATTCCAACATTCAACGTACGCTCCAGCTGCAAACCAAGGTTCATTTCACAGCTGAGCGTGACACTAACTGGGGGTTGAATGCATCACTGCAAAACCAGAGTGCTTCACTGCAAAATGAAACAGTTTGCTCTTGCTCCCAGACTCCAACCTCAGGGCTCTCACTAGGCCCCACTTAGCAGCTCCGCCCCCCAGCGAAGCCCTGCGTTCTACTTGAACGGCACTCCAAGAACCGCAGTCCTCCAGACACCAGCCCCTGCAGGCCACAGGGCCACTACAAGACCATACCAACTGGGTCCGCTGGTTCATCATCATGTACAAGGACTGTCCCATCCGCCTGGACACCCATCAGCTCTCTTGCTCCGTCTCAGCTGGCAGGTCGCAGACTCCAGTAAAGTTTAGCTCCTTATCGTTAACCGTGATGGAGTTAAGGCTGGGCCCAAGGGCCTCCAACGAGACAGCATGCGCCTGGAAACCGCCGCCGTCGTCACTCCCGTTCATGTGCGTCTCCAATTGTCTCAGCAACTGCTTTGGGTTCCTTTTGGCAAACGCCTCCAGCTCTGCAGAGACAAAGAAGCCTGAGATCTTGTACCAACACACTCTGAAAAAGCCGTTGCGCTCGGGCGCAAACGAGGATAGCCAGACGCACTGACATCTGGCTTGCTGGGGGGGAAAAAAAATCGCACTCTGTTTTAAACTTTATTTTTGTGCATTTGGGCGAGTGTTTCCTTGCTCAAACAAGACTGTTATTAGAAGGGGGGGGGGGAAATCAAACGATTCATCTTTTGAAGAGGCTGCAGTTGCAAACCATTCCCATTAACGTTATCACTGTCCACTTTCATCCTTGTTTCTCCGACAAGTTAAACGG
Organism: Plestiodon gilberti rubricaudatus; assembly: GCA_026170595.1. Lineage (NCBI taxonomy): Eukaryota > Metazoa > Chordata > Lepidosauria > Squamata > Scincidae > Plestiodon > Plestiodon gilberti. The sequence goes on from JANXHW010000012.1 coordinate 13,448,933, forward strand.
ACTGTGCTACCACAGGTACAGAGAGGGAGCAGGAAGAGAGGGGCCATAGTTCAGTGGATAAACACCTGTTTTCCACACCGGTGGTCCCTGGTCTAACCCCTGCCTGAAACCTTGCTGGTCAACATAGATAATAGACAGCTAGATGGACCAATGAGGCAGCTTCATGCGCTTAGCAGAAGCATCCATAGCTCAGTGTTAAGACCCCTGCTTTGCATGCAGAAGGTTCAATCCCTGGAATCTCCAGGTAGGGCTGGGAAAGATCCTCTGACTACAGAGCTGCTGCTGCCAGTCAGGGTTGACAATACTGACACAGGTGAGCCAATGGCCTGACTCAGTACAAGGCAGCTTCAACGTGAGAAGACCTTAGCAAGCGTCAGGAAGTTGTGCAGCAAGAAATGTCCACGTAGATCATAGGAAGCTGCCTTCTACAGAGTCCAGACCGTCTACCACAGTTGCCAACCCCAGCTGGCAGCAGCTCTACAGGGTTTTAGATAGGGGTCTTTCCCACCCCTACCTAGAGATGGTGAACTCAACTTACCAACTCTGCCAGGCCCAAGGGCCACCTAGGCAAGCATCCAATGGTCAACCAACCAGATGTCTCTGGGGAAACCCACACGCAGATGAAAGGAATAGCCCCTTCCCTGCTGTTTGGACCTGCGCATGTGCACACAGCAACTCTAACCCTGGAGTTTCAACTTATTCAAAACCAGAGTCCAAAGCCATTTAATGGGAGGAGAACAAGGGTCTTGGGCCAAAACGTGGCAAATAAAAGTCAAAAAGACACTGTGACCCCCAACACTGACACACACACACCCAGGCATATGTCCAATCACTGTAATCAGCCCTCCTATAATGAACGTGTATTTATTTATTTATTTTCCACATTTTTATACCGCCCTTCCTCCAAGGAGCTCAGAGTGGTGTACATATTTTCTCCCCTCCTTTTTGTCCTCACAACAACCCTGTGAGGTAGGTGGGGAAGGTCACCCAGGAAGCTTCATGGCTGAGCGGGGATTTGAACCTGGATCTTCCAGGTCTAGGTCCGACTCCCAAACCACTACACCATCCTGGCTCCAGGATGCAGTAGCCTTACATCAAGTCACACCATTTGCTCCCCTGGTATTGTACATGCTGGCAGACAAGGGTCCTAGACAAGGTTCTCCTAACTGGAGATGCCAGGGGTTGAATCGGGGCCTTTCTCCACGCAAAGCAGACATTCAGCCACTGAGCTACAACCCCAACAGCGATCACACTGGCATGCTGCGCTGTTTTCCCTCCCATCAACAGCATCAAACCAGCCTACCTTTTAAAACAAAACCAGAGTCCGAAATGGTCTTCTGCTGGGTCTTCCAGATGCCGAAGAGGCGCAAAAACACAGCCACGTACAAATCGTTCAGCACGGCAATGACTTGCTGCCTCCGATTGCACTCTCTGAACGAGACAAGCAGAGGTTATTCACTCACAGGGCCGCCTTCCAAAGATGGAAGTTCGATGAAGAGGAACCACGCCCGAGAGCTTACATTGCTGTTATTAAAAGAAATGTCTCTTGCAGGCTTGTGCAGTCACCGATTACATGTGCTGGACAAATGCATCACTTTTCATTTACTCCGACTTCAGCAAGAACTAGAACTTGTTTTTATTTACATGTGACATGTGACTACATTTTATTTACAATGTCTCTGCGAGGGATACATTCCTGCCCTCCTGCGGATACCGAAACCGTGGATAAAAGGGAACCCTATGCTTACTGTGACAGAGGAAGGAGAGAGAAGCACAGAGAGGGGGAGGAAAGGGGGGGGAGAGGAGGAGGGCAAACAAGCCAGGAGGGATAGCTTGAGGAAGGTTCCCTGCAGCCCTGTAGCTGTTGGCAGGGAGAAGATACTCTGCAGTCGGCCTGCTGATGTTCCCCAACCTGAGGGCAAATCAACAAGAGAGACAACCTTCACACACCCTCCTCTCCAATTCTGTCGCAAAATAAAACAGAGAGACTAAAAACAGGGGAACAGTGGGCATCTTTTTTTTTTTTTTTAACGGGGCACACAACCACTGGTGCAAGCAAGTCTCTTTTAAGCATTAACCCCTTTGTCACATGTGGTTTGGCTGCGAGAGATGGCAAGACAGGGGCAGCTCCGAGGTACCACTGTCCCCAGGAGCGGCGCCACAAGAGAGTTTTTCCAAACACGCCCAGAACTAACTCACCTGGAAAGGCGTTCTTCTCTCAGCACCTGGATGACGATACGAGTAATATTGACAGACATCACGCAGAAGGGGAAATTCTGCAAAAGAAGCAGAACGACGTCAGAAAAGTGATTTTCTGCTTCACCCGTTAACTCAATACGACATTTGCGAACAGGCCCCAAATCAAAATCCTACATATGGCAGTGGATCCAAGTGCACCAAATTCAGATGCCGAGATTTAAAGAACGGATTTTTTACTGATCTTTTAGAATCTACATCTAGATTCACTGAATCTAGATGTAGCGATTCAGGGAAAGGCTTAATGCACTAGATGTAGTGATTTAGTGAAAGGCTACAGCCCTGCCGAATCAGCAGGGCTGTAGCCTTCTTTTCCGGGTTGCGGCACGGGCAGGAGGACCCGCCCGCCCACCCGCAACCCGGAAAAAATCATTACCCGCGCACTCTGTCCCTGCCGATTCACTTATCTGAGAGGAACAAAAGTGCAACTTACCTCACACCATTCGCAGTCTATTCTCGGCTATCCACAGCCATTCTCAAGCTATCCGCGGTGGCCATTTTAAAGCTCTCTGCTGCTATTCTGAAACTATCCGCACCATTCTGAAGGTATTCTGAAGGGCTGGGGTCATCATGACAAAAGGGGTGCCAATTTGATCTCCCCCCCAACCCCATTTTCCCATAGGGAACAATGATTCGGTATCCGCAGATTCGATATCTGCTGGGTTATCCAGGAACCTAAACCCCACCCCGGATAGCGAGAATTGACTGTATACTTTTTTCCTATCGTAGCAAAACAGTTGATGGGGGAGAATTTTCATTGTGAGACCAGTGCTGAAAGAAAACGTTAACACACACATACACACACACACACTTCACAGGCCAGATCTAGAGTCACAAACCCCACAGTTGCACAAATTGTAAAAAGATTGAGATGCATTCACACATCTCTGGCACACGTCTAAGTTTGGCACTAGCAAGGGATTAGGATCGCAGGGTTCTCTTTCCTGTTGGTTTGCAATAACAAGTAAGAAGAAATCCCAAGCTAGAGGAAAAAAAAAAAAGAGGGAGCCAACCTGTATTTCATGATGAGAGAGCTTGAAAATCTCTCGTGCTATAGGCAATATCCGAGAGTCCATTACAAAATATAAGGTTTGCATTAATCCCAACAATCCAGTCCCACGGAGGTCGGTGCCAGGATCCATCCCTTCAGGGAAAACACACACAGAAACTCTTAAGCAAAGCTATTAAGCGCACAGGTCATATTTGTGAATTATTGCAGAGATAACACTACATCAGAGGTCTGTTAACAGTCAAGTCAAGCACCCAAAAGGAATGCGTCCTGATGAAAGTTTACGTGCTACTTCTCACAAGCACTTATAGAATCACAAATAGAATACTTCCTCCCCTTACATCATCACGTTCTCCTGTCTTCCAAGAATCTGGTGCCCAGAACTGCCAAGTGGAATTTTCTGGCCTGCATTTGGTTGAGATGAGCACAAGATGTGCAAAAAACTCTCCCTCCCGCCCAAGTCAAAGGGTTCAATAATAAACCATAATAAAGGAGCTCCTTACAAATCATGCCTATTGAGAAACAGTGGCCATTTGAGGAAGCTGGAAAACAGTTACCGCCGATACGGATATCCAGGGCTCATACGCTTAAAGCTATTCTTGCTAGATGCTTAAGTAAAGTGCTCTTTGGAGGGTAAGAAAGAGATGCATGTGGATCGATTTACGCTTCCGCTGCAATTTGCAAAAGGGGAAGTGGTGCATCTCTCCCTGCAAGGGCAAAACGTGAGAGCCAGTTGCAAGCAACTCAAAAATCTGCCTAGAGGAAAGATGCGCGCTTGCTTTCCCCAGGTCACAACAGAAACCCCAAATCAGCAAGAAAGGATCGCTCCAGCATCCTTATTTGTGGAAAAGCCCCAAGCCTCCACAAAGCTTCAAAAGATTAGCCCCATCCGCTCCGCAAATCTGGTTCCTCACAGTTCACAAATGCTGGAGGGGGGGGGGCTCAGACTCTGGGTCAGTACATTACAAGGCCAACCGAGGTGGTTGCCTCAGGTGGCAAATTGGTGGGGGCACCCGCCTGCACTGCTCCGCCCACTCCCCGGATTGGAAAAGGAAGTGCAAGAGGAAGCGAGGAGGATAAGAAAATGAGGGGCTAGAGCAGTGGTTCCCAAACTTTTTTGACTCGCGGCTCCCTTGACCTCCCTCACCGTTAGCCGTGACTCCCCATTACAGTGCATGGAAGAAACAGGCACTCTTTACATGCTCAGAGGCACCCTTTCTTATATGTATGTGTATATGTATATGTATATTCCCAAAACGAGCCCTAAAGTGGATTTTCCATGCTTTATGCTGAGCAGCAGCTAAGCCAGGAGTGCGCAGGGTGGGGTTGGGATGCTGCCCTCCCTCCATTGGCAGGCCTGGGTAGAGGGCACTGATGTTGTCTGTGTTAGTCCTATTCATGGCAAGAGAAACATCAAAGCATGGGAGGGAAGCATTGGTCATGCCTCACCCCAGTTGCATGAGAAAGAGAGAGAAAGCTAGCTCCTTTTGGTAGCATCTTTGCAAGATGAAAAACAGATTCTTATACTGCCTGGCAGTTTCCGGGGGTGGGGTGGGGTTGTCCCAGCAACTAGAGTGGGGAACTAACTTAGAGGTGGGTCAGAAAGGAAGAAGGAGAGAAATCCTAATAATTAATCAAGCAAACTAAACATAGAAATCAAAGACTGTAAGTAAAGCAGAACCTGCTCTGCACCATTTTCAATTGCAGTTCTTGCATTTGTTTTGTGTTTATTAAAAACATTCAACAGAAAGAAAATACTTTACTTGCAAACCTGCAATGTCTGAATGAAACCTGAATGAAAATACCTTATCTGCAAACATACGAGAGAGACAACCTCGCTGTCTCCAGCTCTCTCGCACTTAATGACTTGTTAATCTTCTTTAACATAAGATAAGGGCTTCGCTCACGCTGTGGTTAAAAACAAGACGTGGAAACAAACCTGAAGTGTTTTGAAATTAACTTTGAGTAACCCGATGTGAAAAGGCAGCTTTTCCGGACCTTTCTTTTTGCTCTCTCTCTCTCTCTTGCAAGCAAGAATATGTGTTAATTAAAAGATTAACGCGATGCCCCTGGCTGATGACGCACTTGGGAGTCACTTAGAGAACCTCTGGGCTAGAGTGTCTCTGACAGTCTAGCCCACCGTTCTCATCTGCTCCACACTTCCACTTACGCGTCACTCATCTCTGTCTTTTCCAATCAAAGGAACAGGAGGAGTAAAGGCTGGCACATCACCAGGTAAGGGGGAAGGAGCAGCATTTGGCATGCCACCTCAGGTACCAGGAGGACATGGGCTGGCCCTGCCCAGGCGGCACCAATCCTCTACCCAATCCCATGCCTGACAGAAAGAGGATGGGCTGTGGACAGGCTGCAGTGTTGACTGAGATTATCCGGGGTGGGTCATTCCCACTTTCCCCCACTGATTTCAAGCAATGCAAACACAAAAGCCAATGAACGAATGAAGAGTACGTCACCCTCACTACCAGTCTTGTTCCGCCATTTGCTCCTTCCTACCTTGAAATCCCAGCTCTTCCCAATGGGCTCCATAGCGGGCACAGTCAAATCGGGAGCCCGTTAATTTCTTGTAGACCGTTTGCAGGATTCTCATATGCACCTTTTCGTTATTATCCAAGCCACCTGTGCAGGGAAATGCCAGTTACCTTCTCGATACACATGAGGAGGGCAACACAGGTCGTCGGCAGAGCCTGCGCTGGGAACGGGGAAGGCCCCAGTTCAATCTTCTACACATCGGAAGGCGGAGAAAGACTCAGCCCCAGTCCGTCCCGAGATGCTGCTGGTCAGAATAGCATCTATTCAGAGTAGACAGTACAAGGTGTGATGGACTAACAGGGCAAGCTATGCATGCCTACTCAGAAGTAAACCCCAGTGAGCTCAATGGGATTTACTCCCATGTAAGTGAGCACATGACTGCAGCCTAAAGGTCCAATATAAAGGGAGCTCCCTGCATCTTTATATCCTCACAATGTCCCTGGCTGAACACATGGGCAAAATAAAGGTTTTCAAGCAGAGGCTGGCTGGCTGCATCTCAGGGATGCCTGTAGCAGCTGCCTGTACCGAAAGGGGGTTGGACTAGATAACCTCCGAGACCCCTTCCGACTCATAACATTCTGGGATTCGACGCAGGTTGTAATTAGAATACCAGTTGATGATACAGGCACCAGGGAGATGTTTGCCTCCATCACAGGAAGCGATACTCACACTGGGCTATCGCCAGGGCTAAGTCCCTCTCGCTTTGCAGCTGTTGGTGGAGGCGGGGAGGACCAAAAAAGAAGTGGGCGATGGCAGCCAGCCCTCTTCTTCGTACTGTGGGCTGAATCTTTTTCTGGAACAAGGAAAAAGACACATTACGACAACGGGAGCAGAGGCATCTGGGAAAGGGCTCCCTAGCAACGTTACCGCGGATATGGCAACGCAGCCCAAACCGCTGGGGCAACGACAAGACGACCCAATGCATAGGAGAAGGGAGGACAATGGTCTCGGGATGTTTGCCGGAGTCAAAAATTCCCTTTGAAGGGGATTTAAATCCCCTTTATGTCCTGGGGCCTCCCGTTCTCGCTGCACCGGTGGTGTAAGTTGGATAGGATTGCGCTGTTAATAACATCAGGAAACTTGTCCCCAGAAACATGTGGAAACATGAGTGTCTTGTATAGAACTGGATAAGGAGATCAGCCAGGGAAAAACAAGCATGGAGATGTCCGGATGAGAAAGAACTGGCTAAGGAAGTAGTTAAAAAAGCAAACAAACAACGAAGGGCAATCAGAATGCAGGGAGATGAAGCTGAGATCTTGCCACCTGCGAAGAAACTGTCCTGAACTGCACATATATAAAACGCTGCAGGGAAGCAGACTATTGCAAGCCAAGATGGGTTGGCTTCTAGCCCTACAGACAGGCCAAATGCAAGTTGCATCTATGAACGAGGGCAGGAAAAACACTGCACTTACCAGGGTCCGAAACTTCTCCTACTATGGTTATATTATGGTCTGGAATTCAAGTTCTGTATATTCTGGCTTACTGGTGTGGAAATATTTGTGACTCACCCCCCTTGCTATGCCTGAAGCAGATTGAGGGGTACCTGTTCTTTAGCCAAAGGGCACCCTCAGATTATTGGGGTGATGGGCTGTGGGGGGGGGGAGACACAGACGAGGAACAGCTCGTTAATGCAATTTAAGTGACTGGCTCCAGCAATTCTGGCTCTCTCCAATGAAACAGAAGGAAGACTATTCACCTAGGAAGCCTTTTGTGGTCCAAACAGATCCTGTCAACACAGCATTTTGACTGCCTGAAATATTTAAGTAGGACGACTGTTACATCGATCCTCGCTGGCACTTACGTACCCTGCAGCTGGAAAGATCTGCTGTTTGGAAAAACTGCAGCGCTTCATTGAATGAGATTAAGGGGATGGGCCCAGGAGGTTTTTCCAGAATTCCTATAATAGAGGTAAATAAAAAAAATAGAGAAAGCATTTTATTGTTTTGCTAATTCTCTTTTATGGCACCTTTCCATCCACTGGAGGTACAAGGCAGCTTACTGCCATTAGAGGCATACAAAGTTTTTTTAAAAAATTACGGTATCAACGCAACGTATTTTTAAAAGTACGTCATTGGTCCTGGTGGTGTTAATTTATTTCTAAATGATGTTGAGATATTTATTTATTTCTAAATGATGTTGAGATCTTGTGTGTGTGTCTATATCTATATCCATATACAAGACTGTCTCTCTAGCCTGTGCATATTTCCCCCTCCTAAGCTTTCACACTGAGCTGCAGTGAATTTTCCACATTCTCAGGCTTCCAGACAACATACTGGCAAGAGGTAATTTACGTAACTTATTCAAGAGAAGGAGCTGTTTTTCCACATTTCTATACTGCCCTTCCTCCACGGAGCTCAGAGCACCATACATCAGTCCTCCCCTCTTTTTACCATCACAACAACCTTGTGAGGTAGTCTAAGTTGAGAGATGGCATCCGATCCAGTAAGCTTCGTGGCTGACAGGGGATTTGAACTCAGATCTTCCTGGCCCAAGGCCAACCCTCTAACCACTATCCCACACTGGCTCTCCAAAACAATTACTCAGTAGTATGGGTAACTTATAGTGAAAGCGCTTTAGCCCAGAAGTGCTATACTGCAACATATTCATCATTTCCCCGTTATTTGATCTGGTTTATTCGATGCCCCCCCCCCCAGCTTGCCATACAAATTCATCAAGTCCAGACTGCATCATCACTGTGGTTCTTTCCATACCTCCTGGATGGACGTTTTCAACAGCCTCCCACTCTTCCCGAGCTCGTAGCACCGCTTCACTAATATCTGGCAACAGAGAAAGAGAAGGGTGTAAGGGAAGAGGCGAAACAGCCCCGCTGCTAAACTTTAGTACCACGTCAAAAACTGCAGAAGGCTCCTGAAAGCACAGGTGGCAGGAATCACCTGGTCACCAAAGGCGAACAGGGGTTCTATCGGGGGGGGGGGGGAGCAGCAGCTTCAACAGCACTTATGGTTTGTGGAACTCCTTGCCACAGGAGGTGGTGATGGCACCTGGCCTGGATGCCTTTAAAAGGGAATTGGACAGATTTATGGAGGAAAAGTCCATCACACCTTACAAGCCATGATGGGGATAAGCAACTTCCTGGTTGTAGGAGTAGGTTTTCTCTGTGCCAGATGCAAGGGAGTGGCGACAGGATACAAGTGTCTTGTGCTCCCTGAGGCATCTGGTGGGGCCACTGTGTGATACAGGAAGCTGGACTAGATGGGCCTTTGGCTTGATCCAGCAGGGCTCTTCTTATGTTCACTTAAAATGCCAATAATATTCCCGCCAGCTGGTTACTCCCAAGCAAGTTGATGTGTCCTGATGAAAGGATGATTTTTTTTCTCTCTAGAATGCACCAGGAACTGACTCCGTGACACATCGCAGGGTTCTTTCCTGATGCAATTTACTAAAATAAAGGCACCTTTCAAAGTGGTGCTCCTCTTATATTTAGCAAGGGGAGAGCAATTGCCCCTCTTCCCCCCAGCACGGCATCTTTTCCAGCGGCTCTTGCAGGTGTCTCTTCTGCATCTCTTTTTAGACTGTGAGCCCTTTGGGGACAGGGAGCCACTGATTGATTGGTTTTGCTATGTAAACCGCTTTGTGAACTACTTTCTGTTGAAAAGCGGTATATAAATATACTTAATATAATAAAATAATACTAATACTACTAATACACACAACTGGCTCTGTGTCGTACATGCGCAGTGCAGAGTATGTTCCAGAATTCCAGGGCACTAACTTAGAGAAAGAGCTGAGCAGATTCTATATCTGTGTTCAAATGTACCTTCAGAGAGGACCAGGGACGTGGTTTTTCCGTGGGGGGACGGGGGGGGGGGGGGGAGTAAGTGCTGCTTTCCTCACCTTTGCTCACAAACCATCACAAGGATAACACAATCATCATCACCCCCCTGGTAATAATATCAGGTTTTACTGGATTGTATCCAAGATACACTACTACTATTTTTTTTTTAAAGGCCACGGGAACTCAATAAGGAATGGATCGTTCTCGATAAGCAAACCAGAAGATCCACAATGAATTTCCTCAGTGGGCTCCATAGGAGAAAGGACCCTGAGGCCGCCAAATCAGCAGCTGTAGCATCTTTGGGACCAATCCTATCCAACTTTCCAGCACTGATGCAGCAGAGCCAATGGGGCATGCGGGGGGCAGGTCACAGAGGCCTCCTCCAGATAAGGGAACGTTTGCTCCCTTACCTTGGGGCTGCATTGCAGCTGCATTGGCACTGGAAAGTTGGATAGAATTGGTCCTTTAGTCTCCTACAACAGTGGCCCCCAACCTTTCCGGCGTCAGGGACTGGTATCCGTCTCGAATTTCTTCCCACAGACCGGGGGGGGGGGCACCGGCGCCACGCCTCCACGTGACCCGGGCGTGATGTCAGCTGCGTGCACCCAGCGCGGCTCCAATCACACACACAACCCCGCCAGTTCAGTTACTCTTTTGGAGCGGTTTGAGCTCCCGGGAGGGCCGAAAACCAAGAAGGCGGAGGCGACGCATTGCGAAGGCAAGTACGCCCCTTCGCCACCCCAACCCCAACGCTACTGCCTCCCACGGCTCGGCCCATGGCCCGGTCCCGAACGGGCCACGGACCGGTACCAGGCCACGGCCCGGTGGTTGGGGACCCCTGTCCTACAACATGAGAAAAATGACAGAATTCAAAGGGACTAGAAACTTACCTGCTTCTCTGCATCCATTGGCTGTGGCCGACAGCGACTGAAGGAGCCCGTTCTGCTTCAAGGCAGAAATCTAAAAGAAGGACAAGTCACCAGGATGCAAAACGGCGCTCAAACCCACAGCAATCTTTCTGCATTGGCATTAAAGCTTCTGCATTGGAGCACCTTTGGGTTGAGATACAAATTATTTGGCAACGTGGGTGCCCACAAGCTTCAATGTACAGGCTGCTTTGGAGGTGAAGACGTCCTTTCGGCAGATTTTCATGAAGGCAACTAAATGATAATAGAGGCAGCTAGGAATGCATACCCTTGTGCAGCAGGTGTCTGTTTCGGTATGGAAAACTGCCTCCTACTGAGTCAGGCCACTGGTCCAGCAAAGTCAGTACTGTCAACACAAACCGGCAGCGGCTCTCCACGGTTTCAGACAGACATTTTCTGCCCTATCTGGAGATGCCAGGGATCGAACCTGGGACCTTCTGCAACCCTTGATTGGTTAGAGAACAACAACTGGGATACTCACATGTGCCAATTTGAAGGCTGCTAGGGACACATTTTGCTCTTCATACTGGCAGTCGTTGGTGTTGCGTTGGTTCATACCCTAGTAGAAACAATGAAATCAGAGTTCACCGGGGAATGCATTACCACCTTCACGTCCCAAAGGCACCCAGGTTTCTATGAGGTTAGCAGAGAACATGGCTAGGTGCCCGCAGAGTTAGAGAGAGAGAGAGAGTTTTGCAAGTCATCTGCAAGAAAGGAAACAATTTCTCTAAAACAGCACACGGTTTTGTAACCTCTTCAAGACAAACGTTTTGATTTCAGCATCAACTTTTCACCCGCTAGGGGACTCAAAGGGGTTTACCATGGCAAACAAGTCAAACGTCTAAAAAACAACAAACATCGACAGCAGCCAAAGGAGAGGAAAAAAAAACACCTCTACAAAAACATCCACAGAATAATCAACAGCTAGTCATATGGGACATCTGTGTCTTACAACTGATACAACAAGACTGCAGGCCATGAAATAAATTGGCCAGTCTTTTAGGGGCTTACAAGATTCTGGGCTGTCAGGATTGCAAAGAGGCTCACAGCTGGGAAAACTGCAGGCTGAGTGTAAACCATGCAGCCGACAGGAATGTAAATCACTATCTGAGCACAGAACTTTCTTACGCAAGGATCGCCTTCCCCCAGAGATCGCTCCTACCAAAGCCAGCTGCTCTGTGCACCGGAACTGAGTGGCTTTCCCCACAGTTGTTCCGGGGGCGAAAGACAGACTTCATCAGGTACCACCGCCTCCTGAACTCGTCGCTCAGCTCCTTCCGCACCTCCTCGCCCGGCATGTGCCTTTTTGGAAGGGCTGAGCTCCTGCACAGCCACACCATGCTGCCGGGGCAGCCCTGCCCCAACTATCTCCACTTCTGAAGGGTCAGGTCAGAGAGAGGAGTGCCCCACATGGTCAGCATGCCCATAGCACCAACCGCCTGCCCTACAATGAAGTACCAATACGGGCACTCATACCTTTGGCAGAAAAGCACGGGCACAAACAGATCCGCTTAAATGACAGTAGCTTCTGAATATCTGGGGAGGGAGGGGACCAGAGAGGGGATGAGGGGCTTATGCATGTGTGCATAAAGACAACACTCAAGCAAATGTGCTTCAACAGCAGTCCAGGGTCACCTTCCCATATTACAGATATCGGAGCCCAGGCTCAGTCTAACAACACCTCAGTCGGTTCACAGCTGAAGCAAGATTTGAACTCTGGACTTCCCAGCTTACAGTGCATGGGAGCTCTCACACACCTGGGTGACCTTGGGCCAGTCACTATCTCTCAGCCCCACCTACCTCACAGGGTTGTTGTGAGGACAAAAAGGAGGGGAGGAAATATGTACACCACTCTGAGCTCCTTGGAGGAAGGGTGGTATAAACATGTGAAATAAAATAAAATGTGCATAGGACTGGGCTGCCGGTCTTGCAGACTGGGTCTTACTGGTGGCACCTGTGCATGCAGTTTGAAACAAGAACAGAATTTATTCCTAAAACTGCCCTGCTGACCATTCTCTTTCCATCCATTGCCAGCCAGCTGTCACAGCTGTCACATTCAAGAGCAACGTCCAGAGAAGCCTGCATGCATGAGACTCGAACGCTTATCCCAGTCTTAAGCTGCCAACTTTTTCTTTTCTGCCAGGGTCCTCTGAACTTTTAACAGCCACAAACAGGCAGGAGGAATCAGCAGGTGCCAGCCTGTGATCCAGAGACCCACATCAGATCTTTAAATCCTCCCGTTGGAGCAAGGGATCTGGCGGCGGCTGCAGTGCTTCTCTTGCCCATTCCTACCCTTAACCCTGTCATCTGGCACTGTCAGATGTGCAGCAGCACAACAAGCAGGAGAAAAGGGAGCGGGGGCAGCCCAACATTCTGGTGGGAGAAGCGGCAGTTGCAGTGGGGAACGTAAAGAGGCGCGCACATTTTCCAGGCTGCGTCCTGGCAACTCTCCATGAAGCCATGACTTAAATCAAGCAGCTGCCTCCTCCTGTTGCCTTCTGCCTGTTATACAGCTGTTAAGCAGGCACTTTGCAGGAGTTCATGCAACCTCCAGCTTTAGGGGCAGTATACCTCAGAATATCAGCTGGAGGAGAGCAAGGATGGGCTTGTCTCCTGTTTGGGGGCTTCCCAGAGTCCAGTGCAGGAAACAGGACGCTGGACTAGATGAGCCTTGGGCCTGACCCAGCAGGGCTCTTCTTTACGTCTCTCTAAAGAATATGTACTACTATACATAAACGCAGCTCACTAGGACAGGAGCCTTTCAGGGGGGAAAGTTGGCCACCTCTAGGTCAACCTGAACCTGGCAATTATAGGGGTCCAGTTAGAATCCCCACCTCCTGGCTGCCACAAAGCCCCTCCCACTATGCCCCCCCCAATAAGAGGCCCCACTTTGGCTTTCCTTTCCTCTCCCCTCCCACCACTAGTTACAGAGCTTCCCCCCCCTGCAGCTGCAGTATGTAGGGGGGGGGGCTTTTATAACTGGCAGTTGCATGCACACACGGCACGCCCCCTTCTGCCCCTTGAACGTACAGCTTATACACGTGTATATACTATTCACACGTCACGCCCCCCTTCTACCCCACCGAGCGCCCCAGTACCCTTCCCCTCCTCTCCCCCCTCCCGGTAACGCACCCAAGGAGGCGTCATCGCCGACAAGCCGGACCGTGCAACGGAAATTTCCCCCCTCCGGTGTTTTTTTCCCCTCCAATCTCTGTTCTGTTGCAAAAGCACACCCCCACCCACAAACACACACACACACACTGCAACACCCACAGACAAAGAAGCGCATGCGCCCGACCCTTTGCACGCTGGGAGTTGTAGTTTCGGCCGCCTGCAGCGTGAACGTGCTCACCCTTCTGCCTACGTTCATAAACACAGCGCGCGCCTAAGCGCGAATTCCGGGTGTTGAGTCGACTCTCACTAGTCTGCACCCTGCTATTAAACAAGGGTGACCAGATGCAATGGAGGACAAAGTGCCTATACCTTTTAAACATTGTATAGAAGAAGGGATTTTGGCAGGTGCAGCTTTTTGCACCCTTCCACAATGAACTGTACCTGCCAAGAGTCCCTCTTCTGTACAGTGGTTAAAGGTATAGGCACTTTGTCCTCCATTGTATCTGGTCAGGTCACCCTATTATTAAGCTCGTCTCGTGTTCCGGGAAATGGGGTGCAAAGGCCTCGAAGCAGGTTTACGGGGAAGCAAGTCCTAGACCTAGTGAGTCGCACTTATCCCGCAGAGAAGCATTGCATAGGAATAAATCCACCACCGGGAGGAGCCTAGGCCAGACTGGACTGACACCCCCCCCCCCCCCATCAATAAGAGTCTATCTTATTGACAGGCTAAGCAAGACAGGGCTTCTATGAAATAATAATAATTTTTAAAATATTTGTGAACTACTTTTTGCAGAAAAGCGGTACTGTAATATCAATAATATTAATTATTATTCATAACGTACTTCTTCTGGGCATGTGCAAAGTGTCCCTCCGTCGCTACTGGACAAAGGCAGGTCTGGAATGAGGTGGGGGGGGGGTACCAAACCACGACCCTACGGACGGCACACAGGTTTAAGGGGCTTGCGCTGGCTAAGCAACCCTTTCTATCTGGTTCCGTTTATACGGATCAGCCGTTTAGGTAACTCTGCACCGGGTGTAAAGGCTGCGCTGCGCTCCACAAGAGATGTGCCTGGAAACAGGGTGACCGGATACAATGGAGGGCAAAGTGCCTATACCTTAACCATTGTAGAAAAGAGGGAATTTGGGCAGGTGCAGTTCATCATGGAAAGGGTGCAAAAAGCTGCACCTGCCAAAATTCCCTCTTCTCTACAATGGTTAAACTTAAAGGTATAGCCTACTAGGCACTCTGCCCTCCATTGCATCTGGTCACCCTGGCCGGGAAAGCAATTCTGAGGAATCATGCCTAGTATCGGGCTGTGCATCCCACATTAACCCGAGGAAAGAGTTTGGGCGTTTTAAGCGCACCGGGGGGGGGGGGGGCATTTGCAAAACCCGCTTCAAGTCTTGCTTTTACCTCGCCACCTCCAGCCACGCGGCGTCACACGACTGCCCCCGAGTGGCTGCAGAAGAAATCGACACCACGCTTTTGCTACGGTTAGAACTGGGTCACTGCAAGACTGTACAGTACTTACCAGAGGAGACTTTGAATCAGAGCGGGAACTCGTCGTCCTACTATCCCTCGTCCACACGCCAGAGAAACCCCGGAACGGATATTGTTCATGCATGCTTATTCTTTTAACATTCTATCTCTCCCGCCTTTCCCTTCTGATCAGTAGTGGCCCAGGCTTACAGTCCATCTCTAAACAAACAAAAGGCCCCGGTTCCGTTTGTGAAATCATCATAGACAGCGTCCGTGGTGGGGAGACAATGCTTTTTGCAACACGTGCGTTGCGGGCGGGGCAGCTGTTCCAGGTTGTCTGGAACAGGTGCCTAGTGACGTCTGCGTCCAGTTAACCCCTTCGGGGCAGAGTCCGCACCCCACCACCACCCCACCCCACACACACACAGCCTGGGTTCAAGGGAGGCTGATATGATCTGAGACCCCGGAAAATCCTGTGATACAGTATTGTGTAACTGATGTACAAATTCTTCCTATTTTTCACACTACTTTTTTTAGGTTTCAAGCTGCTCAGGAATGTATAAAGGTGCCTAGTTGTATCAGGTTTTGACCCCAGTAGTGGCAGCGACTCTTCAGGGTTTCAACAGAGGTTTTTCCCAGCTCTACCGGGAGATTGAACCCAGGAATGTTTGCACGCAAAGCAGGTACTAATCTCGAACTACAGCCCGCCCTAGGGTTAGTCTGAACTGTTGTTTGTAACCTAAATAATGGCATTTCACCTGCATGACATAAAATGCATTTCAATGATTGTTTTTCTCTGGGCCAAACAAGCCTTGCTCTGTCTTAACCTGAAAGCAAAAGCTAAAGTTGGCTATCCTTGACCTTGAAGGATATGCGATTGAAATAAAGGGGGCGGGTATGTCACATGTTTAGAGGCCAGTGGGTGGCGCAGTGGGTTAAACCGCTGAACCATGAGCTGTCGATCGAAAGGTGAGCTCTCGTTGCTTGGCCAGCTCCTGCCAACCTAGCAGTTCCAAAGCATGTTAATGCGAGTAGATGAATAGGTACCGCTTGCGGGAAGGTAAACCGCTCCGTGTTCCACGTGCTGCGGCAAGGAGAGTCATGCCGGCCACATGACCACGGAGGCGTCTTCGGACAACGCTGGCTCTTCGGCTTTGAAGTGGGGATGAGCACCACACCCTAGAGTCGCACATGACTGGACTTAATTGTCAGGGCTCACCTTTACCTTTTTTTATGTCACATGTTTACTATACATAAATCACCCTGGAGCACAATGATTATTATTTTTTGCTTGTCCAGTTAGTTGTGACCTGATCCACAGTAACTCAAGCTCTGAGCGTATGACTTGACTTTGGTTAGGTCATGACCGGGTGTGTGGGGTGTGAACCGGATATTTGTCTTATCATCATTGTCGCCGTCGGAGTTTTATAACCTCACTTCGTTCACTTTCTCTTCTGCCCCGTGATTTCCCGACAAGAAAAAGGAAGGTTGGGGAATTATTGCAGCGATCATGTGCTCTTGTTTCTTGCTTCATTCCAAATGCTTCCGCTGGGGTTCTGGGTGTGAAAAGCAAACCAAGCATCTTTTTTTACAGCGAACCTGGCAACCGCTCCCTCTCCCACCTATCAAGTAGCCCCTGGAAAGGGGGGGGGGGAAGGCCCATGCAAATGTAACTTGAGAAGGGCTTGCAAAACAGGCTTCAGTTTCCACTACCAACAGTGGCCAAACTACCGGTACTTTCTCCTGAGTCACATCCCTGACCCCTCCAGCGCAGTATTGTCAAAATTAACTGGTACCACCAACTCCCCAGGGATCTCTCCGAGCCCTACCTTACAGATGTCAGAAATTGAATCTGGAACCTTGTACATAACAAACCAGGAGCTATGGCCCCATCCTTGAAATAATTCACCTCCAGCCAATATATAAATATATATATATATATATAGGTATCGCTTGCGGGAAGGTAAACAGCGCTCCGTGTTCCAGCCGCACGCTACGCGCTGCGGCAAGGAGAGTCATGCCGGCCACATGACCACGGAGGCGTCTTTGGACAACGCTGGCTCTTCGGCTTTGAAGTGGGGATGAGCACCACACCCTAGAGTCGGACACGACTGGACACGACTGGTCAGGGGTCACCTTTACCTTAACTAAAGCAAATATGACAGACACACCATAAACCACCAGTGCTCTTTCCTTCAAAGGAAGCCAGAAGGTGGGTACCACTCTGCTGCTGGACTAGCTCAGGGAATTGGAGCACATGCATCATGGTATCGTCCACAGGGCCGGCCCGCTGATAAGGCCTAGTGAAGCAGCCGCCTCAGGCAGCAGATTGGTAGGAGGTGGCGGATTGGCAAGGAGATTCCAAAAGACAGAGGCCAAGACTGCAGAAGTGGTGGTTTAGGCAGGGTATATCTACGTAAAATATACGTCTTTGTAAAATATACAGGCAGGAGGTGTGGTCTGGAGGTTGAGCTGTCACCCTGCCTGTAGAAGCTAAGCAGGATTGGCCTGGGTCTCACCTTGGAAGGGCAACCGGAAGCTGTGGAGCGTGTGGAATGTGGAGGAGTCCGCTGGCAAGAAGCTGCACTGCGGAAGGAAACATCTGGAGAAATCGCGGGTTCTAGGAGTTTCTCTCATAGAACAATACTATTTTTAAAAAACCATTTGAAAATGGTGTTTATGATTAGCCTGCCTATGTAAACTGCCTTGAGTCTGTGAGAAAGGGGGTGTATAAATCATAAATAAAATAAAATGTGTGGACAGGCCCTGGGTGTCAGACTAGTCATTTTCTTGGTGAGGACTGACGATGGGAGCTTATAACTGGCACGTTTTCTCATAAAAAGGTAAAGGTATCCCCTGACAATTAAGTCCAGTCGTGTCTGACTCTAGGGTGTGGTGCTCATCCCCATTTCAAAGCCAAAGAGCCAGCGTTGTCCGAATACGCCTCCGTGGTCATGTGGCCGGCATGACTCTCCTTGCCGCAGCGCGTAGCATGCGGCTGGAACACAGAGCGCTGTTTACCTTTCCGCAAGCGGTACCTATTTATCTACTCGCATTAACATGCTTTGGAACTGCTAGGTTGGCAGGAGCTGGCCAAGCAACGAGCGTTTTCTCATACCTGTTCCCTAATCAAGCAGGATATGAAATTCTCTTTACAATTGCCCCACCCTCGGCAATCTGAGTCACAACCTAGATTAACAGGACAAAGATTACATATGGCATGTCAGCTGCCTTTAAAAGCTCAGCTCGCAGCAGGCACAGAACGGCGGAGACGTTGCCAGCATGTCGTGCCCGAAAAAGAGCCGAGCTCTTGTCATTGTCAATTATGACTTCTATAGGAGCACATCCCAGAACCTCTCACCTAGGCCGGGGGCTGTGAAGGAGGCGAAGAGGCTCTGCAAAACATTGTCTGATTGCAATTATGAGGTGCGGTTGTGCTATGACTTGACAGCGAAGGAAATAGAAGACGCTTATGAGAAAGGTATGAGCTGCCGGGCTTTGCCTCCGGGTTGTCCTCTCTTTGGGCTGTGGGTGAACATAGCAGATTGGAGGGGGCTGAGTCACGGGCTGCATGTGAGGCTAAGTCTACACATGTGGTCTTTGGGATTTGCCATCAGGGATGACTCCAGGACTGAGAGATCCTTGGAACTCCTTGCCACAGGATGTGGTAATGGCACCTGGCCTAGATGCCTTTAAAAGGGGATTGGATAGATTAAAGGAGGAAAAGTCCATCACAAGTTACAAGCCATAAACAACCTCCTGGGTTTAGTAGTAGGTTTGCTCTGTATGCCAGGTGCAAGGGAGTGGCAACAGGGTCTCTTGTCTTGTGTGCTCCCTGAGGCACCTGGTGGGGCCACTGTGAGATACAGGAAGCTGGACTAGATGGGCCTTTGGCCTGATCCAGCAGGGCTTATGCTCTTATGGCAGCCTGCCCTCCATGGACCCCTCCTATATGGGTGAGCCCCAAAGAGTCACCCCACTGCCACCACACAAAGGTTATGGGCACAGAGATTATAAACACACACACACACACACACACACACACACACACACACACACACACAGAGCTTTTCAACAGGTATCGTTCACAAAGCAGTTTACGTAGTAAACTACATCAAGAAATGGTTCCCTGTCCCCAAAGACCTTACAATCTAAATAAATAAATACAGAAACCAGCCACAGCCACTGGAAAAAGATGCCATACTGGGGTAAAGAGGGACAGCTGCTCTCCCCCTGCTAAATAGAAGAGGACACGACTTTGAAAGGTGCCTCTTTGCCCAGTTAGCAAGGAAGTGGTCTTTGGGATTTGCCCTGAACCTGGGGCAGATGATGCCCAGTGATGCAGTAAAATGAGGCAGTAGAATGGACTGTACCACTTTGAACTGCAGGTAATTTTGTTTAATTACCATGAAATACTCCCAAATCCCAGTACTGTCTCTTCCTTGCAAATAAAAACCTAGCACATCAGGTTTCCGTTTAGCCTTTGCTCACTGGGCTGATTCACTATTTGTGTAGAGCAGGGGTGGCCAACCTTTCAACATGAATGCTCCTGGGCCTTTCATGGTTGTATACTAGGTGAGGGCATTTCAGCAGCTGCTTTAGCAGCACCATCAGCAATTGCAGCTGCCAAGATTCTGTCTTCTACACCAGGGGTCCCCAACCACCGGTCCGGGACCGGGCCGTGGCCCGTTCGGGACCGGGCCGCAGCGTTGTGTCGGGGTTGGGGCGGTGGGCCCCAGGGCGGGGGCCAGACATGGCGGCGAACTTACCTGCGCGATGCATCGCCTCCGTTTCGGCCCTCTCACCCGCCCTGGAGCTGGAACGGCTCCGAAATAGCACCTAAACCGGCAGTGTGTGTGAGTTTGGAGCCGCGCTGGGCACGCGCAGCTGATGTCACGCCCGGGTCATGTGGGGGCGTGGCATAGGCCGCCCCCCCTGGTCCATTAAAAAAAATCCTCCGCGATGCCGGTCCCCGACACCACGGAGGTTGCGGGCCGCTGCTCTACACAACTCTTAAGGACACAGAATGAAAGGTTGGCCACCTCTGGTGTAGAGCTTTTTAAAGGGAGAATTCTCAACTGTGATTGACCCACCAGAAGTGGTGCAGTCCACTCAGCAGAGATGCTGTAGCCCACAGCTCGCCTCTCCTGCTACCCACTTCCTCTTCCATACTCCTCTTAATTTTCAACGTCAGGGTGCAAGAGTGCAGGCAGGCGGGTGGACAGAAAAAGGCACCATGCCGCCCATCCGCTGCCTGAAGCAACCAACTCAGCTAGCCTCATGGATGGGCCGGCCCTGATTGCTGAGTGTCAGGTGACTTACGTGCTTGCAATACGTTGCTCTTGCCTCCTCTTTCCAGAATGTGACGCGGATCACGGAGACTATTTTGTAAGCATTCTATCCAGTCATGGAGAGGAAGGGATTATCTTGGACTGTGAAGGACAACCGGTCCAGCTCATGCAGATTTTCCAGGCATTATCGCCCCAAAGGTGTCATAAACTGGCTGGCAAGCCTAAAATCTTCTTCATTCAGGTAATATCCAGAGTGACGAGATGATAACTTTAATGTGTAAATAGTACGAACAAGGGAGACTCTCTCTCTCTCTCTCTCTCTCTCTCTCTCTCTCTCTCTCTCTCTCTCTCTCTGCTAACATAAAAAGCTGCCTTATACCAGGGATGTGGATCAAGTCTCTGACTCCAAGTCTCGAGTCAAGTCCCAAGTCTTTGCCCCCAAGTCCCGAGTCTTTGGTTGCAAGTTGCGAGTCCCCCTCTATTTAATGGGCAAAACGCGTTTAAACCTGAATAAAATTGGACTTGTTGTAAAAGGCTCCAAGTCTCGAGTCAAGTCTTTCGAGTCTCTTACAATCACCGAGTCAAGTCCGAGTCGAGTCTTTTACAATTGCTGAGTCAAGTCCGAGTCAAGTCATTGACGCGACTTGAGTCGACTCGAGTCCGAGTCAATAGACTCAAGTCTACATCACTGCCTTATACTGAGTCAGACCATTGGGCCATCTAAGCTCAGAATTGGCAGCACTGACTGGCAGCAGCTTTCCAGCAAGGGGATCTTCAACTTGCCCTATCCTTACCTGGAGACGACGAGAAAACCTGGGACTTTCTATGTGCAAAGCATATGATCAGGCCCTGAGCTACAGGCTCGCTCCCAGGACTACCCTTCCGGAATCTGAGCATTTAATGTGCTCACAATGTCATGGACACATCTCAACACAGTCATCCAATGTGTCAAAACTAGTTTACTCAAAACACATGCAACTCTTACCTAACTAAAGGAAACCGACGTTAAGTAAATACACAGTCACCCGGCAGCTAGTGCTGAGTTTCATTTCTGACTCAGGTGCCAAAAGGTTATTAAGGAAGGAAAGTATCTACCTTTTGCCCCTTAGTCTTCAGGAATTCCCGTCTCTTCTCCACCAAGAAATTCCCTGCATGAACGCGATTGCATTTCCTAGATACATGGTATTGATCTACTATCAATCTCTTACAACTGCAGAAAGGAAAATCCAGAATTGTATATATCCTGCTATCACGCTGTGCAAGTCTAGGGATTAATACCAGGCATAGAACTGAGCATACTGGGGGAATATAAGCTTTCTTTATAGGGGAAAAAAGGTTTCTAGTCCTTAGGACTGCAGAGAAAAGGCTTGAATTTGTGGGCAAAGAAGAGAGAAATGGAAGCTGCTGGGGGGGGGGGAGAATGTGCGTGGGGAGCATGGGGATGGGACAATATAAGAACTCCCGATGTAAGAAGGATCGGGGCAAAGGCCCATTGAGTCCAGCCTCCAGCTCCCCACAGTGACCTCTGGGAAGCCCACAAACAGGGCTTGACTCATGAGCAGATCCTCACTGTTCTTCCCCCTACCCAATAACTGGTATACAGTAACATACCACTGAATAAAACATGTTCTACCAGCGGGTGGCGCAGTGGGTTAAACCGCTGAACCATGAGCTGTCGATCGAAAGGTCGGCAGTTCGAATCCGCGACGGGGTGAGCTCTCGTTGCTTGGCCAGCTCCTGCCAACCTAGCAGTTCCAAAGCATATTAATGCGAGTAGATAAATAGGTACCGCTTGCGGGAAGGTAAACAGCGCTTCGTGTTCCAGCCGCATGCTACGCGCTGCGGCAAGGAGAGTCATGCCGGCCACATGACCACAGAGGCGTCTTCGGACAACGCTGGCTCTTCGGCTTTGAAATGGGGATGAGCACCACACCCTAGAGTCGGACACAACTGGACTTAATTGTCAGGGGTCACCTTTACCTTTACCTTTACCTATCAGCCATCACGACCAATAGACATTGATACCCCCCTACCCAGCTGCTTCTATTTCTCTCTTCCTTGACCACAAATTCAAGCCTTTTCTCTGCAGTCCTAAGGACTAGAAACTTTTCCCCCATAAAGAAAGCTTAGATTCTCAGGAGGATGCTCAGTTCTATGCCTGGTATTAATCCCTAGACTTGCACAGCATAATAGCAGGATATATACAATTCTGAAGTTCTGTAGCTATAAGTCAGCCGCTGGGGAAGATTGCTTTGAATTTTCTATGAATTCATCTACAGGGCCAGGCCAAGACCTCCTCCTGGTGCCTCGAAGGGCACAGTGACAAATGTTCCACCCCTTGTTGGTGCCTTGCCACAACAAATGCTGCCTCCCCTTACCGGGCAGCACATCAGCTGCTTCCTCCATTGGTCCTCCTCTGGTTTACTCAATTCAAAAAGGAAGTGTGGAGGAGACAAGAGTGGGTGGCTAGAGTGTCCCTGACGCTCTAGGCCACCACTTTCCTCTCTGCCATGTTTCCTTTTCTGGACCGTTCCCTTCCTCATTTTCAAATCCTGAGAGCAGGAGCAGCAGCAGAGGAGGACAGGCGCGAAGGCAGGCACCCTAAATCCCCAGTCTCAGTTGGCCTCACAAATGAGACGGCTCCAATTCTCGTTGTAAAGCACTCTGCTCACGATCTGAACCTCCCTACAGCCAGCAGCTGTCCCCTATCAGAAGCAAACAACAAGGAAGTAGATGAATCATCATGTGTGCAACCCAGCAAAGCAATTCTCAGTTGAGCTGTGTACAATGCTGTATTCTGGGATTTGGATCGCCAAGCAACAAAGATGGCAAACACATACCACCCCAAAGAGGCTGGCATTCAATTAGGCTTGCTTTTGCCTTGGCTGGAGAGACTAGCAAGTCACCTGCTGTTGCAAACAAATATTTAAAAAAAAATAAAATTATATCCCGCCTTTTCCTATGCCGAAAGGCAAATGCCCAAGGCGGCTTACAACAAAGGTTAAAATACATAATTTAAAATAATACATAAAATAAATTTAAACAATACAGGTGGGCCTCCATATCCGCTGGGGATATGTTCCAGGCCCCTCCGTGGATACTTGAAACCGTGGATAAGAGCGAACACCCCCTCCATGGTTTCCTGAGGGCCCCCCCACCCTGCCTCCCCTGCTTGCCCCCCCCAGCTCTTATTTTTCTTTCAGCAAGCTTTGTTTCTTCCTTAAAACAAACAGAGAAGCAGCCTCCGTTGTAGGCAAGTAGAACGAGACTAAGTCCTAGAGAGGCTCTGCAAGGTTTCTGTTAACCTTGCAGAGCCTCTCTAGGACTTAGTCTCGTTCTACTTGCCTGTAATGGCTGCTTCTCCTGTTTCTTTAAGGAAGAAATGAAGCTTACTGGGAAAAAAGTAAAAGCCTGGGGGGGGGGGGTCCCCACGATCTGTGGATAACTGAAACCGTGGATAGCGAATCAGTGGATATGGGGGCCCACCTGTACATAACCATACATAAACAAATTTAAAAACAATTAAATCCACTAGGGGAGGGGGCGACAGTATGGAACAGAGAAGCAGCATGGCAGAGCATCTTGAGATACAGGAGGCAGACCACAACCCATCACCCAAACGTTAGACGAAACAAAAAAAATTTGAACCCTCGCCGAAAAGTCATGAGGGAGGGGGTGGTTCTCAGATCCCCTGCAGGGAGTTCCACAGTTGTGGCGCCACAGCAGAGAAGGCTCGCCCACATGTTGCCACTCCCCTAACTTGCGATAGAAGTGGCACCCGCAGGAGAGCCCCCTCAGATGACCAAAGAGAGTGGACCGGAATGTATGGGAGAAGGCGATCCCTCAGATATCCTGGACCCAAACCGTGAAGGGCTTTAAAGGTCATTACAAACACCTTGAATTGGGCTTGGAAACAAATAGGCAGCCAGTGCAGCCGCTGAAACAGCGGCTCAACAGAGTCAAAGTCATTGGATGACTGTTGTGTTTGCTAGACCTAGAGCAAT
Source organism: Plestiodon gilberti rubricaudatus (assembly GCA_026170595.1). Lineage (NCBI taxonomy): Eukaryota > Metazoa > Chordata > Lepidosauria > Squamata > Scincidae > Plestiodon > Plestiodon gilberti. Next base: position 13,473,356 of record JANXHW010000012.1, read on the forward strand.
GTGGTGTAGTGGTTACCATGCTGGACTTTGGCCAATGAGATCCAAGTTCAATCCATCCCCCTCCCCAGCTATGAAATTGAGTGGGTGACTCTGGGTCAGCCACCATCTCTCTGCCTAACCCACCTCACAAGGTTGGTGTAAGGTTCAAAGAGGGGGAAGAATTGTGTACGTGGCCCTCAGCTCCTTGGAGGAAGTACTGTATGGGATGGATATTTATTCTTTTTAATAATATGTTTCTAGGCCTGTCGTGGAGAAGGAATCGATCCAGGCGTGTGGGTAGAGACAGACAGCGCTGAACTGCAGACCGACAGTTTCTCACACTATCTCTCCATCCCAGAAAACACCGCCGTCATGTTTGCCTCTTGTCCAGGTAAGTAAAGCTAACAGCCCAATCCTGTGCATGTCTGTTTGAAATAAATGCCATTGAGTTCAATGGAGCTTATTCCTAAGTAAGCATGCATACAATTGCTGCCTAAGAATGACCACTACATGATCTATTAATTGCAACTTGGAATAATTAATATTTAAAGCGCTAGAAGAAAATCCAGATAGCATCTCGGGCAGAGGCTTAGTAGGGGCAGCAGGCCAGGCAGAGTAGGCACCACTGTAGTTCCTCATCACTTCCACCTGACTGCTCACCTCTGTGGTTTCTCTGAGGTTCCAAGAGGAAATCGGGCAGAATAGGGAGAGTGGAGGGAAAGAATGATGGGCCGGACTGTTGGAGACATTCTAGCACACCACTCCTCTTCCATGCCATTCCCATTTCAAATCCAGGAAAAGGGAGTAGGAGTAGCAGCTGGTATGCCCTTGCCTAAGCAGGGCATTTGGCACTCTGCCTCACTGGGAGGTCATGTGGGTGGCTCTGCAGAGAAATATGGTTGCTAGACACCCCCGTCATTAAGGTGTTTTCCAGGGAACCGAAAGCATGGTCTGTAACATCCTTTTTTCCCTGCAATTCTCAGGTTATGCAGCTTTCATCAATCAATGGGAATCCATGTTCCTTGGGGCCTTACAGGAGCTTCTCAAAGGAGAGGAACGTCACCTCGAGCTCGCCCGTTTAATGACCCGGATTAGCTGGAAAGTCGCAGTCCACTGCCAAGCCAGAGGGCAGCACAGCGGGGGCAAAGAGATGCCCTGTTTTGTCACTACCATGCTGAAAGAGGTGTACCCCTTCTCCCAAAGGAGACCCACCTTGGATCATTATCCTCCTGTTCTCCCGGCAAACAGACACCATACCCCCAATGGGGTCGCAAAGCCTCATTTGTGGGGTCACGGCAACTTACAGGAACCCAAATGGCTGGCAGGCTTCCATGGCTGCAGAAGCGAATCTGAAACCTGCTGAACCAAAAGTCTCCCCATCCCCAGACCTTGCAGGCAATCTCGTTGGTAGGCCTGGGTGGCGGAGGAGGTGGGGGCCTGGCCTTACAATGGTGGCCCAGCCTTGTACAGTGGACACTGCATGCAGGATTTTATTTTAAATGAACAGGACCTTTTTCTGATTGCCCTATAGGGGTGGAGGATCAGGTCACTGGAGGGGGGCAGGATCAACAGTGGGTTCTCAGCCCCATTATTTATTGGGGGGGTCACAACACAAAAAGGTTGAAGAGCACTGCTCTAGGAGGATTTCCTGCTACAGGCAGGGGGCTGGACTAGATGACCTTGTGGGTGCCTTCCAATTCTATGATCTTAGGGCCTCCTGATTCAACCAGGGCCCACAATGGAAATACTCAAGAGTTCAGTTTGGCTCTAAATTCTAATGTCTGGAATTCCCTCTCAAACTCTTTTGGATGCATTTGGTTATTTTAGGTTCCCGTAAACAGCTATAGGTTCCTGCTTCTCTCAGGTAGGAAAACAGAATCGCAACTGGGAACCACAGCAGAGGTTTCCTCCTCCGCCCTCACCTTTCCACCAATGAAGGCTCACCAACGCGGCCACTAGCAAGGGGCTGTCCCCCAGAGTTTACCCGTTACTGCTCAGCCTTGTGCATTGTGACCTTAGCTCACTTGCAAATGTCTGTCTGAGCTTTGCTCATGAACTCCAGCTAATCAGATCAATCAGCAGCTGGCCCTGTTTGCCTTGGATTTAAAGCAAGTTGATAAAATGGGCACAGGAGCTCTGCTGAAAATGAAAGTGTGTGTTACTTAAACACACACACACACACACACACACACACACACACACACACACTGTATAAAAGGGAAATAGGCTACGTGGGCAAGGAGGAGGGTGTTGGGCACAAGCTTAGAGAAGACAAAAATCTAAAACTCTCATGGTTTCAACATTCCTCCTCCTCATGGTTAGTGGGGGGGAAATTGAGACGGCATGCAGTTAATCAGATAAATACTTGTTGGGTGTTACGAGTGGGAAGGTGCCCCTCTTTTTCTACACTGGCACTTGTGTGCTGATTGGACCTGTGACCACAACAGGGCAGCGCATGAAGAAGAGGAAAGTTTCTGGGTATTCACTGGACTTGGCACACGGGCACAGTTTCAGAACTTCCACCTCAAAAAATATACTTTAAGGATAAAAGAAAGCCCAAAAAACTGTTCCGAGCTAACATGGGTCACTCTCTTCCATTACTGCGTGCACTCCATTTGGTTTCTGGGGAGGCGATGGCTTACAGACAGAGAGTCTGGAATCCTAGAAAGGCATCACTGTCCCCCCTACAACTCTCCCTTCTTGCCCTGGCAACTGCTGACACAACTGGGAAGGGGGGGGGAGAGAAGGAATCAATCTGCTAGTAAGAGACAGAGAAAAACAGATGGATTGGGCAAGCTCCTAGACAGAGATTTTTTAAAAAAAAATCAAGACTCGACAAGATTGAAAACAGATACAAAGAAAAAGGGATAAAAAGAGGGAAAGAAGTGGGCTGGGAATAGAGGCCAGGGCTTGGCCGTTCCATTGTGAGAGCCAAGATGGTGTAGTGGTTTGGGAGTTGGACTTAGACCTGGAAGATCCAGGTTCAAATCCCCACTCAGCCACGAAGCTTCCTGGGTGACCTTGGGCCAGTCGCTACCTCTCAGCCCCACCTACCTCACAGGGTTGTTGTGAGGACAAAAAGGAGGGGGAGGAAATATGTACACTACTCTGAGCTCCTTGGAGGAAGGGCGGTATAAAATGTGAAAAATAAATAAATAAATTCCCACCCAGCCCCTGCAACCTAAGTGTGATGCAAAAAATAAAGCAATCCAATCACTGCACAATTTCAGTGCAACTCCCAGCAAAACGTGCACAATGCCACATTTTGTCGCAGACCCTTCTTGTCCCACAATCATCTCCATCCCAGTTTAGGGTCATTTAAAAGTTGCTGCAATGCGTCAAGATTAAGAACAAACAAAGGTTTGGTGTATCCATTTATTCAGTTCACCACACAGGACAAAAAAAAAAAATCATCAAGAGACTGAAAACAAGTCTCAACTTTTAAAGTGTCTCATTTCAAAGCTTCCAGAAAACACACACCTGTGGATTCAAACAGAGTAGGAAGCTTCAAGGAAGACCAGAAACATTTGCAAAGAAAGCTAACCAGCCACAGAATTCCGCTCACTGGAGGCTTAGGTTAAAAAGGGTGAACACAACAGAGAAAACCAAGGGAAATTTCACCCTTGTGAAATGTGAGCTTCTTGCCGGAAGTCAAGAAATCACAAAATATATTAAGAACTTTATTATTCTTTTTTTAAAAGAAGCATTCCCACAGATTTCTTAGGATGAGAGAATTAAGGAAACACCACACAGGACTGTATGTCAAAAGCACAATGTCACAATTTGCCCACCGGTATTCCAAGCCTTCAATTTTGTCGCGCTCCAGACACGTATAAATTTCTGCTGGAATAAGTGGAATCATTTGACTGACTGCAAGCAGAGGGACATTTACTGGTGTGGGAATAGCCTAGAGTCCTGGTCTCCTGCAATCTCTAATGGTTTTCTGCTAGAGCTTATGCATAAGCCAGTTGGTTTGCCTGGGCTTTCAGAGACAGAATGTTTTCCATCATTCCTGTGTAGTTTTAACTCAGCAAGTTACTCAGGTCTGGATTACAAATGCAGACAGAATGCTGAAGCAGTAGCATGGACTACGCCTCTTCAGGCAGCCGAGGGGGCACAAACGAAAACCAGGGTTTGAAATGCTCTCCTGTTAGAAGAAAAAAAGAAAAGAAAACTTCCTGCGAATTAAAACCCGCACAGCAGGCAAAGCAATGGAGTAGACTCCGTCTCCCTGACAGGCTGGCTTTCGATTTGCAGGCAGGACTTTGTATAGAGGGCCATTTAACAATTTGAATGTGGTGCCGCCCATCCCACACCTCGCTCTGCTGCAAGCGGTAGCCTGGGCCTTCGAAAACCAGGCGCCTGTCCCTATCTGCAGGCTACCAAAAGGAACGGCAGCCAGGCTCTGCGGGAGGGAGCCGCTCTCTGTTGGAGAGGCTTAAAAGGTGCACAAGTCCTCAAGAGATGCCATGAAATGGTTTCTCCGTTAAGAATTTGGATAGGAGCCCATACAGAACCAGAGGAATATTGAGCATAGTTTCTCATCTCCGTTTTCTGCTTTCCTCATCACAGAGAGAAAGAAAGAGAGCCTAAAAGGAGGGCTGGCGTGTGCAAAAGGCCACCACAAACACTCAAAACTCATTTTACCAACTAGGACAGGGGTCTCCAAACTACGGCCCGTGGGCCACATCCGGCCCGCAGGACGATTTCATCCAGCCTGCGGAAGGTTGGCCAGTGCAACCCATGGCGGCCTCCAGCCTGCCCGTGCCCCCCCCCCGCCTCCCTAGGAATGCAGGGAGACGGAGCAGGAGGCTGCAGCAGGCAGGCAGATCCCCACTGGCTGCTCGTGTGGGAATGACACGGGAATGACGTGGCCGGAAGGGGCGGGGCCGTCAGCCCCAAAGGCCTGTCCATCAAACCCATCTGGCCCTCAGCCGGAAAACTTTGGAGATCCCTGAACTAGGAGAAAAGGCGCCTCTGTGGAATTATCAAGACACTTCTCTCATATTCACTGGTTTGGGAAAATGACAGCGCTGCCACAAAATAAATTAAAAAAGAACACAAAACACAAAACTACCATTTTCTGCAGTGCACTGCATTGCAACAACGCAATCCATTTTCACAGAAGTGCTCTTTACACTTTAGAAGTGATGAACCCCCCCCCCAAAAAAAACAGGGCTTTAAAGTGAACAGAGGCATTTAGATGTGTGCAAAAGCAATGACTCTGGGATCAAAAGTGAGATAAGAATGGCAAGTATTTATAAACAGTTTCTCCCCGGCAAGTCCCTAGGAATCTTTGCCGTCTGTGGCCGATTGGAACAGCCCCAGCGCCATGGCCACACTCATGCAACATCCGTAACAGGGATACGGCACTATAGTCGGACACAATTCCTTCTCAAACAAGCTTGGCAATAAGGGGAGTGTGGGGAGAAGAGGATTAAAACATCCCAAGGCCAATTTGTCCACACCAGCAGACTTGGCATCGCTTGAGCCTTCATCTCATAAATCAGGAATGAATGATACAACCGATCAAAACGGGAGTTAAGAGAAGTGCAGGTGGCGCATGCCAACACCGCCTTTTCACGTCACTTGGAAAGGCGGGCAAACGTGGAGTCTTCATCTCCCAACCCTGCCCGGCAAAACACAATGCAACGAGCGCAATGGCGGCGTACCGAGGGAGCTTCTAGCTTCAGCACCGCGGACAGCAGCCGAGCGCCTGCCCCAGGTCAACTACAAACCCAACCATGCTGATGACAAGACAATGCTGGGATTCCAGGAGGAGGAGAGCGGACCATCACGCTTGGCGTTGATACAGCAGAAGGTGAGAAATCACAGCATCTGGGTACACACACACGCGCGCGCGCACACACACACACACACACACAAGAGTACCATCCCTTATTGAATTCTAACGTCACAGTTTGGGAGCAAACAGTCCAACTTCAAGTAGGTGTGTGGGGGGGGAACCTCTGAGGACTTTGCAAGAAAGACCGAGGCATGAGCACAAACAAAAGGCATGTGCAAAGGTAAACGCACTTCTATTCCTCCTTCCTCTTGGGGATTTATTGGGCTGTATCGATGGAAGCACCAATTCCTTTGTGCTCAAATTCAAGAGGAGTCCTTATTCTACACCCAGCATCGTGGAGGGATTTCTGGGCGCGCCTCAGATCTGCAGAGAAAGAAAAAGGAAAATGAAATCAGTGGGCGAAGACCAGCCTGTTTCCACAGCAGCGGAAGCACAAATCTACTAGGCAAGGGTTTGCTTCCTGGTTTGCTTCCGTCTGAAAGATGTATATCCTGCCCCATTCTCAGAGAGAGAGTCATGGTGGCTCTGCATAAGATATAAGATATCTTACGTCTGGGTAAGATATCTTACGTCTAGGCAGGACGTCTGGCTCAGTTGGTTAGAGCATTCATCTCACAAATGTCTGAAGATCTGCAGGACAGCAGTTCAAGATGGCCGGAAGTCTGTCGGAGAGCTGCTGGCACGCCGAGCTGATAAGCTGCAGAGCCCTGTGGGGGAGTGGAGCTGCAAGCTACAGCACTTGAGTGGCAGTCAAGGTTGCCTGTCAGCTGAAGCGTGCTGAGGCGAACGCCAGAGAGAGAGAGAGAGCTGGACTGTGAAAGTAACATCTCAAATGAAGGGTTCTATGAAAGATTAGAACGTTGTTATATTGTAAAAACCCTTTGGCGTTTAGAACAGCCTGCCCATTTACTCCGCCTTGAATAAAGTCAGAGGAGAAATCCAATGACCAGAAAGGCGGTATATAAATACTGTCTCTGTGTGTGTGTGTGTGTGTGTGTGTGTGTGTGTGTGTGTGTGTGTGTGTGTGTGTGTGTGTGTGTGTGTGTGTGTGTGCGCGCGCGCTAGGAGGTGTTTGAAAATGGTTTAATTTTTTCATAGATTTCGGTGTTTAACCAAAATGGAATAGAAGAAAGCGGTGTTATGTGTTTTTATTCCAAATTTCTCCATGTTTATCAATTGTAAATGCTTAAAAAGTGTATTAGGTATGTGGAATAGGTTGTACAGTGTCAGCAGATGTAAAATGACACAAAAATACATGGTTCTGTTTTGTTTTGCAGATGTTTTTAGCAGAAAGCGGTGCGATGTGTTTTTCTTTCATTATCATTTTCAAACACAAGCACCATTAGAGCCATAAAACACAAGCACCATTAGAGCCAGGATGGCGTAGTGGCTTAGGAGTTGGACCTAGACCTGGAAGATCCAGGTTCAAATCCCTGCTCAGCCATGAAGCTTCCTGAGTGACCTTGGGCCAGTCACCATCTCTCAGCCTCGCCTACCTCACAGGGTTGTTGGGAGGACAAAAGGAGGAGAGGAACTATGGACACCATCCTGAGCTCCTTGGAAGAAGGGCGGTATAAAAATGTGAAAAATAAAAATAAATAAAAACAGCACAACAGAGGGCAAGAGCAAAACCAGAAACTCATATAAGCTGGAAAAGCCAGAGCAAAAAGGTAAGATTTCAGGGAGCAATGGAATGAACAAGCAGAACAATGGATCGCCCCAGGGAGTGAATTCCATACAGAGGAGGCCGCCACCAAAAAAGCCCTTCTATGAGCCCCCTTTGACTTTACCACAGACGAATATGGGACATACAAAAGGATCCTGCAACAGACGTTACAGTTTGAGGACACAGTCCTTCGGGTCACCTAGTCCCAAGCCATTTAAGACTTTAAAGGTCATAACCCACACCTTGAATTTCACCTGGAACCAAATTGGCAACCGACGCAGCTGGAAGAGCAGGGGCATAACATGACTCTAACAACACATCCCTGGTAATGGTTCTGCAGCTGCCTTCTGCAACAGCTGTAGCCTCTGGATGGCTTTTACTACAGTATATCTGTCCGACACATGTCAGGTTGGAAACCCGCAACCCAGCACTAATTTATTATCAGGGTGAGGCATGCTGTACTTGCTGCTGTGTGCTTGCTACCCCTTGGAACTCTGCAGGTGAACCGTAGAGAGCAAACAGCTGGCGCTCACAAATTCACTCCCCAGTGGCGCTCACAAATTCACTGCCCACAACCCTCTGGTGAGCAAGACATTCAGTGCTTACCCTGTTGAAGTGTCCATGTGAACGCAGTGTCTTCACTTTGGCCAGATGCAATGGTTTCCACTCCACAGTATTATTTGGCAGTATTATTTCACCTTATAAGGATGAAAGGTGCTGTTCCAGTGAGTTGGGCTCAGTAGAGTCCCTCTCTCACATGATTTTGCATTGTCCAATTTACTCAGCTCTTCAAGAGAAATTTTTAGCACCCTTGTGGAGCAAATGGAACGGCTATCCGGACAGTGTTATCTTGAGAAATATCTTGTCATCTGAGGCATTACAGAGATTACGGGAGTTTTCTTAAAACATCTTTTGAGATGTTGTACTCCCAATCACGGTATCAGCTTTTCTTGTTAAATGTGTCTTTTGTTTCCTTGTTACGTTCTGTCAACTTTGTTTTGTTTTTGTTCAAATGCCAATAAACGTTCCGATTTCAGTGCCAAGAGAACTCATCTCCACTGCCGTTTTGGGGAAGGTAAGAGGAACACCCGGAATCTCTTCTGAGCAGCAGGTGAGGATCCCGTCGTTTCTTACGGCCTCCCTAATCCCAGCGCAAACGAGGGAAGCCCCTGCCTCTCTCCCAAGCCCTCTGCATTTTCTGGAGGACTTGGGAAAAGAGACGCGGTTGGGGGGGGATCACAAATCATGACTCGCTAGTAAGCCAAGCCAACAATTGTGGAGCCAGGTAAGCATAATATGCAGAGCAAAGAGAAGCTGCGGTTCCCCCAGGGGAGGCCTCCTTCTGTACAAAGGCGCCATTGCCAACAGTGAGCCCCTGCAGGTCCTTCTTCCCCTTCACCCTCCTGGAATCTAGACTCCCCACACCAACACACCCCTAACGAGCCAGGATGGTGTAGTGGTTTGGGAGTCGGACTTAGACCTGGAAGATCCAGGTTCAAATCCCCCGCTCAGCCACGAAGCTTCCTGGGTGACCTTGGGCCAGTCACTATCTCTCAGCCCCACCTACCTCACAGGGTTGTTGTGAGGACAAAAAGGAGGGGAGGAAATATGGACACCACTCTGAGCTCCTTGGAGGAAGGGCGGTATAAAAATGTGATAAATAAAATAAATAAATAGAGTCTACTGTGTGCATATGGCAATGGTAAGCTGCTCTGGGGGGGGCCAGTCGTGGCTGAAAAGTAGGGAATGAACGAATGAAATAGCGAAACCAGACACTCAGAGAAGTCACGGTATCACTGGAGCTTACCTTTTGATCCAGACGTTGGTAGTCACTGGATTTGGGCCTGCGGGGCATTTTGGATTTTTTCCCTTCCAGGGCAAAGGCAATGATCTTTGAAAGGAAAAAGAGAATACTGATGAATCTTTACGTTTACAGCGTATCCCTCCTTTCTCACACTAACTCAAGGCGGCTCCCAACGACACGTGGGAAAATACAGTGATATCTACAAAAATGACACGCGGCCAAACAATGCCAGGAGGGAGAAGATAAAAATAAACTAAATTGGAGGGCGATTGATTTGTTATGCCTTGTCAATATTTAGAAATGTTCCAATAAAATCAATTTCAGGTTTAAAAAAAATGTGCCTAAGCAACACTTAAAACTCACATTAACTTTGCTGTGTTGAATTGAATGAATTGTTGAATGAATGTGTTGACCCCTGCTAACTGGGCAAGAGGCACTTTTTCAGTTGGTACTCCTCTCATATTTAGCAGGGGGAGAGTAACTGCCCCCCTTTCACCCCAGCACAGTGTCTTTTCTGGTGGCTGTTTGCTGGTGGTGGTCTGCATCTTTTTTAGATTGTGAGCACTTTTGGGAGAGGGAGCCCCATTTAATCATTTGATTTTGTCTGTAAACCGCTTTGTGAACTTTTTGTTGAAAAGCGGTATATAAATACTGTTATTATTATTATTATTATCAACAACAACAACAACAACAACAAACAACAACAACAACAATTTGTTTCCGCACTCTAATATTTCAGTTTAGGCCACCCACCCTCTCCCCCCATCCCACTGATGTAGAAACCCTGTAGAAACCCATACCCTGGTATTGCTGGTATTTCTGAATGTGCCCTATTACAGCTTAGTACTGTACTGCGTTATCAATAGAGTAAACTTACCACCAAAGATCCAGGAGAACAGAACTAAAAAACAAGCCAAACTACTCAAGAGCACACAGAAAACTGCTTCTCAGCCTACCCTGAAGTTCCATCCATCAGGCACCCACTGAACAAGCTTCCATTGAAATCAAACATTTGTAACAAGAAGAATATAAGAAACCTTCATATGAACAAGGATGGCCCCATTTCCTCTTACCCGACACACTTAGGGGGAGGAGCCTCCACATCTGCCTTCGTTGTACAGGTTCTGATGCACACAGAAAACGGTCCACACTCCCCCCCCCCCCCCCAGAAAAGAGACTTAGGAAGTGCCTTCGACAGAGGTCAGGCCCTTGGTCCAGCTGGCTCCGTATTGTCATTCCTGACTGACAGCCACTTTCCAGGGTCTCAGACAGAAATTAGGCTGAAATCCTATATACCAGCATTTCTCAAACTGTGGGTCGGGACCCACTTGGTGGGCCATGACCTGATTTCTGGTGGGTCCCACAGAGCCTCCAATGAAAACATGGGTGATGGAAAGATCAGATAACTAATTGCCTCAAGTGATTCAAAAAATCAGATAGCTGCTAATTGCCCTGCAAGGAGCTGAGCTCCCGCAGTTTGGAAGGAGCTGAGCTCCTGCAGTTTGCAAGCCTGTATAAATACAGTATAGGGAGATAAATGTTTGAGCGTCTTTTTTCTGGTGCATTTTTTCCAAGTCTGTCAATAACAGGTAGTGGGGGCAGGTGAAGGCTGGGTCACATAACTAAGCCCCTTGTGCCTTGAGGTTATTCATTAGGGCTGCCTCATTACAAGACATGGATTGAGGGTTGGATTTTGTTGTTGTTGCAAATAAATAAATGTTACTTGTAAATAAATGAACTTTTTTTTTTTCTAGATCACCTTTTTAAAAGTCACGTCAAGCTAGGTGAGTCCTGATATACTGTCATTTTAAACAGTGGGTCCCGGTGCTAAAAGGTTTGGGAACCACTGCTACACATATTTTCCTGGAAGTAAGCCCCACTGAAAACAATGGGGTTACTTCCAAGTAGACAGACATAGGATGACACTGTTATTCTCTGCCCTACCTCGAGCTGCCAGAGAGTGAACTTGGGACCTTCAGCATGCAAAGCAGACGCTCTTCTCGCGGAGGTGCAGCCCCTCCCTTAAACACTCACCTTCCGCTTATTGTGGTAAGCGATGTATAAGGCCGCCACAACAATAGCAGTGGTCACCAAATAGGCAAAGAAATGGCTATTTTCAGACTCATTTTTCAGGGGTGGATCATGCTTATCTTCATCCACAACAGCATCTTCATCCAAGGCACCTTGCTTGCCATCAGAAGCGCCAGCGAGATCTTTCCCTGAGTCGCCTTGGTTGCTATCAGAACCGCCAGCAAGATCTTTCCCCAAGTCGCCTTGGTTGCCATCAGAAGCGCCAGCGAGATCTTTCCCTGAGTCGCCTTGCTTGCTATCAGAACCGCCAGCAAGATCTTTCCCTAAGTCGCCTTGGTTGCCATCAGAAGCGCCAGCAAGATCTTTCCCTGAGTCGCCTTGGTTGCCATCAGAAGCGCCAGCGAGATCTTTCCCCGAGTCGCCTTGCTTGCCATCAGAAGCGCCAGCGAGATCTTTCCCCGAGTCGCCTTGGTTGCCATCAGAAGCGCCAGCGAGATCTTTCCCCGAGTCGCCTTGGTTGTCATCAGAAGCGCCAGCGTGATCTTCCCCCGAGTCGCCTTGGTTGCTATCATGACCGCCAGCGGGCTCATTCCCCGGCGTGTCTTGGTTGCCATCAGAACCGCCAGTGGGGTGGGTCTCCGGGGCGCCTTCCTTGTCACCAGAACTGCCAGTGGGGTGGGTACCTGGAGCGGCATCAGAACCACCAGCGGGGTGTGCGACTGGTTTGCCATCAGAACCGCCAGCAGGGTGAGTCCCCAGGGCGCCTGCCTTGCCATCAGACCTGCCAACGGGGTGGGTCCCCGGGGCACCTATGCTGGCATCAGAACCACCAGTGGGGTGGGCACCTGGTTTGCCATCAGAACCGCCAGCAGGGTGGGTCCTCGGGGCGCCTTCCTTGTCATCAGAACCGCCAGCAGGGTGGGTCCCCGGGGCACCTGGGCTGGCATCAGAACCGCCAGCGGGGTGGGCACCTGGTTTGCCATCAGAACCGCCAGCAGGGTGGGTCCCCAGGGTGCCTTCCTTGCCGTCAGAACCGGCAATGGGGTGGGTCCCCGGGGCGCCTGGGCTGGCATCAGAACCGCCAGCGGGGTGGGCGCCTGGCTTGCCATCAGAACTGCCAGCAGGGTGGGTCCCCAGGGTGCCTTCCTTGCCGTCAGAACCGCCAATGGGGTGGGTCCCCGGGGCGCCTGGGCTGGCATCAGAACCGCCAGCGGGGTGGGTGCCTGGCTTGCCATCAGAACCGCCAGCAGGGTGGGTCCCCAGGGTGTCTTCCTTGCCGTCAGAACCGCCAGCGGGGTGGGTCCCCAGGGCAACTGGGATGGCATCAGAACCGCCAGCGGGGTGGGTGCCTGGCTTGCCATCAGAACCGCCAGCAGGGTGGGTCCCCAGGGTGCCTTCCTTGCCGTCAGAACCGCCAACGGGGTGGGTCCTCAGGGCGCCTTCCTTGTCATCAGAACCGCCAGCGGGGTGGGTCCCCAGGGCAACTGGGATGGCATCAGAACCGCCAGCGGGGTGGGCGCCTGGTTTGCCATCAGAACCGACAGCGGGGTGGGCCCCGGGACTGTCATTGGAGTTCTGCTCGGCTCTTGATTCTCTTGCAGCACGTTCTGAAGCATCTTGATCTAGGTTTAGAGACGCATTCATTAAGAAACAGAAGCTTAAAGATCATTTAGCAGATTATGACAATGCTGCCAAAGGTATTCTCCCACTGCACACAGACCTAAATGTATACATTCAGATGTGCACTGGTTGTACACCATACCACCTTGTGCTCAGACTTCCTCTTTCCAACTATTTACATCTATAACTCTTTGGTTATTTTTTTTCCAGTTTTTGGGACTATGTTTTTGTTGTGTTTGTGTGGTGTGTTGTTTGTTTTTTTTATAAAAAAACAAGTGTTACTGGGGGGGGGATTTCCAATGTCAGACCTTTCTAGCCCTTAAGAGGCTTCTGTGCTGCCTCAGCATCCAGATGGGTCATTCAGATACATTAGTCAATTTTGCTCAATTGTCGTGCATTTGCCCTCATTGCTCATCTAAGCAGTAGATCCATTAGCAAGGGTCACCTGGCCATCTGATTAGGCGTGGGTGTTGGGACCAAGATCATGGACTAGCATGAGTACAGGTTGGCCCTTTTTCCCACGGGTTTCGAACCCACGGATTTGACTCACCACGGGTTCCAAATCTGTGGAAAGACGGACTCAGAAGGTCTCCCGGAGATTTCTAAAGGGCACTTCCAGTTTTTCTGAAGTTGGCGCCCCCGCGAGCTGCATAACCATTATCTTGAAATGGATCCCCACGGATAACGAGGACCAACTGTATTTAGTACCCAGTAAGCTGTGTTAGTGCTTGTTTTATTTCCCTCTTGCCTTTTAACCTCCATGCCAACTTTTTCCTCAGCTCTGCAACCAGAACCTAGCTTAGTTATTTTGTGCTACTTTAAGTGCCTTCTGTTCACCTTTTCCTTTACCCCTTTTGAGTTGATCATTTGATACCCGACCCACCTATCTAAGCAGATGCTGAACTTTCCCTCCAAGGAAGAGTCAAACTATCAGCCCTGCAGCAAAGACAGCGCCAATAGCCAAGCAGGAGATTGCATGTAACCTCTCCTTCTCTTACCAGCCAGCGACTGGACCCCAGAAAAGAACAACACTCCTTAGAACCATCTCCATACTAATATCACCACCAGCAGCAGTACTGAATACCTGACTCTCTCTAATAGTCAGCTAACTAGGCAAAGAAGCACCTTTTAAAGTGGGGGTCATCTTATATTTAAGAGGCAGAGCCTCTTTATAACAACCCCTCTTTATCCCCAGCATAACATCTTTTCCAGTGGCTGTTGCTGGTGTCTCTTTAGCAGTGGGTTTTTTTTTTCATTGTCAGTCTTTTGGGGACAGGTAACCATTGACGTAGCTTTGTGAACTGCTTTTTGTCAAAAAGAAGTATGTAAACGCTCTTAATAATAGCAGTCACTAGCCATCTGCCTTTTCTCCTCAGGCAAGAGTCAAGGTGTCAGTCCAGCAGCAACAGCTGAGAAGAAGCTGCCAGTCTCTTTCTCCTGCCAGTCAGTGACCAACCCCTTCCTTCCTCTATTTCCGAGCCATTGCTTCATCTATGTCCGAGCCATTGCGAGGGCTCAGCTCTAGGGTACGCCAAATACAGTAAATGAGAGAGAGACGACATGTGAGCATGTGCAGAATGACCAGAAGGGAGAGCGGGCGGGCAGTCTCGAGTCTCCCCTCTAAAGACCTCACACTAACCTGACCGCTGCTGTAGAGGTTTAAATACCGGCGCCGAGGCACTAAACGCCACCAGACAGACCAAGAGGAGGAAACGCAGCCACATCGACGCCATGCCGCCCAAGAGTTCCTTCCGCTTCCGGAAAATCACCGGGGGAGGGGGGGAAGGGAAAGCCGTAGGCCAATTACGCCTCCCCAGCCCTCCACTTCCGGCCCATGGCAACGCCTGCTGTTGCTCTCGCGAGACCACGAGGTGACGTCACTGAGAAGGACGAGGAGACGGAACAAACGAGAAGGTTCCTGGTGGGCGGGGCTGCTGAAAAGGACCATAGAAGTACGGAGGGAAACATGCTAGAGAGGCACAGCGACAGATGTCGGTAGCAATGGAAAAGCCAGCTCCGTTCATAGAGATAAAGAGTTGCATACCAGAATTGGAAGATCCAGTTTCAAATCCCCGCTCAGCCACGAAGCTTCCTGGGTGACCTTGGGCCAGCCGCTCTCTCTCAGTCTCACCTACCTCGCAGGGTTGTTGTGAGGACAAAAGGAGGGAAGGAACCATGTATCTCTGAGCTCTTTTTGGAGGAAGAGCGGTGTAAAAATGTGAAAAAATAAAATGTACTGTAGTGAGTCAGGCCATTGGTTGGCCCACCTTGCTCAGTATTGTTCATCACTGACCAGCAGCAGCTTTCTGGGGTTTCAGACAGGAATCTTTCTCTGCTCTGCCAAGGATTGAAGCTGCGACCTTCTGCATGCAAAGCAGAGGCTCTTGTGTTGCATTATATTTATATTATTAATAAATAAGACTGCTTTTCAATAAAAAAGTTCAAAAGCGGGTTATAAATCATCACAGCAAAAATAAATCGGTAGCAACAGAGACAGCATTTTCTCCTTACTCAGATTTCATTTTGTAAGGGTTTTTAAGACACGTTCTGGTTTTAAAACATATACAAGTGCAACGTACTTAAAGCAAGAGCTGAGCGCTCTTTTGGGGGGCCGTCGGTTCAGTGCGGGGGGGGGGTTACTACACTGATCTTTGCTGCAACTAGAGGGACGCATCATATGTGGGATTGAAGAAATAACGAACTCCTGAAGTTGCTGGTATTTTTTGATTCGGGTGTGTGTGGCTACTATGCTAAAATCGCTGATTTCTGCAGTAAATTCCCAACTTTGCTGCAAAGCAATAGGACAAATTCCTCTGGTCTTTTCTTACTGCTACGCTCTAGCCTGAGCCATCTCTATGGTGAAACCCTCTCCACTTTTGCATTGGAAGTTAGTTAGACCACAAACATAAGAAGAAAAAAACCTAATGCAAAAGAACCAGAAATTCCCATTCAAATTCAGACCAGCAGGGATATGCACAAAAATGGAAACTTCTCCACTAGAGGGCCTTCAGGGCAAAACATGATCTGGATCCTAGTACTGTAGTACTGTAGTTTTTATGATGGGGAATCTGCTCTGATCAGATTTTTTTCAGAGTCAGAAATATTAAAATGCTAAGTTAGGGAGCAACAGCTAAATACGAAATATTTAACGATATTTAAAATTATAAACTAAACCAGCCCATGGCTGAGAGAGTTATAATTGCAAATTTGCAAATATGGGGCACAAAATTCCTTCCAATTAGGGTGGATTTTCCACTAAAACAGTTATTCTATGCGAATTAATGCATCTCTTAGCAATGTACTCAGTTTAAAACTCTTTGATCAATGACAGAGTGATAAATTAAAAAAAACCAGATTGTTTATGTTCATGCATTTATTATATTATTGTAATGTAATTCAAATAAAACCCAATACACCAGTGGTTCCCAAACTGAGAGGCGCGGCTCCCAACCAGCCAGGGGAGCCGCGGAGTGCCACGGAATCCTCTCGGAAAACAGTGCAATGCCAATTGGCAGGCATCAACATAATGTAATGGGGAGCTGCGGCCAATGGTCGCCAATGGTCAAGGGAGTCGCAAATTGAAAACGTTTGTAGTGGCTCAGGCTGAAATCCTATAACACTTTCCTGGGAGTAAGCCCTATTGAACTCAATGGGACTTACTTGCATAGGACTGCAGGGTCAGTGAGGATTTAAGCCCTGCTCTAGCCAACTTTACCTGCTATATCCAGTTACCTGCTACATTATCTATAATATTTTACACAGATGATTGTTCTCAACTTCTGTTCCAATCTTAGCAGCCTGCTCAGAAGCACTGTGCATTTAAATCCTTTTGTTGCTGTTTTTTTGAAACAGCAATTTTGTTGCCTTCAGCATATATCTTTAAGAATCTAGTAACATGGCAGCAATAACACATATTCATTTATTTTTTATATGTATTAATAGAATTATTTTTAATGATGTGTGTGTGTGTGTGTGTGTGTGTGTGTGTGTTTAAAATGGCCTTACTGATGTTGATAGCTGCCTTGGGAGCTCTGCTTTGACGCAAAGAGGCAGAATAAAAATATTTCAATAAAATAAAAGTATTTCAATTAATCTGTACTATCCTGGTGGTATGTCTAGACTCTGAGACATCCTGGTTAGTGCTGTGGGAGCAAAGGCACACAAATGAGCTAGTAATTTTAGAAGGAGAAACACTGTAACTCCAAAGCAGTCATTCAAGGCATGCAAAACCTTTCCGCTCAGTAGCTCATAAACACCCCTAAGTGTAGCAACTGTCAGGCACTCTCTAGAAAGCTACTCAGCTAAAATACTGTAGCACCATCTTGTGGTCTAACACACATTGTTTGAGCTGTGCTCAAGAGAAGTGAAGAGATGGTGACTTTGTATCTTTTCATTGCATCCTAAAAATGTTCGGGGTTTTTTCCACATTTTATACCACCCTCCCTCCAAGGAGCTCAGGGTGGTGTACATAGTTCCTCCCCTCCTTTTCTCCTCACAACAACCCTGTGAGGTAGGTGAGGCTGAGAGATAGTGACTGGCCCAAGGTCACCCAGGAAGCTTCATGGCTGAGCAGGGATTTGAACCTGGATCTTCCAGGTCTGAGTCCAACTCTCAAACCACTACACCATCCTGGCTGAGGATGGTGAGCTTTCATGATAAATATGATGAGCTTTCAGACCTTACATTCAGAGGGGCTTCCTCCCTACCATCCTCTCTCTTGCAATGGTATTTGGAGCAAAACATAAAATCGTACTATCTGAGCTACTGATCGGATTACAAGACCTACTCAGGGGAGCAGGATAGTTCAGATTACATGGCTTTTCAAACTGGAATAGTAAAAGAAATGCGAGTTCAGTTGGGTTGGGCATTTCCCCATCTTTGGTTACAGTTTCATCTTCCAGTGCCCTTCTCAGGCACCGAACAGATGAAGAGTAATTAAATACGAGCATCATCTTACTAAGAGGAAACCAAATAGTCTTCCTAGGCTTTGTTTGACAGGACAGTTTAATAGCCTCCATTATTTTAATCATTCTTGGATCCTACATACTTGGATCCTCTTTACGTAACTGGTGTGTCGTTCCCCTCTCTGCCAACTTTTAACTATTAGGGTGCCTAGGTGCATTACGCTTTGATAGATCTACTTTAGTAGAGAATGCTTTCTTAGCCAAAAGGTTGAGACTACACTACACTAATGACCAGTCAGAAATTATCATCTATATACAGCAGGGGTGGCCAACCTTCCACCATTAGGGCTACTGTGTTCTTAAGAGTTGTGTAGAAGACGGAATCTTGGCAGCTGCAAGTGCTGATGGTGCTGCTAAAGCAGCTGCACCTGCTGAAATGCTCTCACCTATGCAACCATTTAAAGGGCCAGCGTTCAAGTTGAAAGGTTGGCCACCACTGATATACAGTGACATCCAAGTATATTCCTTAACAATGGTTTGGCATGATGTCTCAATAGACACATCACCTCTGGGGAAGACACACAACCTTCAGGCTGGGGAACCTGAAGTTAAGGTATGTTGAGCCAGGGCATCTGTCGTCTTTAAAATTAACCCACTGGTGGTCTTGCCATATGTGGCTTTAAGAGCAAAGAAAAAGGGTATCCATTATCACCGTATCTTACTTGGTTTACAGGTTTAACTTATTGCAGCAGGAGATTTTTGCAGAACACTACAGCCTCTTGACCAGCTCTCTGAAATACCCAATGATCTTTAGGTTGATTTCTGGAAAGCTAGGATTACAAAGCCTAGAAACATGGGCAGTATTATCCTGCAGAGAACAGAAGCCTGGGTGGGAATGTTGCGACAACAATAGCAGAGTGTTTCATTAGCACACATTTGTTTTTTCCGAGATCTTCTGGGACTGTACCCCATATGACCATAGCCACAAATGCGACTACTGTTGCATGTTCAAATTAACTGTTCTTTAGGTGTGTGTGTGTGTGTGTGTGTGTGTGTTCATATGGAATTAAAATGTCGAGAACTGGCAGTTTTTGCAGCTGAGCCTAATGAGTTCACCCAGTAACAACGAGCAGCTAGTGAACATTGCTGAACAAGCTCTCACACACCAAGAATTCAGACAGAACAGGTGCGTTTGCCTTTCAGGAGAGAACTTGGCCACCCAGAGGAAGCTAATTTGATGCTGCTGAGCGGTCGTTTGTTCACTTTCTCTGCGTGACGATGAAAGTAGTCATCCAAAATGCTGGAAGTGACTCACCTACATGTTTGTGAACTAGCAGAGTGGTCCTTCCCCATCCGTTGCAATTAAATCTACCCAAGAATAAAAGACACACGTCTTATAGTTAGGTGTACCAGATCTCCAACCGTGACAGAGTGCTAGACCTTTAGGAGAAGGAATGTAGGCAGGTGTAGCTTGTTAAACCCTTAGAGCACAATCCTAGGCATGTCTACTCAGAAGCAAGCCCCATTGTGTTCAGTGGGGCTTGCTTCTGAGTAGACATGCCTAGGATTGTGCTCTAAGGTTTAACAAGCTACACCTGCCCACATTCCTTCTCCTAAAGGTCTAGCACTCTGTCCCGGTTGGAGATCTGGTAAGCCTACTTAT
The DNA here is from genome assembly GCA_026170595.1 of Plestiodon gilberti rubricaudatus. NCBI lineage: Eukaryota > Metazoa > Chordata > Lepidosauria > Squamata > Scincidae > Plestiodon > Plestiodon gilberti. The sequence continues at coordinate 13,492,829 of JANXHW010000012.1, forward strand.
AGTGCAATCCTATGTATGCCTACTCTGAAGTAAGCCCCCTGAGTTTAATGGAACATACTCCCCAAGTAAGTGTGTGTATAGGATTGCAGCCCAACACTATTAAGGCAGCAATACTCTGCACGCTTTCCTGGGAACAAGCTGGAACGTACTTCTGACTGAGCATGTATAGGTCTGCTTGTGGTTCATTGATTAGACATCATGCACAGTGCACATTGCTGAGTTTTTGTACTTGTACACGTTATACAATATATTTAAGTTCCTAGCAGGCCTCAAAATTCAACTCTTTGGTAACTGTTGGAAAATATCCAGCACAGAATAGGCTTGGGGGGGGGGGTTTGCTTTGAGAATAAATCCATGTACAGGCACATGGACTCATTAAGACATGGAAAATCAGGCACAGTTTCATTAAGAAGGAACCACGTGGGCGGGGGAGAATAGCTCAGTGGAAGAGCTCCTGCTTTGCATGCAGAAGGTCCTAGGTTCAATCTCCAGACAGGGCAAAGAAAAATTCCTGCCCCTGGAATTTTAGAGAGCTGCTGCCAGTCAGTGCCAAGAACACTGAGCTAAATGGACCAATGGCAGACTCAGTAGGAGGCAGCTTCCTCTCTTTCTGCATCTCCACTAGCCAATCAGTGATCAGACAAACATTGTGCAGGAGAATCTTAAAATCAGAGCAAGGCTGCCTTCCCAGACAACAATCTGGGGGCAGGAAGCAGCCTTGCTTGCTTGCAATCGTTCCAACAGTCAGACTGCAGGCTGACCATTCCTTCTCTCCAGGCCCTCATAAAAGAAACAGGAAAATCACAATGTGCCACAAGTTCTGTTTTGACACACGTCATGCAGCAGCAGCAGCAGCACTATAGATAACAGACCGTTTCCCCTGCTAACTAGGCTGAGAGGCTCCTCTGACGTTGTGGTGTTCGCTTGTATTTCACAGAGGGAGAGCAACAGTCCCCATCCTTCGGGGGCTGCTTGCTGGTGTCCCCTGTCATTTTCTTAAGATTGAGAGCCCTGTTGGGGCAGGGAAGCATCTTTTGCTTTGTAAACCACTTTTGAGCTTCTTGTTGTGGAAAAGTGGTACCGTATATAAATATTCAGAATGTTGTTAATCAACCAGCCGGATGTCTCGTTTGTTCATGGCAAAACTACAGAATTAGTTCCAGGGGCGTCGCGACAACGCGCGACACCCCTGAGCGGGGGCGCGCGTCACCCTTAAGGGGGAGGCTCCGCCCCCGCGCGTGACGTCACGCGCAGGAGCGGAGCGCCCTCCCCGCTCCGTTTTTGGCTCATTTTGGAGCCAAACGGACTCAGGGGAGGGCGGGAGGGCCCACCTCCCCCGCAAAAATGTAAGTGAGGGGCATCGCGCGTCACCCCTATACGCGCGACGCCCCCCGGCGGCCCGCCCCCCCGCTTCCCCCCGTCGACGCTAGTGATTAGTTCCTTCCCATTCTCTCTCTCCCTCTTGCTAACCAAATGCAAGAGTCCTGTGGGTGTTATTCACACATGTACCTAAAATGTGGAAGTAACACAGTTGTTGGTTTTTTACAGTGATCTCGGTTTTCCGGGTTTGCCAGCCATGTAAAATACGTTGGTTAAAAACATGTAAAAACAGCCTAAAAACACGTAAAAACGGGTCTAAACTTAGACTGTTTTTACATGTTTTTAATCATAAAGTATTTTTACATGGCTGGCAAACCCGGAAAACCGAGATCGCTGTACATTGTAACTGGCCATGAAAATCTACGTTTTTTTCTGAAGTTTTTTTTTTTACTTTATTTTTATTTAGTGCATAACTGTAACGTAACTGTAACATATAACCAATACACAAAATCATTTGTCTACATAAAAGATAAAAAGGAAAACCAAGCTTAGGACTAACATAGTTGCCGATCCGACTCCCATAACTTCTATTCTGCACAAAACTGCTCCCCTAATGTTTCCATCCATTCCTTATAAGAAACGACTTGTCTTGGTTTCTGCCCCCCTTTTCCCCCTCCCCAGCTGCATTATGTGCTAGCTATCCCACATCCTCTTGCAAATTTCTCCTCCCCCCACAGCTCACAGTCATGCGACTACAATTGGATGCTCTCGCTATACATTTCTACCCAGGGGAGCTGAATTAATTGGTTCCTCCTGCAGGACCAATTCATACAGGCTTCCTCGTACCAAAGCATTCTGGAAGGCAACTACTACAGGAAGTTCATGCACTCCATTGAAATGGCTTCGAAAGGGCTGGAAGAGAGCTGAAGCTCAAAGGCAAACACAGCCTGGGTTGAATATATGGGCATTCACATTTTCTAAAATAAGAGGAAGGCAATGTGGTGCATCGCAAGGACATGACAGGTATTTGCTGTTTGTAAAACATCCTATTTTGGTACAGATCAAGAAGAATAAAAGATACAAGGGGTTAATTTATAATTCCAGAAGGTGATTTTTTTTTCCCCCTAGTGAATCATAATGGTACACTGGTGCAGTGACGCTACATAGAACTGCAGTCAGGCCTTCAAGCATGGGCAAAGTCCAACCATATGGTCCATCAAGGAGAAATTAAACAGGACTCCTCTCGGAGCACACTAGCATCCCATCCCTGGGCATGGCAGCTCCCTGGATGCTCAAGAGAACATACAGGACATCTTGTCCTCCAAGTTCAATGGGAGGACAAAGGAAGCCCCAAGGAGGGGAGGAAGAGAAAGAGCAGCCTTGCACTTGATGCTAACCATACATAGCACCACAAGTCGTTTTAGGTGGGAGCTACCGAGAGCAAAAATATATTACACATAACCCAATAAAAGCAGCAGGGATGTGAATCAAGTCTCTAGGTCCAAGTCTCAAGTCAGGTCTTTGCACTTAAGTCCAGAGTCTTTGCTAGTGAGTTATGAGTCCCTATCTATTTCATGGGTAAAGTGGGTTTAAAGTAAAGGTAAAGGTGACCCCTGACGATTAAGTCCAGTCGTGTCTGACTCTAGGGTGTGGTGCTCATCCCCATTTCAAAGCCGAAGAGCCAGCATTGTCCGAAGACGCCTCCGTGGTCATGTGGCCGGCATGACTCTCCTTGCCGCAGCGCGTAGCATGCGGCTGGAACACGGACCGCTGTTTACCTTCCCGCAAGCGGTACCTATTTATCTACTCGCATTGACATGCTTTGGAACTGCTAGGTTGGCAGGAGCTGGCCAAGCAACGAGAGCTCACCCCGTCGCGGATTCGAACTGCCGACCTTTCGATCGACTGCTCAAGTCTCGAGTCGGGTCTTTTGAGTCTTTTACAATCTCCGAGTCAAGTCCGAGTCGAGTCATTGACGCGACTCCCTCGAGTCCGAGTCCATCGGTCTACATTACTGAAAAGTCTACGTCACTGAAAAGCAGCAGGCTTAAGCAGTTTCCTCAGCCAAAACACCGAGAGGTCAGCAGCACCGTTCCAGAAAGTGGTCTGACATCGAGTTAGAGCAGTGGCTCATCCAGCTCAGTATTGACCGCAGCAACTCGAGAGTTTTTCAGGCAGGGGTCTTTTCCAGCCCTGCTTGGAGATGCATGCCAGGGATCGAAGCCGGGACCTTCTGTTAACAAAGCATGTGCTCTGCCACCGGGTTCTGGCCTCTCCTTAATAAATGTACAGCCCCCCCCCCCCACACACACACATACATCCTAGAGACTCAAGCCCCTCCATTTCAGCATGTCAGCCATCATCACTAACCTAGACCTATTGCAAATCCACGAGGGCAGCATCGCAAGGCAGGCCAAGGGCCCCTTCAAGATGCACCGCTGTGGCACCTCTCCAGAACAATCACAGCCCCCAGGGACTGCTGGGGTTGACTGCGCAACAAGCCATCTCTGCCAGCGAGGCCCATTCAGGGCAGATAATGAAGTCCTCGCCAACTTGGAAAGTATCTACGTGCACACACGTATATCAACCCTTCCTTCCCCCCCCCAGGGGGGTTAATTTGGTCAGAATAGAAGATCAAAAGGAGAAACAATTAGCAAACTGGAGAATTTAATGATGCTAATTAAAATGTATTAAGCGTCGTCTCTGCCTCTGCACCAGCTGCTTGGGCAGGCGAGCTGAAGGCTGGGGGGAGCTCCTGCCTCACCCCGATGTGCGGAGCTGGGAAAGGGGACATCTGGTGTTTCTCCCCCCTGGTCTGGCATCGAAGGTGGGGGAAGGAAGTCTTCACTCTGCCTGGTGCCATCCGAGGAGTTTGTGCCCATGTCCCTAATTAGCCCTCTCTCTGCAGCGTCCCCCAGGGACCTCATTAGGCGTTTCACTTAGCAAAAGAAGTCTGATGATTTGGAGAGAGGCAGAGGAGGGGGAAAAGGTGGGAGGATGCTTCTGCAGCATGGACCACGCTTAGTTATGCAAGCCAGGGTGATGCAAGCCAGCGGCAATTCTCAAGGCCGAAAGATGTACAAAGCCAGAAGCAGGGACCCAGATGCTACCCACACACCAGAGGGCTTCTAACAAGCTCTTGGAAAAAGTTTCCCCCACCTCAAGCTCTTAATGAGACCTCCAGTAGATCCCCAAACAGAAAGCATCGTTTTAGGACCGGATTACAGAGCCCATGATTATAAAAAGGGAAAAGGCTGAGGTTGGTGAGAGTGAAAGCGGAGAAGAGCAATAAACCGTCATGTTGCCCCCTGCCCCTTTTGATGACCCAGACTGAGATTATGGGTCTCCCCCAGAGGAAACCCAAAGGTAACTTGAGCCCTACCTCTCACTGCTGTTATGTCTGCACAGCTGCTGGGGGTATGCTAAAGGTTTACTGTTTCAATTTCTTAATATCACTGCTTAGTCCATTTCCCAGTATTGCTTCATCGATGCTCCTGGTCTCATTCGTGGCTCTGGCTAGCACTGATGCCGCATAGGGGTACCAAACCCGGGAAACCATAGAGAGACTGAGGAGAGACTCAAGAATGTAAACATTGGCAACACCCACAGCAAGAAGCACACATTCCCTGCCAGGGACAATACATTTTATCAATCTGACTGGTGCTTTTAGACAGTTCATTTTTGGAAGTGGAGGAGAGGGAAAGGCGAACAGTTATATGGGCACCTTCCGACATTTATCGATAAGAAAAGGGATGTGGGTGTAACATCCCACTCTCATCCGAAGAGTTCCACCCTTGCTCTCTTGCCAGTAGTGAAGACTCTTCAGCGCTTGCTCTATGCCAGGGGTGGCCAAACCTGCTTAATGTAAGCCACATACAATAAACGTCAGATGTTTGAGAGCCCCAATATTGAAGCATCATTTAAATTCATACATATATTTACTCACCATGAACATTAAACGTAGGTTTTAATCCAGTGGACTCTCAGTTTATACCTGGTAAATCATGATAAAGCTTGAAAACGTCTTGTTTACCTTTTATATTAATTGTGATGCAAAAAGGAGCTCAGCCAACATATTTCCAAGAGCAGCACATTATATGTCAAAGAGGAGCCACAGTTTGGCCACCCCTGCTCTATTCTATATTCATGTACTCCACGGTAGTCTGTCCCCCACTAATTTAAAAGCCAAAAGGGATATTAAGTGATCTACAACACAATTATGTTCTAACACATGTTATCTCATCCGTTCAAGATGCTTTTACTTATTTTTCACCTTTATTGCCCTTCCTCCAAGGCCCTCAGGGCGGTATGCATTGCTTCTGCCCCTTCTTTCATCTTCACAACCACCCTGTGAGGTAGGCTTGGTTGAGAAACTGGCCCAGGGTCACCCACTCTTCTACAAGTTTTAGAGAGCAAGTAGGCAGACCATGAAGCAACCCCAAAAGTATGCAAGCCACATTCCAGACGTGCTGGTCTAAACTTTAGAGCCAGTGTACATATTACACTTGCCACTCAGAAACCACATTGCACAACATTTGGTCCCATCACTACCATCGAGTTGTATGGTGTAGTGGTTTGGGAGTCGGACTTAGACCTGGAAGATCCAGGTTCAAATCCCCGCTCAGCCACGAAGCTTCCTGGGTGACCTTGGGCCAGTCACTATCTCTCAGCCTCCCCTACCTCACAGGGTTGTTGTGAGGACAAAAAGGAGGGGAGGAAATACGTACACTACTCTGAGTTCCTTGGAGGAAGGGCGGTATAAAAATGTGATAAATAAATGAATAAATAAATACCCTAAAGAGCATAGACAGACAACTGTGGCATTTTGTGCTGTTCTGCACGCAGTTGCACAAGCTCATGCAGAATGAGGAAGAATGCAGCAATGAAGTGCTGAAAAACGACGCATACAACATCTGGTGAGAAGGGTTGCACATGCGCAAAGCCAAGTCAGGGATCCATTTGAATTTTTGCACACATGAACGTCGCACTCTCACTCCTGCACACAGGAACCCCGTTATGGGAGTGGAAATACAGGAGCCCTGTTACAATAGCAGAAACCTAGGAAATAACCCAGTAAATATGGCACCAGTAACAGGGTCCTACTTTCTCATGTGTAGGGCATCTCCCCAACAACATGAGCACCCATTCGTGGCCCTTGAATGAAGCTATCCCCCATAGAATCATAGAACGTGAGAGTTGGAATGGACCTTGGAGGTCATGCAGTCCAACCCCTTGCTCAGTACCAGCAAATGCTACAGCATCCATGATGAGGGAGAATATGGTCATATCAATCCCCCCTCATCTACACATCCTGATGGCAGAGGTTCCAATTCCAAATACAGTAAGGTAAAGGTGACCCCTGACAATTAAGTCCAGTCGTGTCCGACTGTCGGGTGTGGTGCTCATCCCCATTTCAAAGCCGAAGAGCCAGCGTTGTCCGAAGACGTCTCCATGGTCATGTGGCCGGCGTGACTCTCCTTGCCGCAGCGCGTAGCATGCGGCTGGAACACGGAGCGCTGTTTACCTTCCCGCAAGTGGTACCTATTTATCTACTCGCATTGACATGCTTTGGAACTGTTAGTTTGGCAGGAGCTGGCCAAGCAACAAGAGCTCACCCCATCGCGGGAATCGAACTGCCGACCTTTCGATCGACAGCTTATGGTTCAGCGGTTTAACTCTCCCCATATCCGCTGGGGATATGTTCCAGGCCCCTCCGTGGATACTTGAAACCATGGATAGGAGCGAACACCCCCTCCATGGTTTCCTGAGGGGCCCCCACCCTGCCTCCCCTGCAGGCAGGCGTGTGCACCCCCCCCAGCTCTTATTTTTCTTTCAGCAAGCTTTGTTTCTTCCTTAAAACAAACAGAGAAGCAGCCTCCATTGCAGGCAAGTAGAACGAGACTAAGTCCTAGAGAGGCTCTGCAAGGTTAACAGAAACCTTGCAGAGCCTCTCTAGAAGGTTTCTGTTAACCTTTCAGAGCCTCTCTAGAACTTAAGGGTGTTCCACACTACACGAATCCCGGCACGTTGCGGAGATGTGCGGAGCTCTCTGTCACCATTGCGGAAGCAAGCGGAGCAGCTGCAATCTCCCGATTTCCGGCACGTACATAAAGCTGAAAACCCATCTTTCGAGGGGTGGGTTCGCGGAGCTATTGCAGCCTACCAATCGGATGAGAGGGCAGGATGAAAGGGGCTGTCAATCAATCGGAACTCACTCGAGTCTCCAATTTCTCATGGATCCATTTCTCCTTCTCACAAAAGTTAGCAAGATGAATTCTATTTCCGGCGCAAATTGTTTTGTTAGTTTTCTCTCCTTCCTGCCCCTCTCTCTCTTCTCTCGTGTATCGGACCGCATTTGTGCTTAACCAATCACCGCTGCGCTTTCTAAGAAGGCGGGACAACAGGAGGGACAACAGGCGGGAAGACACTCCTCCCGACCAGCTCTGTGTGCGGAGGTAGAGGCAGAGGCCTCCGCGCCGGGATTTGTGTAGTGTGGAACAGCCTTTAGTCTCATTCTACTCATTCTACGAAGCTTACTGGGGAAAAAGTAACAGCCTGGGGGGGGCGTGATCCGTGGATAACTGAAACCGTGGATAGCGAATCCGTGGATACGGGGGCCCACCTGTACACACAACACACAAATACTAAGCTTCATATGTTTAATATCCACGAGTTAAATACTAAGCATTTGCTAAGCATCAAAGCACATGCAAGTCTGCAACAGGTATTTCCACTAGCAAGGGATACAGAACGGCTGGAGCAGCAACGTGTTTACGGCTCTGCAAGAAGATCAAACCCACACCTCACACCCTGAATTTTGATGGAGGAAGCCGTGCAAGGGACCATTTTTTAATATGCGACTACCACAGCTGCTACTAGTTTTCTGGGCCCCGCCAACCTCGCTCTCTGTTGCAGCTGAGACAGGCTCCTGACTGTGTGTCGGGTCTGGCTCGAAATTCACTTCCTGAGCTGTGACATCAGAGCCCTGGCTCAGAATTCCCCCCTCCCCTTTTGTGAAAACAATGAAGTGTTGTGTTTTGCTGAATCTCACCTGAGAAATGAATTCTGCTTGGCTCGGAAATCAGCACAGGCACATGAATGGGAAAATGCCTGAAGGATCATATGCACAGGGCCAGTTCCCAAATCTAAGTCGGGATTCATGAAATCTGCAGTTCCAACACCACCTCGGACACCAGACACTTAAGAGAGGTCAGGTTTGCCGTGAATATCTCAGTAGTATGACATTTCCACTGCTAGATATCTCCAGAAGAACAGCGGATAGATTTAGGTAGATCCTAATCTTTGTTTTGGAGACTCCACATTCCAGTCGGAAAAAGTCTCTGGAACTTGTCGGCAGACTATGCCCAGCATTGCTGCAGTTAAGCCCTCCAGCTGCTCTTCCCAATAAATGCTCTGTCTAGGGCTTTATCAGGAAAATCTTGAACCCGTTTCAACTTGTAAGCAAAAGGTGTAGTACTGATCGGATTGGAGTGTGATTTCCTCAACTTTGAAAAATGACTTTATCTGGCCCTTTTTAAAACACTCTTTTCTGTAGGTTTCCAACCAACTAAAGCAGGAAAACAGTGGGGGAGAAGGGAATTCCCTTTGTTTGGGCTGCTTATTCACTTTTGCCTGTTGAGAAAAGTTTTTTAAAAAACAATGGAGCAAAACGTCTCCTCTTGGAAGCTTTATAAAAATAGATAGTGGGAAATATGGTTATTCCACAAAAGGCAATTTCCAATACATTTCAAAAGCAAGATATTATTCAGGAATGGTACTCAATATAAATAGGGAGAGAAAATGAACAAATGGTTAACCATTGACGCATTACTCAGTTTGCTGAATTATGCCCCATGTCAGAATGATTAGGTGGTGGAACAGCACCATATCTTGTGGGGGCTGTCAAACTGGCACACGCCCGACATGGGATGCGTAGCCAGCACCACATAAAACTGGGTGGCTTCAGAAGATGCAGGAAATCATCAAATGCATAAAGACGACGTTAGCGGGAAAACAACAATTAAACATTAAGTTTGTGAGCAAAATCTGGGAACCAGAGCTTTTAATTTAGGATCGTGGATGTGATACGATCTATTCTAAGTGATGCTCCAATATGGCAGTTTGATTTTTGACATATTTAGCAGTGAGAATCTTGTCCTGTGTGATGACATATAGTTTTGTTTGTTTAAGCCCTCAATCAATTAAAAGGACATTGGAACTATGTTTTTGGGGTAGTGGGGCCGTTTCTTTTTAAAAAAAATATTATTATTAATCCTGCAAACTTGCTCACAGTCAGATTTGCAAGCCATTCCGTAACGTTGCTGACTTATACAAAATCTTAAAAGGGCAGAGGGAAACAAGTCTGAAAAGATATCTGCATAAGAGGATAGCAGTCAGGAAGAGATAACAAAGCCTCAGATGGGAAGGAATTGTGAAATGTTTGTCCAAACAGCCATTGCTACCGGTAGCACTAAGACACCATGTGGCAAGAGACCATTTTCTGAGTTGTTTGTATGAGCGTAAACCCCCCCCCCCCCCAGGAGTCTATGTTTGGGGGAGAGGATGCAGGCTATTCAAAGATGCAAGTCACCACTTGACTTGCACAAGCAACTATCACTATATCATTGGGAAAGCACACTAAAAGGTGGACAATGTAGGCATACCCAATGAAGATTGCACATCTTGTTTTCAGGAAACTAACAGTTTGGTTGCTCGTTACTGTGGTATGACAAAACATGTGTACCTGTTTTTCATTTGTTCAATCAAAATGCCCCCTAAACGTTTAGGCTCCATCATGATTCAGGTTTGGAGATAACTGATTTTCCCCACAGTCTAGGGCTGCTTCAACAGGGCCCATGAGAGGGGGGTAAATTGGGCCCAGGCCCAGGGTCAAAAAGGGAGCCCAGAAGCCAAAGGAGGGGCCCCAGAAATTTCCTGAAATCTCAGTTGGCCTCATGGAGAATGAAAGATGGTGGCCAGGCCAACCAGGAGGCCAGCTCTACTGGGCGGGTAGACCTGGGCGCCACCTCGGGAAGCCTAGTAGACTTGGGCTCCAGAGACTTTTCCGGCTGTTGCTGCACCCCCTGCCCCCATTTCCCCCTTTGAAAAGGCCCCCCCAAAAAACTGGACCCCGATAGAGTTCCTCTCCAAGGCCCTGTGCTACAGACATGTAAATTGATGCTTGTGGCAATGTAATCACCGGGGGGGGGGGGGGGGAATGCATATCCAACAAGGTGTCAACAGATTCTTGGCCATTGACTGGTACATCACTTGACCATTGATGGGAAACAGTACGGATACAACATCTGGCCCGAGGTTCTGTGAACATGCATCTTGATTGAAGATCAATCATGTTCACAGTGGCAATTAAAAGAATTAGTTGCACTGCTCAACGGGAAATCAGATTTCCTCAGGTTTCTCTTCTCATGAAGACATGCTAGTTAAAGGCGCATTGTAACTGGCCGCCCTCAGTGCCACAAGCTTCTCAGGAGAGGAAGAATGCAGCGATTCCATTGGCAGCGCAACATTGCCGAGGGTGCAGAAACAGAGATGCTTAACAACCAAGTGACCTCATGCCAGGCTAGACGCTCCAGCAGGGGAGGAAGCAGACAACATGGCCCTGGGCACAACAAGGCCATGAGACTGTTTTGCCAGTCGCATCCCTTTAGCTAGGGTAGTATCCAAACCCAGCAGTGAACAGGGGCTCTGCAAAAAGCACCCTAACAGATGTTCTTTTCTGTATGGGAAAATGCAGTATAAAACAAAGAAATATTCTCCTGCTGAAGCCCAACATCTGTTTGAAGCTGTCTGGCCCTGGGTCAGACTTTAATTATTCTGACAGGTCGCTTCATGCCCTTAATTTTCCATGAAATCCGATTCAAGAGGCTGCTTGTCTTCAGACTGCTTTCGGGGTTCTCAGAGCGAGGTTGCACATGACCCAGGTGCTCTTTGCCAAATATCTGATGCGTTCTTGAGACAAGACTTCTATTTTTTGGGGGGGGGGCTTGTTGTTTTCGTTTGCAAAATTCAACTTGAGCTCCTCAGGGGAAAAAAAAAGAGCTGTTAACAACTTGGATCCCTTAGAATCCCATTTTCTGTGGAAAAAAATGAAGGCTGACAGATTAAAAAAAAAGGAAAGAATTCAGTGGTGTGTGCTGGATACTCATCTTGCCAAGACTTCAGTTTTTTGAAGCTGCACCCTCAGACACTGTGGAGGATTCAGATCGTTTCTTTGCCCCTGGACTTGTCTTGCTTCTGTTGCTGGAGATCAAGTTACTGATATACATGGGTTTTCTGCTTCTTTTCAGGCCTTTTCTATCAGAACACTTCTGATGCAATAAATTACAAGCCCCGACATGCAAGTGTGCTCTGGTTCTCTCTTCCCCCCCCCCCCCGCCCTCCAGTGTAACTTAACTCTTAATGACTGCCAGTCTTTTTCAGCTTTTTAAAAATCCTGATCTGGATAGTCTCATTAGTTTTTTGCTCTAAGAGCATAAGCAGCTTTCAAGAATTATTCTTTGGTACAGAGAGAGAATCGTAAGTCGCGCAGCTGCAAACTTTGGCTGCCAAAGTTCTCAGTAGAAGCCACCAAGCAAGATGCAGTTTGGAAAAAAATATATATCAAGGGTAGTAACTACAGTGATCACCATATTTGCTCATTTAGACCCACCCTACAAAGCACCAAGGTCATAAGATGTTCACTTAAAAAACTGGAGACTGCTGGAGGTTTCAACATCTATGTTTTCTCTAACCTTGGCTCGGGGCTTTCAACATTACACGTCTTCTACAAGGAAAACACTTCGTAGTAGGAAAAAGAGTGGATTGTTGTGTGACCGACACACTTCCTCTGCATGGAAGCAGAGTGTAGGATTGTAACATTAGAAACCATCCGGTTTTGCAGTTGTTCAGTCCAGCTTGCTCTTACGAAATACAGTACTATGAACAGTTGAATACAAGTATCCTCAGTTTCAATCATCAAGCATTCTAGGGCTGCAATCCTAGACGCACGTTCTTGAGGGTAAATCCCATTATTAAACAAAGTGGAACCTACTTCTGAATAAAGATGCATAGAATTGCCCTGTAGCCTTGCTACATATCCCTCTAGCTAAACAGATAGGAACCAGATGAGCATGAGACACCATTGGGAGTTCCACTAAGACATTTTGATTTTCCTTCCAGGAGGAGAGAAATAGCTCAGTTCTGATTCAGGATTGTAATCTCATATTTGTTTAGGACTCTGGGATTTTTTTTAAAAAACAAATTGTTATATAGTTTTGCTTTTCCAAGTTAAGGTCATTTTTCCCAAGTTCCATTTTTTAAAAGCCAGATCATATTCCCCCCCCCCCCCCAAAATTAGTTATGTACAAAGTAGAAAATGTCTTGTATCCCAGTTCAGACAAAGAGCCTTGTATGTGGAAGCCATAGCATTTGTTGGTTTACACAGGCATAAACTGGATGTATATGGCCTTTTTGCTCTTCGAGGCCACAGAATCCGACGACAGTCTGGAACGACTTGCCCAACTATCACAATCAGGAAGCCAGCAGGTTACAGCGATGAGCATTCGACTAGGTCAATGTTTTGATCCACACTAAGCCATGAAGTTGACTGGATGGACTCCTCTCTCAGTCCAACCTTCCTCACACACTTGTGAAAGGCGAGGGTAAAAAGGCGGTGGGGGGAACCTTGAAGCCCACTCCAAGTTCTTTGGAGGAAGCGCAGAAGAGAAACATAACTACCGGTAACAATTTTTTTCACAACTCTAAAATTAAAAAGTAGTAACGTATTTAGTTCATTACAGCAAAAATGTGTTATTCAGTGTTCATAGAGAGATGGGTGTATCTGGAGAGAAGAGCACGGAAAAGGGATCAGCCTACCAGTGGTTCCCAAACTGGGAGGCGTGGCTCCCAGGGGAGCCGCGGATACCAGCCAGGGGAGCCACGGAATCCTCTCGGAAAACAGTGCAATGCCAATTGGCAGGCAGCAACATCATTTCATGGGGAGCCGCAGCCAATGGTTGCCAATGGTCAAGGGAGCCGCAGGTCAAAACAGTTTGGGTAACACTGGAATCCTTTCAAAATGTGCTTTCTCCAGTCAATTCCTACTCCTTTCCCACAGGCTTTGAGAAAAACACACTCACAGAGAGTGACCATACAAGTGGGGAGGGGGCTATCACACAAGGAGGGGGCTTTATAGAAGTGGGAGTGGACTTAGCTATCCTTTGCATTTATGGAGAGGGAGATGCCAAATGCTCATTGGTCTCTGTGACACACCGATTCAGAAGCTGAGGACAGAAAACAGTAACAGAACAAGAGGAAGGGATGGGTCAGGGGTCTCTGGGATAAAAGGAATGAACGGTACCTGAAGACAGATGCAAAGGGAATGAAAGATAAAGATCCTTTGAGTTCATTTCACTTCCTCATTGAACACTCTCACACAGGAAATTAAGATGCAGATTTATTTTCCTTCGTTAAAATAACAGGCAATTCCCCAAAGCCCTTTCCCCTTCTTCCTGCTACACAAAAGAATTATGCAAGGAAACAGGATGGATTGTCCCTGTCATTTTCCTGGATGATCACTCCAGAGTACAGGAAAAGTATCTGGGCTTCCCCAGGGCCGGGCAGATCTGAATGTGTCAGTGAGGCACTATATTTCTGTGGCATTTTGTGATCTGGTAACTTTGGAAGTCTCTTACAAAAACGATGGAATTGCAGGCTGGCTGGAGTAAGTCGTATAAATCAAAACACTGCCTGGCCAGGGGAATGGGGAATAGCAAAAAGGTTAGCAATATAACAAAACATGCAAACACCATTGAGAGATGATCCATCTGTACAAGTCCACATGCCCAGGGGGCACTGATTCTTTTGTTTTCATCTTGTTCAGGGTTTTGTAAAAAAAATTGTGTGGAAATTTTTTTGTTTTGCTTTTATTTTTTTAAAAAAATTAAAAATGGTCTTTAGACAGACTACTGAAAACAACTCCGAGAGTAGAGCACCTTCTTCCTCAAGAGTCACCTTTATGGAAGAGTTCAGAAAGGGTCAAATATTGACCAATAAATGGCTTGTCTGCTTTGTAATCTCAATTGTGGCTTCAGCAGGGAGGCAGGTTGGGAGTCTTCCTCATTCAGCTGGTTTGGTTACCAAGGAGAGCGGCTGGGCCTGCAACATAGCTAAGGCAGCTTGAGGAGAAGGGATGGCGGCAAAGGAAGGAGGCGTGGTCAGGAGAGCTGTGGGGGGCATGGAGGTGAATGGGAGGGGCCTGCTGAGGAGTGTTGATTGGCTAGTCAAGCTAGAGGAAGAGGCGGCGGCTTTGCTGGACAGGAAAGAAGCGGAGTGCAGAGACAGCTGAGCCCTGGCTTCAGGCTTGGTGGTCAGGGAAAGGGGCTGAGCCTGTTCAGAATGGGTGGCAGCAGGAGCTGCAGGCGATGCCAAGGCTGTGGAGGGGGTGGCGGGAGAATCCAACATGCTGCCGTGGGAGGATGCAGGGCTGTCGCAAGATTTCTCAGCTGGCAGGTACTGCACACATGGCTTTTTGCTCTTCGCGGCCACAGAATCTGACGACAGAAAAAGAAAAAAGTTTACTCGTTAATGTTTTTTTTAAGCGTATATATTTATATTTTATTGATATATTAAAACATAAAAACAATACATATTTCATAAAGTTATAGCAAGCACGAAGCAATACATCCTACTAGCATACTATTCACCATTTTCTACATATAATATCCAACTTAGCCAAAATAACACCCACATTTTATTCATTAAATCCGCATATCATCACATCGTTCTCTCTCTCTTAAAAAAATCGATAAATGGTTTCCAGTTATTCTCGAAAAGGTTAACTGACTTTTCCTTAATTAAAATTGTAAGTTTATCCATTTCAGCACTCATTAATGTTGTTCCTATCCTGTCCACAGGCTCAGAACTTTACCAGGGTGTTTCTCAGTTCCCAAAGAGAGGCCACTTGGCCCGAGTGCTCAATTTCTGCAAGCTTGCCTTGTGGATTTTGAATAGTGTGGGAAAGACTGGACTTTGCATGCCTTACTGAGGGCAAAAGACACCGGCCGTGTATGTTTGAGGTGGATAATTTAACCTCATTAACGGCAGCACGTTTAGAAG
This sequence comes from Plestiodon gilberti rubricaudatus, assembly GCA_026170595.1. Classification (NCBI taxonomy): domain Eukaryota; kingdom Metazoa; phylum Chordata; class Lepidosauria; order Squamata; family Scincidae; genus Plestiodon; species Plestiodon gilberti. The sequence goes on from JANXHW010000012.1 coordinate 13,508,264, forward strand.
GCACGCATATGGAACAAACTTTTCATATGAAGGCCGGGACTAGACTGCTCTTCTAAGCTCCAGAAGCTTCCTAATGCTGCTCTGAGCAAGTGCAGATCTTCCATGTGTGCGGCTGTTAAGAGACCATGAAAAAGAACAACCCTTAATTTGTTTCCTCTTCGTAGTAATTCCATGGAGCCATGTTATGCAGAGAGTTACTAACTTGCCAAAAGCTATCCCATGAGCTTCATTGGCTATTCAGATCCTAAGCTGACAATACCTACCAAGTAGGAAATGTCAGGTTAGCACAGCAGACAGATGCCTTTTCTTTAGCCAGGTAGTAGGCTAGCCAAACAATTGGCTATAAAGTTCTATTTCTTATATCTGAGAGGAGGCATTAGGTCAATCTCAAACACACACATGAGCAGTTTCTGCAACAGAGCAGCCTTTTCAAAGCACCCTTCGGTCAAAATGGAAAATCCTCCAGAAGACCGCCTCCTTCAAGACACCATACTTCAAAGATGCTAAGCAGCTTTGGGATTCTGCAGGGAGATTTTCTAGTTCTGTGTGGCTCCTGCTCTCGTAAAAGCTAAAACCAGCCAACATTTTCAAATACATTTTCAAATACAATCCTTGCAAGAACTTGCAAGCTTGGAATGGCTAGCTTCTGCACTTCACTCAAATCTGGTCCTCAGCTGCTTGGAAGTTCAGTTATTTCCTGAACTCTCAGAAAATGGGAGCAAATGGTGTTTGACTGTTTCATCTTTGTTTGCCATCCTTAAAGTCTACATATAAGAACCAGCAACTTGTTGACTGGTTCTTTTCTCCCTCACGGCTCCTCTCCACACCTTCATTTGCTTCTCTGTGACAATTTCTATTAGAAAATCTTGCTGGTGGGAAAATGTTGTGCCATTTCATCCACAATGTCCTGGGATCAGACTACAGAAGGACAATGAGCTGGTACTTACTCCCCATGTCCTGGATTTGTTGCTGAGGTTGTTTCTCTCTTTTTCTCTTCTTCTTCTTGCCCTGAAAGGCATAAATCCACAAAAAAGCACATCATCCAAAGGAAAGGTAACTATGAATGTAAAAACATGACAGAGCCTCTCTAGCATAAGTTGCATGCTGGGAGAAGTTATAGGGATATAGAGAAAGACTGTAAAGAGACAGATAATAGGATAGCGAACAATTCCAGTTGGATAGCTCACCCTACCATAAGGAAAGTGACAGAGGGCAATACTAGGCCATTAGGAAGTTTGCATGCAATCATCAGGATGCTTATTTCAGCATTATTTGTTAATGAGCCAGGATGGTGTAGTGGTTTGGGAGTCGGACTTAGACTTGGAAGATCCAGGTTCAAATCCCTGCTCAGCCACCAAGCTTCCTGGGTGACCTTGGGCACTATCTCTCAGCCCCACCTACCTCACAGGGTTATTGTGAGGACAAAAAGGAGGGGAGGAAATATGTACACCACTCTGAGCTCCTTGGAGGAAGGGCGGTATAAAAATGTGAAAAAAAATAAAGTATCATAGTGCCTCTGAGAAGCCCAGACGCAGGCTGCTTTTGCTAGACATATCTGAATAGGCTTCATATTTTCTGGGTCAACATGATGATGTCATGACAGCCTCTGTGGGGCATCTTTCCATGCTAATGTTATCTCACTCTTAAAAACACCCTCTCACTCACTCACTCACTGCATCTTGAATGTATGCCTCGCCTGTCAGCATGAATACCCCCAAGGCAGCTGACAAGCAGTCGATATAAAAACAATATACAACAATAAAGCCGCAAGAATAAAAGCAGTGAAATCAGCAGATTAAAACACCAGCTAAACACCATTAAAGGGATCTTCAGTGCCATTAAAAAGCACAAGATGGATTTTGCCAGGTGCCTTACGGGTAACAAAGAATATGTCTAGGGAGAGAATTCCATGGTTTGGATGTCACCACAGGAAACATTCTCTCTCCGGTAACCACCTGCGAATCTCAGAAGACAGGAATATACAGAGAAGGTTGGCTGGCGTTTCCAAAACATTTTTCAAAAGGCGGCCCCGCATACAATACACTACTGTAATCTAGTCTGGATATTACTGAAGTATGGATAACTACAGCAGACTGTCTTTCTCCAAAGAAGAGCACAGCTGGCGTACCAACCAAATTCGGTGGAAGGCACTTTTGAGAGATGAATTTCATCTGTGCATACGCCAGCATGCTGAATCTAACAGCAACCTCAAGCTGTTTATGGGGGAAGAAAGACGTATTGCTGATTGCGTTGACAGCCAGAGCCATCTCCATATTTCAGAGATCAACCAAGGAGGCGAGTTCCCCAGAGCCATGAGGGTGGACCGGATGAATTGGTCCTCCACCTGTTGCAGATGTTAGGAACTATCAAAAGCCCAGACCTCAACAGATAATGATCAGTCCACAACGACCTATGACATGTGTGGGATTCTAGATATTCTAAAATACAGCAGTTCCACGATTACCACAGCCGTCGCAGAGTCCTACGTTCCTGCATTCAGAAGGGCCTCAGCAAAAATTCTGGTAGGTCCACCAGGACTAAAAGCCTGGAAGTCCAACACCAAATCTGAAATCCGTCTCTATCATGTTGCACTAGCTATGTTTCCAAGTTCAAAAAAAACAAACTCCACACAAATTAATCATGATAAAAAACCCTATTTGTGAAAGTGCTCGTAGAAAAAAAACAATCACAGTGACAGTCTCAGACTTGAAGAACTTACAGTCAAGAGTGAAAGAGACAATAGCAGGATAAGGAAATACTTGGACTAGGGCACACATGTGAATTGGCGAGACACACCGATTAGAAATATCGATCAACAGTCTTAGTTATCACACAGCAATCTCTTACCCTTTATTACATTTAGCACGTGTTGATGACAATGAGGAGTTTCCAGGAAGCATTTAAACAAAGAAATAAAGGGCCTCTTTAGAAGGCAACTGACCTCTTGAGAGGAGGGAAGTACAACAGTAGCCAGTTTATCCCTCTACACAAGCAAATGAGATTTGATAGAATCTCGCAAGCCAAATTTGGATTTATTTTACATAGAATATACACCTTTATGACTTACATAGTTATCTCTCGCGGACCAGGTAGGGTAGAGCTGAGAATGAAGCTGTCGCTCTTTCCGGGCTAGTTCATAGTACTTAGCTTGCTCCTCACGGGACAATGAATGCCACTGAAGTATGGGAAAAGACAATGAAGACTGAGACTTCTCATGAAGTTGAGATTCCACCTATTCCCTTTAACACCCTCTTCCATTAACAGCTGAGAAAGTCTGATTCTCAGCAACTAAAAGTCATGTTTTCCAGAGTTTTTCTATGCAGTTCTTCAAGGTACAGAAGCCATGTCAACATCTACACTCTAGGAACCATATGCACCCCCCATAGTTCACAGTTCTAGTCCTCCAAACCTTTCTTCCATGTCCCAAGTTTTGTATTCTTTCTTCAGCTCCATATCTCACAGTCACCACTTACTTCAGATCCTTGTTTGCCAGCCTTGGACCTACTTGGTCCTGCTTTACTTAGCCACCCTGTTCTTTGCCAGCTTCCTTAGGGCTTCTTGCTGCTCCACCCAAATACACAGGCCCTCTAGACTTCAGTGTTGTGAAGTTTCTTCAGAGCTCCCTCTCTCATTAGCCTCTTCTTGCACCAATTCTGCATTTCTCTGCCATTTTTCCTCAAGCCTCCTTTTCCTTAATTTCCTTTTCCTTGGCCCAAAGCTTTTTGAATTCCCTTCTTCAGCCATCTTGCTAGAGGTTCTCTGCCTTCATTACCCCACTTTCCAGGCCTCTTCCCAATCCTCAACCTATCCTACAAAGCTACTCCTGTACCTAGGGCTTATGTTGAAATTTTAATCCCAGCCAAACTGACACATTCGTCTTCTTTCACCCAAAAACAAAACAAAAAACCACTGACAGCTTTACACTCTCAGAAGCTGGAATGTTTCTGAACATTCCATGCCAGCATAGCAGCTCAGCAAAAAGGTGCTAGAGGGTCACAGCCGCAAGGGTAGTACAATATAGATGTAGCTACTCGGCACGTAGCCAAGTGCTGGGGGAAAGGATAGGGATGAAGAAGCCAATAATTTTTTTGTACCCTTCTTCCAAGGATCTGGTTGATAGCTGCACTTTCCTTTAGCGTACACTCTGCCACCACCTTGGCCCGCATCTCCTTCATGTACAACATGAACGCATTCAGAGGTTTCTTTATATGGGGTTTCTTCTCCTCTTCCTTCTTGACAATGACAGGTGTTTTTCTGGAATAGTCATATCTTTTATTACAGTCCCATAGTCCTGAATAACCACAGGTTTCCTACCAACAAAGTGTGCAGGCAACAGAGAACAAGATGCACAGAGTGAAGAATGATTCTTTTTCATGACCGCCTTTAAAAACTGGTCAGATGGCTAGTCCATATGAACACTGCAGCAGCACTTCGCTGAGAGTCAAGGATACACATCTCAGTAGGAAGATACCACTGAAAACAGCATCTCTGTTGCAAGTTTCTCCATCCGACATCTCTAACGTTGAGAAGCTCTCGATGCACGCGTGATGGCTATGTTCACATGGTAGGACCACATAAGGTAAAGGTGACCCCTGACAATTAAGTCCAGTCGTGTCCGACTCTAGGGTGTGGTGCTCATTCCCATTTCAAAGCCGAAGAGCCAGCGTTGTCCAAAGACGCCTCCGTGGTCATGTGGCCGGCATGACTCTCCTTGCCGCAGCGCGTAGCATGCAGCTGGAACACGGAGCGCTGTTTACCTTCCCGCAAGCGGTACCTATTTATCTACTCGCATTAACATGCTTTGGAACTGCTAGGTTGGCAAGAGCTGGCCAAGCAACGAGAGCTCACCCCGTCGCGGATTCGAACTGCCGACCTTTCGATCGACAGCTCATGGTTCAGCGGTTTAACCCACTGCGCCATCCGCTGGCCTAGGACCACATAGGAGGCATTAAAACTGGGATGGAGCAGGGAGGCCAGCTGCTTCAAGCATGCGGTCTTCTGCATCAAACACCACCACCACTACCCCCGGGCAAGAGTAACTTGTAATATATTTTAACCCACATTACATATGGGCTGTGCTATGAAGTGAGCCACCAATACGTCCTGTCATGCAGGAAGGCGGCAACGCAGGCAAGGAAAGCGAGTGGAATGAAAAGTGTGGAGTGACATCTTATCCTGGGGAGTGGAATCCAGCCTAACTGCATCACCGCAGCTGGCATTATTTATCCTGTGCTATCCTAACTGAAAAAAGTCTTCAATATCAATATCTGGAGCTGATTTATTTATCTATCGTCTGGCACGTTCACATCGTATTCCAATTTTAGAAAACACACACAAATATATGATATAAAATACTCAATATAGATAGGAAGTTACAAGCATATATCTAAATGGCAAATATAAAGTTTTGCTTCAGTTGTCACATCCAGGAAATCAGCAAAATCCCCATTATAGGCTCGATTTTGGCATGTTGGATAGTTTAGTTAAGTCACACGTGCCTCCTGGGTGGTGCTAAAGAACAGTCATTTCGAGGCAAACATCAGAAGCCTCAAAGTTACGGCAGCCAGTTAATCTTAGGGATCTCCTGGCTATATCACATCGCACTAGAGATCCAACTATCTGGGGCTGAGGAGGCTCAGAAACGGCCATTTCGTAAAACGGGGCCGCTTTTACTTTACATGCTTCCATCACACAAAGTATAATGAGCTTATGGGACAGGGATATAAATGCAAATTAATACCACCAGGTGTCCCCCGCTTAACGACGGGGATACAGTACAGTTAAGTCATAAGGTGAAGCCATCATTAAGTAGGTCTTGCTGTGCTTTGAAATTTAGCACTGTGCTTAAAGCCCCAGCGTTAAACATCCAAGTTTGTATCTTGCCCATTAGCTGTTTGGCTTTAGATAAGGGCTTTGAAGTTCAGCGCTGTGCTTAAAGCCCCAGTGCTGAACTTCAAAGCCCTTAACTAAAGCCAAAGAGCTGATGAGCTGGGGCTTTAAAAAACTTATTTTTAACTCCTTTGCTCTTTTTTACTGTGGGACCTCCGTCATATATCTGGATCATTGTTAAGCGATCCGTCATTAAGCGGGGGGCACCTGTACATACACTGATAGCAATCCTTATTCCTGTCACACAATTTCCCGGCAAAGACAGCACCTGGCTAACCTACTACTTACGAGCTCCCTTCAGGACTCAGGCTGGGCTGTGTGGGCTCCTGCTTAACAATGGGAGAGACGATGGTGGGGTGTGGAATTCCTGAGGAATGAAGTCCATGAGCAGGAGGAGGCACCATGTGAGGAGAAAACCTGCTAGACATCAAGCTGGAGCACAATTAAAAAAGAGAGGCTGAAAACAGGTATCTTTTGCTGAACAAATGTCAGACTCAGTAACTATTCGGGACACATCAAATCAGGACTTATGCATTTATTTCCTTATGCCTTACTTTCCAAAAGCTCATGTACCAATTTCTTTCCCCCCTTTTTCTGGGCATCTCGAAAAGGCCTCCAGAGAATAGCGAAATGGATGACCCAGGTTTTACACAAAAAGTCAATGGCCAAGACAGGAACAGAAATCTTTTAATAGCCAACTAAAAGAAAACATGGACTCCCCACCCCACCGCCCCATATTTTGTTCTGAAACCACTCTTAAAATTAAAAGATACCCATTCTGATACATACCCGTATTGTCCCGAGTATGACGCACCTGATTATAAGACGCACCCTTAAAGTTTGGTGCTATTAAAAAAATTTAATTAAACCACTGGCATTAAATTGCAACAGCCTGATTATAAGACGCACCCCTAGTTTAAAAACTTAAATTAGGAGAAAAAAGTGAGTCTTATACTCAGACCAATACGGTATATTTTCTGTCCATCCTTCAAAATGAAGTTGTCCTTGCCTTGCTTACTCATAGGCAACACTTTCCAGAAAGGCTCACCTGGAACCCACTTTGATATCTTCACCTGGCATCTAATTTCTCAGGCCCATAAAACTTTTTCCTGTTCATTGCAAACTATTGCACACAGCCACCTTCTGCTTTTTATCATTGTATGTTTTCAGGTTGTTTTCTACATTGTTTTATTATTTTCTCTCTTTGTAAATAAGCTTGTAAACATCTGTATTTGGAAAATGTGATCCTCTCAACAAATAAAGCATATAAAAAAGAACACACTTGAAATAGTTTCCACTTCCCCCACTAGCAGTACTGAAAGTGTCTACCTGCAGCTTGCCCCACACTGTTCAATCAGGAGATAATAACTGCTAAGAAATGTCGTAGAACAGCTTCTCTGGCTGAAATAGTCTTTAGCCAGGGAAAGAGGAGGGGACCATTGTTAATTGTGGCAAGTCAACTAACAATTTCAGGTAAATATATTGTCATTAATCCCCTCCCCACCCACCCACCCACCCACCCCCACCCCAAAGCATACAGACCATGCGCTTACAGGTGTTGAGATTTGGGCATCACATTTTTAAGGACATTGATAAACTGGAATGGGCTCAGAGGAGGGCTTCAAAAGGGAACTGGTGAGGGAACTGGAAGCCAAATCTTACAAGGAACAGTTAAAAGAGTTTGGCATGTTTAGCCTGGAGAAGAAAAGACTAAGGAGGCTATGACAGTCGTCGTCAAGTATCAGAAGGGCTGCCAGGCAGAAGAAGGGGAAGACTTCCTCTCTGTGGCTCCTGATTGGAGGGCCATGAAGCTACAGGGAAGTAGATTTAGACTACACAAAAAGAAGAACTCCCTTGCTGAGGCTAGATGGTCATCTGTCAAGGATATAGTTTGCCTGCGGTGACCTCCAAAAGCCCTTCCAACTCTAACATTGGATGACATCCAACTCTAACATCCAACTCTAACATTGAATCCATTCTAGGATTCTATATCGTCAGCAGCACTCCAGTGAGACAGACATTGTCAAACTCCTTCACTACAAACAACTGTAAATCCATTTGAAACCCACTGTCTGGTGCCTCTTTGGGCCAGCTTCTTACCAGGGTGGTAAACCTGCATTTGGGCTGTATCACTTCAGACTGCAAGTGGAGGCTCGTCTCATCAAATGCTTCTCCATACAAACAATAGAAAACCAAATTTCTGGAAAGAGAGTTTGAGCCTTGTTCTTAACATTTTTAAACATGCAGGAATCTTTTTTCGCAGGAAAGAAAAGATCACATGAGCCTTCATCTGCAGCCTAAAGTGACATAGCCCTGACACAGGTTTACCTCAGTCAGAAGTAGCCTTTAATCTTGTATTTAAACCCACCTGGACATTGAAGCGTTCATAGCCAAGGCAGGGTATGGATGTCTGAACCCACCTGGAGGAATGGAATACACAGGCTGCCCTTGCCTAAAATGTACAAAAAAAGCAAAGTAGGTACTCCTGTGCAATTACTGGTCACAGTGCCGTGATACAAATATTCCTTATCCCAAAATACAGTACTTACAATATGCATATAAGTATCAATTCAGAAAATTGCTTGTGTGATCAAGTTAACTATATTCAGGGCTGTCCATATTTTACTCATCCATGAGACCCACTGGCACAAGTGTGGAAATTACTACAAGTTGAGTATCCCTTATGTGGACTGCTTGGGACGGGAAGTCTGTATTTTAGAATATTGGCATAAATATAATGAGGTATCTTGGGGATGGGATCCAAGTCTAAACATGAAATTCATTTATGTCTCATATACACCTTATATACATAGCCTGAAGGTAATTTTATACAATATTTTAAATAATTTTGTGCCCCAACATGCCTTGCACTACGTCAGCCAGATGCTGGAAAAAGTGTTTTATTTTTTTTTAAAGTCATCATCCCAAAAATGTCTGGATTTCGGAATAGTCTGGATTTTGGATGTCCGAATAAGGGGTAATCAACCTGTACCAACACAGTGTGCATCCTACTGAAAATCACAACTTCCAAATTAAAAAAGGAGAAAAGTTTGCAAATATTGTGAGAAGTGTTTTGGCTTGGAAAACAAAGGTGTGTTAAGAATGCTTTTTAGTGACCAGCAATATATAGTTTTCCATACTCTGGAGAACGTGAGGATATTTCCATATGATGTGAGGATATGAGGCTTTATTTGTATGATTGGAAATGTGAAAATGGATTGAGTCAGTCACCAAGTTTTTTCACTTTCCTGATTTTGGAAAAATCGGGTGGGCTTCATCGTTCAATGAGCCGACTCAAAGCCAAGTCCTTTGCTTACCATCCAAAGAAGGAGATCATTCAACAACAGTAAGGGAACAACGGTGCACTATAGGAGCCTCCCCAGGTGATAGGAAAATCCCAAACAGGTAGAAAATATGCAGAAAGATGGGGGGGGGGGAGAATCAGGGATTTTCACCACAAGTCACATCTGCATCAACTGGATCTTTTCAAATATTACTTAAGTTTCTACGTGACTTTATTAATACATTGGACTAGGACTGTATGTATTTTATATTGACTATTTTTCTTTATATTTAGCTATTGCCTTATAATTAGAGTGAACTCCTTTTTCGGACGTCTTGCAAAACCAATTTCAACTCCTCCATTTTCTGTTTGATCAGAATAACTCAAACTCACGGAGCATAGCAGAGTCTTACTTCTGTATGCAAGTCCTTATGCTACATATGCCTCACATTTGTATTTCTGAATGTCATTCAATCTAAGTGGTATCAGTTGTGAAATTTATGACCTTTCCATCCTTGTAAGATAGTATGAAAATGCACAAGGATTATCATGAATCCGTATAGCACTAAAATCGCTAGAGCAGTAGTTTTGGATGTGGGCACTCTAGGTTCAAATCTCTCTCAATCACGAAGCATTCAGGGAGGTACTGGGAACAGTCTAACTGACCTCACAGGGTTATTGTAAAGACACTGAGATAACCCTGTATTAACTTACTTTCAGCAACATGATGAAAGGGTGGAATGTAACTATAAGGTTGGGCGGGTGTGTGTGTGTGTGTGTGCATGAATTCTTATTCATACTTTAATGTATTATTTGTGCTGGATGTCCCAACAAAGCAAAGTCTACAAAGAAGAAGATTCCCGAGCACCAGCAGCTCTAGCAAGTCACAGTGCACAGTACGTGGAGCTGTCCAGATTTATTCATTTAATTTATATACTGCCTTTCCTATGCTCAAGGTGGCATACAATTAAAAAAATAAAAAGTACAACAAATGAAAACATATGAATGAATTATGGCAGACTTATTTCACATGCAACACATACAAGGTCTAATAGTCTTTTTATCATATAAAAAAGGATCTCCATACTCTCAAAGTGGAAAGGAGAGGAAACACCAATGAGAATATTTAGAGTGGTGAGCCTTACTGTGGAACAAGCCATCCCAGGGGGTGAGGAATTTGGCCAATGGCACCAGGAGACAATGGGTAATAAGGAGATAGCTCTGAAGGGTGAGGTGGTCGTGGGATTCCTAGCGATGGAGAAAAGCCAACAGAGGTTAACAGTCCTAGTGCATCCCGAACCCAATGTTCAGTTCTTCACTGAACGTCCCGGGGCTCTTGTTTTCCTTGGCCCTGAGCTGCCTTCTTTTTCCCATCTATCTCAGTCTCCCTGGTACCCCGTTTCTTCAGCCCATTGCCCCTGAGCTTCTTCACCTGCTCCCTTTGTCATACCTTGCCTCCTCTTGTCTCTTTCCCTTTTATCTCTCTTCCCTTGGCTTCTCCATCCTTCCCTTCCACTACCGCCTTTCCTCTTTTGCTCCGTCTCCTCCTCAGCCTTGTTCAGACACCCCAGCTCCATCTTTCCCCTTTTGAGCCAGCCAGCCTCTAAGGCTCCACCTTCTCCCAATCAGCTGGCCTGGCCAGCCCTTCATGTCCTCTGTAGGTTCCGAGGCGCCCAGTGATGACATCATCGCTGGCCACTCCCGAATTGCTCAAATGGCTGGAGCCATGGCATGAAAGCCCACAGAGCGGGGTAGGGTACCACACTGCTCCTGTGGATACATGTACAGTTTGAGGGGAAACAATAGTAAAATAAAAATGTATATCTCACTAGTCATATCTTTCTGGCAATGCCCCAAATACAAGGTTTTACCCAAAAGCTCACCTGTCTTTGGGTCAATCTCTGGAGAGAGGTGAGAGGGTGGCGAGCCTGGCGAGAAGTGGTCATTACTGTAGGTGATGAGTGGCGTCAGCGGGTGCATATGATGTGCATGTTGCACAACTGGAACTTTGTTCGACTACAAGTAAAAAAAGCAAAGGGTTTATTTGCGTTTTAAAATCTTCTACTCTGTTTGAAAAAGAGTAATGGTCAGCATAGAATAAATCACTTGTTTCCTTAGGGAGTTGCTCATATCTGACTTCCTGCAATTGTACACAAAGAATTTTTTCAGGTAGAGTCACTATCAGCATGGGCAAGAGTGGATGGACAATTCAAACAGGCCACACTGCCGTGCATTATACAGTGAAAATATATACAGTATATGAAAGCGTGTGTGTGTGTGTGTGTGTGTGTGTGTGTGTGTGTGTGTGTGTGTGTGTGTGTGTGTGTGTGTGTGTGTGTGTGTGTGTGTGTGTGTGTGTGTGAGAGAGAGAGAGAGAGAGAGAGAGAGAGAGAGAGAGTAAATTAAATGTTCAAGTTTTAACTGAGCTAAAATCTACAAATAATCTCTCTTTAAGGCAAAATTATCCCATTATAGAGCACCTCTTTACCTAAAGACAATGGTTTAGTACACTCTAGATCAGAGAACTGGGTAATAGGCTCTTTCCAAAGGGGAGGGGACAGGCACGATATTAAAATATTTTAATAGTACATAACTTGTGGCCACACAGGCTATTTGGCAAGGTCGACACCTAGGTCCCTTTGAATTCTGAAGCCCTCTTCAGACGTTAACTATGGAAAGCCTCTCAAGGCCCCCCTCCCAAAAAACACATTTTGTAGGTCTTGCCTCCCCATCCTTTCTAGGGACAGTGTTTATACAGACCAACAATATCTCCTTGGAAGAATGGGGGGGGGGGGGGGGAGACAGAGTACAGCAACAGGCTTTGTTGACATGCTCCTGAATCTTCTTTGACTATGGACTCTCTTCACGGTTAGGTAACATTTTAAGAGGGCCTGATTTTAAGAATGAAAAAAATACTTTAAATCCTCATAAATGCTGCGTTTATCATATGATAATCAAAAAAAGCTAGGGAACCAGAAAGAGGCAGAAAAGTAAGAGGAAGTTCAAATTCATTATGCATACTAATTCTTAGGATTTCAAAGTTCACGGATGATTTTTTTGAGGGCTGACCAAAGTTTCTCACATCCGAATGCATCCATTTCAGAACCAGAATAAAAAAAAAAACAACATTCATAGGACAATCAGATAAAACTTGGTATCTGTTTATGATTACAATATGCACGTTAAGTTACATTAATGTTAACTATAATATGCAAATCAGTTCATAAAATAGTTCAATGCCAAACAAAGAGCATAAGAAGAACTTTGCTGGATCAGACCAAGGCTCTATCTTTTTCCTGCATCCTGTTTTTCACAGCAATAGCCAGATTCGTCCAGGAAGCCCACAGAGCAGAACAGGTCTCCTCTTCTGCTGCTCTCCAGTACCTGGTATATGGTGGCACAGTACCTTTGAACCCGGAGCTACACCTAGTCATCATGGTTTAGAGTCATGGACTGAGCAATCCTCCATGAATTTGTCCAATCCTTCTTAAAACCATCACACCCCAAGTAGCAAATTCCAAACATTAAGTGCGTGAAGAAGTCCTTTCTTTAGCTGATCCATCTACTGCCAATCAGTTTCACGGAGTGAGTGCCAGTTTTAGCACTATGGGACAAGGAGAAAAAGTTCTCTCTATATCATGTTCCCCCTTCATTATCTTTTTTTTTCCTGAATGAAAAAGCCCCAAATACTTTAGCATTCCTACAGAATGTGCTCCAACCCTTTATAATGTTGTATTTTATAATACTTCCCTGCACCTTTACAATAGCCTTTTCGAGACAGGACAACGAGAATCGTACATTATATTCCAAATGCAGCTGCAATATGAAGTCATTATGATACGTATTTTTCAATCCCATCCCTAAAAGGGCTGCAATGATTTAAAAAAAAATTAATCTACTGAAGGCAGATCAACAATTAGGCAGATTTTAAGAAAAAATATTTTTACAAAACAGGTATTTAACACAACTGCAGATGGCACAGCGCCATTGTACTAAGGAAGCATTCCTTCTATCACAGAGGGAATGCCTCTTCTAAGGGGCACCTGATGCAACACATAAACACATCTAGAAACAAAGCATGCTTCTTGCTTCAGAACTATTATTTTTACTTACTTGCATATTTAAATTAAGATTTCTTTAACCTATCAGTCGATCAATTAACAGCGCAATCCTATCCAACTTCCCCCACTGGTGTAACCAGCAGGCAAGTGCAGGGCGGGAGGGCTTTGGAGGGGGGATTTAAATTTCCTTTGAAGGGGATTTGAATCCCCTTTCTGTTCTGGGGCCTCCCGTTCTCGCTGCACCGGTGGGGGAAGTTGGATAGGATAGCGCTGTTAGTCACATATCCCTAATTCCTAATAATTCCTAGCACACAATCTGCCTCTCTCACTGCCACTATGCAATGAGTTAGTGTTTTCATTAAACTACCCACTTTGAAATCTTTCCACAGTTTCAGGCTGCGTTAGTGGATATGTGAAGCTGGGATTTTTTTTAAAAAAAACTTTTTTTTGCACCAATGAGCATCACTTTATATGGAACTGCACTTGCCATTTTAAGGCCCATCCACCCCTGAGAGTTCTTTTTGGAGTTCCTTCTTCACAATCTGTCTGGTTTTCACCAGCCTGAATAACTTTGCATCATCTGCAAACTTGATCACCTCACTGCTCAACCCTAATTCTAGATCACTTATGGACTACAGCCCTGGTCTGTTATTCCTAATATATATTCTCTGATCTGTTATATTCCCAATATAAATGCTTTGGAGACACCACTGCTTCTCTCTCTTCATTGCCTGTTCACCCCTATATCTCGTCTTCCTATTTAATTAGCTACTAATTCCTAAGAGAAGTCCGATAAGTTTGCTCAGAAACCCTTGATGAGGGACTGTCAAAAGCTCTTTAGGAGCGCAAGTATATAGTAATACCTACCAGATCACTTCCACCCACCTCTTTGTTGACACTCTCAAAGAATTCAAAATACTATAGACTGTTGGGGGGGGGGGGGAAGAGACATTTTTCCCCAGCAAGACTTGGTCTTCTATAAATAACTCTCACTTTAGTAATACTTTCCATCAATTTACCTGAAAAAGACATGAATAACTGCCTGTAATCTCCTGCGCTGGCTCCCTTTTAAAAAAAACCATCTTATACTGGCTACCTTCCAATCCTCTGAGGTGGCTAATTTTAAGGATGTTGCATCTTATGATCAGGGTATCAGCAACGTCACATTTGAGTTCTTTAAAAATACTCCGGTGTATCCCATCTAGGCCTAGTGACTTTTCTTGTTTAATTTGTCAATTAGCCCTAGAGCTTCATCCTGTCATCTCTATTTCACCTGCATATGTCCCTTCCCCCCAAAAAGGCAATGAGCAAAGCATGGATATATGTCCAACATCTTCCACAGTGAAGAGAAAATATAAACCATTCAGGTTCTCCAAGTCTCCTTCCCTCTCCCCTTCAAGCAATCTTTTCACCCTTCTTGTTGCCTAAGGTAAAGGTATCCCTTGACAATTAAGTCCAGTTGTGTCCGACTCTAGGGAGCGGTGCTCATCTCCGTTTCAAAGCCGAAGACATTTCCATGGTCATGTGGCCGGCATGACTCAACACTGAGGCGCATGGAACGCTGTTACCGTCCCGCTGACACGGTACCTATTAATCTACTTGCAATTTCTTGCTTTCGAACTGCTAGGTTGGCAGGAGCCGTCCCATGGATTCGAACTGCCAACCTTTCGATTGACAGCTCATGGTTCAGCGGTTTAACCCACTGCGCCACCCGCTGGCCTTGTTGCCTACCTCCTCCCTAACTGGTTTCCTGCCATTGGAGGGTTTCAAGAACGTTTTACCATTTTGCAACTAGAGGTTAATACGGGTAATGCGGTCATAGTGAGGAGTGAAAAAAAAAAAGTTTTACCATTTGTCTTCATGCTCTTAGTAACAGGCTCCTCAAATTCTTTGTTCATTTTCCTGGTCAACTTACATGGTCAGTTTGTGCTCCTCCTTTTTGCTCTCCTCATTT
The DNA here is from genome assembly GCA_026170595.1 of Plestiodon gilberti rubricaudatus. Lineage (NCBI taxonomy): Eukaryota > Metazoa > Chordata > Lepidosauria > Squamata > Scincidae > Plestiodon > Plestiodon gilberti. The sequence goes on from JANXHW010000012.1 coordinate 13,523,451, forward strand.
TGGCAAGACTTGCACTTTTAAAAAGGAAGCCTTCTTGCCTTTTTATAATTCCTTGTCTCTGCTCACTAGCCACGCTGGCATCCTCTTGGACTGGTTTGCAACTTTCCTAAGCAGTCCCGACCTGCTCTAGAGAACGTCCTCTCATTCTGCACAACCTCGGAACTGGATCCAAAATGAGAACCTGAAACCACTTCACAAGAGGAGGATGTCAAACAAGACATATAACACTACATGGAGTCATAACTTTAATCCTGGAACTTTGGGCAAAACTAAGTTATTTAGAATACGAGGATGGAAGATGTCTAATGTTCTAGTTACTAGCTTACCGTAAAACTTCCTTAGATGGCCTTTTTCTGAGGACAGAACATGCCTAACAATCAACATAAAAATATTAGTCTCACAAAATAATCTATGTTTTTTTCTTTGAAGTAACAGGTCATTAGTATATCCCAGGGGTTCTCAACGTACTCGGCACGGCGCACCACCTACGTGGTTGCCACCGCGCCAAGGAACACCAGAAGCGGCGATGATGTCATTGCCGTTTACTTCCGGGCTTTCGGCCTGATTTTCGGCACAGAAGGCCGCCAGATGCTGTGCAGGAGGCCGGTAAGAGACTCCAGGCGGGCTGTTTTCTTCACTCCCGAGAGGCTCAGCCAAAGGCAGGAGCCTCTAGGGAGTGAAAATGTGGCTCCAAAAGTTTCGGGTGTCCTGACAGGGTTACTGAGTACCACCAGGTACCCCAAGTACCACTGGTGGTATGTACCACCGGTTGAGGATCCCTCGTATATCCTATTTGTTAGGTGTGTGTGGATGCAAAATTACTCAAGAGACACACTTGATTGAAGGCTGAAATGATACTGTACACTCGAGGCAAGCAGAAAGGTAGTCACAAAGCGAGTCAACAAGTTGTAACACAGTTGGGAACGTCAGTTGTGAGACAGCAGGCTCCCAGACAGGATTCAATGAGAAGAAAAGTCTGATGGAAATAAGTGGAAGGGGGCAGGGCCAAGGCCTAAACACATCTGGGGGAGAGGGCTGCGCACAATCTGTTACCAGGATTTCAGTCCCACAAGACAGGGGTTTGGAAAGAGCAGGATTTAATCATTCAGGTAGGGGCACAAGCCTGGCAGGCAAGCAGAAGACAGGAAAAGCAGCAGCCACCCAGCTGAATGAGAGGAGCACAGAGCACGGAAAAGGAGGGTGCTTTCCAGGTCTCAGCACCTTAAAATTATGCATCTTACCAGTCCGTCTATAAACAAACTACGCCACCCCTGTAAACTACCTGAAGTCTGCCTCGCTACCTATTTGGAGAGGACAGGGAGGGAGGTTCCCCTTAGGAATCTAGGAAGCTGCCAGGGACTACTGTTTACCAGACTGCTTATAATTTATAGGTGTCTAAGCCTAGGGAACACCTCTCCCTTAAAACCTACTGGACGAGATTAAATAGTTTCTGGAAAAATTACCGTACAAATACAGGACTGCAGCCCAACTGGCAGGATTGCTTTCTTCAGCCTCACAAAACTCTGAAATTGGGGAGGAGTCCAACTTGTTTCTCTGCAATTACGTCATAGTGTCCCTAACAATTAATTCAACAGGAATGGGGGTTCTTCTGTGCCTCAGTTACCTGACTTGACACTGACATAACTAGGCTTACCATCGTCCCGGAATAGACGCTGGCTTCGGCCTAGAGTGAACCCGAGCCGCTCCCAAGTGTGCACTGTGGCTGCCCAACGGGGTTCCAGCTTCTGTCGCGTCGTTGACCGGAAGTCCCGGAAGCCGCAGTGCGCCCTTGGGAGCGGCTCAGGCCCAGAGGCGTCGGCTGATATGGGGCGGTGGGCCCCAGGGCGTAGGGGCGCTGAGGCTCTGGGGGGGCGCAGGCCTCCTGAATATTTTTTTTGCATTTTCCCACTTTTTAAAATGTTTTTTGGTGATTTTAAGTGTTAAAACGGCATGTTAAAGTGTATGTGTGCTTTGCCGGCACTTATCTGTAATATGGGGCGTTCCAGGACGTTCCAGCGACAATCTTCCTGCGCCCGGGCACAGCTTCTCCCTGCACCCGGGCGCGGACTCCGTAACACCCCCAGCAGCGCTTTCCGGAGTTTGCGCATGCGCAGAACCACCGAGTTTCCAGGGACGTTCTGCGCATGTGCAAACTCCGGAAACCGCTGCTGGGGGCGTTACGGAGTCCGCACCCGGGCGCAGGAAGAAGATCCTGGAACGCCCCATATTATAGATAAGTGCCGGCAAAGCACACATACACAGTGTAACACTTTAACATGCCGTTTTAACACTTAAAATCACTAAGAAACATTTAAAAAAAAACCAAAAAACCCTGTCAAAAATAGGTTTCGAAACCGAAACCTAAAATTTTTGACAGTTTTATTGGGGGGCGTCGGGGGGCGGCCCCAGATACGGGGGTGCCTGGCGACGCCACTGCTCAGGCCCGCTCTAGGCCGAAGCCAGCGTCGATTCCGGGACGATGGTAAGCCTAGTCATAACCCATGTATTATGTTAAACTCGCGTTTAAGAAATGAATATAGAACTGAAGACTCATTCTGCCACACAAGAAGGTACTATAACGGGTTCCAATCATGAACGACAAAGCTGAAAGTTGTGTCACAAGAGCCTTGTCTACGCTGCTGCAAACAGTGCAGAAATGAAGTCAAAGGGGGCCCGAAGTTGGCCTGAAGTCTGAACGGTTGAAGCAGTACAGCTCAGAAGACAACGCAACACCACAGTACAGAAAATGGATGAATCTAATTTCAACACAATTTAGGAAAACCTCCATGAGGAGCCTGTGGTCTACACCCTGCTTCACTTGTTGTTTATGGTAGTTTCTTGTGTGACAGCGCAAATCTCCAGCATGAATGTGTGCAATTTCAGGTTTTTTTTGTATAATGACTGAGGTAGACAACAAGATGTTTCTCTATAAGATTAAATTCACTAACAGGATTATCTCTAGGAAGTGAGCAGACAGGCAAATCCTGTGCTGACACAGCCGTGGAAAAGCTAACGCAAAAAGGTTGTCCCCATATGTAGTAGGTGTGGTTTTCTTTTCAGCGTCCCAGTGGGAGCCAAGACAAGGGATTTTCTTTCACATTCAGCAGCAATTAAAGGGGCAGTCTGTGGGGTGAAAATGCACTGGCAGCCCACGAACCCACACAATGCAGTTTTGGCCAGTGGTAAACTGCACCGTGGAGAAGCCCTTAATTTCTTCTGCAATCATTCTTCTGCTGATGGGCACAACGAGACCAAACCAGGGACAGGAAAAAGTAGGGCTATGTGGAGCACGTAATACTGCAAAGCCTGTCAGAAGCCAGTGTAACCATAAGGAAACTTAAGATCATAAGGAAACTTAAAAACTTAAGATCCTACCCTCGCTTCAGAGGGCAGGGCAAAATCCTTCCCAGAGGCAAAATCTTTGCCAGTTAATTGATGTCCTCTTTCTTTCCATAATGTAGTGACTGACAGCGCAATCCTAACCAACTTTCCAGCACCGGTGCAGCCACAATACAGCCCTGAAGTAAGGGAACAAATGTTCCCTCACCTTGAAGAGGCCTCCGTGACTGCTCCTGCACTGCAGTGTGCACCCTGTTGGCATGGCTACTCGAGCGCTGGAAAGTTGGTTAGGATTGCGCTGTGAGTTGCGTATCAGGACTTCCTGGGTTCAAAGCTCACTTCCGCTATAAGGCAAACCACACAGCCTCAACTCCCCAACTGCAATATGGGTATAATACTACTTATTACTCACCTTATAGGGCTCTAACAAGATAATAAATGAGAATCATTTTGCACACCTAAAAATCGCTGCATAACTTGTAATTCTTACTTATTAATAAATGGTTAATAATGTTTAGCATTTATAGCACTTTAAAGTGTTCAGAACACTTGACATGTGTTACTATCTTTGTTATTCTGCCAATAATGCTATGCAGAAAATATGGATTACTAACCCAATACAAAAAAAAAAAATATGGGGAGTGGAATTAAAGACATTGGTGTAGGAAGAATACCCACAGAAGCTTTCAGAGGACAGTAATCTCAAAGGTCAACACAAAACGAAGTCAAAGGCACTTACTAAGTGTGCGGGAGAGGGAGACCGCGCATCCTTCAGTGTCGCTCCAGCCGGCACATCAAGTAGTGGCCACTTCACCTGCAGGTACTAAAAGAAGATAAAGAGGATAAAACCATGAAAAAACAAAACCATGGTCTAGAAACAAAGTGGACAGCAGCGATCATGTGTGCTTCATGGCGCAAATACGGTAAGTAGGCAAACTTAACCTTTAACTTGGACCAAGAGCAAGATGGCTCCATACCCAGGTTCCATTCTTCACATCTAAACCACCTCACTTGTTAGGATACATCTCTGATCCAACTTTCTGGTTGCCAAGACGGCACGTCAACCACTAACCAACTGCTTTCTTGTGGTTGGTTCCCACACTACTTTGCTAACGTACAGAAGCTCCATGAGCACCGTCCCCTCCTGTCCGCTAAACACTGCAGTGGTAAGGAATATGCTTCAGCAAACCCCCACGTATTAAGAGTTTCTATATTTTACTAAGGTCCTGTGAGAGTCAACCATAGTGAAGCAGTAACATTAGTAATCTCTCACTTTGTAGAGCAGTGGTTCTCAAAGTTCTCCCCGTGAGGAGGGGAGAACTTTGAGTCTTTGCGAGGGTGGGGACAGTGGCGACGGCAAGCCCAGGGATCACACCACTGCTGGGGGGGGGAGAATGTGCTTTTCCTCACCTCACTGGGGGTTCTGACAGCTTCCGGAGGGTGCGGGGAGACCCCTCCGCAGGCCTCCCTGAGCTTTAGATTGCTGCTCCGCGGCCATTACAACCACTTTGGGTTTTTGGACGAAAACCGGAAGTGGTTGTAATGGCCACAGAGTGGCGAACTAAAGCTCAGGGAGGCTCGCAGAGTGGTCCACAGGTCTCCCCGCACCCTCCAGAAGCCACCAGGACCCCTGGTTAGGTAAGGAAAAGCATTTTCCCCCCTGGCATTGGTGCGATCCCCAGGATCGCTGCCACCCCTGTACTGCCCCCATCATGGCTGCTGCTTGCAGCTCTCCAGAAATTAGAGCCCAAACTTTGCTCAGCTATTTCGAGTGAAGACTGTCGCTCCAGAGCAGGACAGGTAAGCAGCATCTAGCATGTTCTAAGGTACGGCAATTATAAACAGTGATCTTCTTGTGCACATTAGAGCTCACACGAAAGTTCAGACGAGTGAATATAGCTAAGGAAATAAATATTACTTTCAGGAAGGTATCTGTTGATCTAACTATTTTTTTTTCAGCACAAACTACAGTATTTAAAACAAATTTGGCAATTGGATTGTTTTAAACTCAATTGGATTGTTTCAGCCTCAACAAGCATGAGACAAAAATAAATTTGGACAAGTTTTAAATACAGTCTTAGTATGGAATTAAACGCTACCTTAATCGTTCTGTCCCTAATGTCAATATTACAGAAGTTTTGATTGGCTTATACTGTTGGACATTACTTGCATCTGCAGTACCCAACATAAGAGATAGCTTGTATTGTATTTTTAGTGGGGGAATAAAGCCATTTCATGCCATGTAACTAAATGCAGTGTGTCCTGTGAAATGCTGGAGGTTTGGGAATGTGGACTGGATGAGTTGCAGCTGTGCAATGGAATTTCCCCAACACACAAATCTTCATGATGTAAAACAGCTGGAAGGAAATCCCAGCATGCTCTATTTAGAGGCAGAACAACCAATAATTTAAATGGAAGATTAACCCTTCAACTTAAAACAAACCTTCACATTTCCTCCAACATATATTCCAACTATCTATTTCAGGTGGGAAGCGCTGCCGAAGTGCTGATCTATTCTGAAAGGTATTCTGGACAGATTCCATCTTGAGGAGCCCCGTATTTTAAAGCTTAGGCTGGCAATCACAAATGCATGCCAGAGGTTTTGCTTCATCAAATGGGCTGCATTCGTCCTCACCTCCCCCACTCAAAGTTGTAAAATATATTTGTTCATCTTCTTGATCTCTTTACAGACAGTACTTTAGCTGCACACACATGCAAGCCGACTCAATGTTTTTGAAATTATGAACATTCAGGGCATGAAACATACCATCAACACTTAAAAATTGATTCTAGCTAGATATGACCAAATTAGCACGTTTCTAGCTAGATATGACCAAATTAGCACGTTCTACATGAGTTCTAGATGAAGTTTGTATCCTCCCCACCCATTCACGGGAAGAGGAAGAGCTTCTAAATTCATCTAACATGTTCAAGCTTATTGAAATGTCATCCACCCATTGTGCCACTGCAAAATCTCCTCCTCACCACAGTGGAATGTTTTTTCAAAGGCTGTGGGGTCCGATGGGAAGAATGGGGAATTAAACCAGAGAGCAAAATGACCATCTCTTGACAGTTTCCAGCATGTTTTCATGCAAAGCGTGTTCTGGACGAAAGGCAGCAACTCTTTAATAAAACTACATTTTCAGTTGACAGCATGAGAAAAACAATAAAATTCCCCAGTCCTGGGCAGATTGCCTAGAAAATTAGTGAAGGCCTGGAGGGTCAAAGTTTAGAATCATCTAAACTGATCAAAGGATAAGGGATACAAGCCAGTCAACTCCTTTGGTTGCAACATCAACGTATACACTATATCTATCTATGCAACACAGTCATGTCAGTAAGTCACAGCAAACCTTTCAAGACTGGAAACAAATTCCTTTCTTAAAAAGTTTGTCAAGAGACCCAGGTTGACATCAGAAATCTGCATGCGTGTGTGTTATTTTTCGACATGTCGCTCATCTCCCCAGAGACATCTTGAGCATGTTCACAACGCTGCACTTTTTAGGCTTTAAAATACAACCCCTAACCTCTCCACCCCAATGCTTTTAATTCAGGAGAAACTACTGCTTCAGGAGGAAAGCCCAGATGTGCCCTGCTAAATAATGATGCCGAGGCATCTGTTTAAGACCAGGTCTTTTCACACAAGCCTGGAAGTGTATTGCCCTTTGAGGCAATCAAAACACACACCTGGATGGCTAGGATTTAACATTTTAATTTAAAAGGGTCATTTCTAAGAGAGACATACTTCAGAAGACCAGAAACAGGCATCATAGTCCTGAAAAACGCCATCTCTCTCTGTCACTGAGGAAAACACCCTACTGTGTTCCCCCAACAAACCTTATTTTTCATTTACTTCATTGATTCTCGCTGAATTCCTTAACCTCTGAAGCAGCAACCTGGACTGCATTTACACTAACACTTTGCTGAGAGTTTACACTTGGAACTATTACTGGGAAAGTAACTAATGCGAGGGTTCACATTTCACTGGTAGTTAAGCATTAAATTCAATTTAGTTACTGCTGCGTGTATCCCTCCCTGCGCTTCCTGGAGGGAAGGATAGAATAAAATGAAACAATAAGGAATTCACACCACCAGTATTAAACTGTCTGCACAACTGACTCCTTTTGGTTGTGGATATGTATCCTTGTACAGAAATAAAAGTTGACTGCTGTAGCAGAGATCTTACTTGCTACCTCCACCCCACCCCGGCCTTTCCTAATGTCATTTGCTCTTGCTTCCAAGAGAGAGACAGCTACGGGGAGAGAGAGAGAGAGAGAGAGAGGGCAAGCGCAGATTTTTGGTGTGGACAGATGCACTCTGTCCACTCTGGTAGCCCCCTCTGCTTTCCAGCATTGCCCACTTCACAAAACACTGAAGAGGGCGAGAGAGCTGCAAAAGATAAACATCCCTGCACTTCCCTGTATGTATGCCATGTCCTAGGAGGCCTCTACAGCTCTTTACAGCGCAACTGCCACCCCAAAAAACAGAGTTGCCAAGGAGGTAATCCCAATTCCCAGAGGCTGGGTTAAATCAGTCCTGTCTTCATGCAAGAAAACCCCCTCTGCTAGATTATGTTGAGGAAAGCATAACCGTTCAGAGGCAAGGCTAATGATCCATCTGGTTTCACTCTGCTGTGGGCTGAAACATATACTGGGACAAAGGCAGGAAAAGATCGAGTCATAATGACGTAACCAGCCTGGAAGCGGAAACTTACTAGAAGGGCGAACAAAGACCTCATGGACTAACCTACAATAGGTAGAGAAGACCAGGTGGCTGAAGGAGGAGAGAAAAACAATCTTTCCTGAGGGGGGCAAGTCAGAGTCGTTACATCTTGAATCAGCACAGAGCATAGGTTGAGGAGGCTGTAACAAGAGAAGAGCCCAGCTTTCCAGAAATTGGGGAAATGGAAAGTACTCCTTCCAACAGCATCCTACATGGGTTTTTATTTCTTTCATGATTTATTTGGTACTTCTCTTCTTATTTCAGCCTCAAACTCTTTCTCAAAACTCTAGGTGGTGGCAGGCACTACTATAGATTCCCAGGGAGTAAAGGCGAGTTTGGTAAAGGTCCGAGTGGAGATTGCGTACAACACTTCAGAGAAGTTGGGTCAAATGTCTGATGCCCAGAAGAGGTCACATGGATGTTCATTTGCGTTGGGTTGGGGAGCAAAGAGGCGCACTTGGACTCAGAATGTCAAAGTATTTATTTATTTATTTACAGTATTTTTATCCCGCCTTTCTCCCCGAAGGGACCCAAGGCGGCTTACAACAACAACCAAAAAGAAAATACAATACAAAAAATACAATACAAAAATAATCACATTTTAAAACAGTAAAAAACAATGAAAATTAATAAAAACAGTATCTAAAAATCGATTTAAAAGATCATAGCTACAATTAAAACAGGAGCATAGAAACAGCAGCACCCCCACCTGTACCAGCGAGATGTTAAAAAGGCAAGGGCTCAGAAGGCTTCTTTGAACAAGAAGGTTTTTAGGCCTCGCCGGAAAGTATCCAAGGAGGGAGCAGTTTGTAAGTCAAAGGGGAGGGAATTCCATAAGGTTGGTGCCACTACCAAGAAGGCCCTGTTTCTGGCCGCCACTCCTTGCACCTCCCTGGGCGACGGCACCCGCAAAAGGGCCTTCTCTGATGATCTAAGGAGATGGGCCGGACTATATAGAAGTAGGCGGTCTCTCAAATATCCTGGCCCCAAGCTGTATAAGGCTTTAAAGGTCAAAACCAGCACATTGAATTGGGCCCGGAAATGAATTGGCAGCCAGTGCAGCTGTCGGAGGAGCGGCCCAATGGAGTCGAACCGCCTACCTACAGTTACCATATGGGCCGCCGCATTCTGCACTAATTGCAGTTTCCGAACCGTCTTCAAGGGCAGTCCCACGTAGAGCGTGTTACAATAATCTAGTTGCGATGTCACCGTGGCATGGATCACCGTGGTCAGGTCTGCGCAATCCAAGTACGGTTGCAGCTGGCGCACCAACCGAAGCTGGGCAAAGGCCCCCCTGCCCACAGCCGCCACCTGGGAATCCAGGAGCAGCTTCGGATCCAGGCGGACCCCCAAGCTGCGGACCTGCTCCTTCAGAGGGAATGCAACCCCCTTCAGAGCAGGATGATGCTCTAGTACCTGCATCGTGGATTTCCGGACCAGGAGAACCTCTGTCTTGTCCGGGTTTAGTTTCAGCTTATTAGCCCTCATCCAGGTCCCAACCGCCTCCAAGCAGCACTCCAGAACCTCAACAGCCACCCTGGAATCAGGTGGAAAGGAGAGATGGAGCTGGGTGTCATCAGCATATTGATAGCACCCAACTCCATATCCCCGGATGACCTCTCCCAGCGGTTTCATGTAGATGTTAAATAGTATGGAGGACAAGATGGAACCCTGCGGCACCCCACACCTCAAGGGCCAGGATGCCAAACAGGCATCCCCCAGCACCACCATCTGGGACCTATCTGCCAAGTAGGAGCGGAACCACCGCAGAACAGTGCCCCCGACCCCAGCTTGGCCAGTCGGCCCAGAAGGACACCATGGTCGATGGTGTCGAAAGCCGCTGAGAGGTCCAGCAGAACCAACAGGGACGCAGTCCCCCTGTCCAGTCCTCAGCGTAGATCATCCACCAAGACGAACAAGGCTGTTTCCGTCCCAAAGCCCAGCCTGAAACCAGACTGAAAGGGATCTAGATAGTATCATGCGCTAATGTACATTTGATGAATGCTGTCAATAAAGGACATCTCTATACGCTTCTTCCAAATCAGAGATCAGGTGCACATTCCATTGGCTTTGTTTTGTGACATCTCTCACTTTGAAGCGGGAGACACTGGGGAGCTGGAAACGTCTTGAGAGCGAAATGGCTACCTATGCACACTCCCACCCGAGATTTGGAAGGAGGTACGCACAGATCGGACACGACTTAACGACTGAACAACAAAAACGCACAGATTCACGCTCCTCTGCAAATAGGGTACCCATGAGCACACACCCATAACATGATGACTGCAGCCAACAACATAGGGTAGACTTAGGGAAAACTCACAATGTGGTATGATATCATCACATCACAGGGAGTGTTCCCACACGTTATGGGACGGTGGACACAGGGATGCCACTGTTGGCAGCAGCTCCATCTACCCTGTTTCCCCTAAAGTAAGACCTCCCCCGAAAGCAAGACCTACCGTCATTTTTGCATGATTTTTGCTGGCACTCGTCAATATAAGTCCTCCCCGAAAGTAAGACCTAGCAAGGATTATCAGCCAGACGGATGCCCCCCCCCCAGCACTTACTTTGACTGATTAAAGCTTCATTCTTTCCCGAGGGTGCAAGACTCTGCAAGGCCTGCACTTGAGTCCTCCACCATGGAGATAACGTGCTAGAGAGACTCTGCAAGGTTGCAGCCTCCTTGCAGGCCTTGCTGGCTGGGGGGGGGGGGGGGTGTCATGCCACAGGTTGGGAAAATAAGACCTCCCTGAATGTAAGACCTACTGCATTTTTGGAGCCAAAATTAATATAAGACACTGTCTTATTTTCGGGGGGACATGGTAGTTCCAGCCCAGATAGAACATATAATATTCTATACATGTTCTTCTTGTGTGTGCATTTGTTAAGGCCCTAATGCATGACATTAGCACTGCTATCCCAATGTTACAATAACTACACCGGTTGGTTATACGAGGCAGTGGCATAGCGTTATGTTGAAATGCCCTGTTTATGCAACAGAATGCAACCTACAAAAAAAGAGGTGCGTATTGAGCCTTTCTAAAGATTGCCGTGAACAAAGGCAGCTCTGTACTTTCTGAGACTTAGCAGAGATATAGTTAACACCTTCACAGCAATATTGAGCTCCTATGGAAAGCAGGTTTATTTGCTAACCTCCAAAACCAGATACAGGCAAGATTCACAACTCTGCTCAGAGTGAAGCAAACAGTCTAAAACCTAGCACTACTGCCAAGAGGAACACTTTTAAATGTGGAAGATTCTGGATTTCTCCCTCCCCAGAGGTCGAGAAGGAAAAAATTGGAAAGTGACCAATACACAGAGCACCTTTGGACAAAAGGAAGCAGGATTTGTGTACATTTGACATGGGACAGGAAGAGAGCTTATCTCATTCTTATAAAACATACAAACACTTCACTGTGACAGACCAGCCGTGCCCACAATGCAGAACTGTTTCCCTTTGGCCTTTTACATTTTAGCTGTAAAATTCAGCTTCCAAACTCAAAGCAGAATATAGCCAAAACTAACAACCCCAGGGCAAAAATGAATGAAAAATACAGCAAGGGCCCTTGCCCTGGGAGAAGGAAGAGACAACTGTATAGCAGCAGCAGCAACCACCACCTATGCTATGAGCCAAAGGGAACATTTCCCGAGACAGAAACGTCTCTGGCAAATGTTTAAGGAGCGCCATTCGTTTTAAAAAGGTCCTAGTCGGCTCTCGGGAAAAATACAATGCAAGTGATCACATTAAATATTCCCCACTCATACGTAATTGGCATCAGCTTGACATTTGGAAGGACTGCTTTGCAAGCTTAAGCTCAGGCAGTTGGCCTCCACCACTGTGTGTGTTCTGTGCTCCCCTAATTCAGTCACTATATATGTGATTTCTACAAGCAAGATGCTTCCTGGGCAATAATGAAGAATAGACAGACAGCTGTTTGACACCCTACTAAAACTGTCCCCCAATTCTTCGTGAAGATACTGTCGGTGGATTCTCCCCCATAGCCCTAAAGAAAGGAAACTTTAGAAGTTAAATCTCATTTCTAATCTACAGGTATATTTTCAGTCAAAAGACAACAGTATTTGTCTGTGTGGATCACTTATGTTTTGGGCAATAGTAAAAACCAGTTCCCAGAGCCATGATTTCCTAATCATTCCCTGAGCAGAGTAGCACAAACTGCAGAATGCAGTCATATTATTATTAAAACAATACTATGATGTTAATGTGTTCATAGAACAATCCCCCAATCCCCTGTACCTAGAGATAAGCCAAAACATTCTCAGCATGCTGCGTTTCAAGTCATGCACAATTCCTGCAGCTGTCTGCCATCACACATACTGTTAGTTCCAGCAGTTCAGAGCACGTCCTCCGGAGTTCCTACCTACTTTCACCGAGTGCACATTTCTGGAGAGAAAGTCTCTTCTAATCTGTGAAATGTATTTATATGCATTTGTGGTAGCATCTGTGGAACTCCTTGCCACAGGATGTGGTGATGGCACCTGGCCTAGATGCCTTTAAAAGGGGATTGGATAGATTTATGGAGGAAACGTCCATCACAGCTTACAAGCCATGATGGGGAAAAGCAACCTCCTGGTTGTAGGGGTAGGTTTTCTCTGTGCCAGGTGCAAGGGAGTGGTGACTGGACACAGGTATCTTGTTGGCTGTGTGCTCCCCTGAGGCATCTGGTGGGGCCACTGTGTGATATAGGAAGCTGGACTAGATGGGCCTTTGGCCTGATCCAGCAGGACTCTTCATACATTCTTATTGCTAACTACCTTAGTTTTGACTGTAAGATGTTATAAAAAAAAAAAAAGGTAGAGGTGACCCCTGACAATTAAGTCCAGTCGTGTCTGACTCTAGGGTGTGGTGCTCATCCCCATTTCAAAGCCGAAGAGCCAGCGTTGTCCGAAGATGCCTCCGTGGTCATGTGGCCGGCATGACTCTCCTTGCCGCAGCACGTAGCATGCAGCTGGAACACGGAGCGCTGTTTACCTTCCCGCAAGCGGTACCTATTTATCTACTCGCATTAACATGCTTTGGAACTGCTAGGTTGGCAGGAGCTGGCCAAGCAACAAGAGCAACGTCGCAGATTCGAACTGCCGACCTTTCGATCGACAGCTCATGGCTCAGCGGTTTAATACATGTTATACATATCCTTTAAAAACAAACACACACATACCCGAAGTGGTTAAACAAAATGAAAGGAATTTACTCCTGTAGGCCATTTTATCTAGGACAACAGGGTGGGGGAAGAAGACAATGCAGTGAGAAGAGAGGGTGCTGCCATGAGATCCTTGCAACTAGCGCCGAATCCTTGCCCTTTATGCAGAACTGGACTGAGGATCTGTAATCAGATCTTAGTCTTCAAGGCTTCCACAACAGCCAATTGCAGAGGAGGCAGACAGCCAGGGCTCAGGGCTGTCATCTGTACAAGGAGTATGTTTGGTATGCAGCTGGCCCCATGACCCCCAACTAGCTAGAGCAGTGACCTACAGTACACTCCAGGCTCCGAGTACAGTAGAAGTAGTTTCCTAATGACGGCCTTTGATCTACTCTCCAAGCCCCAACATCAAAAGTGGCGGGTTAGATTGGGGAAGTCCCTGGATCTGGCGGCTGTACAGCTCCAATCTGTTTCCAAACACGGAGTGCTGATGTGAGTTCATTTGTCCTTTACTGCAGAGTCATTTTAAAAAAGACACTCACAACACCCGTAACTGCTGCTGGGACAGTGAGTACTACTCCATGCGGTGAGTCAGCTTTCTATGAAGCACTGGCGAGAGCCAAGAAGCCATGAAACCCAAAATACCCACCGAGGACGTGCAGAAAGTTCTAACCAATTAAAAGTCCTGTGTGTTGTCATTTTCCAGCTGGCTTATTTTATGCTCCACCCTTCTGTTCTACTCAACACTCTTGGTCACAAAGGGGGCTTTCTAATCCATTTTGTAAGCAGAGAAGCTGCTGGCGAATGGGGGCTGGTGCGCCTCTATGAAGGTTGTATAAAGGCTCCTTATTTTAAACAATTTCGAAGGCAGTGCGTGGGGGTGGGGAAACACTCTGAAAATATACAAGGAAGGGGACCCAGCTAATGGTACAGGGGCAAGTGTGGAAAAGTGAACACCCCTCTCTCGCACAGTGCGTCTCACACAGAAATTCACTGTACAGCCATGTGCAAAAAAAAGAAAAAAAATGAGTTAATGGCATATTGAAGCTATAAAAGTTTCAAAATGGTTACATTCCAGAGAGATTAGAACAAGCCCTAGTCGCTTGTTACCTTCCCTCCCCTCCCTCTCTCCACAAGAGGAGGGGGGGGAATGAAAAGATTTTAACCATTTCTCTGCCACATGCTGTTGTGCCACACACACAGTACAATGCACCCTGCTGTCTGCACATTAACCTGCCATTTGCCAAATAGCTTCGCCTCAGCTGGGGATTAACATCCACCAATTCAAACAACAATCCAGTGGCCCTGCAATTCGAGGCTTGAACAATGGGGTGCAGACAACAGGCCTCAGCTCGCCCAGGACTGCAATCGTCACTGCATGGCAATTTTCTCTGGGAGGAGAAGGTCTGCTGCAAGCAGGGAGGAGCAGAAAGAAACACACAAAAGAAGAAGAGTTGCTACAATCAATTAAAATATCACGAAGTACTGCTGTGTGCAAGCTTCCAAGTTCTCCAGAACCCTTCTTCAGGATGCATATTAAGCACAACGTGCGTGCGTGCGTGCGTGCGTGCGTGCGTGCGTGCGTGCGTGCGTGCGTGCGTGCGTGCGTGCGTGCGTGCGTGCGTGCGTGCGTGCGTGCGTGCGTGCGTGCGTGCGTGCGTGCGTGCGTGCGTGCGTGCGTGCGTGCGTGCGTGCGTGCGTAATGATAGGCAAGATGGAAAAGCCAAAGTCTGCAGTTCGTAACAGAGTTTTAAGATGGAGTGCAGGAGCTTTTAAGAAAACTTAAATTAGCCTCTGCTAGGTGCGAGGCAGACTTCAATTTGAACAGGACAGAAACAATACTCCAACCAGTAGGTAAAACTGCTGCCCAATCTGACTTCAAAATCTGCATATAAGATTAAAATAAAAAAGGTATTGTAAAACTGATGCTACTAATGTTGTTATAATTAAATAGCAACATTGTTGTATCAAGATTCAAAACATGAGCCACACACCCTACAGATGACCAACGAAATTAATAAAGGTCACATTTATTAAAAGTTCCGTACTTTTGTCTTTGGTGTAATTTCAATCTTGTCCTCTCTGCTTTGTTTTACAGAACAGCCAGTCCTCTAAAGAACAATGCTAGTATAGAACTTAAATTTTACCCATTGCTTTGTAATGTTTTATTTCAGGGGTTCTCAAAGTGGTTGGTCGTGTCCCCTTAAGGGGCGGGGACAGCATGGTGGTGGCGGCGATCCTAGGGATTGCTGCCATCGCGGCCGAAAAAGTGCCCGAAATCGCCATTTTTGGCCTTACCAGGGCTTGGGAGGCTTTGTGGAGACCTGCATGACCCTCTGCAGGCCTCCCTGATCTTCAGATCACCAAAAACAGCACATTTCAGGCACTTCCGGGTTTCGCAAAAAAACAAAAACAAAAACAAAAAACAAAAACAAAAAACAGCATAAGAGCACCATAAGAGTTCTCCTCATATAACCCTGTGAGGTAGAGTAGACTGAAACATGCTTCTCTGACCAGAATGATAGTTACCCATCATTAGACAGACAAATTAGAAACCTTATTTTCAGATGTACAGAGGGAAGGGTGTAAATGAAGGTTGCAATGCAAGTATATCAAGTCCTCGTGCAAATTTAAGTCAATATACTTGTTGTCTGAAAACTGAACTATTAACCTAGCTATGGACAATTTATCCACTAAGATGCTATCAAAATATTGCCAAAAGCTATTTAGAACAATACTCAAAATACATGTACTTCTTTAGCAGCTTGGAAATCCAGACACAAAGCTTGCACACATATATATTTGTCTGAAACGTTTTCCAGGTCCTTGTGGTTGGAAAGAACCAAGCACATACACGACATGCCACCATTCTCAGATCTCACCAGGTCATCCCTTTAGCCAGTTTCCCAAGACTCTCAAATCAAGACATCATAGCTAAAGCCATAGACCCAAAAGCAGAGTTTGCCCATCTCCTTCAATTTGCTCTTTTATCCCTACCGTAGGTTTACCTGAAAATAACCCACTCAAGATGAAATGGCACCAGGCTATAGCCAAACTACAAAATGGGAGAGGGGGGAATTCCAGCACAAATAAAACATTAAGTTTTAATGTGCTTCTAGGAAATTTCTCAAAATGCTACTATAATCTTAACTTTGCTATGCCTTTCCACCCAGCGGTTGTTAGAAACAAACCAAATAAAACAAAGAACAGATTTTCTTAAACTGGAAGCTATTTATCGACTATTGGCAAAACGAGACACACTGTTCAATAGATGCAATTCATTTGTTGTGTAAGTTATAAAGAATGGAATTGTTTGTTAATGGGTTTTTGGTGTGATGAATCATACACCAAACACAACAGAATCAACACCACAAACAGTAGGAGGAACACGACAAATTATCCAAAAGCATAACAAATTAAAAACAATACCAAATAAAAAGAGAAGCTTTTGGCTTCTGCAAGGAAGGTACCAAGGTTCTGATAGATGTAAATCTAACTTTTGGCCAGGAAGGCACCTTGAAGCAGAATTCCACCTGAGAACAAACATTCAGTGAGATTCACATAAGGCACCCAGATCTCTCAGACCATTCAAGGATTTAGGCTGCAATCCTAAATACGCTTATCTAGGAGCAAGTCCCATTAAGCTGAATGATGCTTACTTCTGAGTAGGCCTACACAGGATTGCACTATGAAAGGCCTTTTTGTGCTATAATTTCAACATAAAGTGCTTTTAAATCTTCTGCCTCAGATTCTCCCAAACACTAAAAACAAAGGGTAAATACAGTCCTAAAGTACTATTAAAACTGAGTACAAGAGACACTGTCGGCATATAGACTGTTTCATAAGAATAAAATGCACCATCAGTTATACTTTCCAAAACGACTGCAATAATTTTGCAGCCAAATTTCTATGAACTTGCACTGCTAATGGAGAGACAAAAAAGCGATTAAAAACTCAACAACTTAACAAATTAAGCCATTTTGTTTAAACAACTAGTCCAAAATATGTGCTGGACACATATACCCTACCCAACATCCACAGGGGGCGTTTCCCATTGTCAGTTTACATAGCTGCAGCATTAACTGCTGGGTCACCAGGTTTCACCCCCACCCTTAACAATTAAAGAACAGTGTTTAGAGAGGGTGGTGTCGAGACAAAAGGCCTCCTCCAGACCAAATTCAGCAGAGCATCTTTGCTTCTTGAGGGCTGCAGTTTGTTTGTTGATATAACATGACAGATCACAGGTCTGCATCCTAACAGCTGCAAGAGTTCTAGCAGGATACATTGTCTTGGGACTATTTAACCCTCGGAATGAAAACGTTTTAGATCTGTGAATTCCAAAAGCATAACAAAAGAAGGAGAACTTTTCCAAATTGGGTTATGTCGAAGGGAATGCAAGATTCCATGGCGTGAACCACAGAGTCACTTACATTCCTTAGCAGCCACAAACGGTTGGAAACCTTGGACTTCTGTGGCTGTTCATATTTAGACTCCCAAGAAGACTGCACACTTCTACCACTGGGGTATTGGTTACAGAGATGTAGACCCTAGCTCCTAGAAGACCGTTTTCCTGCTTGTCCTTGCATACAACAGGATAGACCTGTATTTGCTTCAAGTGGAGGTTCCCACCGACCCTCAAAAGTTACTATAACTCTTAGAAACAAAACAAAAAACTCTCCAAAGCTCCCACAGAATCCTTATTAGATATCAGCATTGCTATACGAAAACAAGTCTTACTGCATCAAATTCTGTGCTGAGATGTGTCCTCTATGAATGATGAAAGCTTGGAAATGGCAATTTGGGTGGCAGGGTGAGAAGTGGGGAGGGGAACTGTCAAAAAAGAACCGGTGCAGAGAAAAACTGAAAAGAAACATGCCGGGGGGGGGGGGGGAAGGAAGTCACAGGGACAGGGCAAAGTGATGCTGGGGCTGTGCTAAGGGCAGAGCCTCAGAAAGCCTCTGAAAGGCAACAGGGCCTCTCGCCCCCATGGGAAAAAGGGAAGAGATGGAACACTAGAGCGGCAAATATCCAGGCATACTAGGGTTGAACAGGATGGTGGCAACAAGTGGGTCAAAGGTCAACCAGCCAGCCTGCTCTGGTTTCCATGGATATGTGGCCTATTCATACAGTGCACAGAGGGCTCTTCACAGCCACTTACGCACAATTGAGCTACTACTCAAAGCTCTGCAGGCCTGGTCTGGGGAGCACAACACATTAGATGGGAAAGTTTAATGGAGTCAATTAAAACAGAGAATCAGCCCTGAACAGAACTGGCCATGGTGGAGAACTTGCGGCAGTTGCGGCCACAGGCAGGAGAGACGCCAGAACAGCGCGGCGACAAGAGGAGCAATCTGCAGATCTTCGCAGCCCATCCTATATGCACACCAAGTACCATCAACGGCCAACGACACTGGCGACACTCAGCACATCGTGCGACTCGCTGCACAAAGAATTTAATATTCTGGAAGCAAGCTTTATTTCCTGAAAACCTGAGGGGGAGGGGGGAAAAAAGGACTTTTTTGTTTAGATATGTAGGCCACTTTCTAGCCTAAACCAACTTATAGGAAACCCAAACTATAAATATTGTATATTTAATATAACTATAAATATATTATATTTAATATACTGTTTTTCTTCAATTCTAAGACGCATGTTTTTTCCCAATTAAGCATTTCAAAAAATGGGGTGCGTCTTAGAATCGAAGGTCTCCAAAAAGCACCCCAAAATGCTATCTTCTTACTTACTGGGGCTTGCGGGAGCTTCAGGGAGGCCTGCACAACCCTCTGCAGGCCTCCCTGATCTTCAGTTCGGCGAAAAACGGTGATTTTCAGCCATTTCCAGTTTTCGCGAAAACCAGAAATGGCCAAAAATTACTGTTTTTCGCCGAAGTGAAGATCAGGGTGGTCTGCAGAGGGTTGCGCAGGCCTCCCTGAAGCTCCCCCAAGCCCAGGTAACGACGGAAATGGCACTTTCTGACGGGCCAGAAATGCTATGAAAAGGCAGTGCACTCAGTCATCCTCAGCTGCAGGAGACATGCTGGGGAGAGTTGGTGCTGAGCAGGTAGATTTAATGAAGGGAGGCGAGTCTTACAATTGATGGATTTTTTTTCACCTGCTGGTGGTACTGAAAGTAAAGGTGCGCCTTAGAATCGATGGCGCCTTAGACTCGAAGAAATACGGTATATTATTGCATAAGCTTGCAAGGCAGAAGCACAGCCAGGGCATGGCTGCTTTTTGAAAGGAGACATCTGGGAATGGAAGGTTCTATGTTCTCATAGAACTTATACTTGTAAAAAAAAAAAAACCATTTGGGGAAAAAAAATTTAAAATTTTACAATTTTAAAATTGCCTGCCTATGTAAACCGTCTTGAGTCAGTAAAAGAAAAGGCGGTATATAAATACCACAATAAATAAATAAATAAACAAAAAAAGTAATATAAAAGTACATTATAGAACACCACACCGCAACACTGTGCTCAACAAATCCTGGGCACCAGGTCACCATGGTGGGCTGTTTTTTTCCCTGGAAAGTTACTTTGCTGGGGGGGGGGGAGCTGTCTTTTGGCAGGCACCAGTGCAAGAAGAATCCCAGGGCACCCTAGAAGATAGGCACGCAGGACAGGAAGCCAAAGAGGTGGCCCGCCATCATGACACTCTCCCATCCCCAGCACGGAGGACAGGACAGGCAAGGCGAGACCTCCCAGTTCTACCCACCCGCAACATGCCAAAGTTCCTGCCTTATAAAGCCCAGACTGCGCTTATGCCGCCGTGGCCTCTCAACCAGATAGTAATGCAGGGAAGTTAGCAGTGGTAAGTCTTCAAACTTGAATCAACACACCTCTCCCCCGTGAGAGTGTTTTATAGCACATGTCTAAGGTAAAGGTAAAGGTGACCCCTGACAATTAAGTCCAGTCGTGTCCGACTCTAGGGTGTGGTGCTCATCCCCATTTCAAAGCCAAAGAGCCAGCGTTGTCCGAAGACGCCTCCATGGTCATGTGGCCGGCATGACTCTCCTTGCCGCAGCGCGTAGCATGCGGCTGGAACACCGAGCACCGTTTACCTTCCCGCAAGCGGTACCTATTTATCTACTCACATTAACATGCTTTGGAACTGCTAGGTTGGCAGGAGCTGGCCAAGTTACCCCGTCGCGGATTCGAACTGCCGACTTTTTCATCGACAGCTCATGGTTCAGCAGTTTAACCCACTGCGCCACCCGCTGGCTGTAGCACATGTCTACTCAGAAGCAAATCCACTGAGATCAATGGGACCTTACTCCCAGGTTACTGCCATGAATTTTGACTTAAAAACAACAAAACACACATTTCTTGATGTAACTTCTTTATTTTTGGATCAGTTTTAGATCTTTTTGCTACATTGTATACTTTAGCTCTTGTTATACATTGACACCTACATTTTCGTACTACCACAGGGGTTGGAAATGTACTTATAATGATTGTTTAATTATTAAATCCCATTTATACCATTCACTGGTGGCATGCAAGATTTTTTGGGGCCAGCATTAAAACATAAGACCCTGAAAGCTGAAGAATTCACCTGGCTCCTAAATTTTGGGACTGGTTCATAGATCCAAAGCAAATGTGTTAAGTCCTGCCTTAACACTAGCAGCATTTCAGTTTCATATTAAAACAGAGACAGTCCCAGTTCCCGGAAATCCTGGCAGAATGAGGAAAAAAAATATTACCAGAGCAGACGTGGCAAATTTTCCTAAGGAGGGAATTCCACAAAAAGCTCTTTCTGGTGTTAATCTTCCCGCAAATGGTGATGGTGCTCAGGCAATATCTAGCCTGCAGATCGTAACTCAATAAGGATGGAGGAATATACGGATGGAGAAGGTGCTCTCAAATATCCTGGACCTGTACTAGACTGTAATCCAGTCCCTTGAATTTGACCCCACAACAATCCAGTAACCAGTGACGTTGACAGAAAATAGGCACTATGTGCGGCTAGCATGAGACAAAAAATGTGCACAGCATGCTGGATGAACTGAAGCGTAGTAGAACATCTTCAAGGGCACAGCCAAGCAAAGCACATTACAGTAGTCAAGCCAAGAGGTTACCAGTACATGCATGATAGTAGGTAGACTCTCTCCCCAGAAAAGACGGCAGCTGGCATACAAGCCAAATCTGGTAAAAAGTGTTCCTGTACAGCAAACAATTGCATACACAGAAGTAACACCAAATCCAGGATAAACTCCCAACAGTAAACCTGATCCTTGAGGGACAGCCTCGATTGCCCAGGATCGTTCAGATCCAAGTTGACAGGACCCCTGACATCAGCCTCTCCATCTTGTCTGACCTGAACTTTCGTTTGTTCACCCTCACCAATTCAGCACTGACTGCAGGCGGCAATCATTCCCAGAGGCAGCTATCATTCCTGGTGTTGGAGAAAGAAACGGAGCTGGATGTCATTGGCATACTGACGACACTACGCCCCAATCCTAAGAGCATTGCGTTAGAAAGCATGCAAACCCAATGGAACCAGGCAAAACTCCGTAGGAACGTTCCCACTGCAAACAGTAGTCTTCCACCACCATTTTCTGCCTGCCAGCCAGGAGCGTATTTACTGTATAAATGGTGCCTTCCCATTCCAAAGCTATATAGGCCAACTAGAATACCATGGTTGATAGCACTGACATCCACTAAAGAGATACAAGAGAATCAACCATCATGAATACAAGAGGTATTTGAAAATGTACCAATTTCTGGTACATGATAATATTTTAAATTGCCCATTGATTAATAGTGGAGAAGAGCTGATGGAAGATTCATCACAAAACTGAAAACTACAGAGGCTAATTTAAAAATGAGCTTTGCAGAAGAATGGTAGCAGTTACTTTGACTAAGGAGTTCCAGGGCAATATCGGGCCCACACTGAGTTCCAAGAAAAAAAGGTGGCCCAGCATTTGCACACATACAATATTGTAGGGGTGTACTCTAGAGACCATGTCTTAGGCTTGACACATCAACAGCTCTTTTTTCACCTCCACTAAGCTTCCACAGAGCTCCTTTTACTCCCAAGGGATCCCAGATCATACAAACAGAGCAGTAAGGAAAGCACATCATCCACTCACCCAGCAGTCATTATCAACTGATTAAAAAGTTTTTTTATTAATTCAACAGCATCAAAGTTTAAATTTAATTGCACTGATTCCTTAAACATACACACATATTGTAAAACCCCAACAAAGGTGCTTTGCTGAAGATTCTGAAAGAAAGCGGCAGAAGGTGCTTGCTAAGTGGTAGTTTAATGCAGATGGAAAAGCCATCCATACCAAGTATTCATATGCAACTTGTACAACAGCAGTTTCTTCAATAGGCTAATCGCTTTACTTCTTTGTCACTCTAACCAGTTAATTAAGAAGCAAATTTTAAGCTGAAATTAAAACTTCAGGAGGCTGAGGAGACTCCACATATTTTACTTTCCCTTCATTTCCTATACTCACCCCTTCCCCAATTGCAGAGCACACATCCTTTCACAACCATTTCCCCCTTCAGATTCCACAGGCTACATTAATCCTCATCCGCTCCCCTCAAAAGAGGAGAGCCTGTAGAGGTCTGTGAAATTCACAATTTCACGGACAGCACAGGCAGAAGGGAAGTTCTCCATCATTTCCCTTCACAGGATTCGGGAGAGAAATATTTATGTCCGTATCATACATCCAGTGAGACTTCATGGTCCTGTGATATTACCATAGCTGCAACCTTCCTTCCTTAAGAAGCAAAAACCTCTCACATCCAGTGAAAACAGAGCAGCTAAAAGAGTATTCTTCTGCTCCACCCCAGCAGAGAGAATCTGCAATTTGTGAACCACCTCTATAAACGATGCTATTTCCATTCCTAGGGCAAGAGGCACAGGTTGCTTTCAAACTGGAATTATTTGCAACTTCCACATACTGTGTAGCAGGCTCTTTTGCCATCTTCACAAGATCCTCCTGAGATAAGGAACAATGAGAGGATACCCTTTCCAAATAGACAGTGCCCTGCGCCCCTTCTAATTCAATGACCTAGAATCTGCCCTACAATTTTGCAGTTAAGCCTTTGTCTCTATTCCACCAACCCCCATTTGAACAGATGAACAAAAAGGTCTTTAACAGGCACCAAAATCAAACTAGTGAAGGCACTGATCTTACCTCGTGGGGGAGGGATTTCCACAGCCGGGGCACCACCACAGAGAAGGCCCTTTCTTACATCACTTTCAGATGCACTTCCATCTGCAGTGGAACACATACAAGGGCCCTTCTCAGATGATTACAGGGGATGGGCAGTTTCGGGGAGGGGGAAGTCTTTCTAGTTAGCTTACACGCTACCTAACAAAAACCAAGACCACTGACCTTGTCTTGATTTTGGTCTTGCAGTGAGGCCAAAGTAAACCCGAACGTCTTTGCTGTGACCTTGGTCTTCCTTCAGACACTCCAAGGAGTAGTTTGAGGCTGAACTGAAGATACCTTTCCGCCAAAAGGGACTCGGTGTCAGGAAGTAGCGAGGCTGGGAACAGCCATGTATGTCATCTCAGCGCTAAAGAGTCTCCCACAGTTTTTGAAAAGCACTCCACCAAACATTTAACAGAACGAATCTGTCACTTGGCTACTTAATAGTTAAACTATTAACTTCCATTCATCTTCTGGAAATTTGTTCCTGAACAAGGCTGCCTTCTCCCAAATTTGTAGCAATACCTCACCATACAAGAGAGGGAAGCTGATCGTTTTCATTTCCATATAACAGCAGTACAATGCTACCTTGCCACAGTGTCCAATTTTCTGCCCTCAGGGTCTGGAAGAAGTTTTCTTCTTGCTGGGCACAGTCCATAATGAGGGGCTCTGTTTTTTGGTTAACCAAGGAAGATCATCCTTCTTCCTGTGTCTTATATATCTGCTTCAGTCTCCTTGATGTTGATGGGCCTGGCACTTTTGAGAGGACGGGTAACCCTGGTAAGGCCATCAGAGAAACCACACACTAAATCTGTATGTTCTACCAGGTGCTGATATTTCATGCCAAGAGCAGATGCCATCCTAATGATGTTATACATCTCTAGGTCCTCTGTGGGAGAAATCGATTTTCCAGCTTCCATTTAATGGCCCAACGATGGTTCAGAGAACATGATGGAAGCAGACATCTCCGATTCAGAGTTTGGTTCTGCCACAGACTTTGATGAAGGAAGAGTTAAAGGAACCGCTGGTGTCACCACAGGGAGAGATAAGCCGCTTTAAGTCCCCCCTACGGTTTGGGGGGGAGAAAGCGGGATATTAATCAAATAAAAAACACTGATGTGAGCTTTTGCAGGACCCACCAATGTCAACATCAACCATGTTATTGTTGATATCCCAGTTACAGATGGTGAAACGGTAACCAGTGCCACTAATAGGATGAAAACGTGGGTCGATGTCATGATGGGAATTGTATGCGACTCGATTGTGGTGGTTTCCACAGGTGGCACAGACATAGTAGCCAATGGTGGCTCCCTTGGCCTCCACAGTGAGTCTACAGCAGAGGTGGACTTTGTTCCTAGAAGTGTGCGGAAAAAGATGGAGTGTGGAGCCACTGGTTCTGATTAAAGACATTGTATAGAGAGCCGTATACCAATTTGTAATTTATGACTTGATGCACATCTGTAGATCATTGTTAAAGTGGCTGCTTTCTTGGGTTGATGATAATTTTAAATGTAATTTTAATTTTAACTGCTTAATATCTTTATTCCATTTGCTCACTTCTGTTGTTTTTTGTATCATTTTTGTTTTGGGCTGGTCTTTGACCGTAATAAAGATATTGATTGATTGATTCCTATATCAAGTTTGTGTGTGCGTGTGCCCCCCCCCCCCCGTCTGTCCATTGTTGCACAGGAACCCAAGAGCCTCACACTGCTCTGAATATCAACAGATATACAGAATACATCAGTTTGCCAACTATCACCATAGATGCTCATGGTGGGGATGGAGGATTTAAGGAAAGCCTAGTAATGCTACTTCAGTGGCAGCTGCAAAGGAACTGAGGGCTTGGGCATTCTACCTGCTTTTGAGGTACATGGCTGTGCACCGGGTTTTCCCACTTAAGAGCATGGGCAGAATGCTTGAACACATTCTGGAAGTTCCCAAGGGCAGCTCTGCATATGCACAGAAATCTGCTACATGTGACTGCACAGACCATGAAGAACTTGATATTTGAGAGAGAGAGAGAGAGAGAGAGAGAGAGAGACAGACAGACAGACAGACAGACAGACAGACAGACAGAGAATTCCTCTTCTAATGCTTGAAGTGGAATTACAGCTCCCAAAGCACATTACTGCAAGTTACCCAAAATCCTTCCAAGGCTAGAACATCAGGGTTGCCAAACCTTTTTACTGATTTTTTTTTTGTTTTTTTACAATAACCGACTTAAGACACAATGGTATGGAGGCCTGCCTGCCTGCCGGTACATACAGCACACAATCACAATCGCCCACCTCAAATGTTTCATCCTTTCCTAGGCCTCAAACCACAACCTGCCCACAAAAACCTGGCCTCTGGTGTTTCTGAATATCAGATTCCTTCAACTGCACTTGGCGGTTTACTGCCTGAACAAATTACATTAACAATGCAGAGAAATGTATACATGGCCTTAAATACACGATTGAGCTGGGACCAAAACAAAGGCAAGAGTATCCTAGCAACAAGCCTTAGCCTGCTCCCCCACCGGCCCGGTTTCTGGACCTTACCATGAATTGGGAACCATTGAGTTTCACTCTTTGCTGCAAACAATTAAGGACCGAGAAGTCCCAATTACAGCTGGGATTTACAGCCAAAGAAACATTCTATAAATCACTGCCCCAGTCCCCCCCTACTTCTTTTCAAACCAAATAATCTCATCCAGATGTTTAGCTACAGCTGTCTAAATGTGTGGTATATTGTTAATCAGTAAGACTGATTTTCTCTGTAAAATGTCAAGGGCTGAAGGGCTGGAGCTTCATCGAAGGCGATGAGGCTTTCTAAGCCTGAAGTCATCAACATGACATACATACAACACGTGGCAATGACTGAATGCGTATCAGGAGGACAAAAGAGATACTTGGACTATATTTTTATTCATATGTAAAAGATGCAACTAGTCTCTGCTGAAAAGAATTGTTTTTACCATAGTCTCTTCAGAAACCATTCTCCCTCCTCGATGTATACACCTCCTCCCATCAATGGTGATAGTCTGGATACCTCTCTCTCTCTCTCTCTCTCTCACACACACTCACTCACTCACTCACTCACTCACGATTGCATAATTTCTCTTACACTGGTGCGTACTTTGGGTTTGTTAGTCATCGGGACAGTCAAAGATCTATACAGGACACTGACGCCATCAATGTTAAGTTCCTGAACACCAGCTAATTCCCAATGGGTCTCAATCTTTACCCATTCAATCTTTTTCATTCAGTCAGCAAGTTTGTACTTTTTACATTTTTTACTGGTAAGTACTTAAAATTTCTCCACTTCTAGAACTACCAAGTAAAGAAACGTCCTTTCAAAGATGAGTGTTCCCAGATAGCAACACACACACACACACACACACACACACACACACACACACTTACACTTCAGCAAAAAGTTTCACTTATGTACAGTTCTACATGCAGTATAAGTGATTTACGGATGCAACAGTACACACACTTTCCTGAGAGTCAGTCCCACTGAACTCAATGAGAATTTCTTCTGAGTAGACATGTACAGAATGTCACCGTTGGTGACTTAAGGCCTCATTTTGCTTGAAGGGATTTTGCAGTGATGAGCAAAGTCTCAGAGCAACCAGCTGAGCAGTAGTGTGAAGCTTGTGGAGAGAGAGCCCTGGAGGACTCCATTTCTTAAACCCCTCAGTGTTTCCCAAACTTTTTCGACCTGCAGTTCCCTTGACTATTGGTAACCATTGGCCGCGGCTCCCCATCCCATTATTTTGATGCCTGCCAATTGGCATTGCACTGTTTTCCGAGAGGATTCCATGGCACCCCGCGGCTCCCCTGGCTGGTATCCGCGGCTCCCCTAGGAGCCGCACCTCCCAGTTTGGGAACCACTGCAGTCTATCTGATGGTGAGAGACCAATGTGACTCTCCCTTCTTTGTGTACGTTTTTTGCTTACCTGAGTTTGTCTAACATTGGGAAACCCAAGTATCTTTATTTTGAGACTAAATACACTGCCCACTATTCTATTTCCTGCATGTACCAAACCTGTACCAAAAGGCCTTGCAAACAGTCTAAAAAAGTATACGCCCGCCCAAGTTCATCTACAAACTCCAGAGGAAAGCAAGCCCGACACTTCCCACTTAAATACACAAAATAAGAACGGTTTTAAATAACCAACTCTTTAGGCAACCATCTCTTAGAACTGGGGTCCTCCAAATGCCAGATCACTCAATCTTACTCTTACACACAGCAGGTCAATTTTAGAAAATATACATATTCTGTACATAACTCAAAGAATGTTTACAATAGGAGAAAACGATTTGCAACTGCAGAGCTGCTTCCTAGCTCTCAGAGAGAGATTCCCAGTCCAGCCACTGCACAGGGGTTTTTTATTTTATATATACAGCCACTTGGCTCAGTGGGCTGGTCAAAATATGTTGGTAGGCCACATATCGCCTGAAGGCCAGGAACCCCATCTTGGAGTACACTGGCAAGTATTAAAAGGTATTTTTTTAAAAAAAGGTAAAGGTGACCCCTTTTTTAAAAAAAAGGTAAAGGTGATCCAGTCGTATCCGACTGTGGTGCGCATCCCCATTTAAAGCCGAAGAGCCAGCGTTGTCCGAAGACGCCTCCGTGGTCATGTGGCCGGCATGACTCTCCTTGCCGCAGCGCGTAGCATGCGGCTGGAACACGGAGCGCTGTTTACCTTCCCGCAAGCAGTACCTATTTATCTACTCACATTAACATGCTTTGGAACTGCTAGGTTGGCAGGAGCTGGCCAAGCAACGAGAGCTCACCCCGTCGCGGATTCGAACTGCCGACCTTTCGATCGACAGCTCATGGTTCAGCAGTTTAACCCACTGCGCCACCCGTTTTACAAAAACAATAAAGCAGCCATTACACTGAATACATTTACAATGCAATCCAACGGGTGTCTTCTCAGAATTAAGTCCCATGGTGTTCAATTGCGCTTACACACCAAAAAGAACTAGAAAGCTGTGCACTGTATAGGATTGCAGCCTTAGTGCTTTTCCAGATTTGCAATCCCAGAATACAAATGGCATTAAAAACTGAGCCATTTTGGAACAGAGACATAATAGTACGTGCATTTCTATGCAAGACTATGCAATAATTCAGAACAGGAAGGAAAGTATGCCACTATGTCCAGGTGAGGCAGAATTTATTTTGTGGAGTTAGCACATGAACCGGATGCGAAGGTTAACAGCCCTCGCATTATAGAGTTCCATGGAATGTTTTAATTGCCTCAAATTACCAGAGCCTTGATTTATCAGGATGTCAGCTTTTGGCACTTATATGACTCTTGCACTCCATATTCCAAACTCTACTTTACACACCAGTGTAATGAAATCGTTAAAGAACTGACATACAGTAATAGGCAAGTTGAGTCCTGGTATACAAATAGAAATCCCTTTTACAGAGCAACCCTATACTCGAAAGTAGCCCTATAGTGTTCAGGAGGGGTTACTCTAGGTACAAGGATTGCAGCCCAAGACTAATATACGTACATTCTTTCTCCAATGTTAAGAATAAACTGTACAGTCATTGGGGGAAGTTAAACTGATTTCCGTACCAGAACAGTTATATCGGAACAAAAGACTGCATGCAAAAACTCCTATTTAGAAATGCAAGCATGTTTGATAAAAATGTTATGTGAAAAATCAGTAGGTAGAACAGACAACGTATTCAGTCTCAAAGGTTGTGAAAGACAACGCTGTTTCTCTCTCCAAACATTCAAGTTAACAAACAGTTTGCCCACAGTGGACAGTCTCACTGGCCTCTCATCATCAGGTGTAGACGAAAATAGATATTCAGCTTCCATCATTTGACTTCGTTGAAATATACTGGATGCACCCAGACCTTCTGCTGTCAATGGGTGTCCCTTCCATGTATGAAGAGTTCCAGTTGCAAAGGGACCCTTCATGTGAGCACAACTCTCCATATCCACAGAAGCCATTTTCACAACAGCGCACATCTACATCAAAGGCTGGTGCCATCCATTGGGAAAACTGGGCTAGTGTAGGATCAGGAAGGAATTCGTTGCTTGGGCATTATTGGAATTGAAGATACCAACAGTTAAGAAAGCAATAGCAGTAGGTTTAGAGGGCTGGTGTGGCATAGTGGCCACGAGACTAAGCTGCAAGGTAAGAAATTCCCCTGGTACGAATTTTACCTCTGCCATGAACTTATTGGCCTCAGGCATCCTTCTCAGCCTTAGTCTTCCCCATCTGCAATATGGGGATAAGAAAACTTACCTTGCAGGCCCATTGTAACGGCAACATCAGAATACTACGCATGAAGAGCTTTATATGCTCAGAAAGTGCTATACAAATGTGATTAACAACATTATTATTAGTTTGGGCCCAATTTCTAATTCTGCGATTGAATCCGATACTAGAAAACAGTAGCCATAATTGAGGCTGAATGCAGTCTCACACACACACCCCTCTTTTTTATTTTGGTACTTTCTTCTCTTTTCTTCATTCATATGCTCCACAGTATGTTCTACTCAGTAATGCAGGGCAGAAATGTTTCCCATTGTTATATTCTTCCTGTGGAAAGAGGATTTAGACCTAGGAACTAACTAACTCTCTCTCCCCCCCCCCTTTGGGTGAACTAAAATTAGGCTGTTAGAAGCCACCTCTGGGGACGGACGGACGGGATGGGGACTTCCGTAGGTCTGCAGAAATAGGTATGTTTGTAAATTAAAAAGAAAAAGGTAAATGATATCTAAAATAGCTTGATGTGGACTAAGCATACTCAATGGTCCCCAAGAGTCATAGACAGCCGATGTCCCAGAGGATCAAAACCAAGAGCAGCATACGGAGCCAGAATCGGCCTGCTTGAGCCAGTTGGGCATCAGAGCTAGGAAGACGCAAACTTGCATTTGCAGTCCCACTTGTCACATTTAAAACATCCAGTGTGCTTTGTTGATTTGTTTTTCTTAATCAAGTACAGGTGGGCCCCCATATCCACTGATTCGCTATCCACAGTTTCAGTTATCCACGGATCGTGGGGACCCCCCCAGGCTTTTACTTTTTTCCCAGTAAGCTTCGTTTCTTCCTTAAAGAAACAGGAGAAGCAGCCTCTTGCTTTTCGAACGAAAACTATTATAACCGGCAACAATGTTCATAGTAAGAGGTAACACGGGTAACCCGGTCATGTTAAAAAGTAGCGCTCCAGCCGATAGTAACAATAACGAAACTACCTGGTATGGACTCAATCGCCCAGAAATCCGGATAGAAAGAAAATTGCTAAAATCAAAATCTGGAACTCAAGGACCCAACGTTTCATGTCTTCATCCAGATATATCCTCAGGGGTATTTTCCAAAGTTCATTGGTCGATGTTGACCAATGAACTTTCGACCAATGAACTTTGGAAAATACCCCTGAGGATATGTCTGGATGAAGACATGAAACGTTGGGTCCTTGAGTTCCAGAGTTTGATTTTAGCAATTTTCTTTCTATCCGGATTTCTGGGCGATTGAGTCCATACCGGGTAGTTTCGTTATTGTTACCATCGGCTGGAGCGCTACTTTTTAACATGACCGGGTTACCCGTGTTACCTCTTACTATGAACAGCCTCTTGCTGCTTATTACAGGCAAGTAGAACGAGACTAAGTACTAGAGAGGCTCTGCAAGGTTAAGAGAAACCTTGCAGAGCCTCTCTAGGACTTAGTCTCGTTCTACTTGCCTGCAATGGAGGCTGCTTCTCTGTTTTAAGGAAGAAACAAAGCTTGCTGAAAGAAAAGTAAGAGCTGGGGGGGCAAGCATGCCTGCCTGGGAGGCGGGGAGGCCCTCAGGAAACCATGGAGGGGGTGTTCACTCTTATCCACGGTTTCAAGTATCCACGGAGGGGCCTGGAACATATCCCCAGCGGATATGGGGGCCCACCTGTATTTCAATTCAAATACTTTTGGCTATCGTAAAAACACACGAGACATTTATATAAAGCATATAGAATTAACATGGCACACCTTTTTAGCTTTGTTTACTAAAGATCACAGCCAAACATGCTAATCTGATCTCTCCCGAGCGCAAGAACATTTTTTCAGTTCAAAACTTCTGGTGTAGGAAAACCCACATCACTGGTTCTACAACTCTACTTCTTGCAGTTGCTCGTTTAAGGCAGATTCACACTACAGGCAGAGGCTCTGCCGCCGCCTGTGCCTCCGCCTCCGCGCTGGAAGCGGGGGAGTGTCTTCCAGCCTGTTGTCCCTCATGTTGTCCCGCCTTCTTAAGAAGGTGATTGGAGGCCACTCTCCTCCCTCTCCTGCGATTGGCAGGCTGCAGTAGCTCCGCGAACCGCCCCCTAGCTCTGTGTCCCGCCCCCTGAAAAGTAGGATTCCTGCTTGAGGTACGCGCCTGCCGTGGGGAGGTCGCCTCGGCTACGCTTGCTTCGAAAATCAGCTCAGAAGCTCCGCGACGCGTGTAGTGTGAAGCTGCCTTTAGGATCAATAATTCCTCTATTCCGCTCTCTCGGACTTCTCTCAGATTACTGCATTCGTAATTGCACCAGAAATCCACATAGTGCATTTGAAGGTACAAAACTGAGGCAGGCAAACGGAACAAGCAAGAATGCAAGAAGAACTTGTCGGGAGGCCTTGAACAAGTCTCAGCCTTGAGCCCGGGAGCCACAGCTGCTCAGTTATTCCATCTTTAGCAGAACCCTCCTTCTCCACTAACAGGCAAGCTGGTCGCCATCTTTAAAAGCAGAGAAATAATTTTTCACTCTCCTTTCTGCAAACAGTGGGAAGCATTTAAGTATCCATTTCCCTTAACAGGCAGTATTGCAGAGATAGAGAATCTCTGTAAAAAAAACAAAACACAACTCTGTTCATTTACACATTTAAAGCCTGAAAAAGGACCTGCAGAGGCACACCAACAAACGAAATGCTAGCTAACTCGGAACCAGTGCATACTTTCCTTCAAAATACATGGCATGTCTATTGCAAATTACTGGGTCTACCTGCATAAACAGAAAAGCAACGAGCAGGAAATAATGACCCCGTGTTTATTTCAGGGAAACCCAGCCATTTAAAAGTGGTACATGTACGAAATGTTTGTTGTACCAGTCCAAAAAGGAAAGTGTGAATTAGCTGTCAATCAGTACAAAACTTCAAATTCCCGCCACCCCCACCTGCATTTCCTGAATCATGTTTCTTTCAGGAAAAGCATTGCATTCCATCCACTCGGGCAGAAAAACAGGTTTTAAGGCCTTTTTGCTTCAGTTAATGACCCCTCAATTGCTCCCCTCCAGCCCACGTAGTTAGTGGAATGGGAAAGGGGATTCTGCCACACTACTTGTAAAGGCGATACCTTGGCCATTATGTCAACTCATCCATGTCTTACAAACACTGAGCCTGTAGGTTAACCTTCTTCTTTCAAAGGAGACAACATTCACAGTGTAGGGGAAGCAGAGAGGTAAGAGAAGCAAAACAAATACGAACTAGGGTAGATCAAAATATGGCAGCCTGTCATTCGATCCTTACTTTTGTCTTAGGCCAGTATCCCAAGATGTACCCAGGGAGATGGTTCACTTTAACAGGAAAAGCAGATCCCTATATGTCAATAACACAAACTGCTTTTGAAATTGACCTGTTTCAAAATGTGCGTGCTAGGGCAGTGGTTCTCAAACTTTTTAGCACCAGGACCCACTTTTTAAAATGGGACCCACCTAGCTTTACGCGGCACTCAAACATTTATCTTCCTATATTTACACAAGCTTGCAAACTGCAGGAGCTCAGCTCTTTGCAGGGCAATTAGCAGCTATCTGATTTTTGAATAGCCTCAGGGCTTGTGGCAATTACTTGTTTGATCTTTCCATCACCTAGTACCCACCAGAAATCAGGTTGTGACCCACCAAGTGGGTCCCGACCCACAGTTTGAGAAACACTGTGCTAGGGGAAGCATCACTTGAAAAACACAAGCCCTAGAGCTGCACAGTTCTTTCCATCCTGGCCTACGACGACTTCAGCTTCAACAAATGACATACCCATCAACAAGCCTAGACTAAATCGACACCAGACATTTCCCTGTTGTACTGGAATGCGCAAAGAGGCGGATAGTACAAAAGAACCCTCCAAATAAGATGAGATGGGGTTCATAATCACCAATGTGTCATAAGGTCATCATGTAGATTGAGAGTAGAGCATGTTGCTAAATCAGCAGTTGAATCTGCTTAACTTTAAACCACTGATTTCCAGGCTGAAATTATTAGACAAACACAACTCTTCAATTGAAATCAAAAGGATGTGGATTGGATCATGAACGGTAGAATTTGTTCAATTGCTGAGCACAAGAAACATATGTTGGCAAAACTCAAAACACTTACTCAAGAGTACTATATTTCAAAAGTGAATTTTCAGATGACAGGAGACCATGGAAACCAGGATCCAATGTATTAACTTGGCAGCATTTCCTTAAAAAAAACACCCTGATTTAAAATAGAGGCAAATTGTTGGGTTGTGTTAAACACATATCTCTTCTCCCACCCCATTTTGAACAGAAATTGGTGGGATTCACACAAAGGTTTAACTAAAAGGAATAAGACACATATAGCCAAATAATTTTGTTCTTTTGGGACTGCACATAACGCATTGGGCAAGTAGGAACAGGAGATCTTATATCTTGAATAAATTGCTACAGCATAATTATATTCAGAAAACTCAATAAAAAGCTTAATTAGGGAAAAAACCTCAAACACCCCTTCCCCCAGGGAAACACAATATGAATAGTCCCGTTCCTGGAAACTATAAAAAATGAATTAAGTAACATTGGGTAATATCCACAGACAGTAAAGCAAGCAACTATAAGCAATTACATTTGAATTGTGTTAACTTATCAGACCATACTAACTCTCTAAGACATACATCTCTAGGTATTCAGACCTGAAAATTATTGCCACTGTCTCATTTTTACTTCAAGTTCAGGACAATCCCATTCATATTGTTTTTCTTGGTAACATGTCAAGCAGACGCCGATCTGCATAGTCGCTAAAAAGTTACTTGCGGCTTTTATCAAGCCTTATCAGTAGATTTACAGGATGTCATGTGTTCCCACCTAACATGCACACACCCATTTCATCGCCCATGTCCATAAATTGAGGACATCTTCCACTTCCACATTTTATTACATCATCATCAACTACCTGCCGTGTCCGTGGTCTTTTCTGGGTATGGGGAAATGGCATCAGCTCAAAGCCCCAGTAAAGCCTGTTCACTATTCTTTGTGTTCGTGAGCCTTGCCTTGCCCAGGGCAAATGCTGAAGCTGCTCGTTCTACTGACTGGCCAGTAGCTTTTGTGTGCGGCTTTCAGCTCTTGTCCGTCAACTTGAATGGCTCCATTCATGCCCTATTCAGACATTGTCACTATCCAAGCCAACTAGATACAATCAGCTGGGAGAGCCCTTACCCAGCAAATGGAAATCCCACCAGCCGAGACTGCCTCCAGAAATCTTTGATTGTTCCTCTGTCTCCTGTCTTCAGTTAGATAAACCAAAAGGGTTGAGACAGGAAACGAACATGTGGAAGCACAATTAGCGTACAAACCATGGAATGGCACTTTAAGAATGTCACATCAAACATTTTTTTTAAAAAAAAAATTATACTCCCAATAAAAAGACAGCCAAAAAGGTGTGCATACGACACGGGTCTAGCTCAGCCAGTCTGACAATTGACTCAATCACCAGTACTAGAATACATCAGAGCACTGCAATTACTTCTTCATCCCAGTGAAACAGTGACGAAATATTGTCCTTCACTTCCCAGACCTTTTTCTCAAACATTTATTTCCCCTCCTGCAAAGAGGGACTCAAGGTACCTAACAATATACTGAAATTATACAATAAAGTACAATTAAAAAAAACCAAATTCTCCAAACAACGGCAGCAACGCACACAGCACCAACCAAATTAAACCACAGGAACAGCAGCACAAGTTAAAACAAAACCAGCGGAACAGAGAGTTATAAACTGAGGTCCCCAACACTAAACAGAACAAAGACCTCTTTGGTCACCACCAGAACAGCAGTAGGGCTGGAGCTAGTCTTGTGGCCAAGGATAGGAAGTTCTATTACCTGGATGCCACTGCAGAGAAGGCACTCCTTGCCACTGAATTGGGCCATACAAGGCAGCCCTTCCAGTTGCTCGCGAAAGATGGGGAGTTTCATCTAGGGGAGGCAGTCCTTCAAGCACTCCAGTTCCAAGTCACTCAAGCCTTGAAAGGCCAAAACCAGCACCTTGAATTGCACTCAGCAACCAAGGCAGCTGAGGAAGCATTGTTAATAGTGTCACTTGTTAAAAACAATGGCATCACTTCCTGCTTACTGACATCACTTCCGGTCCTAGGTCTGGGGTGTGTGTGTGTGTCTCGATAGACTGTCAATCGACAAAAGGGGGTCCAGGCGCTAAAACGGTTGGGGACCACTGTTCTAACAGATGTGATTTGGGTTCTAGGAGTCTCATCAGCCTATACAGAACAATAAAAAGCTTACCAGTATAAACAGAGACATTTCCTAAAATAAGTAATTCCTCTGAACCAGTCCATCAACATGCTTTCATCTGGCTAGATTACCCTTAATGCCAATTTTCCTTCTCCAATCTACTCTTCTGAATGGCGACTGTGTCCGTGTGGTCTTAGAGTGCCAAACATGAAGCTAGACAGAAGATGAAGGTTCAGGTTTTTATTTAGCCATGGCTTCATTGAATGGCCTTAAAAGAGCAACAGCATTACATTTAAAAAGACATTATGCTTTTCCACTGAAAAATTGAGGAAGCAATATACAGTATGTCTTTTTTTTCCTTTTTTTAAAGTTCTATCATAAGAACAAATGTAAGTTGCAAGTGATCTGGAAAATGACTTCGCTTTTCAAACACTAGTGTGAATTTGCTGTTATGAATCTATGGATATTTGTTCTTAGTAGAAAATGTAGCTGTCGTCTCAATGAAGAACATTGGAAATACTGCTCTTGTGCCAGCTCCTTTAACAATGCTCACAGAGAAACAGTCTGCAGATGGAGCACCAACAGGACTTGACTATCCAATCAGCACTGAAGCCAGACACATTCGAGTGGTTGTCATATTGAGGATGCAGGCTGAGTAAATCCAAGCAGAATTTGGCGTTTGATGAAGCAGTTATGCAACTGCCTTGCCTCATACCCAGCTCGCAACTCAATTTCAATTTTGAAAACACTGAGGTTTGCAAAAACTGTGCTGTTCTCACACTTGAAAAGACATCTTGATACTCACAGGTAGCAGTAGCCAGTGCAAGTTAGCGGTAGCCAGTGCAAGTTAACGCACAAGAACCCTGTTGGATCAGTCCTATAGCCCACCTAGTCCAGTGGCCTCACAGTGGCCTCCCCAGTTGCGCAGTAGCCAAGGGCATTGCAGTTGCAGGGAAAGACTGGGGAAGAGGCAAGCCCCACCCACATAGTTGGACATGATGGTTTCCAGTGATGTAGACTTGAGTCTGCCAGCGAGTTGCGCAGTGGGTTAAACCGCTGAACGATGAGCTGTCGATCGAAAGGTCGGCAGTTTGAATCCGCGACGGGGTGAGCTCTCGTTGCTTGGCCAGCTCCTGCCAACCTAGCAGTTCCAAAGCATGTTAATGTGAGTAGATAAATAGGTACTTGCATTAACGGGAAGGTAAACAGTGCTCCGTGTTCCAGCCGCATGCTACGCGCTGCGGCAAGGAGAGTCATGCCGGCCACATGACCACAGAGGCGTCTTTGGACAACGCTGGCTCTTCGGCTTTGAAATGGGGATGAGCACCACACCCTAGAGTCGGACACGACTGGACTTAATTGTCAGGGGTCACTTTTACCTTTGACTTGACTCTATTGACTCAGACTTGAGTCAGACTCAAGTCACTTCAATAACTTGACACGGACTTGACTCGGTGATTGTAAAAAGACTCAAAAGATGCGACTTGAGACTTGGAGCCTTTTACGACAAGTCCAACTTTATTCAGGTTTAAACCCGTTTTCCCCATATAGGGACGCGCAACTCACAACCAAAGACTCGGGACTTGGGGGCAAAGACTTGACTTGAGATTTGGACCCAGAGACTTGATCCACATCCCTGCTGCTTTTATTGGGTTATGTGTAATATATTTTTGCTCTCGGTAGCTCCCACCTAAAATGACTTGTAGTGCTAGCATCAAATGCAAGGCTTAGCATCAAGTGCACTTATGCTAGGCTTACCATATCCAAAGGGGGACAGGGTGCCTACACCTTTAACCATTGTAAAAAGAGGGAATTTGGGCAGGTGCAGCTTGTTGCACCCTTCCATTATGAGCTGCACCTGCCCTAATTCCCTCTTTTTACAATGGTTAAAGGTGTAGGCACCCTGTCCCCCTTTGGATATGGTAAGCCTAACTTATGCATTAGTAGGGTTAGCATCAAGTGCAAGGCGGCCCAGAGACTTGATCCACATCCCTGATGATTTAATGGGCACAGTGCATAGTGGGCAAGCAAGAGCCAGTTCATCATCACGACGTGGTTGTGGCTCCAAGTTAACCTCTTTCTAGAGCCCTTCATATAGGGATAGGCTTTCAAAGTGTTGACTAACTCAACGCAACGTTTCCAAACACATTTGTTAATGGTTTTCACCAACAGATTTCTGCCTTTATCCATGACTCATCTATTCATTTCATTCACTGACCTGAAAGGCCTAGTACTCAATGTTAACCTTGACAGGTCTGCCCTTGAGAGGGAACTACTGCAGCACAACTCCTTCCCACAGTGCAAGGCCAATGCAAAATGTGCAGAAGGTAACTTACATTAGGGCTACCAGACCGTCGACCAGGACGGAGCGATCTCCCCTTAAGGGGGCGGAGCCGGTAACGCTAGCGTTACCGGACCCGCCCACGCTCCTCCCCCTTAAGGGGCAATCGCTCCGTACTGGTCAACGAT
Organism: Plestiodon gilberti rubricaudatus; assembly: GCA_026170595.1. Taxonomy (NCBI): domain Eukaryota; kingdom Metazoa; phylum Chordata; class Lepidosauria; order Squamata; family Scincidae; genus Plestiodon; species Plestiodon gilberti. Next base: position 13,561,757 of record JANXHW010000012.1, read on the forward strand.
CTGGTAGCCCTAACTTACATCTGCATTCCCCCCCCCCCCCAAATGCAATTCTTTACTCAAGGAAGACTAGGCTGATGGCTTCTTGCATCTTCTGGAGAGATGGAATAATTAGCCTGTTCCATACACACAGCTTTAGGATTTTTGTTGTTCAGTCGTTAAGTCGTGTCCGACCCTTCGTGATCCCATGAACCATATCCCGCCAGGCCTTCCTGTCCTCCACTATCTTCCTGAGTTCGCTCATTTTCATGTTCGTTGCATCGGTGATGCTGTCTAACCATCTCATCCTTTGCCTTCCCCTTCTCCTTTTGCCTTCAATCTTTCCCAGCATCAGAGTCTTCTCCAGAGAGTCCTCTCTTCAAAATAATGATAAATGGTTCTTCCAAGTCCCGAAATACATACATCATCATTGCATATTCTAGTTACTCTTCCTTGCTACCAAAGTAACCCCAGGAGGGAAACAATAGTTTAGTGAAATAATTAAAAACAGCTGTGCAAAACAACATGCATGCATCACCCCTCTAATGAGGCCCCTCAAAATGAGGTATTACGAAGAGCTGCCTGGAGCACTTGTTGCTTTAAGCTGAATGAAATTGGGAAGAAACAGCTTGTAGATCTCGTTTAGCCAAAAGCTCAAGGTAAATTATTAGCTGACTAGCATAATGGAACAGCAAATAAACAGCTAATATGCTGAATAGCAGCTAGGCCTAAAAATATATAGTGCTGTACACACTTCACCATTCATCACAAGTTCCCGCCTTCTCTGCTGCTACAAAACCCCTTTTTAAAAGATGCAAAGACTATCATTCAAAACAGGGATGAAGAGTACTCTATGTACCACAAGAGCTTAAACAGTAAACAACAGATTCCAGATAAGAAAACATCTCTTAAGAAAGCAAAGAGACACAAACTCTAATTCCTGCACTATACATGGCAATCTTCCGACATGGGTATCAATCATTTCCATATAGAAAGAAATGTTTACTTCACATATGCGCCATTCCCATATGACAAAACAAAATTTCTTTTATCGCAACAAAACAGGCACATGTAACATATGCTATTTGCTAAATGAATTAAAAAACCGTTGCAGAAAATTGCCCCCTATGAAAAGATCCTAAGAGATTTAAGACTTTTTTTTTTTGGTATGTTACAGAACACTATTCTGATGCATTTTAATACCAAAAACTGTACATTATGTGAAATGCAAGATAAAATTTTCACAGCTTGACGGAATGACAAAGTCACATTTAAAATGCTAGTGCCCACTGCTCATAAGAGTTGCCCTAGCTTATCTTTAGGGTTGTCATCCGATTAAAGAAATCTTAGGGCCCAATCCTATCCAACTTTCCAGCACTAATGCAGCTAAGGCAACAGGGCATCCTGGGGGGGGGGGGCAGTCACGGAGGTCTCCTCAAGGTAAGGGAAGTTTGTTCCCTTACCTCGGGGCTGCAGAAGCATTGAAAACTTGGATAGGCTTGGGCTCTTAATCAGTTCATTTGTTAATCTGCATAAGCCTGCATATGGTAAGACAATACCACCAAAGCAACAAACATACTTTGTTTTTAGAATATGCATTCATGCATCAGTTGTATGAAGCATCATCTTAGAAGAGGCATTCTTTCCTGCATGAGAGGAAAAGGGGGAGTGTCTTATAAAAACTGCATACAGCAAGCGATATAAGGTCTTGCATGGCCCTAGTTATTACTTTGTTCCTTTGTGTTCATGACTTTCTTACCTATTTAGGGAGGGATTGACAGCATCCTATCTGGCTCAGAAAGCCTTACAGCCCAATCCTGTGTAAAACTTGCACTAGTGTAACAGGAGATTCGCTGGTGTAAGAGCACTTATGCCAGTGTAACTTGCCGTACGCTAATGGACGCAGGACGGACACCGGCGCAACCCCCCTCTGACACCTCGCATGTGCAGTTCGGAGGCGGAACTAACACTGGCGCAATTCCGCCAGCGCAGGGGGCATTCTGGGGGCATTCAGACACCCCCAGAATGCCCCCTGCGTCAGAGTTGCGCCGGCGTCCGTTACACATCCTAACTGCACATGTGAGGTGTCGGAGGGGGGCTGTACCGGTGTCCGTCCTGCATCAATCAGTGTAAAGCAAATTACACTGGCATAAGTGCTCTTACACTGGGGAATCTACTGTTACACTTGTGCGCTTAATGGAATTATGTTACAACTTTCGAGACTATTCAAGCTGTCTGTGAGAAATGTAGCATTACTCCATTCCAAATGAAAACCCGACCATTAATACTCTGACCAGAAAGTGTCAATGTTACATCTGATCACTGGCAAAAGGCTATCTTGGACATGTGAAAAGGTCAGCCAGGAAAAAAAAAAAGGTGTGTACCACTAGGAATGCATACTCTGGATTAGTTACCCCAACTGCTACTCATTCTAGTCTCAACCTGCTCCCTGGGGAGTCAGATGTATATTGTTCTCAACTTAAGATAATAACAGGTGATGCCCATGTTATTCATCACTTGGCAGCATCATATTCTTATTCAGAGTGACTGCTCTATTAACCTTTCTGCTGCAAGATAAGCAGGCTAATCTACTTTGGTTGTGTGAGAACAGGAGAAAATATCTGAACAATGAAAGGGATTTGGAGAGAATGTAACCTAGGGGTGTGTGAGTAATACAATATTTCCATACTGCCAAAACACCTGGCTCCTAAGTACCACACACCAATTCCCATCTCTGCAACAAATGCTGCTTTCAGATAGAATCCCCAAAGAAAACGTTTCTACTAAGCACTTCAGACTTCTAAAATCACCCTGGTACTCTTACCTGACAGTGATGATATCAGAGTTTGTAAAACTCCAAAATGAATCTTAATCTTATTTATTTATTTACAGTATTTTTACCCCGCCTTTCTCCCCAAAGGGACCCAAGGCGCCTTACAACAAAAAGAAAATACAGTGCAGTATAATGCAAAAAAAAAAAAAGTTACATTTTAAAACAGTATAAACAATTAACGAAAATTAACAAACAGTATCTAAAAATCAGTTTAAAAAGATTACAGTTAAAACAAGTACATAAAAACAGCAGCACCCCACCTGTACCAGCAGGATGTTAAAAAGATTTCTCTCCAAAACAATGCAGACTAACAAATAGACTTTTATATCAGACTTTTAAATAGCCACTTGTTCAGACACTTATTCAGACATCTGCAGAGAGTGAAAAATCACCTTTGGGTGACTAGGCAAGGAAGCTTTGTTAAAGCTGTAAGTTTTTTTTACCTTAACCTTTACCTTAAGTTATCCATGTATCACAAATGGCAGGTTAGTAAAGTATGCATTGGGAGGCAGGTTAGTAAAAATGTTTCTGGACTACCGACTTCTGTGGACTCCACAATGCTATTTTACATAGGCACTGAGGAAATACCGTATTGGTCTGAGTATAAGACTCACTTTTTTCTCCTAATTAAAGTTTTTAAACTAGGGGTGCGTCTTATAATCAGGCTGTTGCAATTTAATGCCAGTGATTTAATTAATTTTTTTAATAGCACCAAACTTTAAGGGTGCGTCTTATAATCGGGTGCGTCTTATACTCGGGACAATACGGTATTTCAGTTTTACAACTATGGATTCGGTTTCTCTACCATTCCTATATGGCCCTGTGAAAGGTGATGCATGTTCCAGGAAAACAGTGCAGAACAACACTACAAATGTGATGCCAACACTATGTAAATCAATCCAAATGCTGTCCCAGTTTTAGATCTTACGAAACTGTAAACATTATACTATAGTCATGATGTTGTACCACTAAAGTGAATGGAGTAAGCAGGGAAGGCACAAGACGGTTGTAAAAGAAACACAGTGTTGATGGTAGTGCATTGATAGCATTGCTTACCTACATCCGCCAATCAATTTAAAATAGACCAAGTCTATTCAATCGATGGCCTGCAGGCCAAAATCCAGCCCCCAAAGTTATTTTACCTTGCCATACCTGAAGCTAGGAGCAAATATTACCCGCAGTCTCAGTCATAAAGAAAATATTTTCAAGTTGTAAAAAAAAAAAAAAAAACCCCACAGAGATAGGCTGCACTAGTGCCACACTTACAGCTCAATCCTATCCAATTTATACCACTGGTGTAACCAGCGGTGCAGCGAGAACGGGAGGCCCCAGAATGGAAAGGGGATTCAAATCCCCTCCAAAGGGGGATTCAAAAGCTGGCGTATGTTGGATAGGATTGTGCTGTTAGTGCTGCACTTTGGGGATTGGGATGTAAATGCGCGATTGGAATATGTAAATGCATGTATCCTTAGGTTATGCTGGACTGCATGCGCTCTATACACCTGGATCAGTGGTTCCCAAACCTTTTCAATCCGTGGCTCCTTTTGACCATTGGTGACCATTGGCTCCCCATTACATGAAGTTGATGCCTGCCAATTGGCATTGAACTGTTTTCCGAGGGGATGCGGTAGCACTCCGCGCCTCCCCTGGCTGGTATCCGCGGCTCCCCTGGCTGGTATCCGCGGCTCCCCTGGGAGCCACGCCCCCCAGTTTGGGAACCACACTGACCTAGATGATAGCAACTTTATTATCGAACGTAATTTAGACTGTTCTTGAGATAGTCTTGTTTGAGGTGCAAAATACATTTCTAGCTCCTGAACTACCATTTGGAGACCATAGTGTGTGTGTGTCCCTCCCCACCCAGACACAAGAGTACACAAGTTGGCCATCTCTGTCTTACATGCGATCATGAACACACACACACACACACACACACACACACACACACACACACACACACACACACACACACACACAGAGTATTTACAGTATATACCGCCTTTCTCGGTCATTGGATTCTCCGTCACCAGAATTCTCTCAAGATATGCATCAACAAAATTATACAGGATTATAGACACAGCAGGAAGAGAAGTGATGGATATGGGGGAAACAAATTAAGGACAATTCTAAAACGATTGAAGGTTTTCATGGCCCGCAATGTTGCTTGAATTTTACTGGGGGGGAAACGGGTGCAGAGCCATGGCAAAAAAAAAGTTTAAAACTGTACTAATAAAAAACGAGGAAACTAAGTGCAACAAAAATTGTAAGTTTAAAATATGAATTATTAAAAACACACACAAGGAGAATTCTCTTTGGCAGGAGATAATTTGCCAGAGGATATAGCTTGGAAAGAGTTGGAATACTTAGCCATTTGATGAAAGCTGAATGAGCAGGAGCTAAGGCTGTAGAGAGGGAGCATAACAGAGAAGGACTAGGAAATAAGAATGAGAGGGGCCTGCACCGGGTGGCTTTTATTTTTGTACTGATTGTATACAAAACAAAAAACAAAAAACCAAGTGTTGAACTCACCCTGCATTTTCCCTTTTCTGTTGGACCATGCACTGCTGTGAACCGTTTGGGTATGCAATAAGCACACAGTTGCTGTTGGCATGCACTACTCCAAATGGTCAAGAATGGGGACACAGACAGATGAACAAACAGGTGACCAGATATTGTACAATCCATTCTTTAAAAATGTGTTTTCTGTTATAAGGTAGTTGCTCTGTATTTTCAAATAGTTCTAGGCCCCTGACATCTCCCAAGTGGACGCTTGTATGGATTTCTTGCCAAAAGTAAGGGGGAAGCCTTGGCTAACACACCTTGGCTGGCAGAAGCAAAGCATTCCAGTTTAATAACTACTAAATAGAGACTTTGGAATTGGTCCTTGCTAAATTCCATAGCCTGCTTAGAGGAGACAACACAAACAGAGATCAGCTTACTCAGAAAACACAGCAAATTCAGCCATCAGGGGGGAAGGGAGCCATATCTTCGAGATGAATTGGAACATTTGCCATTTAAGAAACAAACCCAAGACAGGACCACATCTTTGAGGAGAACCAGGATGGTGTACGTTTCCAATTGACTAAGTCTCCCCTGCCTGTTTACCAAGAGGTAATTCTTACCACAGGTAAGGCAACTAGACATTTACAAGCCTTTGTGATAATTGTATTAAAAAGGCAAAAGATGCACTAGGCCCAATGACTAGCTCAAACTGAGACAGGGACAAGACTGACAGCGCAATCCTATCCAACTTACGCCACCGGTGTAAGCAGCAGTGTGAACGTCCTTCGAAAATAATTTTGGACACTCAACCACATTCTACATCACTCAGCCTCCTTTTCCTTTCCCTCTCACGGCCAGCTTCCCCCTACTATGATTCTCTTCTCCTAATTGCTTGTCACTGCAACCACGTCTTTCTCCTTATATTTATGTATATATATTTTATGTACGGTATATGCTGCTTTTTGAATAAGCCTCAACGTGGAATACAATAAATATATTAAAAACAGAACAAGCATCAAAAATAAAGCCAGTAACAGAAAACAACCAACTTAAAAACAGGTGGTTCTCTAGACAGCGTGGGCCCAGAGTACAGGTGTCCCCCGCTTAGTGACGGGAATACGTTCTGAAATCCCCATTGTAAAGTGAAGCCGTCATTAAGCGGGTCTTGCTGTGCTTTGAAGTTTAGCACTGTGCTTAAAGCCCCAGCGTTAAACATCCAAGCTCTTATCTTGCCCATTAGCTGTTTGGCTTTAGATAAGGGCTTTGAAGTTCAGCACTGTGCTTGAAGCCCCAGTGCTGAACTTCAAAGCCCTTCTCTAAAGCCAAACAGCTGAAGAGCTGGGGCTTAAAAAAAGAAGTTGTGTCTTTTTAACTCCTTTGCTCTTTTTTACTGGGGACCTCCATCATATATCCGGATCGTTGTTAAGCGATCAGTCATTAAGCAGGGAACACCTGGGGCTTTCAAAGGTACACTTGGAAACAAACAGGAAACCAATGTAGGTGGAACAAGTTGATTAAAATGTTCCCTATCCCAGCCATTGCCCACAAGCTGGGCTCCTGTATTTTGCACCAGATTTCAGGTAGTCTTCAAGGGCAACCCAATGCACATTACGCTGCAGAAATCAAGCCAGGATGACACCAAGGCATGGGTGATGGTAGCTAGATTCATTTTCTCCAGGAAGGGTCATAGCTGGAGAGCAAGTTAAAGCTAGATTAAAGGCATTCCTAGCCACAACCACTACTTTGGCCTTCAGAAGCAATATGTAATTGCTTCTGAGCACCCCCAGATCCTCCTGCTCCACCACCATTGCATAACAGGGAAAGGGAGAACAGGAAGGGGAGGGAGGAAGAGAATGCTCAGCCACTGTAACAGTGGAAGGAAGAGCAGTATAACAGCAAAAAGGATGGGCAGCAATGATGGCAAAGGGCAGGAAGGATAGACAAAATGTGGTGCCGTTTACTACTTAGCAACTCCCCTAAGATGAGCAACTATTTACCCCAGATGAGTGACAAACTGCATGGCTGGACAAAAACATCTGTTAGGGATGCTTTAAGTAGAGGATGGCTTATAATGGCAGGAAGTTGAACGAGATGATGCACTGGAACCCTTTCAACACTAAAACTAAGGATTAGGAAATACAACGTGCTAACGCAGTCACTTCTCAGTTGTGCTACTCCCAAAGCACTTGTCGTTTTCATGTCAGTAGTTTAGCGGTCTCCTTTGCTCCCCCCTTTACCAATCCCTCTGTAAGCTAGGTCCGACCTCTCTCACATTCAGCCATATTTACTTCTTTGGTTATCCTTCACAGTAAACCTCTCTTCCGTCCACAAAGTAACCCACACGCCAGATCTTTGACATTTCCCAACCAGTGTTGTTCTCTTCCCATGCGTGGCTTCTCCTTTAACTGTCCTGCTGAATGAGCATGCGCCCCACCCTCCAGATTTTTCATATTCACTATCGGGGAGTAATGGGCCTTTCCAGGAAGGCTGCACTGGATTTCACTCCCACTTGACAGGGGGTAAAATATGGTTCAGGGGTTCTCAACCAGTGGTACCCGTACCACCAGTGGTACTTTGGCCGACTGCTGACAGTACTCGGACCACCACACGGCCAGAATCCCACTCCAATATGGCGCTTTTGGAGCACATTTTCGCTCTCGGGAGGCTTCTGCTTTTGGTCGAGCCCCTCGGGAATGCTGAGAAGGGCCCTCCCACCCACCCAGAGCCTCCTGTCAGCGTTTTCTGGCCTCTGAAAACATGAATGTAACTGGCGATGAGGTCATCGCCAGTCACTTCCGGTGGTATGCAGCAGGAGAGTGGCACTGGAGGTGGTACTCGGCTGAAGAGTGGTTGAGAACCCCTGCCCAAGATGATACTAAGGAAGCGAAATTTAGTGCAGCCCTGTTTGTCCACATGGCCTACCGGTATATGCCAACGATGAGATTTAAGGGAACAATTTAGCACCTTACTAGATTTAGCTGAGCAGGAAGGTGCAGACGCAATCAGTCTGCACCTCCACAGGGACACGGGCCTCAATTTGAGAACTAGCTTGGGGGGGGGGGAGAAGAAGGCAAAGAGCATCAAAATCTCAATAACGTTGTGGAAACCAAGAGAACGGGAAAGGGCCATTTTGTTTCCCGTCCCTTTCCGGTTGAATCCACTTTCCCAAGCTGTAAAAAAATCTGTCTGTCTAGAAAGCAACAGTAAACCAACACAATGGTACCGATACCTCGCTATTATAGGCAGCAGATTGTTTCGATTTCTTCAGCAGCTAGCAGAAATGACCGGCTTCTTCTACACATGCTGACATCGATGCATCCAAATCACAGTCTATCGTTACAATAGAAGAGTTTTCCCAGGGCGCCTTCATTCTGCATTTATTAGGTAACAAACCAGCTGCAACTCATCCCAGAAAGTTTTTTTCCCCCTTCCAGTGCTACACAGAACTTGGGGTTTATCTCATGCCCGAAGTAGTTACAGCAAGGATAAGAATGTAGCAAAACAATAACTCTAAATAAGAAACAGACTTTTTACCAGGGGGAAAAAAAAAGATACTTCCCTAGAGACAAAGCACTCCAGCTTCTATCTAACCTTCTAAAAACCCCTCCCATCACAAGATACACTCAAAGAGCTGGATATATTAAAATAAGGCAGCTAGAAAAGTACAGCAAGGAACTTAAAACAAGGATGAGTGCCAAAGGTTTCTATTGTAGTTGCTCAAAATAATCTGTCATCTGTAAAGAACTCTTCAAATGGACCTTCTAGAGGTCCTGGGGTAGCTCAAGTTGTCAGTAAAATGCCACACCTCACAATGTTGCACTATCACCACACCCCATCCTAAAAAAACAAAAAAACAAACCAAACACACACACACACACACACACACACACACACACCCAACAACCAAGAGTTTCATAGTAGAAATCTCTACTCTGAAATCGGGGGGGGGGGGGGAGATCCTCAGACCTCTCTCTTTTGTTGAAAGCCTTCACAGAAAACAGAAATCAATTCGCCCTTTAGCAAGGTGCATTAGTTCCATTTAAAAGTACCGTAATTGTTCACAGGAGCATACAGGATGTGCACACATTTACACTGAAACAAAAGACCTTATCAATTTAAAAGTATGTGTTTCAGCAATTTGCTTTCCAGCCACAAACTGTGGTCAACTCCCAATTTGCCCTAATAGGTTTTTGGTTAAACTAGTTGGTGAATTCCAAATTCTGTAGATATTGATGGATCCATTCTTATATTCTTGTCCAAAGCAAGCATACAGTTCAAAGTGGATTAATCTCTCCCCCCCTCCCCTCTCCCCACCCTGTCTCCTGCCCATCTTGTGGAACTACTTAATTTCCCCCAAAATCACTTTATGTTATCAGGTCACTGAGTGGAGGAGGAGGAGGAGGGTGCTGTATGGTTTATCAGCAAATATCTTACAGATGCAACTAAGAACCCCCCAGGGGATGGGGTGCTTGAGAAAGACAAAGGAAGGAATTTCAGCAAGGGTCACCTAGAAGAAAGACTCTTAAGAAGGAGTTCTCTGAGGTGGTGCGCCTGGTTCCAGGTTACCTGTGGGGAAGGGAATTCCAGAAGGGTGAGGTCAGAGACGTGGGAATGAATGAGAATGGGATTGCTTGATTACAGACACTATAGAAGCAGCAGGATCATATTCAAGACTTCATTTTGGCACAGTTAGGTTGCTTAAATAGCACTGAGGATAGCTGAAGTTGAGCCTGAACAGAGGTCTTCAACACAAATGCTGTCTTAGCAGTATTTTGACCTTCAGGTCAGACTCATAAGAAAAATTTGCACTAAGAAACAGAGAAAAACCTGGAACAACTTTTTTTGCAGGAGGGGGAATTCTCCTGTTTCTACCCTCCGTGGTCATCTACCTATTTTTCCTTATTACAGAATTGTCAAGCAGGCGCAATATAATTACGTACTTGTGACCAACGCAGTCAAAGTACTGAAGAAAAATTTTAATTACGAGTCTGAGTATTTTCTGATTACATTCACGTCAAATAGCTTAAGAGGTTACCATTTTTATTACAAAATATAAAAAGTCATTAAAAACAACATATCACCTTATTATTAGTAGGGCTGTGTGCATTCCTGCATGCCCAGAACTGCGCTGCTTAAATGCAACAATTTGAATCCGGGGCAAAATTCAACACCCTGAAATGTCTCAGCAAGTTTCTCGGTCCTTTGTCAGCTGCGATAACCTTAAAAGGTGTGGACCACACCTTAGGAAACCTCAGAAGTCAAAGAGAGGTTCTGCAACACTTCCAGTGGCCAGGGAAGTTCGGGGCTTGGTTGTGAGGCTTTAAAAAGGAGGATTTAATTGGCCAACGCAAGCAAAATCCTGCATTCAAATAACCATGGGAGATCCCAGATTCAGAATTCCCCCCCCCCCTTGAACAGCAGGAGCAGAGTAGAAGAGGGAGCACAGAAGCAGCCCCCCCCCCCAGAGGGAGGGAGTCCGCTGAACCATAAGCTGTCGATCGAAAGGTCGGCAGTTCGATCCCCGCGACGGGGTGAGCGCTCGTTGCTTGGCCAGCTCCTGCCAACCTAGCAGTTCCAAAGCATGTCAATGCGAGTAGATAAATAGGTATCGCTTGCGGGAAGGTAAACAGCGCTCCGTGTTCCAGCTGCATGCTACGCGCTGCGGCAAGGAGAGTCATGCCGGCCACATGACCACGGAGGCGTCTTCGGACAACGCTGGCTCTTCGGCTTTGAAATGGAGATGAGCACCACACCCTAGAGTCGGACACGACTGGACTTAATTGTCAGGGGTCACCTTTACCTTTTACTTACTTTGTGGTCTGCAAAACTCTCCATTCCCACCTCACAGCTGTCTGTCATGTGCATTTGCTTTAGTCCTTGCCAAAATATTTTTAATTCTGGGCAAACTTTAGCCTTTCAACATATGCAAGGCTACATTTGCAGAATACTGAACCTGGCATATGAAAATGCCTTTCTTCATATTATAGGTATTCATTCTATAGGACCCTTAATTGTTTATAGGAACCTTAACAGGAACTCATTTTTCCTTAACTAATCAATGAAATGTGTTTAAATGCATGCTTCAACACTATCTTTTAAGGCAGAGCTGCGAGTTTGATTAAGCGATTAAAGGGCAGAACGTTATTTAATAAGTTGACAGTCCAACTTTAAAGCAAGAATATTACAAGCAATTACACTGAAAGCAGTTCAATGTTAACTAGTCATATTCAAGAACTATTTGTACTAAATATGTTCTTGTATCTCTCAGTCTCAGCTTTACGTTTGCAGTATGGGATAAATAACCAATCTGGTAAGGAATACCGCAGTAACACATGTGAACCACTTTGAATAGCAGCAGTATGAGTGTTCAGTCTTATACTTTGTAGAATAATGTGTACAACACTCATACAAACATGTACCTTTGCTTCCTCCCACCATGAAAAAAGATGTATCCCAGATTTTTTAACTTGTTTCTTAATAGAAATTTTCCATGCACAAGTGGAAATGTTATATACTTACAAAGACTTTCATTTTTGTTTTCAATAATTGAATCTTTGTTATAATTAACTATTAAATGGAACAGGGCTGCAGACCACGATAATGGCTGCAATCCTGACAAACTTAAGAGGAAGTTAACGGAATTCAATGAATTTACATCTGGACAAACATGTTCAGGATTAGACTGCAAGCGTTTCTAACTTCCATACCTCATGGGAAGGAAACAGTGAGTTTCCTTTGGCAAAGAGAAAGGATAGGTGAAAGAAAGGGGATTGTATATGCATGTATTTCAGTCGTTCCCTCATGTCTTTTTAGATAGTTCCCCGATTTGGACTTATAGCCTCTCTTTTTTCTTTCCCCTTTGTATAATACTATGACAGTGATGGCGAACCATTTGGGCTTGGTGTGTCAAAGATTTTGAAAATGCCTAGCTTGACTCTGCTGATGTGTCTCCCCCCCAACTTTTAATAGTACTTTGACTATTGCTACTTTTAATAGTAATTTTGAATTGAACTGAAAATTATAGAACACATTGCATTTTATTTAACATCAATTAGTGACTTTTTTTGTTGCTGAGTTTTACTAGAGAATAATTTGAAAGAAGTCTGCCAAAATTCCTGCCCTAAATGTTTAAGACAAGCCTGTAAAACTTCTGCGAAAATATAAAGGTGTGTCGGGACCCTGGGGGAAACACTGGCGTGTCACCCAAAATGACCTCGCATGTCACCTGTGACACGCGTGTCATAGGTTCGCCATCACTGTACTATGACCTACACTGAGCTTTCAGTAAATAAATATGGATCTTACAGATCCTTAAGAAAAAACATTTTTATAAAAACTTTTTCATTGTTTTTAGTTAAAAGCATGAACACCTGAAGACAGAAAACCAAGCTTTGGACATGGTAAGTATCATGGAATTGTTTTTTTCTTTAGAACTCTTCTCCTATGTTCCTGGTTTGCAGACAACCTTGCACACTGGATGGAAATGAAAATAGCCCCCTCCTTTTCAAATTTTCCCCCATCACACCAGCCATCTCAGAATAGGCACTCATGTGGGCAGGGTGGACTGATTTTAGATCATTTAAATCACCAAAAAAGGGGAACAATTTAAATAGTAGATTGTAATTAATTAATTTAAATTAGGATTCCTTTTTTTTTAAATGACCAAGCACATAAATGGATATGTTTTACTGTTGCAGCAACCTGTTTGCCCTAAAGTGGAACTTTCTACTACTCAGAAGAATACTCAAACCCTCTAATCATGCAGCAATTGTGAAATTAAGAATTCCTATTTGGCTCTCTTGACAACATACACCTAAAGGCAGTAAGCAAGATTATTACTGGGCATAATATTGTTTCTCCCTGACACAGAAAGGAAATGTTCGTGTCCTTTGGTTGATAACGTCTTAGTACTTTTGTTTGTTTTAGTTCTTGTTTATTGTTTTAGGATCTAAAATATTCATAACAAACAGATTAATTTGTTTTAACTGTACGCCATAACAAACAGCTGCAGACAAAAAGATAGCAGTAAACATCAAAATAATAAGCAGGAGAGAAGCTCTCAATTCCCCCCCAAAAAAGAAGGTAAAATACCATTAATACAGATGGCAAATCAAGCACATGAGCATTAAAAAAATCAGTTGTGACTTGGCAGAATTTGCACAATTATAATACACTTAGGGGGCAATCCAAACCTACTTAGGCCGCCATTGTAACCAGCGACCCAGCGAAAATGGGAGGCCCCAGAACGGAAAGGGGATTCAAATCCCCTCCAAAAGGGGAATTCAAAGGGAATTTGAATCCCCTTTTCGTTCTGGGGCCTCCCATTTTCGCTGGGTCGCTGGTTACAACAGTGGCCTAAGTAGGTTTGGATTGCACCCTTAATGACCAATTGTGTCGTTCTAATAGTGCTTGACCTCAAAAGTCACATTTTTTACCTCTCGTTCACTCTTTTGCATAGAAAAGCAGACTTTTCACATAATGGCCCAGTTCAGCCAAGCCAACAAACCATAACTTGTTAGCAATATGAACAAATAAGTATGGAGCACTCTCTCCTCTCCCCATTCGTCTTCCCCTTGTGGAACCAGCTCAACAGAAAGCATTCTGGTTGGTAACACACCGATTTCCTAACTGTTTTCCACTTTTCCCAGCACCCTTTATGCGCGTCTCAGTTCAAGCAAGAGAAGAGCTATCTCTGCATGGTCGCTGAAGCGCATGTGCACACTCTCTCTGCTGAAAAGGAGAGGGGGGATTCCTTGGGTCACTCTAAGGGAGAGCACTTGATGGGTGAAGCCAAAAGGTTTAGCTACAACCTAAACATTTATAAAGCCATGTTTTTGGCTCCAGAAGAGGCAGAAGTTCATCCCAAATCCTAGCAATCTTAAGTCTATATATTCTTCAGCATATGGTGGTCATCCGGAACCAATCTGATGAGTCTGCTCCAACGATGGAATCATTATTTTAGAGATTGATGGCTCACAAATGTGGCTGGCCAACAACTCTTTTGGTTTCATCCTCATGAAAGCACTGAAGTATTTTGGCCCCAACTTTCTTTCCCAGACAGCATCAGGGTCTTGGGTTTCAGGTTTTTTTTTTTTTTAAATCCTATATTTCTTCAATTGCTGGGTTAGAGTTCCAGGATATTCCAAGGTACGCAGCTGGCCAGCAATGGCCTTGTCTGCCTAGTCCCGGCTAATACCAGGACGTTCACATGAGGCAGCAGCATTCATTCACACCATTGCCAACCCCACAGTCACAGTAGAACCAGCCCCCATTAATCAACCGAGAAACAATAAGGCCAACCAGACATTCTTCCTTCGTGCAACACAGAGGGGTAGACAATCCATCTCCCCATTTTCACTAACAAAAAGAACAGGGAAATCGTTTAGGAATTTTATAGTGCAATAGCAACTAGGCCATATTGTGTTCAACACTGCAGTTGTTTCTTTGACATTTTGACTAAGAAAATTAGTGGTTTTCTCCAATGTGAACCACCAAATAGTGGAGAAGAATCTCTATATATTCCCCAAGCCCATAGCCACACATTTCATGAAGAGGAGGCCTCTTGAGGCAGGGCCTCATTGCAGAATAGCCAGAACATAAATACAAGTAGCTTGCCCAACATATAATTTATTTAATTGTACAATTTCTTAATGTGTAATTAGGTAGATTACTGCCTGTACGCTTTTCCCAATATCTCCACAAGTAAAACAGAATTAAGAGACTTGGCCTGTAATCCTATATACAAAGGGACTTACTTTTGAGTAGTCATGTATAAGACTGCACTGTTAATTTATTCAACTCGAGATGGGGGTCCTGGAATATTCCGAAGGGGGCCAGGCCTCCACCAGCTCACCTGTAGCTACAGTCCTATCTAATACATCCCTACTAAACAGCATGAATACCAGACAACTCCATTCTAATTTGTCACTTTTAGTATTATTTTAAATATTGATATCCCACCTTTCTATCTGGAGACAGATCTTTAAGCTAACAACATAATTAAAACAATCTATTAAAAACAATTTAAAACAATGACACATATAAAGAAAGAAATTATCAAAATACAAAGAAGACACACAGTTCAGGTAGGAAATAATACATAAAACTGGGGAGAACATTCAGAGTGCTATGCTACCATAGAAAAGGCCCATTTCTCCCTGGTTGCCCACATTCCTTCTAAAGGCAGGGCACAAGGAGGAGGGCTTCCATCTCAATACGGAGAAAGGTTCATATGGGAATAGACAGTTCGATACCTGCTCACACTACCCATTTAGATTTAGCTATTAATTATCCTGTAAATTCAATAGCTAACACACTGCTGCAACACACACACACACACACACACACACACACACACACAGTTTTCCAATGCCTATACTGTATAAAGATGCCATACAGACAGTAGGATTACCAACTCACCTCTCTTATTCCCTACCATCTACTAATCACTAAGGCCTCAAAGTTTAATCCATCATTTTAAAAACTTTGGATCAAGTTAAATGGTTCCCTATCTAACTGGGTAGAATTAAAAAATATATTAATACAAGTACTGATAAAAACTGCAGATAGCAGTCAGACACCCTCTTAAAAGGAGCCATTTCCCCATCTTTCCAAAAAGCTTCAGAACCACTTTTTTCCCTCATGTAGTTTTATTATTAGTCGACTAGAATCGATACAATCAATTAAGATTGCTTTAATCGACTAACCACTCTTAATCATCATTAAGAATAACGTATCATTACAAAAACAGTTTCTTTGCCTCATGTGGCAGTAGCCTGAATGCATTTTCTGAGGCTCCCCAGTAAAACACCAAGAATGGTGATGCTATGACTAGGGAACTGATCATTGATAAGGTGTTCATAGCACAACTGAAGGAAAAATAATAGGTTCATGTTTAAACATGATAAGGATGCAGGCAGGGAACCCCTAATGGCCACAGAACACAATGAGCTCCTGAGGGTTGTGGCATTTGCAGATTTTGAAACCTGAGTTAGGACAGAGTTGGGCTCAGCTAGATTCCATTTGCTGCCATTTAAACAACTCCTTCTATAGCTTGCTCAATTTGCTTAATCACTTCTTTAAATGTCGGTGAAGAGACACACAATATCAGCTCATTAACAGCTTTTAAAGGACTTAAGTCTCTCCTTAAATGAAAAAAGCAATGCAAACAAGGGGGGGGAAGCTTGTTGCTAGATCTGCCTCAGTCACAATTCTTTTATTCATTACTTTGCCAAAGTTTAAAGTCAAGTATTAAAACGCAATCACGTTTATTTTCTTAAAGTCATTGCAAAACTGACCTCCCCCTTCCAGAATCCATGGGGAAAAGGGGAATGACAGTACAACAAATGGCAAATTATATCTTCATTAAATAAATATTTTCAAGGGTCCCCCCCTTCCTGAGCAAGTTTTTAAAAGAACTCATTCAACAATAACTGCATTAATTTGTAGGAAAAAATATCTGATTTTGCTCAATTATACAGCTTCAGTGGAACTCAGGAAAGGTATAGTGTACGGTACGAGATAGGGCTTGCCGTCTCCTTTTATACAAAGAACACATTCATGAAGAGTTGCAACCTACTAACAGCGCCATCATATGCGTGCTTACTCAGAAGTAGGCCCCCTCTATTACAGAGGCTTGCTGCCTAGCTAGTAAGCCTGTTTTGGATTACACCCTATAGTGTTTTGACAAGATAGTCTGGTCTTTTAAAAAGTATTTGACACATTGCTATGGGTTCATTTTGAATTGTATAAGAGGCACATGGTAAAAAGAACCTTATATAACTATAATATACAAGTGATGAAAAATAGCTTTGACATTCACAGAGTCAAATGCATGCAGTCTTCAATTAAAATCGGTAAAGACAAACATTATAATCTTTGTCCTCTTGTGCTATGACTCTCTAGGAAGTGTTCAAATGGTATTTGAAGTGGTTAATCGTTTTAGTACTTACACTGCAATCGTATACTTTTTTAAAAAAAATGTAGAATATGCCGTAGTGTAGAATATGCCACCAGTGAAACCGTTTCAACTACTTGTACACTGTTGCCACAATTCCACCCCGCCACTGGCAGAACTTCACTCAAAAGCCAGTACAACTCCATGGTGATGCACCCTGCATTGGCACAAGCCCTAAAACAAGGCAGAGATGTGGGCAGAGCATGAAGAAGAGAACTTCCCCCAGTCCCTTCTCAGATACAGACTGAACTCCATAGCCAATCACAGCACTCCCACCCTAATACTGAAGCGATCACAACTCAGACAACAGGGTGCACAGCATGGGACTCACTACACCTCTCTGGCCTCACATCATGCACACTCAGAGCACCCAAAGGAGAACTATGGAGAAAGCACCTTTTGCACAAACAGCTTGCCACCCGCAGAAACATATACAGGTGGGCCCCCATATCCGCTGGGGATATGTTCCAGGCCCCTCCGTGGATACTTGAAACCGTGGATAAGAGCGAACACCCCCTCCATGGTTTCCTGAAGGCCCCCCCACCCTGCCTCCCCTGCAGGCAGGCATGCTTGCCCCCCCCAGCTCTTATTTTTCTTTCAGCAAGCTTTGTTTCTTCCTTAAAACAAACAGAGAAGCAGCCTCCATTGCAGGCAAGTAGAACGAGACTAAGTCCTAGAGAGGCTCTGCAAGGTTTCTGTTAACCTTGCAGAGCCTCTCTAGTACTTAGTCTTGTTCTACTTGCCTGTAATAAGCAGCCAGAGGCTGCTTCTCCTGTTTCTTTAAGGAAGAAACGAAGCTTACTGGGAAAAAAGTAAAAGCCTGGGGGGGGTCCCCACGATTCATGGATAACTGAAACAGTGGATAGCGAATCAGTGGATATGGGGGCCCACCTGTACAAGAAGAGTACTGTACTTGCATTAGAATTTGTCTTCTCGGGATTCTCATTGCAGGTCCCTGCCCCAGAAGGACTCCCCACCCACCCACGACTGGACCTTTAACAGGCATGTAAAAACACAGGTGAAGAAGAGGGGCAGGAATTCCATACCTCAAAATAGAAACACTGCGTCTCTGTCTCTCATCAGTACTATCACATGTGTCCTTGCTATAAAGTGTGTTGTTCTCTCTAAATGCAACCACTCTTTGTTGTTGTTGTTCAGTCGTTAAGTCGTGTCCGACCCTTCGTGATCCCATGAACCATATCCCGCCAGGCCTTCCTGTCCTCCACTATCTTCCTGAGTTCGCTCATTTTCATGTTCGTTGCATCGGTGATGCTGTCTAACCATCTCAACCGTTGCCTTCCCCCTTCTCCTTTTGCCTTCAATCTTTACCAGCATCAGAGTCTTCTCCAGAGTGTCCTCTCTTCGCATTAGGTGGCCAAAATATTCGAGTTTCAGCCTCAGTACCGGTCCTTCCAGGGAACAGTCGGGGTTGATTTCATTTAGGATTGACTGATTTGATCTCCTAGCAGTCCAAGGGACTCTCAGGAGTCTTCTCCAGCACCACAGTTCGAAAGCATCTATTCTTCGGCGCTCAGCCTTCCTTATGGTCCAACTCTCGCAACCATACATTACTACTGGGAACACCATCGCCCTGACTATACGAACTTTTGTTGGCATGGTGATATCTCTGCTTTTTATTATGCTATCTAAATTTGCCATAGCTTTCCTTCCAAGGAGTAAGCGTCTTTTAATTTCATGGCTGCTGTCTCCGTCTGCAGTGATCTTGGAACCCAAAAAAGTAAAATCTGTTACTGCTTCCATTTCTGCCCCTTCTCTTTGCCAGGAATTGATGGGACCAGATGCCATGATCTTAGTTTTATTAATGTTGAGTTTCAAGCCAACTTCAGCACTCTCCTCTTTCACTCTCATCAAGAGGCTCTTTAGTTCTTCTTCACTTTCTGCCATTAGGGTGGTATCGTCTGCATATCTGAGGTTGTTGATATTTCTCCCGGCAATCTTGATTCCAGCTTGCGATTCATTCAGCCCTGCATTTTTCATAATGTACTCTGCATATAAGTTAAATAAGCAGGGTGACAATATACAGCCTTGCTGTTGTTGTTGTTGTTCAGTCGTTAAGTCGTGTCCGACCCTTCGTGATCCCATGAACCATATCCCGCCAGGCCTTCCTGTCCTCCACTATCTTCCTGAGTTCGCTCATTTTCATGTTTGTTGCATCGGTGATGCTGTCTAACCATCTCATCCTTGGCCTTCCCCTTCTCCTTTTGCCTTCAATCTTTCCCAGCATCAGAGTCTTCTCCAGAGACTCCTCTCTTCGCATTAGGTGGCCAAAATATTTGAGTTTCAGCCTTAGTACCTGTCATTCCAGGGAACAGTCAGGCTTGATTTCATTTAGAATTTACTGATTTGATCTCCTAGCAGTCCAAGGGACTCTCAGGAGTCTTCTCCAGCACCACAGTTCGAAAGCATCTATTCTTCGGCGCTCAGCCTTCCTTATGGTCCAACTCTCGCAACCATACATTGCTACTGGGAACACCATCGCCCTGACTATACGAACTTTTGTTGGCATGGTGATATCTCTGCTTTTTATTATGCTGTCTAAGTTTGCCATAGCTTTCCTTCCAAGGAGTAAGCGTCTTTTAATTTCATGGCTGCTGTCTCCGTCTGCAGTGATCTTGGAACCCAGAAAAGTAAAATCTGTTACTGCTTTCATTTCTGCCCCTTCTATTTGCCAAGAATTGATGGGACCCGATGCCATGATCTTAGTTTTATTAATGTTGAGTTTCAAGCCAACTTTTGCACTCTCCTCTTTCACTCTCATCAAGAGGCTCTTTAGTTCTTCTTCACTTTCTGCCATTAGGGTGGTATCGTCTGCATATCTGAGGTTGTTGATATTTCTCCCGGCAATCTTGATTCCGGCTTGTGATTCATTCAGCACTGCATTTCTCATAATGTACTCTGCATATAAGTTAAATAAGCAGGGTGACAATATACAGCCTTGCTGTACTCCCTTCCCAATGCCGAGCCCTTTTTTGTTTGTCAGGATTGCAGCATTGCTACATGGCACATAATAGCCCTCACTTTGCAACTCCCCATAGGGGAGGGAAAGGCAATCTCCCAGGTACTGTACTTTCTCCCCCAACAGGGTACAACCATCACACGTGTACTCAGATAATAGCACTCTAACTCACAAACTGCGAGACTGCATCCTGATCCGCAGACCACGCTGAGCCACAGACCACACGCCACCACCTATTCCTTGCTACTCTCTTGTTCCTCTTTGCTCTCCACAGGACGTTTTCCAACAGGGGAAAAGGCCCACCAGATGTCCAGCCACGCAGACCACAGCATTCCTGGCAGCAATGACCAGTGCGAATCCAGCTGTCCCTCTGTGGGTCTACCAACCTACCATTCCAGGCAGGTTCCTGTGACTTTGCAAACTCCATGACAGACAGTGATGTAACTAACTAGTACAGCCAGACCACACCGACACCTCTTACTCTGTTGTCTGTCATCACTTGCAAAGTCACAAGAGCTTGGCTGGAACAGGACAGCTGCCAACTCTGTCAGATGCTTCACCATTACGCTGTTCAATAAAAGCTTCGACTTGATCACACTTGTTAGTTTGTTAGCAAATAGGCATCCCTTCTTTTCAAACTGTTTCTTGCCTCGGAGTGGGACTTTACAGCGGAAGGGGGGGGGCTCTCTGCTACCAGGGCTCAGGATCTGCATTGTCCCCACTCTCTTTATTCCTTGGGCTCCAGTGGGGGTTGGGAGCCAGGCTCACAGGGCAGCCCCTTCACTGCTGCCATGATGAATGAGGCAGACAGCTGGAAGAGGGAGGAGGGACACCATGAGGAGGGACACAGGTAAACTTGAGAAGAAAGAACACAAGGTACCAATGACAAAAAATGCACTAGTGTTTCTCAAACTGTGGGTTGGGACCCACTTGGTGGGTTGCGACCTGATTTCTGGTGGGTCCCAGGTGATTGAAACATCAGATCAGTATTTGCCACAAGCCCTGAGGCTATTCAAAAACCAGACAGCTGCTACTTGCCCTTCAAAGAGCTGAGCTCCTTGCAGTTTGCAAGATAGCTGCTAATTACCCTGCAAGCAGCTGAGCTATTTACTTGTAAAGAAATGTATGTATTTATTTCTAGATCACTTTTTTAAAAAGTCTCATAAAGCTAGGTGGGTCCCGATATAGTGTCATTTTAAAAAGTGGGTCCCGGTGCTAAAACATTTGAGAACCACTGCACTACTCCTTCTGACCGGTTCACTGGCGTCGCTGCAGGGGGGGGCGGAGCTCTACGTTCCGCCGCGGTCCGACCCTCTGTTACACCGGTGCACAAAGCAGAGTTGCTTTCACCGCCTTGAATGGTTCCGAAGGCGAGGGGGTGGGGCGTCTTCGTGCACCGGTGTAACAGAGGGTCGGACCGCGGCAGAACTTAGAGCTCCGCCCCCTGCAGCGATGCCAGTGGACCAGTTCGTGTGCTACAGTCTCCCAACAAGATGTGCCTGTTTACGATTCCCCTAAGCCCACTTTTGTAAGAGTGCACCTCTCAGATTTGAACCTGTAGCTTCCCATGCACAGGATCTGCACCACTTGTTCGTTGTGCCAACACGCCACAAGCAGGCTCTACGTTTCTGGTGTACGTGGCTGGCTGAGGAATGCTGCAGGATGCTTCCTGCCCCATCGAGGGTTCCTTGCCCATTTCCTGCTTGGCTGAGTGGTTAGAGAGTTGCCCTGAGGATTGGGCTGTGTAGTTTCAAGAGCTGCCTCCACTCTCTTTTTGATCTCTGCCATCAGCAATTCAAAATACTCATGCAAAATGTGAGCTTTGCCTTGATTACAACGTTCCTGCAGGTTGGGTTTGACCCTGGCTTGCTCAATTTCCAGCCTGGATCTCCTGTACTAAAGCTACCACCATTTTGATTCACCTAACATGGGACAACCCTTGTGGCTTGTTCCAATTCATTGACCATTTTAATTGAACAGTAGAGTACTGAACTGAGGTCCATAGTGGATTGGGACTCAGGCCACATCTTCCTTCTCCCCTAAGAAGTCTTCCCTCCATTATTTTTTCAGTATTAGCCATGGTGTAGCATTACATGAGCACCACGGTTAACCAGAGTTAGCTTTAGCTCAGGTTTGCAGACCAGCTTCAAGCTCTGATTAAAAGCTAACCCTGGTTAGCGTTAATATGGCAAGCATCAGGAAAGACATAACACTATGCCATAGCATTGTCAAGGGAAAGGAGAGTTCACACAGAAGAGGAGAGTAAGGAAACATGAGCCCATAGCCCACACCTGGTCTTTACTCCTTGATTTCTATTTACAGTAATCCTTGCTGATCCTAGTAGGATTGCAGTTTTATTATGTGAAGCAATTCTTTTGAAACCCTTCTCTCAAAAGGCAGGCCACAGCATCCTTTTGCTCACAGGCACCAATCCCACAACAGGAGCTGAACTATATGAAGAAAATATGTATCTTCCTTCCAAGTAACACAAATACAAGTCTTGGCCAAAATATTTTCTCCCCCAACAACTGCTAAGTTAAAAGAAATGCCAAAACTAGTACAAACTATTCTATCATCCCGGGGGGGGGGGGGGATTTTGTTATAGCCGTACAGCAATCCCAGCAGTATCTAAGCAGGGTTTGGAAGTGACATTGAGTATCTGAGGTCACTTACCCAGGACCAAGGATGATGCGGCTCCATGATTCTTTTTGACATTGACTTAAATTGTCTTTAAAAAAAAACTTCAGGGAAACCTTTCCAAAACTACGGTAATCTGCAGAAGAATCCTGTGTATCTACTAAGGAATGCTTGCATGTTGCAAAGGATTCTGGAGTCTAAGAAGCATGCTAATCTTACACAAGCCTCCTGAGCCCTGCTATCACCATGCACAGTGGTGTTATTCCCCATGTGCTGCCAAACGCCCCGCCCCCTGGGGGGGCGAGACGTCATTTGCACACGCCGCTGCCAGCGACACAGCGCAAACCACCACCATCCCCGTCGCTTTTCAGAGCGGGCAGGAGGGCCAAAAAGCGGCCAGCGAACTCCCGCAGTGACAGCGATTAGAAGACCGGCGGAGGGGGCGACACGGCTCCGAGGCCAGAGGTAAATTCACCCTCCCGTCACCCTGGGGCCCACCGCCCCTCATCCCGCCCCTAGCAACGCCTCTGAACGTGCACCCCAGAATACATCCAACACTCCTCTGTGGGTACACAATGCAGGAGACTAGTAGTGGTAAGCAAGCTGTCTTTCAGGGAAGGTCCCCATTGAGAGCTTAAGCTAAGCTTCCAAGGAACACCAGCATTTGTTGAATACAGTGCTAACTTACATATATACAAGCATAAAACTGCTCTGGTGGCTGATAAAACAAAAGGAGACCAACTTTCTCTGCAACTCTTCTCCCACAATAGCCATCTTCCTCTCAAATTTGTATATGACCAATATCTACATGGATATTTACAAAAAAAGAAGTCTGTTGGGTTTATTTACTTCCGTACAAAAGGATAATTTCTTAGATTTGATCGTACCACCTAAATTTTAGATGGATGCATGCCCGAAAGATGATGAAATCCTTATACTTCCTGAACCTATCAACTCTTAGTAGAAACAGCCTACACATTATTTCAAACAGCGAAATAGAAAATAAGAACAAGGGGAAAATCCACTACAGGAAAATT
The DNA here is from genome assembly GCA_026170595.1 of Plestiodon gilberti rubricaudatus. Taxonomy (NCBI): domain Eukaryota; kingdom Metazoa; phylum Chordata; class Lepidosauria; order Squamata; family Scincidae; genus Plestiodon; species Plestiodon gilberti. The sequence continues at coordinate 13,585,675 of JANXHW010000012.1, forward strand.
TAACTTCAACACACGCAGATGAATAATCTTCAGCATTGGAGAACACTAAATTGAAAATTAGGCAGACCTATCTTCAAACCTTCTATCTGGAAGGAAAAAGATATCTCATATTCCATGTGGCAAGAGTGTTCCTCAGATTACAGTACGTTTCTTATCCGGGAACAACAACTACAAAACAGAACTTTTCAGTGGGGCAAACAGGAGCGCCATTTATCTCAATTGTCCCTTCATACCCGTATTGTCCCGAGTATAAGACGCACCTGATTATAAGACGCACCCTTAAAGTTTGGTGCTTTAAAAAATTTTTAATTAAATCACTGGCATTAAATTGCAACAGCCTGATAAGATGCACCCCTAGTTTAAAAACTTAAATTAGGAGAAAAAAGTGAGTCTTATACTCAGACCAATATGGTATATAAAGCGAAGGAAAACTAATCAGCTCAGAAATCAAAGTAAATCAAGGCACTTACTGTGCGAGCTCCACTTGGGGACAAAGCTCCATTGGGCAGATAGGGGCTTCCCAGCTCTGGAATCATCAAGAAGGGGTAACTCGGATAGGGAGTCCCCTTAAAGAAACCTCCATCCTGCTGTCTTCTGATTACTAAGGAAGGAAGAACACACTTAGCCAGAGGTACTTGGAAGGAAGGTCACTAGAAACACAAGAAAAAGGACACCGGTTTTTAAAGTTCAAAATTCTGGAAAGCTTGATGGATTAGAGAAGGAAAAAAAATACCATTTTTAAGACGTGTTCTTAGAAAAACCAGCTAGAAATAAAGGGCAAAGAGAAAGGGGGGGGGGGGAAGTAGTAAGGCAATTCACAAACCATTTAAGCCTGCACAGGACTTGTATACAATCTCTGCAGTCAAATCTACACTTTGGCCTCCAGTCCGCTACATTCGAGACAAGAACAAACCACAGAGAGCCCTTGGCTCACATGTTGCCTCCCTCTTTTGTCCACATGGAGAGAAAAACTTTTTGCTTTCAATTATAAGAACAAACTACAGTTGTACATTGTGTACAAACTTGTTAAAACAAACAAGTATTGCTGGCACCAAGTTGTTGGGGGCTCTGGGGCAAAGCCCTGCACTAGATCCCCCAGGGTACCGCCTCCCCCCCCCAATGATGAATTCTGGCCTGACTGACTGAGGGCCCACGTCCATCAGAGGGTCAATGCCCTACCTAAGTGATCCCTGATGCTACCCTATTGCTTGCAAACCAGGATATCAAATCGCTGTTTGATCCTGGTTTGGTATCCTGGCTTGTTCCCTGAATTTCTACGTAACATGGCACTACCATTTGTTCTTACAGTGAAAGCAAAAGCTTCCATTCTCATTCTCTTGCATGTGAAGGAGAAGCATACGAGACTACAGATCTACTACAAGTCTCATTCCTACACCAAGAATCCATGGTTTCCCATTAAGTCTGGAGTCATTTCCTTTGAGATACACATCACAATATTCACTCTCAACTGAATTTATACCCAAGCAACTGAATCTTGCTCGGGTGTAAATCCCGTTGAAAGTTTTGCCACAAAGCAAGTCCCGTTTTGTCCAGGAAGGGTTATTTCTGGGAAAACACGTGCAGGAATATTTATTTATTTATTTTTCACATTTTTATACCACCCTTCCTCCAAGGAGCTCAGAGTGGTGTACATATTTCCTCCCCTCCTTTTTGTCCTCACAACAACCCTGTGAGGTAGGTGGGGTTGAGAGATAGTGACTGGCCCAAGGTCACCCAGGAAGCTTCGTGGCTGAGCGGGGATTTGAACCTGGATCTTCCAGGTCTAAGTCCGACAGCCCACTTCTAGGTATGCTTTTAAGTAAATGCATTCAAGTTGGATTTAGGCTATAATTATGCAGCGCAACCATATACTGTAAATGTTTATGCAGAAGTGCCACACTATGTTCATTGGGGTTTACTCCCCAATAAATGTCTATAACACTGCAGCCTGAAGCATCTACAGCAGATTTGGCAATAGCTGGTTGCCTCTGGCAAATAAACGTTTTCGTGGAGACAGTTTTACAAAGTACACTTCTTCATTTCACCGTTTTAGGCCATAAATAACCAGCACAGGTATTGCAGACAGGCAGGCTATTAAAAACTTTTGTAGTCCTATTTGCAAGACTAACCTACAATAATAAGTCACGCTGAATTCAACAATGTATACATTCAAAGGACACGTTTATAAGTGTAGACCAGCAGAATTTACTGCAGTTCAGATTAATTTAAACCAGAATGACTGCCACCCCACAAATCCACCCACCCACTCTTGATTCTAAGATCTATTTCATACAAAGGCATGCATTATAAACAAGCCCGTACATTCCAATCAAGAAACCAGGGAGAGGGTCTGCACTAAACCTTTACTTCCCCTACAGTGAAAACAAAGAGTCTTGTACCACCTTCAATGCTTAACCAATTTATTTCAGCATTTTTATCCAACCTACTCCGCTTCAGATGCAAACTGGTCAGTTCAGCAACGAAACAGGCTCTGTTGGTGTGCATTTTTGTTCTGCTGCAACAGGCTTAAACAGCACAATCCCATGCATGTTTACTCAGAAGTCAATCCCACTACACACAACAGCACTGAGCTCCCATGTAAGCATACACATAACTGCAGCCTATACAACTACTCCTCTGGAAGTTCTTTCCATGCCCTGTCTACGCATGTTAGTATGAGGAAGCCTTCTAACACACGACTCCCTACCTGCCAAATAAAATAAAAAGTAAAAACTGCAGCCCAAGAGTCCAGAATTGCCCCCACCTCACTCTTGCCCAACATGTCAATAGATTGGGGTGGGTGGAGGAGGGTCTCGCAGCTTCCAAGCTGAAACATGCGTAGGATTGCATTTTCTGCCGATTTGTTATTTACGTCCCAGGAAGCGACTTTAGGTCCGCAGCAGCAACAACAGCTAGAAAAGTCAAGAGGCACTGGTTTCCAAGTTCAGTAAAGCGACACCAGGCGGGCCTTTCTCCACCGTTGCCAGGATCAGAGCCAAAAGGGGGCAGCAAGCAAAATATTATATATATATAAAAAGCGAGAATGCGGAGACAGGACGGCACAGCAAGCAAATGGAAGCTCCTCCTCATTCCAGAAAGTAAAGGGGGGAGGAAAAAAACACAAGAAGGAATTGCAGCCGGACGAAAAGAAGTTAGAAGGGGGAGAAAGAAGGGGAGGGGGGGAGAAAGAGGAAAGCAAGGCGCGCCATCGCTCTACTCTCCCCTATATATGGGATCCAATACAATACATTACATTATTATAGGAATATACGATATACCATGGAGAAGGGAGGAAGGGAAACAGAGAAAGAAAATAAAAGCAAAACAATTCGAGTCGTTGTTACCTTCGGCTAGAGAGTCCCGCGGCTTCTGGAAACTTTCCCGGGGCTGCTGGGGCGGCCTCTCCGCCTGCGTGGAGGAAGGAAGAAGGAGAAATAATTAATAATATTAATAATGATGATGATGATGACGACGACAACAGCAAGAAAAGGGACTGCGGTGCGAGAGGGACAAAAGCGCCCCGTCCGCACATAGTGACCCCACCTCTGCGCCCCCTCCCACCCTGCTTTGGTGGCCCCCTTACAAGTTTCCCCCCCGTTACCTCCGAGTCGGAGCCCGAGGCGCTGCCGCCGCCCCCGCCGCCTCCTCCGCCGCCGCCCCCGGCGCGGCTCTCGGACTCGTTGACCAGCGACGACTTGAGCTCGTCCAGGTCCCCGTGGGCAGAGCCGCGGCCCCCGGCGCCCTTCTCGCGCTCGTCGTCGCCCTCGTCCTGGAAGGGGATCAGCTCGTCCGGGGCGCCCAAGTCGTCGCTGCTGCTCCCGCCGCCGCCGCCGCCGCTCCCCCCGGCCGGCGGCTGCAGCTGAGGCATGGTGCGGCGGGGCCCCGCTGCGGCGGCGGCGGCCGGGGGCCGCTCCCCGCAGCCCGCCTGCCTCAGCCCCGTCTTGCCGCTGCAGCCGCCGCCACAAAGTTTTCGGACACGGGGGAGGCGGACGGGGGAGGCGGCAGCGCGGAGCCTCTCGGCGGGAAAGCGGGACGGCGGCGGGACCGCGAGAGGTGGGCGAGGAGTCGCTCCGGCGGGGTCCCCTGCTTAGCCCACCCGGGGAGGGTCCAGAATGCGAGGCGAGGGGCCGGGAGGCGGCGGCGGCCGAGGAGGAGAGGAGGAGCTCCCGCTGCAAACTGACACCTCGATGGGATGCAAACGCCCCCCCCGCCTCCCTCTCCTCCTCCAACCGGGACGCCGCGCCCCCCCCTCGTCACTCTGCACGCGCTCAAGCGCGCGCCCAGTTCCTCCTCCTCCTCCTCCCCCTGCACCCACCACTATTCTCACTCCCCCCCCCCCTTTGCCCCAACTAAGCTCCCTACAGCCGGGACTCTTCTTTCTCTCCGCGCAGGGCAATCCCAACATTTTTCACGGAGGTGGAAGGAAAGGGGGGGGGGGTTTGATTGTTTTTAAAAAGTGTTTTTGGCTGCAATCCTGTCCACGCTCACCTGGGAGTCAGCCCCATTGACTGTAATGGGACTTATCTGGGAGTACTAGGCATGCAGAGGATTGGGCTCTGTCTTTGTCGTCTATTGCAAATAGGGGTGCTTTTAAAAAAAAAAGTGGGAGTTTTGGCTGCAATCCCATCCACGCTCACCTGGGAGTCAGCCCCATTGACTGTAATGGGACTGACCTGGGAGTAGGCATGCAGAGGATTGATGGGGCTCCTTGTCATGTATTGCATTGAACTGTAGGATTACTACTACTCCTTCCAGGCTTGCTGCTTTCCAGCACAATCCTGTGGCTTTCTACTCACAAGTTAAATCCTGCTGTGTTGGGGAAACTAAAACTCGCAGGTGAGTCAAAGTTGCGTGTAGGAGACTGGCGCCTCTCTGGGGCTTGTTTGTTTGGCTCAAGTAATGGAATAAGTACGAAGGAGGAAAGAGGAGGGGGAATATATCTGCGGAGGGAAAAGAAGGGTATAAAAAGGGGTGTGTGCTTTAAGCCCAAAAACTGGAGAGAAACAGAGAGAAAAATAGGGGGAATCCCTATTCTATTCTCATAGTCTCCTTCCTTAACAAGGCTCTTCTGGATTTAAGCTGACCCGTCCTCACCCTGGCAATTCTATGTTCAGAAAAAGAAACCCTTTTTAAGGCTGTTGCTGTTCTTTGCACATTTACCTGGCGGTGGACTTCATTGAACACAGTGGAACTTGTTTCTGAGTAAACACCTGCAAGCTTGCACTGCAAGGCTGCAGTTCTACAGGCGCTTGTCTTGGAGTAAACTTCACTGAACTACTGGAGTGGAGGGGGGTATCCATAGTAAAAAGGTAAAGGTATCCCCTGACAATTAAGTCCAGTCGTGTCCGATTCTAGGGTGTGGTGCTCATCTCCATTTCAAACCCGAAGAGCCAGCGTTGTCCGAAGACGCCTCCGTGGTCATCCATAGTACTTGTACAATATATACAGAGTGTCTCAGGAACATGTACACACACTTTATAGTGTCGGATGTGTTATGCTATAATTCACACATGTACTGCATATATGGTGTACAGAGAAGCAGTTGCTGGACCCTATTAATTAATAAATTGGCAAATGAATTGGACCAAGAACTTGAAATGTTCCCCGTTTCTATACAGTCTATACACCGCCAACACCGGTGACTAAGGGATCTGCAGACATCTGCCAAGGTGTGAGCTGGGATGGTTCCACACATCTCTTCAATTGGATGTTCGAGGGTTGCCGGTTTTCTACAATGACGTATGTACAAATTGGAGCTCATTAAAATGTGTGTACATTTTTTTGAGACAGCCTGTCTATTATATTATGGGACTTATATGTAATGATGGGGGCTTGCTTCTAAGCAAACGTGTGCAGGACTGCCGTGAGAATATTTTGCAGTTCAAGCCAATGCTTGTTTACTCAGAAGTAAGCCTCACTGAGTGTAATGGGACCTCATCCCAGGTGAGAGTGTAGAGGACTGCAGCTTTGAAGTCCAGTTCCATGCATGTTTCCTCTCAACTAAGGCACGCTTACTCCCACTGAGTTCAAAAGGGATTACTCGCAAGTAAATGTTACTAGAGTCGCAGCAGGGTTGACTCTGAAGCAAATCTCACTGATTCTAGTGGGTCTTGCTTTTAAGTAAGCGCTCAGGATTGTAGCCATAATCCCACACTGGATCTAGTTGTCTTAACTTTTAGAATAAGTAGTTGAATCTTCAACTACAACCACCAACACTTTGCTTAACTAGGTAATGAGGGTATACTCTAGCAGGGGTGGCCAAACTTGCTTAATGTAAGAGCCACGTACGATAAACTTCAGGTGTTTGAGAGCCGCAATATTTAAGAAGCATTTAAATTCTGAAATATATTTACTCACCATGAACATTAAACTTACGTTTTAACCCAGTGGACTCCCAGTTTATACCTGGGAAATAATTGTAAAGCTTGAAAATTTCTTATTTACCTCTTATATGAATTGTGATGCAGAAAAGGAGCTCAGCCAACGTATTTCCGAAAGCCGCATATTATATGTCAAAGAAGTTTGGCCACCCCTGCTATACAGACTGAGGAAGAGAGTAGGGAAACAATGCACTGGGGTGTTGTGTCCCTGTATGTGAGTCAGTGCACATGCTGAGATGCATCTACCTCTTCACTGAACGTTTAGAGACCTTTGGAATTGAGCACAGAGGCGACAAGAATTCTAGGGCAGGTAGGTGGCCACCTAGCTCAAAACAACCCCAAGCATCTCTGCCAAAGGCAAAAATGCGGGCAGAGTTTTACAAGGGACAGATACTAGAAAACAGGGACTGTCCCTAATCAACAAGAACACTTGGAGTGCATGCAAGCATTGCATTGCATCTCTTCCCTCCCCCATCCCACCCTTTTTGGCACACTTCTTTCCCCTTGATACTACTTGCCTTGCTTTCTGCCCCCGGGTCTAAGTTTCTCACGCCACTTGTGCAGGGATACACAACTCCCTCCTGTTGCACCTGTGTTAATTCTTGAGCTGCACGCCTCAATTTCAGCCATCAGTACTTTCATTTTCATCCAATTTTCCTTTTGCACTCAGAACAGCTTCTACAAAGGTCTCCCAGCCCAGCATTGCTTGTCACAGCCTGCTCTGTTACTCTTCCTTTCCCTGCTCCTGAAGAAGTCCCTATTCCAAAGCATTCACGTGTAAAAGCCATTAAATCTGTGAATGAGCCACAACAACAGGTCGGTGTTTTCTTTCCACGCACGTTATTGGTTACACATTTGGACGCTTGCACATGTTAGCCAAATGTCGCCTTTGTTTGGCTTCTGCCTTCACACGAGCAAAATATTTGCTCTGAGCGCACAGGATATCCAGTGTGTGCGGCAGCTGTCCATGCAAGCTGTTCTGCGAGGACTTGATTATGTGAGCTTAGTGGCCAGCGTACAACGAGGTGAGGGTAAACTAATTGCTTCGGTCAGGACATGCTGAAGGGTGATCTTCGTACAGGAAGGGACACTTGAGCGCATCACTCACTTGAGCGCATAAGACATACTGGATTCACTGCATCCTGAGGGTGAATTTCTTGTCATATGGGTTGGCCTTCAGCAGGGGCGTTCCTAGGGCTTGCGTCACCTAGTGCAGGAGGTCAGCGTGTCACCCCCATGATGAACCTTCTCCCATCACCCCACCCCCATGCCTTTGCCCCACCTCCTGCTTAATCAAAATTACACCTTTAAATCTACAATATTATCCACACAGCCTAATGTATTTGCAGCCTAAACAGAGGCATCATAAGGGTTTGCATCACCCAGTATGAGAGCGTTAACTTTATTTTTAAAAAATATATATATCAGTACAGGTAACGGTAACCAACTCGGCTCTCAGAACAATCTCAGAACAATCAGTCTCATTGGTCTGTTTTGAGTTAAGGAAATCCACTTTTTGTTACACAAGGAAGTTGAGTTTTCTGTTTCCGGTTATTTGGTCATAACGTTTGAGAGGATATAGATATTTCGAAACGGTTTGTTTCATTGCATTCGACATGTAATTACGCATCGAATGATCTATAACATGATGGTATAATTCTTAAAGACAAAGGTTTTCACAATTTTGGCCACTAGTGATGTCATCCCCCTGAGGATGTCACATGGTGCGGTCGGCACCAGTGTAGGGATGCCACTGGCCCTCAGTCCCATCCTGGGCAATTCAGTTGCCACTCATTCTCTGTGTGTCTGCATTCACTGCAGGTTGTGTTTTCCTGAGTCACCTCATACATATTTTCCTGAGTCGTGTGTTTTCCTGAGTCATGGAAAAGCAGTGGATTCATAAGAAGATACGGCTTGCTGGATCAAGCCATGGGCCCATCCAGTCCAGCGTCCTGTATCTCACAGTGGCCCCACCAGATGCCTCTGGGAGCACACAAGATAACAAAAGACCTGTATCCTGTTGCCGATCCCTTGCATCTGGCATTCAGAGAGAGGCTACCTCTAAAACCCAGAGGTTGCATACAGTCATCATGGCTTGTAACCTGTGATGGACTTCCTCCATCAATCTTTCCAATCCCCTTTTCAAGGCATCTAGGCCGGGTGCCATCACTACATCTTGTGGCCAGGAGTTCCACGAGCGAACCGTCATGCGAAGATAGAAAAAAAAATCTGATGTTTTTCGTGTTTAAAGAAGTAACTGGTTATCCCAGATAGAATTTTTGGGTGTTTACAAATGAACTCTAAGAAGCTGTAGTTGCATTTGACGATGTTGGAATGTCAACGTGGTACATTACCGTACATTACCACGTGTCCTGTAAACTTAAACACACAAACCCGTGTGTGATTGTGGCTTGTAGCATACATTTGCATTCCATGATGTGCACAGTGCAGCCCTGTGCATGTCTACTCAGACGTAAGCCCTGTTGATTGTAATAATAATATACTGTAATATACAGTATTTATATACCGTCTTTCTTTGTCATTGGATTTCTCCTCCAACTTTAATCCAAGGCGGTGTACATGGGCAGGCTGTCCTAACCCCCCTTGGTTTTTTTTACAATATATATAAATGTCCAATCTTTCATGAACCGCTACTTTCCAGGTGGTATCCTTTTTACAATCTGACAATTCTGCTGGCTGGCACCTCCCACACTCGACTGACGCAGCTGGAGGCTCTTATCTCTCCTCTCCTGGCTTTCACAGCTTTTTGCCGGCGGCGTGTCTCGAACTTATCAAGTTCACCGGTCTTCGGGCTTTGAAGGCAGCAGCTCTCCCAACTGAGCCAGACTCTTCTGTTGTAGAGACTTGCCAGACTCAAGTTGTAGTGAAACTTGCTCAAAGTAAGTGTGCATTGAATTCCTTAAGTGTAAGGTCGGTAAGGTCTCAAAATCATAGCTACTCCCCCTACCCTCTTTACATAGATCACTTTGGTTCAGGCATTCACATTGCCTGGTTCTGAAAGAAGGACGCCTGGAGACTTTACAAAGCATGCTTTTTTCATGCATAATTAAATGGTGCAACCAGGGTGGAGAAAGTACTGTAGCTGAAGTAAAGAAATGAAAGTTAGCAGGGTAAACTAAAGAAAATTAGCCAGTGTTCTAGGATACCCTCAGTGGAAAATCCAATACAGCACACTGATGTGGTAATGTAGCCCAGCTACTTTTTTGCTCATAGAAAAGAAACAGTTAATGGCAAAATTGAGCAAAAACTATTACGACTGGCAACAATGTAACACGAGAGGATCCTCTTTAACGGGATACAAGCTAAAAAATGTTGTTAAGACTTAAAATGACTTTAAGTTTTTCCAAAGTGCAAATGCAATTAAAATACTTTAAAAGTCCGTTTCAAATACAATAAAAACCATTTAAAACTCTGCATAACGTTTCGTTCATTGTGCCATGAACATTATCAAATGCAACCTAAAAACAGGCAAAGATGGTTAAGGACTCGAGTAAGCTGCTGACTTTTAAAAGTTGTTAATGGCAACTCATTTTTCTTTGGGTATCACATCATGTGCCAGGCAACATTTCTTTGGATATCATGCGCCAGCCAGCCTGAAAGGGCGAAGTGATAGAGACACTGATTTTAAGTTTTCATGCTCAGAAGTGTGAAATTACCTCTGAAGCCAAAATAATAATACGGAACCTCTCTGATGTGTACGTTGATTCCGCTTCGACAGCGTTGGGTAGTTTTTATACATGAACACAGCTTTATTTTTGTGTTTTACAAACTACACTTTGTCAATGTATTTCATGAGTCAAAAAAAAACGGTGACATAATGTTTGTGCTGTTGTAGCCCAAAGCGCACTGAAGCAGGGAAACTAGATTTATTGGTATTTTTGCCAGGTGTGAAATCGGAGCAAAATACGTAGGACAATTTGTGAAAACTGCTTTCTGACTGGTAAGTGGTATTCATGAGGTATTCATGTTCGCTACATGTCTCCCACATGATCCACATCCTAAAAATCACAGATGATTTACCTGTGTTCAGACACGCACCACTACCCCCTGGTGGCCAAACTCTGCCCTCATTTGGTTTTCTTTTTGTTGGTTTCCTTTTTCTTCTTCTTTTTTCTTTCTAATCCTTGCTCAGAACTAGTTGTAAATCAGTTTCCCATTAAGGTTTGCTTGTTTAGTGAAAAGATTTATCTCTCACCTTTTCCACCACTTAATTCTTCAAGGGGGCGAACAAACATGTTTGGACAATGCTATATTTGGTCTCAGCAGGGGCTTTTCTCTACCTCCATGGTTCCCAAACTGGGAGGCGGGGCTCCCAGGGGAGCCACGGAAACCAGCCAGGGGAGCCACGGAAACCAGCCAGGGGAGCCGCGGAGTGTCACGGAATCCTCTCGGAAAACAGTGTAATGCCAATTTTGTTGTTCAGTTGTTAAGTCGTGTCTGACCCTTCGTGATCCCATGAACCATATCCCGCCAGGCCTTCCTGTCCTCCACTATCTTCCTGAGTTTGCTCATTTTCATGTTCGTTGCATCGGTGATGCTGTCTAACCATCTCATCCTTTGCCTTCCCCTTCTCCTTTTGCCTTCAATTTTTCCCAGCATCAGAGTAATGCCAATTAGCAGGCATGTAATGGGGAGCCGCGGGTAAATGATCGCCAATGGTCAAGGGAGCCGCGGGTCAAAAATGTTTGGGAAACACTGCTCTACCTGTTGATCTTCCACCCAACAGACACCCATCCTATGCTTAATGGCCATGCCAAAAGGGCCAACAAGAGCCTCTGGTGTCGCCCTCTAAGCACATACTGCTGGTATTGCACCAGCAATGGCAGTGGGGGGCCGCAAGATCAAGCCCTCCTGGAAGCACCCACCCCCTGGACCAGATTGGACGCAAAGCAGATAACCCCGATCTGTGCATACTCGCGTCTGTGGTCTTCTCATAGGCAGCTGTTTCGATGGCACTTGGAATCCCCCACCCCCACCCAGGAGGGGGCCTGATGGAATTGCCCTCCTCCCTTTTTCCACCGTTAGCGAGCAATTCTGGCTTGATTTATTGGCATTTTATCCCGCTAGAAAGTACAACAGCATGTTTGGTTTTGCTCCATGTATCCCTTTCTGTGAACTTCGCTTGAACTTTCTCCCAGGTTGTTGCATCTTCTTCTGGAATGAAATGCCAGCACTAGAAATGTCATTCCTTGTTTAGGTACCTTGCCCGCCGTCGGGGCAGTATTTATTTTATTTATTTTTCACATTTTTATACCGCCCTTCCTCCAAGGAGCTCAGAGTGGTGTCCATATTTCCTCCCCTCCTTTTTGTCCTCACAACAACCCTGTGAGGTAGGTGAGGCTGAGAGATAGTGACTGGCCCAGGGTCACCCAGGAAGCTTCGTGGCTGAGCGGGGGGTTGAACCTGGATCTTCCAGGTCTAAGTCCGACTCCCAAACCACTACACTATCCTGGTATAGCATTTAGGATGTTGGACTCGGATCAGGAAGAACTCGGTTCAGATTCCTACTCGGGCATGAAGCTCGCTGGGTAGGCTTGCCAATTCCAACTGCAGCCATTTCTGGATATCCCCCCCCACCCACCCACCCACCCAACATGGCATGGCAATGCAGCTCAGTTAAAATCTCCAAGATTGCTTTTGGTCACCTGGGGTCAATGCTGATTCTGGGAAGCTCCATGCCAATCCTGTTACCCCTCTGAACAGTGGCCTTGTTATTTGAACAACAAATAGATCTGCATTTTAAACTAGCTAGTTAATCTGTGTAATTAATCTGTGGAACGTTCACAGTTTTGCAGACAGGATTAAAAGCCATGTCTCTTTAAGAAAATTAAAGATTTTAATTTAATTTTCTTTAATTTTTCTTTAATTTTCTTAAAGAGACATGGCTTTTAATCCCGTCTGCAAAACTGAACATTTACTGCTGGTCATAAAGAGTTTTAGATCTTTTTTAATCTGTGGAATGCCTTGCCACAGGATATTGTGATGGCACCTGGCCTAGCTGCCTTTAAAAGAAGCCTGGACAGCTTTTTGGAGGTTAAGTCCATCACAAGTTACAAGTCATGATGACTGTATGCAACCTCTGGGTTTTAGAGGTAGCCTCTCTCTCTCTGAATGCCAGATGCAAGGGAGTGGCAACAGGATACAGGTCGCCTGTTGTCTGTGGGCATCTGGTGGGCCACTGTGAGAGACAGGAAGCTGGACTCGATGGGCGCTTGGCCTGGTCCAGCAAGGTGGTTCTTAAGTTCTTAGTTTCTTCTCTTCCATTGCTGAAATTTTGTTTTTGTATTTGATGGTGTGCTAAAATCACAGACAAGTTCTGCACTTAGCCCCATGCGCCCCCAACCCTCTATCTGCAGGTGCGCATGTTATACATGTTGTATACCCTGATGGGTAAAATAGTTAGCTTCCGTGTGCCTCTCTTCTTCTCTTGGACAAGCGACAACCCTATACCAGACTGTTTCCTGATCTTTGGAAAAAAAAAAAAGAAGAGCATGACAGGAGTGTCATATCCCAGCTGTGCAAAGCCAAGGATCAGAGTGCTCATCATACGAATGTAATGACACATCAGGGAGTCTCCTGCTTGTCTCGCTGACTTAAGCATTCCTTTAGAGAAAGCCGCTCCTGAACTCCTGCGCAGAATGTCGCACCTTTGGCTGGCCGTGTCGCCACTTCACTATTGACGCCACCTATTTTCTTCCTGCAATTTAGTCCTCTCCACCTCCTTCCATATCGAAAGGCTGAAACCACAAAAGGGGGGGGGGAAGCATTTGGCGTTGGGGCAAGTGTCAGGAGCGAATCTTGATTGACAAATTGGGGCCCCAGCGGAGCTCATTAAACTCAACCTTGCTTCTCTCCTGGGAACCCTGAATACTAGACCCCGGTTACAATGCTATTAGAATATTTTGACTCCTCTGTTGATCAATTGAATGCGCCTCTTCTTCCACCGTCCCACCCCCCACCCCTGCAGTAGTAATTCAGTTTAGAGTCGCAGATGCTTTTCCTGCTAATGAAGAACCTCGGTGTGAGGTCAACGGGAAAGGTGGAGGCAGTTTTTGCTGAAGAACCTCCGGCAGAATACAGCATGATTCTTCAGGAAGACCTCCCTGTCTGAAAATACCTGCCTTGTCTCCTCTTCCTTGCCTCTTCAGTGGGCACTTTTTTTTTCTTTCTTCTCTTATCGCTGCCAACTGCGCATTTTTACAAAGAGCAAAAACTATCTAGGGGGAATAAAAGGAAGCCTACTTCCAGTGGAGACATGACCTCAAGCCTCTTGGAAATGATTTCAAATACCCCGTATTGTCCCGAGTATAAGACGCACCTGATTATAAGATGCAGCCTTAAAGTTTGGTGCTATTAAAAAAAATTAATTAAATCACTGGCATTAAATTGCAACAGCCTGATTATAAGACGCACCCCTAGTTTAAAAACTTAAATTAGGAGAAAAAAGTGAGTCTTATACTCAGACCAATACGGTAATTTGAATGGTCAAATGCAATATAAAAGACACTACATGAATAGCAACAATCCCAGTAGGCCTAAGACCTACCAGTGCCTGAGGCAGTACATCAAATGCTGCTTCCTCCTAAGCAACAGCACATGAGCTGCTTCCCTCCCTAGATTTAAAAAAGGAAGAGGCGAATGGAGCATTGGACACTCTAGCCCAGCGGCCCCCAACCTTTCCGGCGTCATGGACCGGTATCCGTGTCGAATTTCTTCCTACGGACCGGGGGGGGCGCCGACGCCACGCCCCCATGTGACCCGGGCGTGACGTCAGCTGCGCGAGCCCAGCGCGGCTCCAATCACGCCCCCCCGCCAGTTCAGTTACTCTTTTGGAGCCATTCGAGCTCCAGGGAGGGCGGGAGGGCCGAAAACCAAGACGACGGAGGTGACGCATCGCGAAGGCAAGTATGCCCCTTCGCCGCCCCAACCCCAACGCTACTGCCTCCCGCGGCCCGGTCCCAAACGGGCCACAGTGGTTGGGGACCCCTGCTCTAGCCCACCACTCTCCTCTCCTCCACGCTTCCTCTTCTGTTCCATTCCCCTCTGTTCAAATCCAGGGAGCGGGAGGAAGGCAAAGGAGGTGCTCTCACTAATCTGCCCCCTCGGGCACCTGCCTCAATTGACCTCATAGGTGGGCCAGCCCTAATCACAGAGAATGTCTTCTTTCTATAATAGATAACCTCCAGTCAGGTATCAACCATTGAATTACTTTTAAAGGATCCATTTGGAAGTGGATCATGGCTCAAATCTTTTTTCACAATAATGACAAGCCAAAGTTTTTGATCCTATTCTGCTTAAGAAAAAAAAAAGATTAGATTTCACATTTTTGTTTAACAATTTCTGTGCTGCCCTCCCACCCCTCATTAGGACTGCTTACAACAAATATTTAAAGATGGACAATACAACTATCATTGTCATATAAAACAATTTTTAGACAATTAAGAAGTACTGTAGGTCATATCTAAGATATAAATAATGTCAGATATTAAAAATGGGAAATGAGCAGAAGGTGAGTTGAGATAAAAAGCTCTTTATTCTCTGCTTAAGAGCTGCCAGCGAGGGAATCATCTCTATTTCTTGAGGGAGAGAGTTCCACAATTTAGGTGCTGCCACTAAAGAGGCCCTGCCCCACCTTCCTGTCAGTCGTGCGTCATTGAAAGGTGGGATCCAAAGCAAATCCTCAGGCATAAAACAAAGTGTGCAGACAGAAACGCGTGGGAAAAGGCAGTCAGTCTTGCAAGTATCTGGTCCTAAGCAGAGAATATTTACCCCAAATATGGGACAGGGAATCCTTGCTGTCCTTCCTCCAGGCTTCGAGCCCCGACACGGGGCTGCTCGGTTCTACACCAGGCAGCTAAAGAGCTGGTGGAGAACCGAGTAGCCCCATTGCGATGGTTGGGGGTTTACCTGGAGTAAGCAGGGAAATGCCTGCTTACCCCGAGTAGACACCCCCCCCCCCAGATGCCTTTCTCCAGATAGGATTCAGCATGGGCACGCTGAGGAGCCTACGCCGGGGGAGGATAGGATTGGGCTGTAAGACTATTTTTTCTGGGAGGGAACATAATAATAATAATACATTTTATAATGCTTTCAGAGTATGTAATGCGCTTTACATGGATTCACCCAATTTGGTCTTTACAACAACTCTATAAGCTAAGTAAGCATTATTATCCCCATATTGCAGTTGGGGAAGACTGAGGCAAAGAGGGAGTGACTTGGGGAAGGCCACCGTGTGAGTTCATGGTGGAGGAGATGCAATTCAAACAAGGGAAGTCCTGATATGCAGCTCAGTCTCTAAGCCGCTAACCTTTCCGGACACAGCTCCAAAATAATTTGATGGAGACGGGTCTAGAGACGGAGACGGGTCTAGAGATGGGGAAGATGGGTCTTCGGGGCATAAGAAGAGTGCTGCAGCTAGGGGTTACCCAAGGCGTTAGGCATGGATGGTTAATCCTGAGCAAAGAACAAAGACCTGCTGGATTAAGGTGTGTGTGTGGGTGTGTCTCTTGATTGAATTAAAGTGTTTCACAAGCAGATCCTTTGTTGGGTGCAACAAGGGGCCTACTCAGACTTGTGGGCAATGCAATCAAGGGCCAGTTCTGCATAATCATTCTAGATACAGGCAGACATTAGTCCAAGGCTGACTGTATGTTATTTTTATCCAGACTGGAAGAGAGATTAACACTTTCTTTACCAGTTGCCTTGAGGCACTATCTGTGACTGTAGGTGACCTCCTTTGCTCACCTGTCTACCAGACTCCTGTCTCAGGTAGAAGCGGGAAATGTGGAGTCCTGGGAACAATTTTCTGAGCTGTGTTTCTTTAGTCTTTGTAGGGGAGTCTTGAGATAAAAAGCTAATCTGGGATAATAGCATCAGCTTAATAGCGGAAAGTCTACCAAAGTTGGCCAGTTTCCCACCGGAAGTTGAATCCCTGGCTCTTTACGCAGGCGTTTCCGAGTTCACGTAGTTGGTCTAGTCCTCATTATGATTGTGTTTTTATCGTTTTGAAGAAGAATACTGTATAAAGATGCTGTGCTGGGGTGAAGAGGGACAGTTGCTCTCCCCCTGCTAAATATAAGAAGACCCGCACTTTAAAAAGTGCCTCTTTGCCGATTGCCCAGTTAGCAGGAGCAAATAACTGAGAATGTTTTTCACTGCAATTGCAAGCCACCTTAAGCGCCTGCCCAAGGGGAGAAAGGTGGGGAAGAAATTCTTTACATAAATAAATGAGAGGGAGGCACCGGTGGGTTGTAAACAATTACTACTATAGTTTAACAAATTAAATGGATCTTTCAAGCATCTTCCTCCTGCTCTTTGAACTGGGAAGCAAGGATGGCCCAACAAGACCTCCTGACACACGAGACAGCATGCCAGACAGCATGCCAGCAAGCCTCCCCCTTACCCGATGATGTGCCAATTCCTCAGCACATTTCCTCTCTTTCTCCCCTCCACATTTCCTCTTCTTCTCTGTCCCCCTTTTCCGTTTCCAATCCAGGGGGTGGAAGGAGAAGGAGGGGCAGTGGGTGCAAGTAGGCAGAGACAAGCGCCTTTTCACCATCCTGCTGCCTGAGGCGACTGCTTCAGTTGGCCTCATGGATGGGCCAGCCCTGGTGGGAAGGAAGCATGATTGGATGAGGCAGCATCTTCTAGTGGCACACATGAGGAGTTTTTAAGGAGGAAAGATCTTCTCTACTCACATCCCGGGATCTCCAATGAACAATACATCCCAGGGTCTCCATTTGCAGGGCCTCTGAGAGGGGGGCTAAGGGGGTACAATTGTACCTGGGCCCAGGGCCAAAAATGGGGTCCAGGAGCCAAATTTACATGATGGGAAGGGGCCCAAAAGAAACTTTGTACCCCCTGATAAAATTGCTCTGAGTGGCCCTGCCCATTCCCCCCAGGTCTTGCAAAGCCTTGGTTATGGGGGGGTCAGCGTTCCCCTCGCCTCACCTTCAGGAAGAAAAGTCTGGTGCTGGGTGTCTGTCTTTTCAGCCTTTGCCAAGCAAACCCGAAGTGCTCTTTGCCGTCCTTGTTATGAATAAGTCTCCGCACTTAGCAGCTGTTTGTGCCTGGTTGTTCAACTGTCCCCCAGCTGTGGGAGAAGGCAGAGCATTAGGAATGTTAATCCTTTCAAAACATCTTGTCAGCAAAAAGAATGTGTCTTTTCATGTAGCCATTGCAGCAAATGTGTCTGGTATTTATGAGGGGCTGGAGAGTTTCCCAAACAAAAATGTTGGCCTTTCAGGAACTGTAGGCCAGACGGAGACCCTCATTCTCACACCTCCAGCCTCAGGAGCAAGTGGGCAGTGCGTGAAAAGCAGCTCCTTGTTTTGGCCAGGCCTCGACAATGAATTTTATAAGGATTTCGGGGAAAGGAGGGGGAGAGGAGGACGAAGGCTATGGCTAGTGGAATGGTTCCGTCTGCACTTAACAATGGAATCGGCACTTTTTCGGCTTTTGAGAATGATTGAAAAATATTATGGACTGAACGCAATACATCTGTGGCATTCATTCTGAATTTGCCATTTCCTCCGCGGAAAAAGAAAGATGTGCACTGAGCATCTACTCAAAACAGAGTAGTAGTTTTAGGGCCAAAACAGATCTTTATTTTAATATGTTTGTTAGCCTGAAATTTTTCCTTGTTTGTTTGTTTAAACGCCTTGTGGCAGGGGCATGAGAACTTCAACAAAAACACATGGGCAGGGAGGGTTTAGATAGGTTTTCACATTTTGCCCAGCTGTGGTCCAGATCTTGTATCTCCCCCCCCCCCACACCCTGATAAGTATATTAGGACAAAAAGGTTCAAATGAAAGTGTCAGAGATGCTCTAGCCCACCACTCTAGAACATAAGAACATAAGAAGAGTCTTGCTGGATCAGGCCAAAGGCCCATCTAGTCCAGCTTCCTGTATCTCACGGTGGCCCCACCAGATGCTTCCGAGAACACACAGTCAACAAGATAACCCATTTTCTGTTGTCACTCCCTTGCACCTGGCACAAAGAAAATCTACTCCTACAACCAGGAGGTTGCTTATCCCCATCATGGCTTGTAAACTGTGATGGACTTTTCCTCCATAAATCTGTCTAATCCCCTTTTAAAGGCATCCAGGCCAGGTGCCATCACCACCTCCTGTGGCAAGGAGTTCCACAAACCAATTACACGCTCTCCTCTCCTCCACACTTCCCCTTCCAACTTCCTGTTCCAGGGAGCAAGGGGAGGAGGAGGGAGGGAAGCTGTAGCTGGTGCTCTGCTGGGCTAGGGGGTATTCAGCATTTGCTGCACTGTCTGAAGTGTTAAGCGGTCTTGGGCTAGCCCTGATCCTAAAAATCCCTTTTGCTGGCACTTTTTCGTATTCTTCTAGAGAACCATGACCACATTTGAACACAGAGTCCTGTTTTGAACCTTTTACTTGCAGCTAGAGCAGTTGTCAACACTTCCACTTCCTGCCGCATCCTATCCCCGTTCCAGGATTGGCCCGGAGGTCTATCTGGGGGAAGGGGATGTTTGTCCCCTTCCCCCAGTGTAACGTGGGGAGGCCCCAATGGACCTCCTTGGATTTCCGCCAGCCAGCCACCGTTACTCTAAAGTCGTCGCAAACGTGCTTTACGGCACGTTTGCGATGGCTTCGAATGGCAGAGCGCTCGCTCTGCCGTTCCTGATTTGCACAGGATTGCACTCTCACAGGCTTAGCTGCCGGAGTTGGCTAGTTTTGCCCTCTTAGGTTGGTTATTGTGTGCTTCTGACTTGGCCTCTCCTTGGTGACCTCTGTTCAGGGGCCAGTTAATAGCATTTTCAGCTGGAATGAGCTGCTGAGACTGGAAGTGGCGTCTGCACAGTCTGCATGGTGGTGGTGGTGGTGGGGGTCCCCCTCGAAACAAGATCTTTCTCCTGAGACACTTCCTGTACTTGGCACCCAACCAGAAACTAGGGAAGCTGCTATCTTGACAATTTCTTCGGTCTCAGAGTGCAAATCGCCACAAAACACCAGGCTGAAACGCATGCTGGGAGATGCCTGGATTCTGGTGAGGTCTGATTCTGGTGTGGTCCATTGAAGAAGCAAGGTTACAGGCAGGAAAAGTCCAGATGACAGCAAACCAGCAAGTCTGCATCATGAAGTCCCTTGAGCAGGAACGGCCCACCCATGAGGCCAGCTAAGAAGAACCTGCTACCCACCTGCACCACTGCTCCCACTGCCTGGATTAAAAAAGGGAGAGGAGAATAAAAGTCCCCTAGAACATTGGAGACACTCTAGCTCAGCACTCTTCTTTC
This sequence comes from Plestiodon gilberti rubricaudatus, assembly GCA_026170595.1. Classification (NCBI taxonomy): domain Eukaryota; kingdom Metazoa; phylum Chordata; class Lepidosauria; order Squamata; family Scincidae; genus Plestiodon; species Plestiodon gilberti. Next base: position 13,605,344 of record JANXHW010000012.1, read on the forward strand.
CTCTTCCACACTTCCTACTCCACTCCAATTCCTTCTTTTTGAATCCAGGGAGAGGAAGACAGAGCAATGACCGGCACTCCACTGGGTAAAGGGGGAAGGAATATTTGGCATTGTGCCGTGCAAGGGAGCCATTTGGCACACCATCTCAGGCTCTGAAAGATCTTGATACTTAGCACTTGTGTAGCACTTTCTGGATCATGGCATCTGGTCCCATCAATTCCTGGCAAAGAGAAGGGGCAGAAATGGAAGCAGTAACAGATTTTACTTTTTTGGGCTCCAAGATCACTGCAGATGGAGACAGCAGCCATGAAATTAAAAGACGCTTACTCCTTGGAAGGAAAGCTATGGCAAATTTAGATAGCATAATAAAAAGCAGAGATATCACCATGCCAACAAAAGTTCGTATAGTCAGGGCGATGGTGTTCCCAGTAGCAATGTATGGTTGCGAGAGTTGGACCATAAGGAAGGCTGAGCGCCGAAGAATAGATGCTTTCGAACTGTGGTGCTGGAGAAGACTCCTGAGAGTCCCTTGGACTGCTAGGAGAGCAAATCAATCAATCCTAAATGAAATCAACCCTGACTGTTCCCTGGAAGGACAGGTACTGAGGCTGAAGCTCAAATATTTTGGCCACCTAATGCGAAGAGAGGACTCTCTGGAGAAGACTCTGATGCTGGGAAAGATTGAAGGCAAAAGGAGAAGGGGAAGGCAAAGGATGAGATGGTTAGACAGCATCACCGATGCAACGAACATGAAAATGAGTGAACTCAGGAAGATAGTGGAGGACAGGAAGGCCTGGCGGATATGGTTCATGGGATCACGAAGGGTCGGACACGACTTAACGACTGAACAACAACAAAGCACTTTCTGTGTGTATAAAAGTGTATAATCACGTGTATTCTCTTGGTGTAATCCTTGCCACAATTCTGTAAATTAATTACTGTATTGTCCTTTCTGTGTTGAAGCTGGGGAGCTGAAGCTGCATGATAGTCAAACCAGGGAAATTCTGGTTCACCGCTCAGTCTCTTCACCGCTACTCTTACAGCATCATAGTCGAACCTGGCTGTGGGCAATTTAGGTGCATTGTGTAGCGACAGATATTGCATTGGAAATAGGGGAGATGTCAGACTGTCTTATCCGTAAGGCGTATTAGTGGAAAGGATGCCCTTCTATTTATAATTTTCCGACTGCACCGATCCTTTTAAATGGAAACACTGGTATATATTTAGAGCGTCACTTCAAGGTTCCCACTTCACCACAATAGTTGCAAGGCATAAAAGTGTGCCAAGTTCATTGTTTTCCGCTTCTCAGGGAGGAGATGGAGCAACGCTGAAGGGATAATTCTGCCACCTGCTGGCAAGTCCCCAAATTGCCTTAAAATAGTGCAGGACGGACAGACCAAGAACTGATTTCCATTCAGTTTCCTCCTTACACTGACTATTTTAAACTATACTGTACAAAAATAAGAGGCCCATACAACAATGATGTCCAGTGTGGAGACAACACTTTTTGTAATCTGTTCAGCTATCAGCTAACAATGTTTTGGCAGTGGACACTGATGGCTAGCAATAATTACTTAATGGGTATCAATGGCTGGTGGTAATTAGTGAGGGGTTGTTACACAGAGAGAGAGAGAGATTTAAAACACCATAACCTTCTTATCCTCTTCTCAAAAGGAAACCTGCAATGACTACTTCTGAAAATTCCTACTGCTCAGGGAAGCAGAAAGTTGTGGAACACTGATGATGATGATGATGATGATGATGATATCCTTGGTGTAAATGGAACCACTACACACCAACTACAGAAAGCAGCCTTACTTGGAACAGCACACATATTACAAAAATATCTGTGAATATCACAGACCCTTGAGAAGGACCTGATATTCAACAGGACAAATCCAGCCACCAACATCTACCAGGCTGTGCATAAGAACCATCATCATAATATTAGTAAAGTGTGGGTTGTTGTTTTTAGTTATCCCACTGTTCTTAAAAACTCAGTGGCTCATAATGGAAATATATAAACAGAAAACATCAAACCAGCATGGATCAACAGGCAATAAAAGCAATCAATTCAGCAATTATAAATCATATGTAGAAAACAGAGTTTAAAAAGGGAAGTTTTTAATGTTTTCTTAAAAGCAGGAAGCAAGAGGGGGCCATGCTGATCTCTCTGGGAAGCGAGTTCCAAAGCCATGGGGTCACCACCAAAAAGGCGCCATCCTCTGTTCCCCCTATGGGATCCATGCTGCTGCGTAGACCGCTTCGATTGCTGGCGTTCAGTGATTACATCATATATGTCACTACCAACGTTCGGTTCAAACACCATGGCCACGCAGCTTACCAGGCACACTGGTCCCATCTCTGATACCGCCTGATTTCTGTCCGTGGCTAAGCCAGATGGCCTGGGCAGGATGAGTTGATACTGCACAAAAGGTTAAAAAGACAGAGAACCTACTGAAAGAGTTACACAGGCAATATATTACTTTGGTACATTATGTGTGGCACATCCCTGAGCAATCCCCGCACATCTGAGATGAGGGCTAAGTTGTACTTCTAAAGACCTCTTGTTCCCTGAATCCATCTGTTTATTAGAATTAGGCTGATATATCCAGCAGAAAAAGCAGATGTGCGAGTGACTCATACCTCACCTATTTTCACTGCCAGTACAATATCCAAAGAGGGGAAGTCATGCATTTCCCCAGTGGGGGAGCAGATGCAGGAACAGATCATGCATCTTATTACAGGATAGATAAATAACTTCCATTTTCGATGTCACCGCAGAATCACAAACAGCAGATCTGTGTATCGCTTCCACGTTCAGTTACGCCGCCGAATGCAATAACGACGGCAACCAAAGGGGATGGGAGGAAAAGCAAGGACGGTTTCCAGTGATGTAGACTTGAGTCTATTGACTCGGACTCGAGTCGCGTCAATGACTCGACTCGGACTTCACTCGGCAATTGTAGAAGACTTGAAACCCTCAACTCGAGACTTGGAGCCTTTTACGACAAGTCGAATTTGTCGTAAAAGAGGCAAAGAGGATTTGGATTCAAATGACATATGGCAAATACTTGAATGGCAACCAAGGGCTGTGTGCCTTGGCTGAGTCTCATCTCCGGATGATATCATGATGATCTTGCTGGTTAAGTCTGCTGGAGAGCCAGAAACCCTGAGGTATCGTAATTTCTTGTGGCTTTGGGGAAGATGTGATGTGAAAAGAATCTGGATTTGAACGTCTCGGGTGGATCAAGCTACAAAAACAGACCAAGAAATGAAAGTAGCTGTGAAACAGGGCTATGACAAATCACTGTATATTTTTCTAATAAAATATCTTCTTTTTTTGCCCCAGAAAACTCTGCAACAGGTCCGGCCCATCTCACAGGTCAACTGAGACTGTTGCCTCAGGCAATGGTTTGGTGGGGTTCATCCACCTCCATCCACCCACTCACCTCCATCATGGCTCCTTTTCCCAATACCTGGCTTAGAAAAGGAACTGGGAGATGAAGCAGAAGTATAGAGGAGAGTGGTGGGCTTAGCGTTGGAGGCCTTGGGCCAGCGATCCGTACAGGGTGGCACAGTAGGAAGCTGTTTTCTATTGCCAGACCCTTGGCCCATCTATCTCAGTGTTATCTACATTGACTGGCAGGGTTGTTCCAGAGTAGACATGCATCGGCTCCTGCTGTTACTCCCGAGCAAACACGACAGGCTTGCGTTCTTGCAGATCTATTTAATTTTCTTATTATTTACAGTACTAGGACCTGCACTGGAAGAAGGCATCTAGGGAGGGGTTAGTGTTTAGACAGGCCCTGCAAAGGTCGCCAGCGCGCGCTCCTGCACAGCACTCATCTGCTTATTTTACGCATAGGCCGCCTGCGTTGTGTGTGCCTACTCGGAAGGAGGCTTCTTTGAGTTCGATGGGGCTGACTCCCAGGTAAGCGCGCGTGGGGCCTGCGGTGCCACTGAACTCGGCGGGGCTGGCTTCGGAGTAGTCACGCCCAGGCAGGCAGGCAGGCTGGCGCTGGCAAGCCCCCTCCTGCGGCAACTAGGCGGCGTGGGTTTGCCGGCGTCCTGGGCCGTCCCCGCGCCGGTGCAGTAGCGAAGCCGCAGGTCTTGCGAGCCGAGCGCCAGGCCAGGCGGAGCCGGAAGCCGGCGAAGGTTGAGCCAGCGGCTGCGAGCAGGGAGGCGGCGGCGGCGGCGGCCGGGGCAGCAGCAGCAGCAGCAGCGCTAGCGGCAAGCTCTCGCCATGGCGCTGAACCTGAGCAGGAACGGGACGGCGCTGCAGGAGGCCTACGACCGAGTGGTGGCCTCGGCGAGCCCGACGGACTGGTGAGGGAGCGCGCCAGGGCCCTCCGCTCGGCCCCCCTCGCCCCAGCACCGGCTCCATCCCCCGATCCCCACGCTCGGCTGCGGAAGGGAGTTGGGTCCGCCGGTGCGCCCTGGGCGCAGGGCCCGAGAGAGCGCAGGCGGCGCCTGGCGTGGGGTGGGGCTGCTGAGCCACTGGCCAGCCGTGCGGCGCTGGGGGTCGCAGCACATGATATGGGGCTAGAGCAGCATGAGAGGTGCAGCGTCTGGAGGTTAATATGCCCCAGCCCAGCAATAGCGTGGGTCAGGGTGCAGAGAGAGAAGATGCTGTATAAGCAAGATGGGGGGGGGGGGGTGCAAGGGTACAGTATATGGGGTGCGTTTGAGCTGGTGGCCAGTGCACGACCCTGGACAACGACCTGTGGGCGACAGGAAGGAGGGGTTGATGTATCTAGAAGTGTGGGGAGAAATGCAGGGTTTGGGGACTAGTGTGCACAGAATTGAGACAGGGGTGCACGGAGAGAGAAAGCATAAATGCAAGAGAGTAAATGCAAGATGTGGGGATCAGATACTCTATGGGGTGTGTTTGAGCCAGGATCTGGGCAAGATGAGGATTCAGGGTGGGTGGATGCAGTAAGTAGATGGGATGGGGTGAGATGCAAAGGTGAACTCAGTGTGTGGGGCCATGGGGGGGATTGGGGGATTAACATGCACAGAAGTGTGTGTCTATGCAAGAGAAAGATGTGTGTGTCTATGCAAGAGAAAGATAGCTCACTTAAGGACAGGGTCTTCTTGGGGCAACTTGTAAGGAGGAGTGAGCAAGATGGGGTTGTGTAGGATGTGAGGACTCTATGGCTGCATGTGGCTTTGGTAAAGGGGGGGCGCTTGGGGTTCATTCTTGGATGTAGAAGGGGTCAAATTGTGTGAATCCCCTGGAGGGAGATCAGTGCTGAGGTGTGTGGCTCAGCTTCCCTCTTTCCCCAGTTCTGCTAGAAGGTTCTGTCAGGCGTGGCTTGGTTTCTAAAGGGGCTTGCCTTGTGTCATCTAATAACTCCTGTACTGCAGCACAGATGAGATTCTGTGCAGATAAGCATGCTTGCTGTACTTTCTTTGCCATGTGAGAATTCACCTCCATCGATAAAAATCAAAGCACCCCACGCAAACCCAACCGCTGGTTCCGGATAGATTCCAGACTCGCTGGTTTGGGGGTAAGCAAGGTCGTTCTGGAGGGGGATTATCTCGTGCAATGAGGAACTGAGCTCGGTAACAAAGGAAGTGGGGTGGGGGGAGGTCAGGCCCTGAGAGTTTATGAAAGGGGTTGTCTTTCCTCCCTGTTCCTCTTGCATTCGTGTGCCTGTAATGGTGACACAATAGGAAGGAACTGAACGGATGAAACTTCATCTGTTGAATTTTGCTCTCTCATGCAACTGTTAAAAGCACATGAACCCTGCCAGAAGAAAAATGTGGCAATCTGACATGGGAGTAACATGAAGCTAGAGAGGAAGGGCTCTTGCAGTAGTCATGTTCATAGAACTGGTTCATTCACTGCCCAAGCGCATAACTACCCATGCGCAGGAGCATGAGAACTGTGACTTGCATGTGGCAAAAAGCTATGTGCATGTAGAGCTAGCCTTGAAACGGCCAAAGAGGCGGGCTGGTTGGCAATCCGGAGCATGGGTGGGAATTTGGATGCATGCACAGTTTTATTTTTGAATGGGGTGGCAGGAACTGGAGAGGGGGAAGCTGGTCAGGAAGAAGGAAGGCATGATGGGACTTCCAAGGAATGTAGTTGTGAGACAGGGAGGGGTGGAATAGGGAAGCACCAACTGGGATAACACTGAAAACATCCAGAGATAATGACTAAGATGGGATGATGTATGTGCATGAGTTAGCTACAGTACTTCACTTTGCTAATTTAATCCTTTGCATGTCATTTTCAGGGCTCTATTTACCTACGAGGGTAACAGCAATGACCTGAGAGTGGCAGGTACTGGAGGTAAGCACATTTGGGGATGTGCATTTTAATGTACGTATGTTTAATGTATGGAGGTGTGCAGTGTTTGGCTGGGTAGATTCTGGTGTTTGCTTAATTTGCCACTGGGCGTTAGCCAAGTACAACTTGCGACATGACCCAGTTAGGGCATCTCTCTGACACTGTTCGAGAAGCTTTCTGCCTTTTCTGCCAACGCCGAGACAGGAGTCGTCCTCCTTTCATTTTATGCCTGTCGCTGCTTGTTCAGGCCCGAGGAGGCTTCTGGGAAAGTGCACAAACCCGAGGTTGTGAAACGGAGCGTGGGAGTTAACAGTGGAAACTCACGGCCATGCTGTGGCTGGAAAGGAAGCCATGCCTTGCGTTTTGTGCACATGTTCAGAAAGCAGCAGGGCCTGTGTCGAAAGTGGAGCAGAGAGGTTAACGGTCGGTCATTTTGACGCCCTATTAGATGTGGATTGCCGCTGTCTAGATTCTAGAAGAAGGAAGGTACAAGGGGAACAAAGTTAATTATTAGACAGAATGCCTGATGAAATAGAGTGCACCAGGAATTTCAGGAATTTCAAATAACTTGTTCCTTAGTAGTGCTGATTAAGAAATGGTAAAAGAAAAAATCAGGCAGGGTGGAGAATTATGAGACGCACTGCAGCCTGTTGCGTATGCAATGTATCCTTGTGTTTATTCTGCCACTATCATGGTCAAAATGTGTAAATGACCAAACGCTTCTGTTTCCCCTGGGCACTTTCTCTTTCAAAATATGTGCACACACTGGCTCAGTTCAGACATCGCACCTAACCCACGCATAAAAAAAACATTGCACCGGTGTGGTGTCTCGATGAACAACAGGCTGTGATTGGTGATCAGCCATCCATCCAGAATCAGAAGTGGGTTTGGCGTAACAACGTCTGAGTCGGCAAACCAAGTTGCAACCGTTGTTCTGCCTCCCTGCTCTGTAGAAACGAGAATGCTGAGCGGGTGGAACGGGAGCCAAGAAATAGCTCCGAATTGTGGTTTGCTGAGCAGATGGAAAACAAAAGCAGGCAAGTGGCTCTAAGCGATGTTTGAACGTTTCAAACTGAAGCTTGGGTTCTAAATTACGGCCAGGGAGCCTGTGGTTTGGATTTGACATCCAAGAGACCCACAATATGATGCCTTCAGGTCAACATCTCTTGATGTTTCCAGCAACCAAAGTACATTCTCTCTGGAACCAGAGGCTCTTAAGCCTTTAACAGTGCGTAGGAATGAGAATTCTGGCAGGTGCAGCTTCTCCAGCTGAGGGCTGCTTTATCCTAAATCCTGTGACACACCTCCTACGTCTCAGTGCAGTGCGTCCCGTTGCGGTGTGAGAGTAGCTGATGTGCCGCAACGCACCCTGTCGACACCGAAGGAAGCCGCACGGAGAAGGGTAAGACGTCCTGCCCCGCCCCTGCTCTCTTTTAGCCAATCAGACTCGATTCTTTTCAGACTCGAGTCTGATTACCCAATGCGTCACTCCGCGTTCCGTCCCCACATCACCAAACGCAGCCTCTCATTGGCCGAACGCGGCCACAGTTCAATTTATTGAACTTTGCTCGCACTGCAACGCAGCTCTCCTGCATTGTGGTGCGAGCAAGACACACCGAGTTTTTCCAGCTGCACATGGACGGTGCTCTACGCACCGCGCCGCAGCATGGCCGGTGTGTCACAGGCTTAACGCTACACAGGCAGAAATCATCCTTTTATACAGCCATGAAGTAAACAGGACTCTAGTTCCTGGAAATACCATTCGTAGAGCAATCAAAAAGGAGAACTCAGTGTTGTCTACTTTCATATTTTGAAACTCTTTCATATTTTGAAACTCTTCTCATTTAGCTGGTAGAAACAAGGAAGCAGCTTACCAAATCAAGTAGTTCAGTGGACATTTGTGGGGAAGGTGATGAATGAGGAAGAAGAAACAGTCAGCTGTGGTCTGGGCACAAGACTTCGTCTTGTTCCAATTTGACATGTTTTGGAATGGCTGCTGAGGAGCTAAAGTTACGTAACTGTTGAAGTAAAAGAGTTGAAAGAAATGAGTTGATTGTGAGAAGAAAAAGTTGCCCAAGTAAAAGTGAACATATTTGTTGGCGGGGAGAAGGGGAGAACTGCTTTATGGAAAATTGAATTTCCCCTTGAAGCTGTGTTGGCTAAGCAGAATACAGTATATTCCAAATACTGGTATTTCTCTCCCACAACCCTCCATCCCATTTAAAGGGCCATCAGCATGGCTAACAATCCATATGGACAATATACCGTATTGTCCCGAGTATAAGACGCACCTGATTATAAGACACACCCTTAAAGTTTGGTGCTATTAAAAAAAATTAATTAAATCACTGGCATTATTGCAACAGTCTGATTATAAGACGCACCCCTAATTTAAAAACTTAAATTAGGAGAAAAAAGTGAGTCTTATACTCAGACCAATACGGTATTTAAAACAAGCCACAACAAAGTGATGTATACAATTTAATAATTGCAACAAAGAAAAAAAAAGGCAACAAGCAAGCAAAAATCAAATGTCAGAATTCAGAGGCAGAACTGGGAACATACAAACTGAAGGCAACGTAGAATCCAAGTGAGGCTAGATGAAATGCATGCATTTTTCATGCCCTTCCAGGAATGGGTAGGACTGGGCCAGCTGGACCTCCTGGGGGAAAAATATGTATTCCGAAGGCTGTAATCTTACGTTTTTAGCAGGAAGTAAGTTCCATTGAACTTGGTGTGACTTGCTTCCTTCCAAGGATGCATTTAGGTTCACGCTAGGAGGGGAAAATAGGATTGCTTCATGTGTCCAACCAAGCAATGCATTTCTTGGGGTGCACTTTCGGTTTTTGCACCAAGATTTTCAACCAAGATTTTCTGCCAAGAGAAAGGATGCAGCTTTTTGACGCTCCCCCAGACTCTGCTGTGAAAATGTTAATACATGGATTACAGGAATTGCCTACATATGGTTACTGGGCATAATTAAGCCACAGATACATTTTCCTCTGTAAGCATATTGGCTCTTGGGCAGAGCTGGGAAAACTGTTAGAACTGGGAGAAGATGGTGTTTGGAATCGAAAGGGCAAGATTCTGTGGGGGAGGGGAGGAGCGGTTAAGGAGGATCTGGAAGACTGATGAGGAAATGATTCACTGGCTATTCTGAGCCATGCTTCAAATACAGTAAATGCCTTTACCTCTTGGAGCTTTGTTCCAAAGTATCTTCTGGGTCCTAAGGGTTGTCTTATCTCCCAAACAGTCTACAGCTGTTTGATTTTATTTATTACATTTATATTCCATCCTTCCAACCAAGAAGCTCAGCACAGCATTCGTGGTTCCTTCCTACCCCATTTTATACTCTCAACTATCTTACGAGGTGTGTTAGACTGAGAGAGGGCCAGTGAGCTTCTTAGCTTCCTGCTCCTAAGGTAAAGGTGACCCCTGACAATTAAGTCCAGTCGTGTCCGACTCTAGGGTGTGGTGCTCATCCCCATTTCAAAGCCGAAGAGCCAGCGTTGTCCAAAGACGCCTCCGTGGTCATGTGGCCGGCATGACTCCTTGCCGCAGCGCGTAGCATGCGGCTGGAACATGGAGCGCTGTTTACCTTCCCGCAAGCGGTACCTATTTATCTACTTGCATTAACATGCTTTGGAACTGCTAGGTTGGCAGGAGCTGGCCAAGCAACGAGAGCTCACCCCGTCGCGGATTCGAACTGCCGACCTTTCGATCGACAGCTCATGGTTCAGCGGCTTAACCCACTGCGCCACCCGCTGGCCTACCTGCTCCTAGTCCAACACTAACCCCTACGGCAGCGGTGGGGAACCTCCGGCCCCAGGGCCGGATCAGGCCCCCAAGGCCATCCGGTCCGGCCCCCAGAGAGATTGCCGGGAGGCTGCCCAACCGGCCCCTGGAGGCTCCGCCGGGTCCGCGCGTCATCTCCGGAGGCCAGGAGAGGGCCTTTGCATGTCCTCCCTGGCCGCCGCCTCGACCCCTTCTCACCAGGCCGTTGGCCATTTCGCACATGCGTACCATGCCGATGAGGGCAAGCTCTTGCCCTCATCGGCATGGTACGCCGGAGGTGACGCGTGGCCCCGGCGGCGGCTTCGGACGGTGAGTGCGGAGCCTCCAGAGGCCGATGGGGGGGCGGGGGCAAAAATTAATTAAATAAATAAAAATGGCGCCCGGCTTTACGGCCGGCCCTCAAGCAAATTTCTAATATTTAAAACGGCCCTCGCCAGGGAAAAGGTTCCCCACCCCTGCCCTACAGCAACGGTTCCCAAACCTACCGCGGTCATGGCACCTTTCTTGCGTAGCACCCTGTTGCAGCAGTACCATTGCCCGGCTCTCACTAGCACCACCATCTTGATTCGCATGGGATCTTGTGTGATTCAAGATGGCGGTGCCCGGGAGAGCCAGTAAGAAGAGGCCACCGGGGACATCCCCTGACTCCCCTGTTAGTCCATCGTTGCATCTTTAGGTGCACAGTTTGGGAACCACTGTCCAAACTGTTCAGTCCTTTGGTTAGCCTTAGAAATCAGGGCTTGCTCTTTGCTATATTAGTTCATGGATTCTGGTAGACATTCATAGCAGATGATGTTTGTTTTTACGCTTAGCATCCAGTCTGATGGAGACTTTTGATGAACTGAAAGGCTTGCTGTCTTCATTGTGACCTTTCCGTTTGTCCTGATAAAGTGTTAACTTCTTCTTCTTACTAATAGTGGATAACAACTCGGTTACCAAAAGCACATTCTGTTCTTTTTCTAGCACCCTCAGAATACAAATCATTCTGCAATTCATGGGTTTCCCATATCCAAATCTAGTATGTCAGTTATGCAACAATGTTGTACGTAGATTGTAGGAGACCAGTGATGTTCCTTGGCTTGTGTAAATGATGGCCGAAGATAGTCTGAATAACTGTGGGGGCTCAAGCAGACTTTTAACGTTTTGTTGTTCAATATCCTCTCTTGCTTGGCAAGCTGCTGGTGAAACGGACTAGAGCAGAGCGATCTGGGATCAATTGTTGAAAGGGAAGGGGGGAAATCCCTCTGGGCTAACGCAAACCCTTTGCATGAGCTTAAAGAACTCTTTTGATGTCAATCCTTGTCTTTTATCAACAGTTTGGACAAATTGCATTTTATAGGGAGAGGTTTACCGCGTCAGACCACTGGATTGTTGACACTGACTGCTGGTTGCTCGCCAGGGGTTTAGACATGTCTCTTTCCTAGATATGCTGGGGATTGAACCTGGAATCTTCTGCATGCAAAAGAGTTACTCCACCTATGGTCCCTCCTCTAGTACATTTTGTACAGTTCGTTCCTCTGGGGTTCTGAGCTGTCCAGGGTTCCAGGGTTCTGAACCATATGCTGTCGATCGAAAGGTCGGCAGTTCGAATCCGCGACGGGGTGAGCGCTCGTTGCTTGGCCAGCTCCTGCCAACCTAGCAGTTCCAAAGCATGTTAATGCGAGTAGATAAATAGGTACCGCTTGCGGGAAGGTAAACGGCGCTCGGTGTTCCAGCTGCATGCTACGCGCTGCGGCAAGGAGAGTCATGCCAGCCACATGACCACGGAGGCGTCTTCGGACAATGCTGGCTCTTCGGCTTTGAAATGGAGATGAGCACCACACCCTGGAGTCGGACACGACTGGACTTAATTGTCAGGGGATACCTTTACCTTTTTACCAAATGTTACTGAAATTGATGTGTGACTGATTTTAGTTGACAGAGTTAGTACCCTGCTTTCATTCTCTCTCTCTCTCTCTCTCTCTCTCTCTCTCCTTGTCAAACATTGAAATACAGATGGTGGCCTGGAGGAGATGGTGGAAGAACTCAGTAGCGGAAAAGTGATGTATGCCTTCTGCAGAGTGAAAGATCCCAACTCTGGCTTACCCAAATACGTACTTGTCAACTGGGTATGTAGGAATATAATTATGTAGATCTGGGGCTGTATCTCTTCTAGTGAAAAAGCTAGCAGATATTATTTCCTTTGTCATGGCATCTGTTCAGAGTAAAACCATGCCAGTGTTTTGAAAATCCAAGAGGTAGAGAGACCTGCTTTCTCAGACCTCGAAATCCCTGCTTGTGTCACACTTGTTAACGTCAGACTCATGATGAAAAAGTGAATGACACTGAGGCTGCAAACGTATGCATTTCTTCTTGGAGGGGAAATCCCTCTGAACTTGGGGAGACTTAATATCTGAACAATGATGCAAGACTGAGGGCACAATCCTGCGCAAGTAGCGAACGGCAGAGCGAGCGCTCTGCCGTTGGAAGCCATCGCAAATGTGCCGTAAAGGTAAGTGTAGCTCTGGCAGGCGCGGGGGCGGTCCGGGTGGTGAGGGAGGCCGGCTGTTGGAAATAGCTGGCGGAACTCCAAGGAGGCCCACTGGGGCCTCCCCGCGCTACACCCAGGGGAAGGGGATGAATGTCCCCTTCCCCTGAGGAGACCTTGGGAATCGGGGATAGGATCCCTGCTTTTAGTGATGCTGTAGGAAGCCTTTCTCCCCCCCCCCTTTTTTCTTCTTCCATGTACAATTTGGCAGCTCCATTTTTATAAATAGCTCTTGATATGAGTTTCCCGCCTAACGCAACGTTTTCTTTGGTAGACGGGTGAAGGCGTCAACGACGTGAGGAAGGGAGCCTGTGCCAACCATGTCAGCACAGTGGCAAACTTCTTAAAGGTATTTCATCTTTCATTGGCTTCTCCGCAGTCCCCTTTGATTTCCATCCAGTGGCCGCCCACATCAGGTCTTGGTATGAGAGGCCGAGTAGCACAAAACATGCTGTTCTGTGCTCTCCGCTTCCCTGAGTGTTGGGAAGATTCTGAGGCAGCCTTTTACAAGGTTAGTTTCTTTGTGGGGTTGGAGAATTGTAGTGTGTTTGCAGTAAAGGTAAAGGTGATCCCCTGACAATTAAGTCCAGTTGTGTCCGACTCTAGGGTGTGGTGCTCATCTCCATTTCAAAGCCGAAGAGCCAGCGTTGTCCGAAGACGCCTCCGTGGTCATGTGGCCGGCATGACTCTCCTTGCCGCAACGCGTAGCATGCACCTGTGTCTAAATTAAGGAGTGGGGAGCAAGTGGGCACCCAAGATAGGCAGCACTAGTCTTGAAGCTGCATTAGCATGCACAAACATGGGATGCTGTCTTCTGAGTCAGATAATTTGTCCATCTGGCTCAGGATTGCAGACACGGACTGGCAGCAGTTCTCTAGAGTTTCAGGAGGGAGTGTTTCTCTGTCCTACCTAGAGATTGAACATGGGGACTTCTGCATATGAAGCTAGTGCTCTGCCACCAAGCTATGGCCCTTGCCCCAGTACCCCAGAAGGCAACAGCATACCCTTGCTTCTTTCCAAGGCTGCTTGCCAGCCAGCTGCAAAATGCAAGCTTCTTTCTGGCCGGGTTCAAACTGCAAAACTGTTCCCATCATCTTTCAGTCCAGGCAGGTGCGGGTGACTCAAACACACTGTCATGGTTTGGATTCACCACCAGCTGTTCACATGTCTTTAAGCAAACATCTGCAGCTACTGACCTATGCAAAAGCTGTGTTGTCGCTATTTGTTTGCTTTAAGTGGTTGATATCCTGTCTTTCCCTCTCTGAAGTATTGTACTCTTCCATATACTCTGTAGTTATCCCAACCTGGACTCTTCTGATATGAATGTATTTATTTCCTGACCCATCTCCCAGACACTTGGGCGGGTCAAACTATATGTTCATTGGTTTTTCACCTTGCAACAGCAATGGACTAAGCCAGGGGTTCCCAAACTGGGAGGCGTGGCTCCCAGAGGAACCGCGGATACCAGCCAGGGGAGCCGCGGATGCCACGGAATCCTCTTGGAAAACAGTGCAGTGCCAATTGGCAGGCATCAACACAATGTAATGGGGAGCCGTGACCAATGGTCAAGGGAGCCGCAGGTCGAAAAAGTTTGGGAAACACTGCGCTAAGACATCAATGGGAGACAGTTCAAGGTGTAAAAAGGCAAAGTGACAGGGCTCTGCAGGGATTTGGCCTTCGCCAGCCATCTTGATCACTATGTCACCCCAACCTAGACTTTCCTAGTGGTGCTTTCTGCCCAAAATATTTCTGCCGAAGAAGCCCAGATTCTGGGCTTCGAATAAGGTTAAGCCCAAATGTATTAAATCAGCTTAATTTGGAGTGTCGTATTTGTGTCGTTTTGCTGAGTGCAGAATGGTTTGGGAAGGACTCTGAAAGGTGCCAAAAGGAGGGATGGACATAAAGGAAGACTGGGGACAGAAGAGGCCATTCTCATCCACGGCAAAGTCTCACTCAGGTCTCCCCTTGGGTTTTGGCGTTTCAGCAGACGCGTTCCAAACTGCAAGCCAGTACAGTTTTAAAAATGATCTTCTCAGCCAAAATCTGCACATTGCAATTCTGCTCTGTGCTCGACAGTTAAGCCTCTCTATCCAGTTAATGTTCCAGTAGCAATTGACACACAGGCACTGACTGCAGCCTGTAATGCCAAACATTTCATTCTGTGGTCGTTCTCATTAGAATTGTCTCCCTTTTCATATTTCCCTTTTAGAATGAGTTCTGATGGGAGGGGGAAAATCCTTTTTGGTTTTTTAAAATTCAAATTTCCTTGTCCATATTTATTTTTAAACTACTGTCATCATTTCCCTTAGACTTGACGATTCTCTCTAGGCTATAATTTGTAGGCTGTTGGTCAGTTTTAAACTCTAATTTGTTCTCTAAAGTTGGTGCAGCCCAGCGGTTTGTGTAGAAAGCAGGAAAAACAAAATAGTAGGCATTTTTTTAAACACTTGGCCCTTCCTTTTGCTTCTGTTGTGTTTCTGCCCAGCTGACAGGCTCTTTCCAGTGATTCCCCTAATAGTGCCATCCTTCAACCATGTTCTTCTGGCTACTTTGGGGCAATTATTATTTATTATTATTTTTCACATTTTTATACCGCCCTTCCTCCAAGGAGCTCAGAGTGGTGTACATATTTCCTCCCCTCCTTTTCGTCCTCACAACAACCCTGTGAGGTAGGTGGGGCTGAGAGATAGTGACTGGCCCAAGTTCACCCAGGAAGCTTCGTGGCTGAACGGGGATTTGAACCTGGATCTTCCAGGTCTAAGTCCAACTCCCAAACCACTACACCATCCTGGCTGTACTTGGTTGTACTTGGCTGGGAACGAGAAGCCCTTGCTCTGGTGAGCCCATCAAGGTGTTTCCCTGACCTGTAGTTGTCCATACTATGTATCTTTTTGCAGGGTGCTCATGTAACGATAAATGCTCGGGACGAGGAGGATGTGGAGCCAGATGTTATCAGGGAGAAGGTGGCCAAGGCTTCAGGAGCAAACTACAACTTCCATAAACAAGGCAGCAGGTTCCAGGATGCAGGTCCTCAAGCTCCAGTGGTGAGTTCTTCTGGGCTCTTGGCAGTAGTGGCATACAAGATGAAGAATCCCATTTTTAGTATTACAGGATGAAGAATCCCATTGTAGCATTACAGGATGAAGAATCCCATTGTAGCATTACAGGATGAAGAATCCCATTGTAGCATTACAGGATGAAGAATCCCATGGTGGGATGACGTGTTGGGCTGCTGGGAATGGTTATCTGTCCTTGGACCAAAATAAATCTCTTGCACTGAGGACATAGTACCGGTAATGGTGGCTGTAGCATGCCTAGCTTTGCATGCAGCAACTGATCTTGAAACTTTTTTTCTTTTGGAACTTATGCTGTAAATATACAAAGACTCCACTTTGGTCAACCTTCAGGCTTCTAGAGTGTCTCCCATGCTCTCCATCTCCACACTTCCTGTTCCACTCCATTCCCCTCTTCCTTTTTAAATCCATAGAGTGGTGAGAGGAACAGTGCTGGCTACTGTGCCTCCAGGTAAGGGGGTGCAGCATTTGGGTGCCAGAAGGTCTAAGCGGTTCCAGGTTTAGACAACTTTTAATCAACGTGGTAAATGTTCATTTTCCCCCTCTATCTGGTTGCTTTATGTAATGTTGCTGGACATTTCTGTTGTAAAACAAAACAAAAAAAACTTGGTTGTCTGTTCTTGTATGCTAACTGATTCTTTTCTTTAACAGTTGTATGTAATCTCACTTACACCGGTACTTGACTCTGCTCAGAAGTTTAATATTCTTTGTTCCTGGTCTTGCTAGTTGTTTGTGTTTTCTTTGGTTGGTTCAGCTTTTTCTACCTGCCTGTTTGTGATTTCTTCCTCCTTGTTTGGTTTTTGTTCAGACAGAAGAATGAGTAAAACAGGTAACGCACAAATACACACACAAATACACACACACATACAAATACAAATGTTATCTGTTGACAACTCCCGGGTTCACGCTGCTTCAAAGACAGGAAGTTCTGTTGCAACCTCTCCAGAGCCATTGTTTGTGCTACGGGCCTCTTGATAGGGCAGTTGGGTGAGGTTCCTTTCCCTCGCTTGCTGGAAGAAACTGCTGGGGAGAGAGTGAAAGGGACTGCAGGAGAAAAAATGTTGACATTAAAAGTGTTTGTAAGTTTGTAAAAAAAAAAAGGGAACGGAAGCTTAAGCAGTTGGCACCCACATGCTGGAGAAGGAAGATGAGCCTCCACTTACGGAAGTCCTTATCTGACCAGCATCATTGTTAATTTCTTTTTCGGAAGAAAAAGCACAACATTTCAAGCAGGAAACCGAGAAGGCCTGTCCTTTGCTTTGACTTTTCGTTGATCCTCATAAAAGACTTGCATTACTGAACCAGTCGGAATTTTATGACTGTCTAAACAGAACTGTCTGCATTTTTTAAAAATCCTAATATGGTTTGTCTCTTTGCTTTCTCTGTTTGTTCCTTTTTCTGGATTGTTGAAGAGTGGCACTCTTCCTCTTGCAAATACTCAATTCCTCCTTTTTTGCTAGAAGCTCAGTTTAAAATTCTCCTCCTTCCTCCTGCACCCCCCCTTAATAAATCCATCTCTGTCCCCCCCTCCCTTTAATAATTTGGATTAGCCTTCAGAGTCCAAGGTTTTTAATACTGGATATCTGTGTTTTTTATGCTGTTTAGATCTTATGGGCTTGTCCTTTTCTTAAGTAGTGATTGCTGCTGGTTCTTTTTTTTGGGGGGGGGGCTTTTACTGTGATATTTTTAAGGTTGTCTTATTGTTTTGAGTGCTGTTTTGAGTGCCCTTCGGGGAGAAAAAGCGGGGTATAAATACAGCAAATAAATACCCCCCTGTTATGCCAACGTGATAGACCACGGGTGACCAAACTTGCTTAATGCAAGAGTCACATACGATAAACTTCAGATGTTTGAGAGCCGTAAGAGAGACATTTGAGAGCTGCAATATTTAAGAATCCTTTAAATTCTTAAATATATTTACTCACCATGAACATTCAACTTATGTTTTAATCCAGTGGACTCTGTTTATACCTGGTAAATAATTATAAAGCTTAAACATTTCTTATTTACCTTCTATATTAATTGTGTTGCAAAAAAGGAGCTCAGCCAACATATTTCCAAGAGCCGCACGTTATACGTCAAAGAGCCGCATGTGGCTCAGGAGCCACAGTTTGGCCACCCCTATGATAGACAGTGTCAGAATTCTGACTCCCTTAAGCATAGTTCTGAGCCACATGGTTGCAATCACCCTTTCACCTAGACTCGTAAGTAGTTTTTCCCCAAGCACGTGACTTTCCAAATTCACCTTTCCAACCACCCTGTGACACCCAGGTAAACGGGCAGGGTGGTTAATAATAAAACTCTTCATGGGCTTGTAAACTGCTGGGACTTACCCGCAGAGCTGACCGCGCACATGTGGCACAGTTGCAAATGGGCTTCATTAACTCTTGTTACCTCTTTGTACAACACCCTTGCAGCATTTGGGGCAGGCCTCAGTTGAACGGCCTTTGTAATGGTCAGAGTAGAATAAAGAGGGTTAAGAAAATATTGATTCGGTTTTGTGTAAGTAGCGCGGGCTGGGTTACAGGCTTGCTGACATTTATTTAATGATTAATTGCGATTATATGTGCCTGTCTTTACACAACAGGGCTCTGTCTACCAGAAGACAAATGCTATGTCTGAGATCAAGAGAGTCAGCAAAGATAACTTCTGGGCCAAAGCAGAGGTATGTGTTTAATTCAGACCATTTCCAGGTGGTTGGATTTTCCTGGAAGTGGTCTTGCAGATCTCTGTCTCTTCACGGGCGTCCTCTTGTCCCGTGCAGAGCAAAAGCTACCAACTTAAGCCTGTAGACAAGACTTGGGTTGCAATCCTGTTCACACTTATTCTGGAGTAATCTCCTTTAAATACAGTGGGACTTACTCCCGAGCAAACACGTCTCTTGACTGGTGTGAAGGGAGCTATAAACATCCTGGTTATGCTATTCATTTCTTAGACGCTTCCTTGCCCAAGTACTACTTAAGGCATCCGCGAAAAATACTTTGCAGTACTTTGATGGCTGCTTTGCCGTGCTTTGAACAGGGAGCAGAGCATCAGTGCTTTGATGGTTCAAGGAGCTGACTATAACTGGCAAAGCCCTTAGTGGCCTTGGTCAAACATACTTTTAACTAAGAGTCCCACCTTCCACATGTCCCATTATAGTCTCTGAAATTGACTAACAATATTTCTTCACCCAGCACATAATTAATCTGTGGAACTCCTTGCCACAGGAAGTTACCAGTGATGTACCTGCGGCTGGCGGGAGAGGGGGTCGTGAACTAAAGTGCCACCCCCTGCCAGAGGTGACGCCGCCTCTGCCGCGGCTGCTCAAAGCCTTCCAAGCACATGCCTATTTTCGCTGCTGTGGCGGCGCAGTTGTGTCCCCCCCCCCTGCGTGCCGCCCGGGGGCACCCCACCCCACCACCTCCTACGCTTCTGGATGTTACGATGGCACCTGGCCCAGATGCCTTTTAAAGGGGGATTGGACAGATTTTTGGAGGAAAGGTCCGTCATAGGTTACAAGTCAGAATGACTGTATGCAACCTCTGGGTTTTAGAGGCAACCTATAGCAACAGGATACAGGTCTCTGGTTGTCTTGTGTGTTGTCCTGAGGCATCTGGTGGGGCCACTGTGTGATACAGGAAGCTGGACTAGATGGGCCTTTGGCCTGATCCAGCAGGGCTCTTCTGATGTTCTTCTCCAAAGACTGCCTCTTCTAATCCAGGCTTGTTATGTTCGCTTCTTCAGAAAGACGAGGAGAACCGCCGGCTAGAGGAGAAGAGAAAAGCGGAGGAAGAACGCCAGCGCTTGGAAAAAGAGCGCAAGGAACGGGAACTGCAGGAAGCGACTTTACGTGAGCGGAAGTTTAAGGAGCGAGCCAGTGAGATTGATGCTCAGAAGTGAGTTGTGGTTTTTTTTTTTTTAAACGGCAACATTTGCAACGCTGCAGCGTGCGCCCTTGCAGCCTGCTGCACTTTTTGCAGGAATTAAAGAGCAGGGTTAAAATGAGGACGCAATGAGGGTCTGGCGCTCAGCTCTTCGCCTCTGTTCCTATGAATGCTCCAAGAGTTGTCCTGCTTGTCGCCTTCTCCAAAGGCTTCTGAGCACCACAGAAGGTACGACCACTTGCACAGGAGGAAGCAAAGCTTAGAAGAATTTGACCCTTGTAGGATAGAAGAACGGCATTGTGTGCTCCTGTTCTCTAAAATGCATACGATTCCAGGCACATGCTCCAAAATAATAATGCCTATGAAAGTAGCACTGTCTTCATACACACTCAACCTGAAAACGTTGAGATACGTCAATTGCTGGTTTCTTAGTTTCTCCACTGATGGAACCTTCTGTTGATGGAACAGTTGACCTTCAGGTCAAGTGTCGTCTCGCCAGACTGGAGTCAGCGCAGCACTTGAGACTTGTCACTAATTTTCCCACTTGTCTCTCTTGCCCCTCTTCTCGTGCTGCACTCCAAACTGCCCCAAAGTCCCAAAATAACAAGGCCCACTTTTCGTTTCTGAGCCCCAGTAAGCTGCATGAGCTTCTCGCTTGTTTGCTCAAGCACGTTTCCTGTGAGTGCCATTGTTACTGGTCCACAGGAAGTCAACAGCCCACACCAGTCTCTCTGACACACCGCTTTCCCATGCCTGTCAAAGCAGTCTTGATGCAACGATTTCATTCCTCCTCATTCATCTCAGGTGCACATCACCTCCCAATCTTGTCTTTGTAGCGATACGCAGCTCACATTCTGAAATGTGAATCCGGTATAGATAAATATATCGTTACATTTAAGCAGGAGCTATGACGCTGTCGAGGCACATTTTCATTGGGTTTGAGTAGCTCGCTTGCTTGGAGTCTTACTGGGTTTGTGTTCCTTTTCGGTAAACGGTTGGAAGTTCTTCCCGTGAGCAGTTTTGAGGGTAGCGTTGTTGGAGAACTTCAGCTGGGAAGCTCTC
Organism: Plestiodon gilberti rubricaudatus; assembly: GCA_026170595.1. Lineage (NCBI taxonomy): Eukaryota > Metazoa > Chordata > Lepidosauria > Squamata > Scincidae > Plestiodon > Plestiodon gilberti. Next base: position 13,625,966 of record JANXHW010000012.1, read on the forward strand.
TGCTTCTTCTTGTTGAACCAACAGCAGCATGGAGGCAGACGTACATCCCAAAATCTGTTTCCTGAATGACCAACCCTTTTGTCCCTCAACAAAGAGAAGCTCCGTCCACTAGACCTTCCCACTCGGAGCCCCTCTGAGCCACAGCTTCCTCTGAAACATGGAACACGTCGCTCCTGTTGCCTCGTTTAATAGATGTCTCTGTTGCCTTGCCATTTCTTGTGAAGCACATGATTTCAGAAATGTGACCCACTGGTGATTTCCCCTTTGGTTTACAAAGTGTTCTCTGTCTTTGCTCCAACAATCAAATATCCCTTATGTATAAGGTTAAAAGGAGGACTTTGAGATCCATATAGCAGGGAATGAGGAACTGGGCTGCAGGGTTTAAACGCAGAATGAGGAAGTCGTTTTTTCCCCTGCAACTCCCCTGGGATTAAAAAAAAAAAAGCAAAATGCAAGTGCATTTATTTTTGTCTGGACTTGTATCCAGCCTTTCCTTCCAGTAATTCAAAGTAGTATTTAGTTTACCGACTGCCCTGTGAGTTTGGTTAGGCTGAGGGCACGAGTTGCCCAGGACCAGTCAACGAGTGTCATGGTGGATCTGAACCATCTCGTTCTCAGATCTGCGGAAATAACATCTTTTCCCCTTAGAGGTGGGAACGGTTCTCTTACTTTATTTCTTGACGTGAAGCACGTGTGCCTTTACTTTTCAATCCTGCCCCCTCCAAGGCCGGTTGCAACAGATTTAAAACAATACAAGAACAGAACGTAAAGCAATTGAGACCATGAAATGTGGCGGCCAAGCTGCATCTGCACAGTCAGGGGCGCACACACTATCCCTCCCTCCCCACTTGCCTTCGCGCTACCTTCAAAGGAATGACCAGCTGTGAGCCCAGGGGAAATGCCCCACCCCTGGGGGTGTGCCCCCAGTCAGCGCCAGAATTGGCTTTAGGGGTGGAGCTTTGGCTAGATGGCACGTATGGTTTATGTTGTCTGCAGAGGAGTAGCGGAGATGCTGGGGGGACGGGGGGTAAACTCTGAGATGCTGGGAGGATAAACTCTCCAATCCTTGAGTTCCTGCTGCCTTATAAAGCCAGGAGCAAATCCAGGGAAAATGTATGGTGGTCTTAGAGTGTGCTGCCAAGATTAGCCTGATTCCTCTGAACCATCTCAGTACAGCCGTCCCTCGGTTAATAAAGGATAAATGCAAACTTCCACATTTTTTGCCAAGAGTCGTGTTGAATGAGGATGTTCAGTGCCCGTGAACGGTATGTGGCCTGACTCAGATGTAACCATGGTCTAGCGCTGCATGGTTGAGCTTAAGGGAGTCTTGGACTCATGCACTCCCACCTCCTCTTGTGTACAAAAGGAGAATAGAAACGGCCTCTTTCATTTTAAGAACAAACCACAGTTCCCCGTTATGTAGGAGCTTAAGGAACCATACTGTGCTAACGAACTATAGTTAGAATGCACCTAACGATAGAGAATTATAACAGACCACAGTTCCCCCAGGTTTGTATGTAATGTGGGACTATGGTTTGTTGTAAAGCAAACCCCAAGCTTTCATTCTCCACCTGCGTGTAGGAGAGAGGATGGGGTGTGCAGGCCTCTGATTCCCTTAGGCTCATTCTCATAGCTCTAAAATGGGGTCCTTGTTGGCATACGTTCTGCTTAATCACAGCTTTATGTTGTTGTGTTTTTTAATCCACAGGAAATTCCAGCAACAACAGGAAACTGAGTCAAGAGAGAAGGAGACTCAGCAATGGGTGAGGCTTGAAATGGTCCTACTTGGTCTGAGTGTCTTTTCAGAGACGTCGCTACAGGGGGGGGCGGTACTGTAGGTTCCACACCGTTCTACTCCGCGTTACGAGGTGGCCCTGCCCCCTCGCCGTTGGAGCCATTCAGAGCGGTGAAGGCAATGCGCAGGAGACAACGAAGGAGCGTTGCCTTCACCGCTCTGAATGGCTCCAATAGCGAGGGGGCGGGGCCACCTCGTAACGCGAAGTAGAACGGTGCGAAATTTACAGTACCGCCCCCCCCCCCGTAGCGACGCCTCTGTGTCCTTTTAAAGTGACATCTGAATGCCTGGGGTGCTATCTTTCCTGCTCAGATGACATGGAGCAGCCTGGAGTCCTCTCCCGAGATGTGAGCCAGTAGTAAAACTCCGCATCTTTAAAGGCCTCTTACGTTGTTCAGCTGCTCAGCTCGGATGGGCCCGTGGTACTTTTAGGTGCAACAGGGAGAGATTGACTTAGCGATAGTGTTGTGTTTTCCTCGTCCTCTTGGGTAGATTGCATGACTGGGGCCACAAGGCCAGTAGCAAAAGATCCTTGTTCTTATCTCCCAGAAACGAAATTCTCGTTTCACGGGTGTCAGTTCCATCTCGCCGGGTGCAGAGATAGAGGCTGCCCCTCTTTGAGCTTACCGTGGGCGTAAGGGAGTCGTCTTATGTTACAGAAGGAGCAAGAAGATCGCAGCCAGATGCGGAAGGGTTTCCGACGGAGTGAGTCTGTGGAGAAGGCTCAGGTATATGTGGGAGAAAGCTCCTTGGTGGTGGTCTCTGAGCACTGGGCGCAATCTGTACCTCTGAATATGTCTTTTTCACACTGCTTGGTGATGACTTGGGCAAAGCAGTAACAGCTCCTGCCTTCCTGAATAAAAGCCATGATCCGTCACTCTCGGGATTCTGTCTCAAACTTTTATCACTTGATGCTTCTGGAGTAGTTATAAGAATCCTCTAGTTGTCAGATAATGCACTATATAGGTATGGGTTATTAGAATGCAGTCACCATCAGTCAGCCAATGTACCACTGGTGGTACTGTTACCGCTGGTTGAAACCCCCTGGTCTAGGCCAATAAACGACTCTGGCCGAAACCTTGGTCCCATTCCTGAGCAGCCACAGTTATTGAACACGGGTTTTTGTTTTCCTCTAACCTCTATAAATAACTGAATATCGGTACATTAAAATTTGGAGATAGTGCACCAGAGGTTGCGATTCAACAAGCACACATGTACACACTCCACTCTTTATAAACATTTCTATCCGTCCTTGGGTTTCGCTAGTAGAAAGGTCTGGAATGAAAGAGGAGAGCTGTCCTCCAGTGACGTGGTTCTCATGAGCTCCCGCTAGGGTGTGCCGCCTGCACTATTTTTGTAAATTGCGACGACAGAGAGTGAATCTTCTCCTTTGGTGGAAATCCTGGCTGATTCTTCTTGTCTTCATCTTTACAGAGTGTTGATTTATGCTTTAAGAGTTGCCCCATTGCATGCGGGGCTCCTGATAATTTACGGGGCTCTTTTCGCAATCCTATCCTGTGTCTTCAGAGGGGCAACTTCTGGCTGGGAAACCTTTTTATGCATGGCTCTGGTTTTCTTGTGAACTCCAACACTTCTTCATCTTGAACTGCATGGGTTATGCCTTCTTGCTAGCTGTATCCTGTGGTGTTGGTTCGTGAGGATCTAACTTGAGTGGATAGTACTTAAAACTACTTGTTCCTTCTGAATGTTCTCCGGAGTTGATTGTTGCCTACAAATAACAAACTCTAGGTGGCTCATTCATTGTTCTTTGAACAGAACTGTATATACAAGGGAATCCAGTGTTGCGTGTGAGCCCCTCGCATGTAAATAATTGTCATGCCAAGCCTTGGTGCTCCTGCAAATAAATGCAGGAGCCCCAAGATAAATACACTGCTTTATCTTGAAGCATCCCTATATATCGGCTATTTCAGCATAGACATGCGCCTACATCAAAACAGACCCTTATCCTCAATGATTGAAAGCTTATTTCTGCCCAGAGGGTAACTGATGACTTTGTCCAAGGTGGTTGGTTCCTGATAAGCGGTCTTCAACTTGTCAAGAGTTGGGACTCATCTCGAACTCCAACCTGCAGTATGGGACCCACCTTCAAGGGCCTAGCGGGCAAGAGGGGTGGGCGTGGCCGCAGTTCTCCTCCTCGTTTCCCGCCTAGTGGCTGCCAGTCAGTGTGCGCAGCTGCTGTGTTTTTCCACCTCCTCTATTCTTCCAGTCCAATTAGAGGAGGGGGCGTGGCAACAGGAGCCACTCTGTTGTGAAAGGTGGCGGAGGAAGAGCAGAGGGTGCGCCGTGGCAGGAGAGAGCAAACTGTTGAGTGGGAGACTGAAGATGGGGAGTTTGGCCAAAGCAACCCCTCCACAACCAAAGTCCTCTAGCAGGATTTATCTCACCTAGAGCCTCTAGCCCTGGGTTGCTGTTCAAACTCTGCAGGACTGCGCCTCCAAAGAAAATGGCAGCAGTAATACCGCTGTGACCCACTTAAGGTCAGGTTGCAACTCACTTCTGGGTCCTGACCCACACGTCGAAGACGTCAGATCTAGATGAATGAAACTGGCAACCCAAATGCCCCCGTGTGTGCGGTTCTGGTCCTTCTTGCAAGAATCTCTCTTCTCCCCCCCCTTTTTCACTATCTAGGACCGTGACATTTAATCCGCATTCCGTCTGTTTTTCTCTCCTTGCAGGAAGCAGCGTCACTGATAGCCCAAAGATCAGTGAATCCTCGTGAAATCTTCAAACAAAGAGAGAGATCCATGTCCACAGAGGCAGCTGCCATCAATTCCCAGCCAGGTACCTAAAACCAGGTTGAAAAAGTACATTTGGAGATGGTTAGATGTCTTAAGGTTAACAGAAACCTTGCAGAGCCTCTCTAGGACTTAGTCTCGTTCTACTTGCCTGCAATGGAGGCTGCTTCTCTGTTTGTTTTAAGGAAGAAACAAAGCTTGCTGAAAGAAAAATAAGAGCGGGGGGGGGCAAGCATGCCTGCCTGCTGGGGAGGCAGGGTGGGGGGGCCCTCAGGAAACCATGGAGGGGGTGTTCGCTCTTATCCACGGTTTCAAGTATCCACGGAGGGGCCTGGAACATATCCCCAGCGGATATGGGGGCCCACCTGTATTTCAATTCAAATACTTTTGGCTATCGTAAAAACACACGAGACATTTATATAAAGCATATAGAATTAACATGGCACACCTTTTTAGCTTTGTTTACTAAAGATCACAGCCAAACATGCTAATCTGATCTCTCCCGAGTTGAAGCGCAAGAACGTTTTTTCAGTTCCTACACCTACTTCTGGTGTAGGAAAACCCACATCACTGGTTCTACAACTCTACTTCTTGCAGTTGCTCATTTCTTAGGATCAATGATTCCTCTATTCCGTTCTCTTGGACTTCTCTCAGATTACTGCAGATTACTGGGGGGGCCCTCAGGAAACCATGGAGGGGGTGTTCGCTCTTATCCACGGTTTCAAGTATCCACGGAAGGGCCTGGAACATATCCCCAGCGGATATGGGGGTCCGCCTGTATTGTCATCGAGGGAGTAATTGTTCTGAATGTTATGGTTTGTCTCGGTCCCGCTGAGTGAATGGTAGCAGAGATGATTGTGTCTGTATCGCCACCAGTTTGCCTTTTATATTGACTTGCCTCCCTTCCTAGGCAAGTTACGGAGCCCTTTCCTCCAGGAAAACAGTCAAGCAGAGACTCCCGCTTCCCCTGTCCCAGATGTGCGCCCTCCTCCTGTTGTCCATTCGTCTGTGCATGATACACCTCCAGTCTCTCCTGTTCCTGAACCTGGTAAAGCTATTACAAGAGGTTTTATGTCTAATGTTTGGAAGGTGGCATTGTGCGAGCCAAAGGTCTCTTGAGCCTTTTAGCTGCATAAGAACATAAGAACATAAGAAGAGCCCTGCTGGATCAGGCCAAAAGCCCATCTAGTCCAGCTTCCTGTGTCACACAGTGGCCCCACCAGATGCCTCAGGGAGCACACGAGACAACAAGATACCTGTGTCCAGTCGCCACTCCCTTGCACCTGGCACAGAGAAAACCCACTTCTAAAACCAGGAGGTTGCTTATGGCTTGTAACCTGTGATGGTCTTTTCCTCCATGAATTTGTCCAAACCCCTTTTAAAGGCATCTAGGCCAGGTGCCATCACCACATCCTGTGGCAAGGAGTTCCACAGATGAATCACACGCTGGGTAAAGAAATATTTTCTTTTGTCTGTTCTAACTCTCCCTCCACTCAATTTTAGTGCGTGTCCCCTGGTTCTGGTGTTGTGCGAGAGGGAGAAGAATTTCCCTCTATCCACTCTCTCCATCCCATGCATAATTTTATAAGTCTCAATCATGTCCCCCCTCAGGCGCCTTTTTTCTAGGCTGAAAAGCCCCAGACGCTGTAGCCTTTCCTCGTAAGGGAGGTGCTCCAGCCCACTAATCATTCTGGTCGCTCTTTTCTGCACCTTTTCCAATTCAGCTATATCCTTTTTGAGGTATGGTGACCAGAACTGGACACAATACTCCAGATGTGGCCTTACCATCGATTTGTACAAAGGCATAATGATATTGGCCGTTTTATTCTCAATCCCCTTTTTAATGATCCCGAGCATGGAATTGGCCTTCTTCACAGCCGCCGCACACTGGGTCGACACTTTCATCGACCTGTCCACCAGGACCCCAAGATCTCTCTCTTGATCCGTCACAGACAACTCAGAACCCATTAGCGTATATGTGAAATTTTGGTTTCTTGCCCCAATGTGCATCACTTTGCACTTACTTACATTGAAGCGCATCTGCCATTTTGCTGCCCATTCTCCCAGTTTGGAGAGATCCTTCTGGAGCTCTTCACAATCCCTGCTGGTCTTTACCACCCGGAAAAGTTTAGTGTCATCCGCAAACTTGGCCACCTCACTGCCTATCCCCAAGTCCAGGTCATTTATGAATAAGTTGAAAAGCACCGGTCCCAAGACCGATCCTTGGGGCACACCGCTTTTCACCTCTCGCCATTGTGAAAATTGCCCATTGACTCCCACTCGCTGTTTCCTGGTCTTCAACCAGTTCCTAATCCACAAGAGGACCTGCCCTCTTATTCCCTGACTGTGGAGTTTTCTCAGGAGCCTTTCATGAGGGACCGTGTCAAACGCCTTCTGAAAATCCAGATATATAATATCCACGGGTTCGCTCGCATCCACATGCCTGTTGACCTTTTCAAAAAATTCTAACAGGTTTGTGAGGCAAGACTTCCCCTTGCAGAAGCCATGCTGACTCTCCCTCAGCAGAGCTTGTTCTTCTATGTATTTTAAGATTTTATCCTTAATGAGACTTTCCACCATCTTCCCTGGAACAGATGTTAGGCTGACCGGCCTGTAGTTCCCCGGGTCCCCCCTCCTTCCTTTTTTAAAGATTGGCGTGACATTAGCTATCCTCCAATCCTCTGGCACAGTGGCCGTTTTAAGGGACAAGTTGCATATTTTGGTCAAGAGGTCAGCAACTTCATTCTTGAGTTCCTTCAGAACTCTTGGGTGGATGCCATCCGGGCCTGGTGATTTATTGATCTTTATTTTGTCAATTAAGTCTGAGACGTCTTCTCTTTTAACCTCTATTTGACTTAATTCTTTAGTCAGGGGAGACCGTTCCGGCAGCGGTATTTGCCCGAGGTCTTCTGCCGTGAAGACAGATGCAAAGAACTCATTTAATTTCTCTGCAGTCTCCAAGTCCCCTTTTATCACCCCTTTCTCTCCCTCACCATCCAGCGGACCCACCGTTTCCCTGGCAGGTTTCCTGCTTCTAACATATTTGAAGAAGCTTTTATTATTCCCTTTTATGTTGCCTGCCATACGTTCCTCAAAGTCTTTCTTGGCCTCCCGTATCATCTTTTTACATTTCTTTTGCCACAGTTTGTGCTCCTGTTTATTTTCCTCATTAGGGCAAGACTTCCATTTACGGAAGGAAGCTTCCTTGCCTTTTATAGCCTCCTTAACTGTGCTTGTTAGCCATGCCGGCATCCTCCTGGACTTGGTCGAGCCCTTCCTCCTTTGTGGGATACACTCCCGCTGGGCCTCTACGACTGTTGTTTTAAACAGCCTCCATGCACTCTGGAGCGATTGGACTCCTTTTACCTTCCCTTTCAGCTTTTTCTTAACTAGTTTTAAGCTTCTTAACATAGAGAAGCCAGCAATCCCTGCTTTGGAGGCCATAACCGACATAGTTAAACGTTCATCTCCAGCACTACAGGCATGGGGCCAAAGGCGTAGCTAGGTCATTTGACACCCGGGGCCCATACATTTTTTGACAACCCCCCCCCCCTCCATACGAAGACATTATTTTCAGTAATAGTCATGACATGAAATGAATAATAATAACGGCCAGAAAATAAATGCTACATGTCAATTGTGTCTTCCAGTTCTGGTTTTTTGGCTATAACCTTTTGATAGTACACAGATAATTTGATATGGTTTCTTCCGTTACGTTCTGCAGTGGAATACGCATCGAATGATCTATTATAACCAAGATTTCAACTATTTTGGCCACTAGTGGTATCACCTGCTTTGCAGGTATTTAGTCCCAGGCAGCATCTCCAGGTAGAGCTGAAAAGGATTTCTACCCCAAAGCCTGGTCACTGCCAGTCCACGTAGCCCACACTGAGCTCCATGCACCAAGGGGCTGCTGAGTATAAGGCAACTTCTTATGTACCAATCGATTTTTAAATCTGCAGCTTTGTGGATAGGTGCATGTTTAAAATGTTTTGGTTTCCAGTCCTCTCTAAATAAATCCCCACCACCACCACCAGCAGAGGCGTCGCTCCGGTAGGGGCGGGGCTGTAAGTATCGCTGCGGTTACAGTCGCTTTACCGAGCGAGGAGGAGGCAGCCCCGCCCCCTCACTGTCCGAGCCATTCGCCTACGGAGAAAGCAGCAGGCCTGCTGCTTTCTCCGTAGGCGAATGGCTCGGACAGTGAGGGGGCGGGGCTGCCTCCTCCTCGCTCGGTAAAGCGACTGTAACCGCAGCGATACTTACAGCCCCGCCCCTACCGGAGCGACGCCTCTGACCACCAGTATTCCTTGGGTCACTTTTTTGTGTGTTAATTTAATTTAGTGTTGTTGTTTTACTGTATGAATTTCCAAATCTCTCCTGGCTGGTAGTCCATCATGAGATATTGAAATACTGTACACTATAAGTCCCCTGTTCATCCAGCCCTGCATTTTTATCCAGGGCAAATGCTTTGTGTGTTTAGGTGCCTGCTCTTTGTATTGCAACATACTCTCCACCCCTTTTTCACACTTATAGTGCAATCCTAACCCACTTTCCAGCACTGATGCAACTGCAATTGTATTGGGAAGTATGGGTTCCATAGCCATGTATACAATTTAATACGAAGAAATAAAATCCTTAAAACCGCAGTTGTAGTTCAATGAGTTCTTTAACATTTTTAAAAAATCTTTAAAAACTTAAAGTGCAACAAGAGTTAATACATACACAGACTCATACCAACAGGCAAGGGATCCTTATTTCTTAAGCCAACGTTTCACTCCTCGCATTGGCTTAAGAAATAAGGATCCCTTGCCTGTTGGTATGAGTCTGTGTATGTATTAACTCTTGTTGCACTTTAAGTTTTTAAAGATTTTTTAAAAATGTTAAAGAAATCATTGAACTACAACTGCGGTTTTAAGGATTTTATTTCTTCGTATTAAATTGTACACATGGCTATGGAACCCATACTCCCCAATACAATTGCAATCGTATCCAGTCATGAAAATCTCCACGTAACACTGATGCAACTGTGCCAACAGGGCGCACACTGCATTTTGCAGTGCAGGGGCAGTCATGGAGGCCTCTTCAAGGTGAGGGAACATTTGTTCCCGTATCTGGGGGCTGCATTGCGTCTGCGCCAGTGCTAGAAAGTTGGTTAGGATTGCGCTGTTGGATCTGTAAACTCTTCATGCAGGCGTGATTCGTGGCTGCTTCATTCTCCTTCCCCATACCCCCAAGGCTTTTTGCACAGTTCATTCTCCAGCAACTAGCTCTGCCTGATTCAATTCAGGGTTCCTATCCCTTTCATGCTTGCATAGAAGAGATACCCATGTTAGTCTGGAGATCTTGCCTTTGTTACCAGCTATTCTGACAGCAGAAGAAGTGATAAACCCAAATGCAGGTTGATAGGGTTTCCCGAGCCCCTCAGGTTGAATTTGTCTGTCTTTGTCTGTAGAGACTGAGAGGTACCATGTTTGTTTTTCCTCTGTGACCTCTCTGTGCTTCATTTATGTCTGTTCTGGGGAGCATGGTATGTTTTGGCAATGCACTGCATATGCCGGGGTGGCCAAACTGCAGCTCCTGAGCCACATGCGGCTCATTGACGTATAACGTCTTGGAAAGACGTTGGCTGTGCTCCTTTTTGCATCACAATTCATTGAAAAGGTAAATAAGCATTTTTCAAACTTTGTAATTATTTACCAGGTGCAAACTGAGAGTCCACTGGATTGAAACATAAGTTTTAATGTTCATGGCGAGTAAAAATATTTAAGAATTTAAATGCTTCTTAAATATTGCGGCTCTCAAACATCTAAAGTTTATCATATGTGGTGCTTGTATCAAACAAGTTCGGCCACCCCTGGCATATGCCCTAGAATCCAGTGGTACTAGCGCCCCCAGTGGTGTCTCACAGTATGGCAGGTGGTACTTGGCCCCCTCTGCTATGGTGCCCATGTGGCACCGCCCCACCTGACCTGGCACTGATGGGCAAGAGGTGGCTGTGTGGTTACCTGGCCCTTCAAAAGAAGCACAGTTTTTATTTTCTCCTTCTAAAAGGGGAAGGGTGGTGATGGGGGCAGGCAGAACAGGGAACAGGAGGGGGCAGCGATGGAGCCCAGGACTTCCAGGCTTCCCGATGCAGAACCCCGATCTACCTGCCCAGTAAACCTGGCCTCCCAGCGTAGTGTCAGCTGCAGGGGTTGTGTGTGAGCAGCGAGTCCAGGTGAGATCGGGAAGTGTTCTGGTCTCCCTCCTTTGGCTCCTGGGCCCCCTTTTGATCTCAGGTCCAGGCAGCAGCGTCACCCTAGTGACCCCCCCCAGACATACCCCCTTATATTAACTTTTGGCACGGCTGCTAGGCCGCACCGCGATTTTTGGGGGGGCGACCCAACGGGCCGCTGCCCCGGGTGCCCCCACATCTGCCCTGCCCCCGCACCTTTCATGCGTTCGTTCGTTGCAGCCGGCTCGGGGACGTCTTCCCTGGCCGGCTGTCCTGGGCCTTCCGACGAGGCCCACTGCGTCACAACGTAATTTATACCTTTTTTCGCGCATGCGCAGACCGTTCCTGAGGGAAAAGGGCTTCCCTTTTCCCTCAGGAATGGTCTGCGCATGCGCGAAAAAGTATAAATTACGTTGTGACGCAGTGGGCCTCGTCAGAAGGCCCACGAGCGCCGGCCCGAGCGGACGCTCCGAGTCCTTCTCCCATCACCCTTCTGTGTCACCCTTCTGTGCGCTTCACCCTCCGGCGGTCCGCCCCCCGCCCCGCGCCAGCAACGTCAGTGGTACAATTTACCCCCTGTACCCCCTTCTCATGGTCCCTGGCTGTAAGAGCTAGCTTGATGGGAAGAAGTGACGTTTGGTATGCCGATTCCCCTTTGCCAGAATTCTGGCACTTAAGCAGCACCCAGCCTGGGCTGGTAGGTAGAGAGCAAAAGGACTTTTCAAGCCTTAAGAAATTGTGTCTGATTCATTGTTCTAAGCAAGTGGGAGGAAACCTTATTTGGGGTGCTTTTTGTGGATTCCATCCATCCTTCCTAAATAGACTTAGTGCCAAAAAATTCATCAGTGTGGCACAGATCCCTGTCTTCCCCCTTACCCGTTGTCTTTGTGTGCAGTACACAATGTCTCCAGCACCCTTGAGTGAAGATCAGGATGGTGCAGGCTGGAGAAAATCAATCAGCATGATCTGTTCTGTGCGGCTTTTTCCAGGTGATTCATTCAGGCAAAACAGTTACAAATCCGGCACTCCTGCCTACCAGCCAGAGGTGGAGGAAGAAGCTGTGTATGAGGAACCCCCTAGCCCCCACGTTATCTATGATGAGCCCCCACAGGTGAGTTTCTTTCGCTGTGACCCCTGCCCATTTTATGAACTTCCAAAGAATTTAGACTGCCGAGGATGGATTTTTTATCAACGAACGCACATTTCCGTATTGCATATTTAAATGAGATCATTTTCCTCCTTATTTATAATAGTTATCTGGGCTCTTTCAGGCTTAGTTTGTTCATAGCCAGAGTTTTGGATTTAGAGAGGCAGGGAGTTTTTAGCCCAGAGGTGTTACAGGGAGTGTAACCTTTGCCTTGACTAATGTTCAGTCTGCATAAGATGGCCTGTATTTTTGCTTGTATTTCTCTTTCACTGGATTTTATTTATTTATTTTCAGTATTTTTATCCCGCCTTTCTCCCCGAAGGGACCCAAGGTGGCTTACAGCAAAAAAAAGAAAATACAATACAAAAAATACAATACAAAAAATAATCGCATTTTAAAACATTAAAAAACAATTAATGAAAATTAATAAAAACAGTATCTAAAAATCGATTAAAAGGATCATAGCACAATTGAAACAGGAGCATAAAAATAGCAGCACCCCCACCTGTACCAGCAAGGTGTTAAAAAAGGCAAGGGCTCAGAAGGCTTCTTTGAACAAGAAGGTTTTTAGGCCTCGCCGGAAAGTGTCCAAGGAGGGAGCAGTTCGTAAGTCAAAGGGGAGGGAATTCCATAAGGTTGGTGCCACTACTGAGAAGGCCCTATTTCTGGCCGCCGCCCCTCGCACCTCCCTGTGCGACGGCACCCGCAAAAGGGCCAAAATTTTAGCTGCCTGATATTGAAAGGCTTAAAAATGCCAATGCAATGGTTCTGAACACATTGATTTTATATACAAAGAGGTAATCTTTATGGGTTTTTTAGCCATGTGAAAACAGCTCTTAACTTGAAGAAGTAAAAGAGTTCTTACACTTAGTCCGTTGAGATTCCTGTCCCTCTGATCCTACCGATGTTAGAAAGCGGGCGATCTGAGTGGATTCTCCAAAGCAGACAAAAGCGGTGAGACAAGTCTTTTGATCTTCTATTGCATCTAACATTGATTTTAGTCGTATATGGAGGAAGAGCATGTAGATTCTGAGAGCCAATGATAGCTGTCGGTAACATTTTTCATGTATTTAACTCTTTATTCTCACTGCAGGAGCAGACTGAAGACGCTAAGTATGAATATGTTGATAACTACCAACAAAATCTTAACCTGGAAGGAAAAGGTTTATGTGCTCGAGCATTATACGACTATCAAGCTGGTATGTTTGACGTGGTTTCTTTTTCTGTGTGAACCCCTATTCTTGTCTCCATATCCTGGGAAGATCTGCTTTTCCCTATTTATAAGAGAAAAGGGATTCTGAAGGATCCAGTTGGGGATCTGAAAGCCAGATATAGAACAGGCTCGTTGTGCGCACAGTAAATGATAGGAGTGGCATTTGCTTTGGATGTTGCGAGCTGCATTTCTTGGAGTCGTGGGGATACGTTCTGCTCGCCTTGTGGAAAGGAGCAGTAACGGTTTGAAGCCATGCTGTGGACATGGCTGGAGTAGCTACTCCGCCCTAATAAAGTAGTAGAGTTGATGTAAGGATGGATGGGACTCAGTAGGATATTGTGGGAACCAGGAAGAAGAGCTGATGATACCGTGGAGGAACTGGAGGCTATTGGAGCATAAGAATCGTTCCTTCTGAGTGCTAGGAGGCCGACAGTGTATGCATGCCCATGCTTAAGCGTATGAGTACCTTCTTGGAAGAAGCCGCTATTGACAATCTTAGCACCTTAAGGAAAAGGGTCGTGCAGTGTGGTGCTTTTTGTCCTGAAATTGATTGTGTGCGCTTAAATCCGAGGGCTGGTGCTTACCTTGAAAAATCCGACGTGGATTGGAAACTTAGAGACATGAGCCGTGGCCCCTTTTAGCACGGTTTGGTGGTGCACCCAGCTCTTATCTTACCAGCTCTTATCTTACCAGCAAGAACAATGGGTTGGAACCAGGCCTTCTCAAGGAGGGTCCACAGACCTCACAGTAGGCTCTCCAAGGCCTTGCAGCAGAATCACTGTCCTTCCCGCTTTAAGGCAAATATGCCAAGTGCAACTTCTAACCCAGTGTTTCTCAAACTGTGGGTTGTGACCTGATTTCTGATGGGTCCCAGGTCATGGAAAGATCAGATCAGTAATTGCCACAAGCCCTGAAGCTATTCAAAAATCAGATAGCTGCTAATTGCCCTTCAAAGAGCTGAGCTCCTGCAGTTTGCAGGCTTGTGTAAATATAGGGAAATGTCTGAGCGTCTCGTAAAGCTAGGTGGGTCCCAATAGAGTAGTATTCCCGGTGCTAAAAAGTTTGAGAACCACTGTTCTAACCTGTTTTGGGACTTGAATATGTTTTGTTCTGATTTTCTGCTATAATTTTAGCTGACGACACAGAGATCTCCTTTGACCCTGAGAACATTATTACCAGCATCGAGATGATTGATGAGGGCTGGTGGCGTGGTTACGGGCCCGACGGCCATTTTGGGATGTTCCCCGCCAATTACGTCGAACTGATCGAATAACTGGCCTCCGCCAGAGGAAGACGACAAGCAATACCTGAGCGGGCTACTCTGTCGATTCCAATTCTTCGAGGTGAAATTGTGCAGCTGTTGAGAGCAAAGTGCCATTGCTTTGCTCCTCTGTTGCTGGAGCAGCATCTGCAGCTGACCAGTGAAGGAGAACACTTCCTTTTGCCTTCTTTTTTGTTTTCCTTAACTGGCATTTTCAGGTGAAGACAAGAAAATCAACCGTGGCAGTGCATAACGCCTGCCTTCCTTCAGTTTTTTTGAGGGGGAAAAAGAAATACTTTTTTGAGGACCAAGGAGTTGGCCAGAAAACATCCTCTCCAGACCACACGGGGGACCAGATCACTCCCTGAACATCAAAACATGGAGCGTGTAGAAAATAGGAGGGACTGGCAGCGCAGCCCCATGCACGTCTACTCAGAAGTAAGTCCTATTGTGTGCAATGGGACTTACTCCCTGGAAAGCGTGTATCGGATTGCAGCCTTCATAACGGGAACTGGCGGTCTCCTAGTGCAGATTGGTTTCGCTTTCCATGTGTCACACTTTCCATAGTAGCAGAAGGGGGGATGTCTTTAAATGCCCCCAGGATTTAGTAGCCGTCAGGACTTGTGGGTGAGATTTGGGCTGCAATCCACGGCCTCGTTTTTCCCGGACCGCTGCTCTACAGGAAATGGATTGTGAGTTGCAGCTTTGAGACAAGCCATCAGCCAGGAGCCCCACCAGATTCTTATGCAACTCGCTTCCATTTCAGCGCAAGGGCATGTCTGTGAGGACCAAGCACCCCGAACCTGTAGGCCTTTTGGTACTTGTGGACCTCCTCCCCGCCCCTTGATTGGGGAGGAGGTCCCCCTCCTCCCACCCCTTGAAACAAAGCTCAGTGCTCTAGTTCCTTGATCCAGCTTCAGATGCAAACACTGCCTTGTGCAGGCAGTCAACAAGCACTCTGGAAGCAATGCTGACTTTGGAGTGTGGTGTTGCCCAGCTTTAGGTAGAATGCTCCATTTGTTGTGTGGTTTGGTCAACAATATAGAAGGACCTTGATTTTGATTTTGATTTTTTTTTTTGCATTATCTTTTCTGCGTTTAAAAGCCTTACATTGTGTTTAGGTAGAATTTGGACTAATCCTCCCCACCCCCTTTGGGGTAACTTAATAAAACAGAATCTAGAGAGCCCCCTGGCAGCTGAGCCAGCCTTGGGCGAGTTTGTGCTGTGGCATTGGTGTGTGACGCTGTAGACGTTCAGACAAATTCTCACCTTGTGGTGAGCGAGACACAGGTATCGTTGAAAAAGTGAAACTAGCGTCCCATCCCGTCCCCCCCCCCCCCCCCGGGTTTAAATATTCCTTTTGGCTTGCTCAAGGCCACTTGGATGGGGATTCTCCTGGAGCGCCCTCCCCGGATATCTCCCCGGATATCTGGAGAGTGGATTTTGAAGAGGAGAGTCTTGCTGTTGGTTTGAGAGGCAAAACAAAGCAGTCTCTTGCTAGGTTAAATTACATTACCTCCAGCTGCGTGCACAACGTGGTAACAATTATAGAAATGAAAGATCCTAACGCAGCCCTTTGGGTAACCTGACTTGTTTTCCTTTCATGGCATTGTAGAGAATGAGGGTTTTAAATATACTGTGAAATGGGTTCCAGAAATGTGACTCTTTCACTCCTCTTAATCCGCCTTGCTCCTTCCATTTCTAACCAGGGCTGCTGTTTTCTTCCTTCTTCCTTTTACTGCCACCTCACTAGTCTCCAACTGCAGCGGGAGGCTTCCAAAATGCTTTCCATGCTCACTCAGCATGTGAGCTGCAAAACGAATATAGGTCTTCTGATTCTTCTTCCTGACTTGGCAGTTTGGAGGACTATTTTGAATGGGCTTTCCCCGTCTGTGTTTTTAATTCCACCTTTCCCTTCAGGAACAATAACAAGAGTCCGGTGTCACCTTAGACCAGGGGTTCTTAACCAGTGGTACTAGTACCACCGGTGGTACTTTGGCCGACTGCTGGTGGTACTCGGACCTCCGGAACCCCACTCCGATGCAACGCTTTTGGCGGCGTGTTTTCACTCTCAAGAGGCTCCTGCCTTTGGCTGAGCCTCTCGGGAACGCTGAGAAGGGCCCTCCCACCTGCCCAGAGCCTCCTGCCTGTGTTTTCTGGCCTCTGAAAACCCAGAAGTAACTGGCGATGATGTCATCACCAGTCACTTCCGGTGGTACGCAGCAGGAGAGTGGCGCCGGAGGTGGTACTTGGCCGGGAAGGGGTTGAGAACCCCTGCCTTAGACTGACACATTTTGCTACTACAAACTAAAACAGCGACCCCTCTGGAACTCGGAACAATAGCAGAGTTTTCCCCTTGGGAATGGATGGAACAGGCCAGCTGTGGCTTCATAGGGATTGTTAATTTTTATTGGAATCAACAACGATTGTGCCGGATCATTGCTCTTTCTCTTGATTTCTGTTCCCTGCCTCTCCTGTTTTTGTTCCTCCTTTTGCCTTCTGCCATGCATGGAGACCTGGGGTGAGAAAAAGCTTGTGACTTGTATCGAGCTGATCTGAATAATTAGAACCTGAAGTGATTAAAATAACTCCGGTGAAGTGAGTGTGTCTGTGTGTGTGTGTGTGTGTGTATGTGTTTATTACAAACGAATATTGAAAAATGTTTGCTCTTCCCCTGCCCCTGCCCCTCCCCAAATGACCTTTGGTTAGAACTGGACGTGATCTACCCAAGTCTTACCTGCGTTTGATATTTTAAGGGCGCAATCCAATCCTACTTAGGCTGCCGTTGTAACCAGTGGCCCAGAGAAAACGGGAGGCCCCAGAACAGAAAGGGGATTGAAATTCCGTTCTGGGGCCTCCCGTTTTCGCTGGGCCGCTGGTTACAATGGCGGCCTAAGTAGGATCAGATTGCGCCCTAAGTCTCTTAAAATGTTTTACCTGGGCTTCTGGAATCTATTTTTTTAATTTATCAACTTGAGATCTCAGCGCCTTCTGAGCATGATCATATTTTCTGTTAAACTTGGGCCTGCAACTCTCCCCACAGTTCTGATTTTAGGTGTCGCTGTTTCCATTAGACAAGGTTCATATGCAAGAAGGACCTGCGGTAAAATGTTGCCTCTCTTTAACCCTCTAATGCCCAGTTGGTTCAAGCAGACTGATTCTTTTTCCCGTCACCCCCCTCCCATGTTCTGCTGCTGTTGGACTTTTCCATCTAACACCCGGGTCACTGAGCATGCTCAGTCTAGGGCAGCCCATTTTTTACGGGTAGGTGAGTTAACATTGTACTTCTTTCTTTTAATTTACCAATCAGTTCTCATTATCCGCTAGGGTTAGGTTCCTGGCAAACATAGTGGATACCGAATTGTTGTTCAGTCGTTAAGTCGTGTCCAACCCTTCGTGATCCCATGGACCATATCCCGCCAGGCCTTCCTGTCCTCCACTATCTTCCTGAGTTTGCTCATTTTCATGTTCGTTGCATCGGTGATGCTGTCTAACCATCTCATCCTTTGCCTTCCCCTTCTCCTTTTGCCTTCAATCCTTCCCAGCATCAGAGTCTTCTCCAGAGAGTCCTCTCTTCGCATTAGGTGGCCAAAATATTTGAGTTTCAGCCTCAATACCTGTCCTTCCAGGGAACGGCCATGGAACAACCGATTGGTTCAAAATTGGAAAGGGAGTACGGCCAGGCTGTATATTGTCACCCTGCTTATTTAACTTATATGCAGAGTACATTATGAGAAATGCAGGGCTGAATGAATCGCAAGCCGGAATCAAGATTGCCTGGAGAAATATCAACAACCTCAGATATGCAGACGATACCACCCTAATGGCAGAAAGTGAAGAAGAACTAAAAAGCCTCTTGATGAGAGTGAAAGAGGAGAGTGCAAAAGTTGGCTTGAAACTCAACATTAATAAAACTAAGATGGCATCTGGTCCCATCAATTCCTGGCAAATAGAAGGGGCAGAAATGGAAGCAGTGACAGATTTTACTTTTTGGGGTTCCAAGATCACTGCAGACGGAGACAGCAGCCATGAAATTAAAAGACGCTTACTCCTTGGAAGGAAAGCTATGGCAAATTTAGATAGCATAATAAAAAGATACCAAATCATTGAGCTTATGGGAAAAATTTGGTTAGGTTCCAGGGGACCCTCTTCGCCATGCACTATATGAACTTTGTGAACCTGAATCTTACCTTGAAGTCTATGGGCTGGGAGATAGCAGGGGCAGCATCCAGTATACCACATTGGCTCTTTGTTATGGAACAATTCCTAACTCTAGCAAATTAATTATTATTCCTTCCTAACAACATTATGCAAATATAAAAGGTATTGTACAGTAGCCTGGAAGCCCAGAAAGAGCACAAACAGTTCCGATTGTGTTGCAAATGGCATTCAACAGAAAACACACACACAGCAACTCCAGAAGAGAGAGATCACCTTTTACAGTAAATTCAGCAAGGCAGGGAAATTTGCTCCCAGAGCAACGAGGAGTCCTGTGAAAAAAAGCTAAGAGAAGAGTGGCCCTGATGAGATTGCAGATAACAAGAAATCGCGAATACGAAGAGATAGGTGGAAATTCTGCCCTTTGCAGATCGCGAATTCACATATAATGAGAACTGACTACTTCCTCTGTGTCTAGGCAGTTCCCTAAGGCTGTGGGTGGTCCAGTTTTCCTATTCAGATTGCTGGGCACTCAGCCACCCAAGTGTGTGTTTGTTTGTTTATTTAAAAGATTTATACCCTGCCGTTACCTCCTCTCAATAGCAGGACACCAGGAGCAGCTTATAATGTTCATTAAAATACAATAAAATATAGAGATTAAAAATAAAACAAGCAAGAACTTACTAGAAAGTGGTCTGAGCACCCAAGTAGTTTTCATTGTGTACTGAAATATACCGACCACGAAAGCTTGAGTACCTACAAAAAAAGGCAGTAAAAGATTAGAAAAAGACCAGAAGCCAGCTTACAGTGTCATAAAAACATATACAAAGTATATAGATGCTGTATTGTGGATGTCTCCATCATCCATACAATGATGCCATACAACTCTAATTTAAGTTGGCTCCCTATGAAGTAGCCTGGATGCCAAATATGTGTTTGGAGGAACTTTCAGCCTTAACAAATTTGTATGGGAAAAATACCTGCCCACTGGTAACAATAACACCTGAGAAAATCCATGAAGCTTCAGCTACTCCCAGCTTCACGTGCCACTCATATACTTGGCACCAGCCCTGTAAGGTATCCCCTGACAATTAAGTCCAGTCGTGTCCGACTCTAGGGTGTGGTGCTCATCCCCATTTCAAAGCCAAAGAGCCAGCGTTGTCCGAATACGCCTCCGTGGTCATGTGGCCAGCATGACTGTCCTTGCCGCAGCGCGTAGCATGCGGCTGGAACACGGAGTGCTGTTTAACTTCCCGCAAGCGGTACCTATTTATCTACTCACATTAACATGCTTTGGAACTGCTAGGTTGGCAGGAGCTGGCCAAGCAACAAGCGCTCACCCCGTCGCGGGAATCGAACTGCTGCCCTTTCAATCAACAGCTTATGGTTCAGCGGTTTAACCCGCTGCGCCACCCGCTGACTTCCCCTCAATGGTTAAAGTATCTGTTTGGATGCAGGAGGTCGCTGGTTCAATCCCGGGCATTCAATCCCAGGTAGGGCAGAGGCTAAATTCCTGTCTGAAACCTCAGAGAGCCACTTGCTAATATTGAGGCACCTTGGGAAACTGTTGCTGCCTGGGATCGTTTGCTGGTAGACAGACTGCGAGATGGTTTTTTTTCCCAAACTCTCGAAACTAAACCAGTTGATTATGAGGAAGGATGTGTGTGGGGGTGGCAGCAGCTGTGATGTGGGATCGAGTTAACCGGGTCAGGCAGACACGGCGAGGGAGACAGAGATGGATAATCAGATTGCAGGCTGGACCTCAATTTCATTTCCTTCCACCCCATTCTTTTTGCTGGCCTCCCCTGGGACCCTCAGCCACCAGCAGAGACATCATTAGTCTGACACTATAGCTGCCTTGGGATGTGCATCGCTCAATTGCTTCTTCCTCTTCTATAGGAGGTTTTCATGCTCTGAAAGATGCAGGAAGGTATCCCAGAGGATCTCTGCCTGTTCCAGGCTGCCTACCAGCTCAATAGCACCGTATTGTCCCGAGTATAAGATGCACCTGATTATAAGACGCACCCTTAAAGTTTGGTGCTATTAAAAAAAATTTAATTAAATCACTGGCATTAAATTGCAACAGCCTGATTATAAGACGCACCCCTAGTTTAAAAACTTGGAGAAAAAAGTGAGTCTTATACTCAGACCAATACGGTATATAGCAGTGGTGACCAAACTGTGGCTCCTGAGCCGCATGCGGCTCTTTGACGTATAATGTGCGGCTCTCGGAAAAATGTTGGCTGCATCGCCATTTAATATAAAAGGTAAACAAGACATTTTAAAGCTTTATAATTATTGACCAAGTATAAACTTAAGAGTCCCCTGGATTAAAACCTAAGTTTAATGTTCATGGTGAGTAAATATATTTATTTACTGCAGCTCCTGAGCCACATGCGGCTCATTGACGTATAATGTGCGGCTCTTGGAAATATATTGGCCGAGCTCCTTTTTGCATCACAATTCAACTAAAAGGTAAATAAGAATTTTTCAAGCTTTGTAATTATTTACCAGGTGCAAACTGAGAGTCCACTGGATTAAAACATAACACTGGATTAAAACAAAGTTCATGTTGAGTAAATATGTTTAAAAATTTAAATGCTTAAATATTGCGGCTCTCAAACATCTGAAGTTTATCGTATGTGGCTCTTACATGAAGCAAGTTTGGGGGGCCCCTGGTATATAGCCATGATGGCCTGCATCCAGAGACGAATCCAGGTCTGCCATGGGCGGGGGGCCGCCGCCACGCCCCACCCCTGGCACTTTTTGGCTCCTTTTTGGAGCCGAACGGCACCAGGGAGGGTGGGAGGGCTGATCCGCAGCTGTTTCCGGCTGCAAAGAAGAAGCGGCAGGGCGCGGGGGCGAAACGGGGCAACTGGTAAGAGCCTCCTGCAACCCGCGCCCTGGGGCCCAACGCCCCCCCCCCTGGTGGTACGACGCTTCTGCCTGCGTCAGCCTGGAGAACTGCCATTGGACACACAGCAATGTCCTTCTAAACAACAGCAGGGTTAGCTGCTGAAAGATTTTCCTGACCTAAGGGGAGGAAAAGGCCAGCGGGTGGCGCAGCGGGTTAAACCACTGAACCAGAAGCTGTCGATTGATTCCCGCAACGGGGTGAGCACTCATTGCTTGGCCAGCTCCTGCCAACCTAGCAGTTCCAAAGCATGTCAATGCGAATAGATAAATAGGTACCGCTTGCGGGAAGGTAAACAGCGCTCCGTGTTCCAGCTGCATGCTACACGCTGTGGCAAGGAGAGTCACGCCGGCCACATGACCACGGAGGCGTCTTTGGACAACGCTGGCTCTTCGGCTTTGAAATGGAGATGAGCACCACACCCTAGAGTTGGACACGACTGGACTTAATTGTCCCCTTTACCTAAGGGGAGGAAGGGCACAATTCCCTAGGCGGAGGTGAGCCAGGAATGACTCTGCGGAGCAAGGAGAAAAGGGGTTTCTAAAAAGGGAAGCCTGGTGACCCAAATGTGACAGCTGGCAGGCTGGTATAGCTGAGGCTATGCAAAGTTAGATGGAGTGGCATGTTTTCTTTGTGCTGGGGAATGGCTGTTTTGGCCCTCCTTACAAGGCTGGCCCATTCATGTGGCCAACTGAGATGGTCGCCTCAGGTGATGGAATAACAGGAGGCACTTCCTAGGATTGGTGCCAAGTGGTGGTGGGGGGCCCTGGGGTAAGCCCTGGGGTGCCCTCCTATGGAATGCTCCAGAACCTTCCAAGTGTACATGCACAGATAACCTCTAGCGGGGGGGGGGACACGGGACACTACGACTTCCATCACAGACTCTCTAGCTCACCACTGTCCCTCCCTCTTCTGCTCAGTTCTTCTTTATTTTCAGGTCTCTACGAAGCAGCAGCAACTGGCACACTGCCAGCTGGGAGAGAAGCACATGGGGTACTGTCTCAGGCATGCAGAGGTCTTGCCTAGCACTGTCTCGTTGCTTTATTTTACAGTCGAGAGTGGCTATACCAACCATCCCAGGTTGGTATAGATGGAGCCTGTGTGTGTGTGTGTGTGTGTGTGTGTGTGTGTGTGTGTGTGTGTGTGTGTGTGTGTGTGTGTGTTGTAATGCCGCCAGGCTTCTGCCCTCCCACTCAGCTGGTGCCAGCGCCCTAATGTGCTTCCCCACGGGGCGGTGAAATCATGTGAGTCGCAGGGTTTCCTGACGCGGACTCGACTGCAATCCTCTTAAAGAGATGAAGTGGCATAATCTTGCGGGGGCAGGGCCTCTCCTCCTCCATCGTGGGGCTCAAGCAGCTGGGATAAAATTACAATTGTGAACTGCGCTGCCTAGGTTATTTTTATGATTGGGAGCGAGTGAGAGCCATCGTTTTTGCATAAGCCTGGCTGAGCTCTTGCTTTTCCGCCCAGTCTCTCTCTTTCCTCCAGTCCCTGTTTGAGAATTGTGTAGGACTTGACCGTGCGCCACTTCCTGTTGAACCCCTTTTACAGCGCAACCTTAGGCAGGTCTCCTCAGAAGTAAACCTCTTGGACTTTATTTGGACTTACTCCCAGGCAAGTGGGTATATAGGATTGCAGCCTTACCATAACAAGCTTCGCCTGCTGTCTGTGTCAGCCTTCATGTACTCTACAGGTGGTGGTTGTTGTTTTTACACACACCTCCGGCCTTTCTCTAAGCCCATGTCCTGTTTTTGCACCCCTGCTCTTCTCGGTTTCTCTTCCCACTCCCATCAGCCATAAACAAAATTCCCAAACCCAAATCTCATGCCCTAGGATGAACTCTGGCCTTAGGTCAGCTTTATTGTGGTGGTATGAACGTTCTCTTTGCAGTGAACGCTCCCCAGCAAGGAGATTTCCAAACTGGCTTTTGGTATCCTGAACTGGCATCGCTTTGCCTAGTTGTGGTCGTTCATTAGCTCTCTGTCATAGGAACATAAGAAGAGCCCTGCTGGATCAGGCCAAAGGCCCATCTAGTCCAGCTTCCTGTATCACACAGTGGCCCCACCAGATGCCTCTGGGAGCACACAAGACAACACGATACCTGTTTCCTGTTGTCACTCCCTTGCATCTGGCATTAAGAGATAGCCTATTACTAAGACCAGGAGGTTGCTTATGACTTGTAAGCTGTGATGGACTTTTCCTCAATCAATCAATCAATCAATCAATCAATCAATCAATCAATCAAGAACCTTTATTGGCATTAAAGACAACATAAATCAACATACATTACATAACACATATTACAAACAAACAAAAAGTCCAATCAAACAAAAACAACCAGATATCGGGCTACGGTCTAGGGGCCATTACATCATATATCTGATGCACAAGACGAAACGATTGAACAAACAAAGGCTGCAACCCTTTCCAATATATCACCTTCCTCTGTCGATAAGATGTTTCTCAATATCTCCTGATCTGCTAAACCCTGGATTTTGGCAATTACTGGGACTAGATGTTCTGTGCGGGAAGCATTGTGGAGCGCGCAATATAGGAATGTATGTGAGAGGGTCTCTACACAATTCATGCCACATGGGCAATATCTCTCAGACATTGAAATTCCATTGTATCTTCCTTGTAGCAAAGCAGACGGGAGGACATTGCATCTCGCTAAGGAGAGAGCTCTACGATTCTGCGGACATTTTAGAATATATATGGGGCCATCTTACCTAGCGTAAATGAAATGTGGAATTTTAGTGGGGGACAGGAAGTACAAGCTTTGCTATGCAGCTCCTGGTATTCGATATCTAAGATTCGTGTCTTTATTTCTCTATATGCCACCGTCTGGTTAAGCATACCTAATCTCTCTGTGTCCAAACCCAGGGATTTTAATTTCCTATATAGATCTATCAACTCACTAGGTAAATCCGGTTCCAGCAGAAGTTGAAATATCAAACTATCATGATCAAGATTATAAAGTACTCTGAGCCAAAATTTTACAAGCCTCAACCATGCCAAGGTCTTTACACGGATGAGGCCTGTTTCAAGACAAAGTACTACATATGGGACACAGTTGGGCAGCCCAAGAATTTTACTAAGAAAAACTGCTTGAATTCTTTCGATAGTTTGATCAAAAGCGTTGTACCACATAGGTATTCCATATAGAACTTGTGGGATAATCTTCGCCTTATAAACCTCTATACCCGCTGGTACATATTTATTCCCACAATTAAAAAAGAACCTAGTTACCGCCTGGGAGGACACCTTGGTGGCCTTTACCCACAGCCCTACGGTGAGCCACCCAGGAGTGGTTATATTGAAAAATAACCCCAAGGTATCTTATTTGTCTAACCTGCTCAATTTTGTGACCTTTGCATGTCCAATTATGTAGCTTCCATTTTTTGGAAAACACAATAATCTTGGATTTACCAAAGTTTAATTGTAATTTGTTAATATGAAAATATTCCGAGCTACCTTCTAGCAGGCGTTTTCCATAAATCTGTCCAGTCCCCTTTTAAAGGCATCCAGGCCAGGTGCCATCACCACCACATCCTGTGGCAACGAGTTCCACAAATCAATTACACGCTGGGTAAAGAAATATTTTCTTTAGTCTGTTTTAATACTCCCTCCACTCAATTTGAGTGGATGTCCCCTAGTTCTAGTGTTGTGTGAGAGGGAAAAGAACTTCCCTCTACCCACTCTCTCCATCCCATGCATAATTTTATACGTCTCAATCATGTCACCCCTCAGCCGCCTTTTTTCTAGACTGAAGAGCCTCAAACGCTGTAGCCTTTCCTCATAAGGGATGAATGTTTGTCTTGTCTTGTCTGTTTGCAAGTTAGCATTGACCCTTGACATCTCCTCCTGCATTCTCAACTATGGTTTCACTCCGTCGACTTCCTCTCTCTACTTCAACTTTCAATCTGCATCACCCTTGTTGCCTTCTCAGTCTATACCAGGGGTTCCCAACCTATGGTACTAGTACCACCAGTGGTACTTACTGCTGGTGGTACTCGGACCACTGGAACCCCACTCTGACACGGCACTTTTGGTGGTGTGTTTTTGCTTCCAAGAAGCTCCTGCCATTGGCCGAGCCTCTCAGGAATGCTGAAAAGGGCCCTCCCACCTGCCCAGAATCTCCTACCTCCTAACCTGGAAGTAACTGGTGATGATGTCATCACCAGTCACTTCCAGTGGGAGGTCAAGAGAGTGAGGCCGGAGGTGGTATTCAGCCGGGAAAAGGTTGGGAACCCCTGGTCTATACTATGCCAGAGTTTTTCAACCAATGTGCCGCAGGAGTTGGGGGGGGTCATTTATTAGTGGGGCCGTTTGGAGATGTGAGCCCCCCACCAGCAGCATGGCGTGCCATGCCAATTGTCAAAAAATGGATGGTGTGCCTTGACAATTTTAGCACCTTGTCAATGTTCCGTGAGATGAAAAAGACTGAAAATCGTTGGTCTATACTTTTCCCACAAGGGGTGGTCCTAAGCATTTTTCGGTAAGCAAAGTGCTGTAAGCAAAATCTCGACCGCAGGCTGCTTGTTAACATTGGAAGCTTGTGTTTGTGATGGGAGGTCAGGTCCTCGACATATCTTGCATGAGGCAGATGTTCTTTCTCATGTAGCATTGGAAGTGATGCATGAGTGTTGATCTTGTCGGGACAACCAGGAAGTCTGCAAAATCAAAAGGCCGAGGAGTGCCGTTTATAATACAGTAGCTGACCAATGAACGTCTCCCTTCAAGCAGCGATGGCTGGGGGCCTCCTCTCCCTCTTGTCCATCCCAGAAAGATCAAAGGAATATGTTGCTTGAGTTTGCTGCAAGAAGATGAGCTTATTTGAAGGCCATGCCAGCTGGTGTCGCCCTTCAGCACAATGAGATTCAAGAGTTGTGGGAGGCCTTCCCAGATGTGGGGGGACCAGATGTGGCTCGTCCAGCAGAGCGGCTATAAAACTGGCTTCAGAGTTTGTGTTCATAGTGTACTGTGTGAATATTGGCATGCTGTGCATCACCAGGATATTGTGGGTGCCATGAATGTGACTCATATGCTGTATATGTTCTGGGCAGCGTGCCATTTCCTTGTCCATTCAGTTTGCCCTTCTGCAGATCTTTTGAGTGATGTGTAGCACATAAGTATGAGAGCATAGGAATATGACCCTGTTGTTTCTGGACAAACGCTCCTCTCGAGGCCAATGCTCTGTTTTCGGCAGTGGCAAGCCTCTTGGGCGCTCGCAAGCTTGTTGTGATGGTGAGACTGGAATCCCTTCCTTGTTGATCATTGCCAGCATCTGGCAACCGAAATTATGCTGCTCCAGAAGGACAGTTGCTCAGTGGTAGCACACATGCTCTGCATGCAGAAGATCGAAGATGTAGTCTCCACCTAAGACTTGTAAAGACACCCTTGAGAGCCGCTGCCAATCCGTGTTGACAATACCAAGCGACATGGATCAAGGATCTGACTCTGTACGGCAGCTGCCTGTGTTCAGCCTATGATCCTTGAGAGGGCCAGGTCCCTCACCGCTGTGGCTATGGCCGTCCTGTGGGAGCCTTTCCCTCTGGAGCCCACCCAGTTTATCTCTCAGTCGCACAAGCCCTCTCTAGACGAACAGACTACCGGGAGGCAAAAGGCAAGCTCTGTTTCCTAGTTTCCACAACAATCTGGTTTAAGAATGATTTTGGGGTCTGTTTTTTTTCACCGCCAAGATCCCAGTGAGAAATAAGAGCCCCATAGTCTTCGTAACCATGGACACGACCTCCAGGCTAGCTGGGCAGAACAAGCCTCCGAGCAGATTAATGGCTGCATTGTCCGTCGGCATTGTTCTCACCCCGAGCCTAGCGAGGCCCCAACTGACCCCGTCGCCCAAAATAGTGGCTCCAGCCCTATAGCTTCCTTGGTCATACACGACCCAATACAGTCTCTACCAAAACACCAAGAGGCTTTGGTTGGGTTGCGATGAAATCTCCGGTGGCGGAAAGCCGTGAACCTGATGATGCTGATGCATGTCTGGAATGGTGGACACAGGTTTGCCGCATGGTATGTTCAAAAGGAAATCCACACGGGTGTCATTTTCAGACTGGACCCAGAAAGGGAGAAAAGGAGCCTGACTGACACAGCCCAGAGTAGTTGGATGAGTAAATCAAGAAGATGATCTGCTGTATGTGTCTTATGTGTAGGGCTGCCGGTTTTCGTAACGTGAACCCTGTTCCTCCACTTGTGTTTTTTTTTTTTTTTTTTTTGCGGAGCGGACTGCTGGCAAATCTTCACCACTTTTGGGGCACCCCTGGCGCCCCTCTCTTTTCTGCCCCTCTCCTGCTTGACTCCGCCCAATACCAGATTTTGCTCCTCTTCCATTTTTCATGGTTTGAAAACCTTGTGAAATCACCAGGCCCCACACTGAGAAATCTCTGCTTTTTTGATGCACACGACCTTGCAACCTTAATCATGTGTGAATTTGTTCTTAGTCCTCCTCTCCTTCCAAGTAGGGTTTATAAACACACGAAACTGTCTCATATTATTGCATCAGACCCTTAAAAAATAAATGGTGTTTTTAAAATAATTCTCGCTGGCTTCTTATTGTAATTGCTTTTAATGCTGTTTGGCTCAGCTGCTTTTATTTGTTTTAGGTTTGTTGGAAATTTTACATTGGAATTGATGTATTCATGTTGTCCATCACCTTGGGAATATTTGAGAGTCATAAACGTGAGTTAATTAAGAATAAATATTATTCATTGAGGGCCTTTGGATCAAAAAGCATCTTATACATTTTTTTTCCAGTGTCAATTTTGGGAACTGCAGTTCATGGAAGCTCAAGTTCCAATTCATTTGATTAAATGTGTAGGGGGGGTTGTGTGGGTCAGTAAGAAAAAACAACAACTCCAAAATCCAAAGTAGGGTATACACACTATAATGCTTTTACATCTGGAGCAATCCAAAAACTGCAAAATATTCATCAGCAAGCTTTGGAGTCCTACATAATGCCTCATCAGGCTATGTGATAAGGAAAAAAGGATGGTGGGTTGAGGAGAAAAGGGAAGGACCGTTGTTAAAGGTATTTGTTCAATAGATTGGTTAGTCATTGAAGTGCAACAAGATTTATTGTTGCTTTTGTGAAGAAGCAACATCTTCTTGCTTCTTTTGTGAAGAAGCAACATCCCGGCTGAACATCTCTCTACTTGAGTGAAGATGGGAGAAGGATCTTGCTGCCAGATGATGACCAATTCAGAAGGGTTGGGTAGGGGGGTTGGGGAAACAGGGATGTTAGCTGGCCTCCTTGGGCCCAACCTCCCTCCCCCCTCCTCATGCACAGCCCCTCCCTTTCAAAGAGTACAGCCGCCTTCTGGCCCTGGGATGTGTTGTCCCTCCTTCCCTCTCTGTAGCTAGAGCTACAATTGCAGAGAGTGTTTTCCTGAAACTGGCTTTGGAGATCAAGTCCATCACAGGTAAGAGGGGCAGACGGTGTGTGATGATGATGAGCGGCTGATGAAAGAAGGGGGGGGGATCAAAGAATTGGTGGTGGGATCTGCAGTTGCAGCTGTGAGAATGGGAGCTGGTCTGGTTCTATGGCAGCGCAATCCGAATGCATGCTTGCTTAGAGGTAAGTCTCCCTGTATTCAGTGGGTCTTACTCCCAGGTAAGTGTGTAGGATTGTGCTGTGGGAGAGGAGGTCACAGTGTCTGTGACCTGTTCTTTCCTTGGGGCATTTGGAGAGAGAGAGAGAGAGAGAGAGAGAGAGAGAGAGAGAGAGAGAGAGAGAGAGAGATATGCATTGCCAAACATGTGTTGGACGGATGTCTGAATTCCCTGCTGTTGTGGGATAGGTAGGAAGGTGGACTTCTCTGAACGAAAACCAAAGATGTATGGGGAATAGGGCTGCCAACCTTCCAGATGGGCCAGGAGTCTCCAGGAACCAGCATCAATCTCCAGGTGACCACTGAAAGCAATCTTAGGAGATTGGGTTGAGGCCTCTGGGAATTTCCTTGTTTACATCATATTGGAAGGGAGGGGGAAAGAAATCTCCAAGAATAGCTTCAGTGTCAGAATCGGCAACGACCCTAATGGGGAAGGGAACCTGTGCAGTTCTATAACCAGATTGTCTTAACGTCCATTCTTAAAACCATTTCCCCTGTAAGATAAATGCGCAAAAGGAACGGAGCAAAAAAGGAAAGATGTTTTGAATGAGTTTGAAACGCGCTACAGCTGACATTTTCCAGCATTATAGCTCTGTGAGCTATGAAGGAAGCGGTTCTAAAAAGCATACATACAGCGAGCCAGCGAGCCAGCACGCAGCCAGAGGCAATACGTTAAGTGCAAAGCCAGGAGACGTTTGCAGCTGTTTATTAAGTTGTGTAAAGCAGATTATAGCAGCAGCAGCCGCCAGAGTGGTCACTGCAGAGCGAGCTGGGCTTGGCTGGGTGGGACGGGGAGGGGTCTTTTTCTCTAGCCTAGAGTGGAGCTGCTTCGTTCCAGGGAGCCTTAGCTCTGCTCAAGGACCCCATGAAAAGAGAGACAAGGCTGGAGAGAAGTTCTCGGGACCAGTCAGGAGACAAGAGGCTGCTGGATGCTTTGAACATGTGAGTAGGACAGAGCTTTTTTTTTTTCCCCAAAGCACTTTCTCCAAATTATTATCCAAGGATACCTCCTTAGATTTCTGGCAGCTCCCCATTTGCAGAAAGCCAAAGCGATGAGTTGAGCAGTGGAGTGACCTGGAAGAGGATCCAGTTGAAATGGAGAGAGTCTTTCTGACTCCCCTCTTGCATTCCAGGGAATATAATCATCACAGCCACCATAGCAGGGTTGTTGTTTGTGGTATGGGTGGAAGGGTAGGTGGGCTGAGTACGCTTTTGTAATAGGGAGTGACTCAAGACCATGAGCAAGGATATATGCATACATGTACGAATATTTATTAGGCTATTGCCTTTGTTCTATCATGCTAAAGTCTTTTCTGCAGTCATTTTTTGCAGAGGGGGAACTGAGGCAGTGATGTGGTGAGTGTTGAACTCGAACTCGGGTCTCGTCCACTGAGCCATGCTGGAATTCTTTGTGGAATGAAGCGACTGTTTCAGAGCAGTAGTGGCTGGAACGATACCCGACGAGAGCTCAGAGTACAAAGAGTGCAACAACCGTTATCATGGGAGGAGCAATATTATAGTCAGTCTCTGGAATAAGGAGACATTTCAGTCCTACTAAAGGAAAGGTCCTGCAAGTGCAGTCTCTTGTGATACTGAAGTTGGCTCTTCGTTCTTTGATCCACACGGAGACAAAGACCTACACAAGCTGCCTGGAAAGGGGTGTATGATTTGGGGTGGTCAAAAGCTTATTTTGGGATCATCGAAAGCCCCATTTGAGTTTGTCTGTAAACCGCTTTGTTGAAAAGCGGTATATAAATACTGTTATTATTAATAATAATAATAATTAATAATAATTAATTAAAAATAAATAATATGCTGCAATCCCCTCAGTTCCTTATTTATAAGTGTTCCCTACTAGCACCCTTTGTCACCACAAAGTGTTGTCGCGTAGTGGTTAAAAGACTGAGCAGTGAGCTGCAAACCTCTGCCATGGACTCTCTCAGTGGCCTTGGGCAAGCCACTTGCTCTCAGCCTCAGTCTTCCTCCTCTGCAATATGGTGAGTCAGTAGTATTATCCCCATATTGCAGCTGGGGAAAGCTGAGGCTGAGAGGGAGTGGCTGTCACCCTTGAGGCCACCTAGTGAGAATTCATGGCAGAGATGCGATTCTGGGGGAAGCCCCAATTTTGCAGCCCAGGCTCCCGGCCACTACACGACACCAGCTCTCTCCTGTAGCAATCTTATACTCGGTCCTGTATCGAACATTGTAGAGCAGTGTTTCTCAAACTGTGGGTCGGGACCTGATTTCTGGTGGGTCCCAGGTGATTGAAACATCAGATCAGTATTTGCCACAAGCCCTGAGGCTATTCAAAAATCAGATAGCTACTACCGGTAATTGCCCTTCAAAGAGCTGAGCTCCTGCAGTTTGCAAGATAGCTGCTAATTATCCTGCAAGCAGCTGAGCTCCTTACTTGCACATAAATAATTTATTTCTGGATCACCTTTTTTTTTTTTTGTCTCGTAAAGCTAGGTGGGTCCCGATAGAGTGTCATTTTAAAAAGTGGGTCTCGGTGCTAAAAAGTTTGAGAACCACTGTTGTAGACTAACGCAGGCGAGCAGGAGCCAATTTCACCAGCTGGATTAAATGGTGTGGAAAGTTGTATCGAGAAGGATTACGAGAGGCAGCCTGGTAGGAAGGACTCCATGTTGGGACTTTCTCCACCACTTCGCTGCCAGGAGGACATTGATCTGTGTCTGTTTCTGCCATTTCCTCCACCAGGCCCAGATGTGGGAAGTGATCCTTGCAGCTGGAGCAATGCTCGCCTCTTCGTGCCCAGCCGCTTCCAAGCCAAGGAACAACACGGCAATGTTTCCGGCTCCCCTGCTTGGCATCCCAGCTGCCTGTGAGACGTTCTGCAGAAAATCCGCACGAGCAGCTGAACTGTGAACGCTCCTTTTTGGCATCGCAGTTTTCCACTTGGAAGGACTGGTGAGCTGCTGACCACAGGAGGCTGTGCTGGCTGGATGGAGACTGGAGGCGTGTTTGGGCTTGAGAACCGTCCCATGAAGCCATATCACCCTTTGGAAGACAGGCAAGAGGCAAAGCTGTATCCTCTCTCTGAGCTTTTGCTTCTGATCTCGCTGCTGCTGCTCCTGGCTTGGCCTTCCAACGCTCACCCTCTGCCCACGCCAGCAGACGAAAGCGCAGAGATAGTGGTAAGTTTATTCTTCCTGGCACCAAAGGTTTGGTAGCCACCATCCCTCTGAATAGCAGATAAGATGGGGAAAAACCTGTACTCTCTTGTGCTATAGTCCTTCTCCAAGTGGTCCAGGCCAACCTTTACAAAGTCGGAATCCACTGGAGGAGAAAGCGCTAGACTCTAGCGGCTAGAGACATCAGGTGTCTATGACGCAAAATTAACCTCCGCCCATGAAGCGGTCTGGAGAGACATAAAGGGGGTGGAACCTCCGGCTAGCAGATGTCAAACTTCCAGCGGGAAAAGTGTGACTTGACTTGTGTTTTCCACGCCTTGTCCTAGGAGTGGCTGACCCAGTATGGATACCTCCCCCCCGCAGATCCAATCACAGGCCAGCTGCAGACCTGGGAGGCGGTGACCAGCGCCATCCGCACCATGCAGCGTTTTGCGGGCATCGCTGAGTCTGGGATCCCAGGTAGAGTCACTTGCTCGTTCCTTCTAGTCTTCACCACCAGGTACCCTGTACATCGCCATATGTAGCCCCATCTGAAATGTTCTCCAACTAATTATACTGGTCCTGTTGGCAGGGCCGGCCAAGACCTCCTGACACCTGAGGTGGCATGCCAAATGCTACCCTCCTTCACCTGATGATGTGCCAGCCTCTGGCCCTCCCACTCTCCGATGTTCTAGCTCAGTATTCTCCCCACACACACAATTCCCTTCCCCCTATGTCCCCCGTCTTCCTTTTCCAATCCAGAGAGTAGGAGGAGGAGCAATGGAGGTAAGCGAACGGACAGAGGTGGGTGCCCCCCACCAACCTGCTGCCTGAGGCAACTGCTTCAGTTGGCTTCATGGATGGGCCGGCCCTGACCGTTGGCCATATTGTTGGTTGGCAGGGATGAGCGCCCTCTGCTGGAGTTGACAACCTTGTCGTCGAGATAGTCGGGGCCCAAGGATTTCCAGTGTGTGGTGCAGCGCCCCAAATGTTTCCTTCCCGATACCTGGCAGCACTCTAACCCATCTGCATGCTACGTGCTGCGACAAGGAGAGTCATGACCACATGACCACGGAGGCGTCTTCGGACAATGCTGGCTCTTCGGCTTTGAAATGGGGATGAGCACCACACCCTAGAGTCGGACACGACTGGACTTAATTGTCAGGGGTCACCTTTACCTTTACCTAGGTTGAATTCACCCCAGTCCATTGCAGGTTGCGGTACTTAGGGCCAAACAACACGAGCACAGAAATGCAAACCGATGAGGCAGGCGTCAACAGAGTGCTTCTGTTTTTCTCATCAACTATTGCAGTGTAGCAGTCCTGGTCAGAACCAGGGCACACACACATGGGAAGGGGGAAGTTCTTTCTTTTCCCCTGTGTGCTGTTTTTATCCTGAAAATTGCCCCTCTGATCTGTCCCTAAAAAGAAAGTTTCACATCTGGAGCAAATGGGAAACTTGCCTAGGCAGTGTATATTTGCATGGTTTGGCCCTTAGAAAACTAGCATGTCAGGATAAAGACGTCAGCTGAGCTTTCTCCCTGACATGCTAGTTTGCTATGTGCAGGGAATTATATACTGTATACTTGTCGTGTGATGATAAGTTACACGGTTGACTTGGACGGGGTTTTGAATTCCCCAGATGATGCCACGTTGGCTCTGATCCGCATGCCTCGCTGTTCACTGCCGGATATCATCACCGCCTTCCCGGAAAAGCTCCCTTTGACAAGGAGCAGGAGGAGGAAACGGCGGAAGAGAAGGAAGAGTCGGGGCAGGAGGAGCGCTGGCTCAGTTTGGACCAAGAACAACATATCCTGGAGGTAGACATCTGCATGCAGACACAGTTGTCCAAATTGAACCCAACATTAGATTTTCACTTATTCCTTCTTTTGGTTGGATCCAAAGGGGCCCTGGGCATGCAGGGGGCATTTTCACTCTTGGAAGGGCAGTTTTATTTTTTTTATTTTTTTATTTATTTTTCACATTTTTTTTATACCGCCCTTCCTCCAAGGAGCTCAGAGTGGTGTCCATATTTCCTCCCCTCCTTTTTGTCCTCACAACAACCCTGTGAGGTAGGTGGGGCTGAGAGATAGTGACTGGCCCAAGGTCACCCAGGAAGCTTTGTGGCTGAGCGGGGATTTGAACCTGGATCTTCCAGGTCTAAGTCCGACTCCCAAACCACTACACCAGTTTTACACCTTGTGCTGGAGAATTGCATGAGAAAAAAGTGAAATTAAATCCTTAGAGGCTCTTCTACTTATGATTCAGAAGCACAAGAACCGAAACAGAACTTGCTTATTATGGTACCAGGGCCGGCCCATCTATGAGGTCAATTGAGGCAGTTGCCTCAGGCAGCAAATTGGCCAGGCGTGTGTGTGCGCTCAATGACCGCCACCACTGCTCTTCCTTCTCCTGCTCCCTGGATTTGAAAAGGAAGAGAGAAACTGAGCGTGAAACGAGAGTGGTGGGCTAGGGAGTGCACAATTTCTCCCATTTTACAGTCTAGCGTTGGACTAGGTTTTTTTGTGTGTGTTTTTTTTAGGAACAGCAGTTTTAGCTGTCCTAATGCAAAACTCCCTAGAGAGTCCAGAGAAGTGCATTCAGAGTGATTCCCTCCTCATTCAAGGCCGCTTTTCATTCTCCTCGGAGATAAAAGCGAGTCGACGAGCCTCGGGACGCTTCATGCATCCATGAATGCTCCCACAAAATGATGCGCTACCAGCAGCAACATTGTCACGAAAAGGCATCAAGCCAGATATAAGGGGGAAATCTCTCAAGGGGATTTCAGGACCACCGCTGGGCTGTGCGTAACAAACATGTCATGCTAGTTTGTTGCTCAGACTCACGCAGAGAAGAAGATTAACCAATCCAACCCTCTCAGCTTTAATCCAGCTCTGCTTCAACTCTTACTCTCTCATAATAAAATTAATAAGAGCTCCAAAAGACGGAACAACTGTACAGGAGAGAGAGAGAGAGAGAGAGAGACTGTCAAAGAAAAGAAAATGTGAACAATTAATACATGATTGCGCTGAGGTGATGTGTGTGGCACATTGACCAAGATTGTCTCTGTGTGCCTTTGATGCCCAAACCTGACACATCATAGCCCTCTTGACATTATATTTCCCCACTTTGACTGAATTGGGGGAGAGGAGAAAGAGAGGAGGAAGAGGAGCATGCTGGCTAATCACACCTCCTGCACTGATGTTCCCCCCCCCACTGCCTCTTGTGCAGGACAATGAGGGGCCACTCTGCCTGGCCTGCTGCCCTTACTAAGCCTCTGAGCAAACTGACACGTCACTTTTTTCATCTGTCATCAAAATGCACCGGATTATTCCATGCAGCAAAGGAAGTGTTGGGTTGGATCGTGTAACATTAATTTTAATAACTCAATATGTTACATGAGAGCGAGTGACAGTTTTGCGCCCCTGTCCAGATTGTGCCCAGGATATATAGCACCTCTCTTCTGCCATTGGCCCTCCTTATCTGCTTTCGTTTTTAGTCTATTTAGATTTTACGCTTGTGGGCAAAGTTCTTGTCATGGTTAATTTTATTTAGCACCTTGTTTCTTTCACATTTATTTATTTATTCGCATTTCTGTACCGCCCTTCCTCCAAGGTCGGAGCTCAGGGCGGTGTAAGTGCTCTTTCCCCCTCTTTTTATTCTTTTTTTTTATATATATATATATTTATATTTTATTGATATATTAAAACATAAAAAAAACAATACATATTTCATAAAGTTATAGCAAGCGCGAAGCAATACATCCTACTAGCATACTATTCACTATTTTCTACATACAATTTCCAACTAAGCCAAAACAACCCCCACATTCTATTCATTAAATCCGCATATCATCACATCATTCCTCTCTCTCTCTCTTAAAAAGTCAATAAATGGCTTCCAATTATTCACGAAAAAGTTAACTGACTTTTCCTTAATTAAAATTGTAAGTTTATCCATTTCAGCATAGTCCAAAACTTTCAGCCACCAATCTTCCAGCGAAGGTATCTCCGAATTCTTCCAATATTGTGCATATAAAATTCTTGCCGCAGCTGTCATATATAAAAACAAAGTTTGAAATTTTTCGCCTACATGATCCTCCCACATACCCAACAAAAATGTTTCCGGTTTCATTTGGATCTTAATCTTTAAAATCAACTCAATCTGTTTGTGAATCTGAGTCCAATACTTCTTTGCTTGAGGGCATGTCCACCACATATGGTAAAAAGTTCCTTCTTGCATTTTACATTTCCAACATCTATTCGTCACCTTCTCATACATTTTTGCTAGTTTGCTTGGGGTTATATACCATCTATATATCATTTTATACATATTTTCTTTAATATTAACATTTAACGTAAATTTCAACTGTTTTAACCATAGTTGTTCCCATTGGTCCATTAAAATAACATGACCTATGTTTTTCGCCCAATGAATCGTACATTCTTTAACCTGTTCTTCTTCTGTTTCAAACTTCAAAAGCAATTTATACATTTTTGAAATTATCTGGTCTTCAGATTTTAATTGTGCCTCCAATATTGATTCTTCTTCTACAAATCCATATGTCTTCTTGTCCACTTTAAATCTCTCCAAAATTTGAGCATATACAAACCATTGACAATTAAAGTCTTCTTCCATAGTTTTTCTCTTGACTTCATTATACAGTCTCCTTGTGAAAAAATTAATAAATTTCTGTACAGTAGTCCTTTCTCTTTTGGCACGCTACTTCCACCAAAGTGTGCTTCATATGGTGCAACCCATAATGGTACTTTCTCATAAAATCTCATTTTATATCTATTCCAAATTCTCCATAATGCATGTCTAACATAATGATTTTTAAATTCTAAATTTGCTTTTACTTTATCATACCACAAATACCCATGCCAACCAAATCTCAAGTCAGAGCCTTCTAACTCCAATAATCTTCTATTTTGTAAATACACCCACTCTTTCAACCACACAAAACAACATGCTGCATAATATACTTTCAAATCTGGTAGTCCTAATCCTCCTCTCTCTTTTGCATCTTGAAGAATCTTATATTTCACCCTTGGTTTTTTCCCTTGCCAAATAAATTTAGAAATGTCTTTCTGCCATTCTTTAAATGGTGCATCAGATATAATCACTGGTATCGTTTGAAATAAGAACATCATTTTTGGCAATACATTCATCTTAATCACCGATATCCTTCCTAGTAAGGACAATTTCAATCTTTCCCATCGTAACATCGTAATCTTTCCCATCGTAATCTTTCCCCTCTTTTTATTCTGACAACAAGCCTGTGAGGTAGGTGAGGCTGAAAAATAGTGACTGGCGCAAGGACACCTCATGGCTGAGCAGGAATCTGAACCCAGGTCTTTCTCACCGAAGATCAACATTCTAACCACTGGCAGTGGCGTAGCTAGCCCCAGAACAGGGTGGGTGGGGCCCACCCCCACCCCTCGACGCGACGCCCCAAAGTAATTAGCATAATTACTAATTAGCATAATTACTTTCGTTTTCTTTTTTTGCTTTTTTTCCGTTTTTTTCTGGGGGTTTTAAAGGTTTTTTTAGGAGTAACGGGGCTTCTAAGTGTACGTGTATGCTTTGCTGCACTTATCTTGAGTATTGGAGCCACTGCACCCTTAGACATCTTAGAAGCAAATCCTCTTTCTTCTCCTCCTCCTCTGTAGGATAGTCTTCTGAGTAAGCGTGTTTAGAATTGCGCAGCATTCATATCAACCTTTTTCCTCTCAAAGTAACACTAGAGGGAGCCAGCGGGCAAAACGTTCTGCAGTATCTTAAGAGGCTAATTTTCACAATATTTTCCAGACAGCAACTGACTCTGTCAGATATATGGCTTTAGATTTAAGGAGGTGGCGAGTATACTATACGCTCCTAAATTGAGGGCTGCCAGAACATGACCACCTATCATCCTCCAAGCGCCAAACTTTGCAGCCATGAGAAATTGAATGAATTTCTGGCAGGTAGCAAATTTTGGAGGTGACAAACTTGCCGCTTTTCTTTGATCAGGTTGTCACACGGTGAACTTTTAACGGACTACACTACACAGAAGTTCATAGTATATTTGAATCCACTCCGGCCTTAGTTCATTTCTGAATGTATAAAATGCTCCTTCCAGCTTCTTGCCCAGGCAGGATAAGATTATTGCTTCCATCTGTACGTTGGTTGTCTCCATCTAAAAAGTACTAAAACAATTTTAAATGTGAAAAAATATCTTATTTAACTCATGGGGAGGGGGGGGGACAGACATGCAAGGATATCTTTTTTTTCTCCAAGTCACACTTCCCAAAACCAGCTCCTCCCTCCCCCACCCCACCAAAGTACATTTTCCAAAGTACAAAAAAAAGCCCAAAACCAAAATCAGAGAGACAATAATTAAAAATTTTAATTTAAAAAATAATTTTTAAATTATTTTTAAAAATAATTCTCTGAAAATAATTAAAATTTCAAATCCATGTTAATTAACACTTAATTAGCTGCTGATTGGGCAGATAAGGGGCAGGGCTTGGCGTACCCCCAGCAAGAGGTCCGCGTACCCCTAGGGGTACCCGTACCACAGGTTGAGAACCCCTGCTTTAGTCTATTATCATTCGCTTCCATCTGTACGTTGGTTGTCTCTATCACAGGGTCAAGACCTACCCCCGAGAAGCCCATCTTAGCCGAGAGACCATGAGGGCATTGATGTATTATGCCTTGAAAGTGTGGAGTGAGGCCACGCCCTTGAATTTCCACGAGGTGGGCAGCCACGGCGCCGACATCTCCGTGGAGTTCCTCCGACTGGATCACCACGACGGCTACCCTTTTGACGGGCCAGGAGGGATGGTGGCACATGCCTTCTTTCCTGGAGACCCCCAGAGGGCTGGCAACGTCCATTTCGACAGTGATGAGGAGTGGACCTTCCGTTCTCCAGGTGAGTCGACCTCCGTGGGAAGTGTGAATGAGTTGCCATGAAGGGGTTTAGTAACCGTAAGGCAAAAACCGAGCTCCTGGGGGGGGGGGGCAAAGATGGGACTTTCCCCACATGGGGGGGGGAGGGATTGGTGCTCCTAGTTTCTTTTTGGGAGATGTGGTGGACAGGGCTTGATTGATGCTCAGGTTCTGAGTGATTGATAGCCATTGTTGGGGAGCATAGGCGCTCTATTAATTAAAATAAGCTTGCCCTGCTTTTCGGTTCCATATGAAGCTGCCTTTATACCAGGGATGTGGATCAAGTCTCTGACTCCAAGTCTCGAGTCAAGTTCCAAGTCTTTGCCCCCAAGTCTTCGGTTGCGAGTCCCTATCTATTTAATAGGGAAAATGGGTTTAAACCTGAATAAAGTTCGACTTGTCGTAAAAGGCTCCAAGTCTCGAGTTGAGTCTTTTGAGTCTTTTACATTTGCCAATTCAAGTCCGAGTCAAGTCTTTTACAATTGCCGAGTCAAGTCCGAGTTGAGTCATTGACGCGACTTGAGTCCGACTCAAGTCCGAGTCAATAGACTCAAGTCTACATCACTGCTTCATACTGAGTCACTCTTCAGGCTTTCAGACAGAAAATGCCATGCCAGGTATTGAACCTAGGACTTCCTACATGTCAAGTATGCATTGCACCTATTGAACTGCAGCCTGGGTCTACAAGATGGTTTCCGAATGTCCCGGAAACTAATTAGGATAATCACGACATGCAGGACAGCATAACAAAGGAGCAGTAAAAGATCAGGCAAAACCCAAGCAAGCTGTTTCTGAAAACAAAACTGGGAATTCTCCCCGGAACTTCTGAAAGAGGACCACTGTAACAAAACTGGGAATTCTCCCCGGAACTTCTGAAAGAGGACCACTGTAACCAACCATCTAAAAACTAGGAATAAGGAACCATAACGGTGGTGCTGCCAAATGGTGTTCTCATCCGGAGGAACTCGGAGTAAGAACTGAAGAAGATCTTACGGTATGGATAGGTCCATATGCAGGCGATCCTCAAGATGTTAGCATGCAGATTAGTTTGCTTGTGTTGGGTATTTGGAGCTCTTATTCTCTGGATGCTATTTTGCTGTTTGTCTGCTTTCTGATAGTTGCGCACAGTTGTTTTGGATTGCATAGATTGATCGGTGGCGGGAGGGCAGGCTGCCTTGTGCAAAAGGTTGGACTGAGCGTGGTTTTATCCTTTCCACTGATCTGCCTTGATGTCTCTTTGCCATAATAAAAATAATAAAAATAATAAAAATAAAAATAAAAATAATATTTAACATTAATATTTGTATGTTTGAGTGTGCAAAGTGCTTCACATGCATGATCTTGACGTTGTCCTTACAACAGTCCTGAATGATAAGTATTATCC
The DNA here is from genome assembly GCA_026170595.1 of Plestiodon gilberti rubricaudatus. Classification (NCBI taxonomy): domain Eukaryota; kingdom Metazoa; phylum Chordata; class Lepidosauria; order Squamata; family Scincidae; genus Plestiodon; species Plestiodon gilberti. Next base: position 13,666,496 of record JANXHW010000012.1, read on the forward strand.
CTATACTGCAGATGGGGAAGACTGAGACTGAGAGGGAGTGGCTTGCCTAAGGTCCCCTAGTGGTGAGATTTGAACTGGGGAGGTCCTGACTCACTGCTCCGTCCCATAGCCACTGTGCGATGCCGGCTTTCAGTGTATGCTCTCCCTTCTCTCCTCTTGTATCAAAAGTCTTGACAAGCCCTTCTGATCTTTCGGCAGACGACTTTGGCACTGATCTTTTTGCTGTGGCTGTTCACGAGTTTGGCCATAGCCTTGGCCTAGCGCATTCCCCCTCCAAGCACTCCATCATGCGCCCTTATTACCAGGGACCAGTGGGAGACCCACTGCAGTACCAGCTGCAGATGGATGACCGTACGGAGATACAGAAGCTTTACGGTATGTGCAGTGGCGGGGAGAGCTCAGCAGCGCTGAAGCTTATGAGGAAAGCGCTGCAGCGTTTGGGGCTCTTCAGGCTAGAAAAAAGGTGGCTGAGGGGGGACATGATTGAGACGTATAAAACTATGCATGGGATGGAGAGAGTGCATAGAGAGAAGTTCTTTTCCCTCTCACACAACACTAGAACTAGGGGGCATCCGCTCAAATTGAGTGGAGGATTAAAACGGACAAAAGAAAATATTTTTTTACCCAGCGTGTAATTGGTTTGCGGCAGGGGCGTCAGCTGACCTGGGGCCTGGGGGCGGTGGGCCCCAGGGCGTTGGGGCGGAAAGGCTCCGTGGGGGGCGGGAGCCTCCTTAACTTTCGTTTTTTTGTTTTTTTAAAAAAGGTTTTTTTAAAGGTTTTTAACGCTAACGGGGCTTCTAAAAGGGCTTCTAAAAGGGTATGTGTGCTTTGCCAAACTTATCTGTAGTTCTAGGAACCTCCAGCGATGATCAGGGGCGCAGATCGTCCCTCTGCAGCTCTGCTCCCGGTCGCGAACTCTGCAAATCGCCCAGGAGCAGAGCTGCAGAGTTAACGCATGCGCAGAGCGACGATTGGAAACATCGTCGCTCTGCGCATGCGTTAACTCTGCAGCGCGCTCCTGGACGCTTTGCAGAGTTCGCGACCGGGAGCAGAGCTGCAGAGGGACGATCTGCGCCCCTGATCGTCGCTGGAGGTTCCTAGAACTACAGATAAGTTTGGCAAAGCACACATACCCTTTTAGAAGCCCCGTTAGCGTTAAAAACCTTTTAAAAAACTTTTAAAAAACCCAAAACTCATTATGCAAATTAATTATTTAATTTGCATAATGGGGCGGCGGGCTTTTCCGCCCCAGTACCACGGGCGCCTGGCTACCCCTCTGGTTTGCGGAACTCCTTGCCACAGGATGTGGTGATGGCACTTGGCCCGGATGCCTTTAAAAGGGGATTGGACAGATTTATGGAGGAAAAGTCCATCACAGGTTACAAGCCACGATGGGGATAAGCAACCTCCTGGTTTTTGAAGTAGGTTTTCTCTGTATACCAAGTGCAAGGGAGTGGCAGGCAACAGGATACAGTTATCTTGTTGTCTTGTGAGCTCCCTGAGGCATCTGGTGGGGCCACTGTGAGATACAGGAAGCTGGACTAGATGGGCCTTTGGCCTGAGCCAGCAGGGCTCTTCTGATGTTATGTTCTTATGTTAACAGGGGTTGGGAAGATCTCGCCTTAAAATGGCAGTGTGTTAAATACGCCTCTTACAAAGGATTATGGCCAAACACTGTACTTATTAAGACTTGCAGGTTTCTGTTCCATGACCTGTGTGCCAGTTGCTTGACTCTAGCTGGACAATTCATAACGGAGCTCAGCTTGAATGGGGTGAAAAGGCTGGCAGGTTTTGGGGTGATTCATAGAAAGGGCTGCTAGAATGGCCTGATCGGTCTTGCTACGTAATAGATCAGACAACCCAGTTTGCATTGGGCCTGTTTCAAATGCAACCTCTCTCTTTTGCACTGGCTACATCTTTGCATCTACCTGAGTCCATGGCAGAGACTATGTGACCCATGGGAATTTTTTGTTTGTTCATTCATTCACTTCTTTTTAAAAAATAAAAAATCCAGGGAGTCGAGTTCTTCATTCCACAGAAAAACCAGAGGTGACCTCACTGCTTCCCGATCTGCTCTCCCTGCCGCATGATTTTCCTGCCCTAAGGTAAGAAAAGGGCCCCTTACTGAGTCGGGAGGCTAGAGCACTGGAGACCATGATGTCGGAGACACTCTAGCCCACCACTCTTCTTTCCTCCACACTTCCTCTTCTGCTTTGTTGCCCTCTTCCTTTTCCAAGCCGAGGAGGAGGAAGAGTGGAGGCAAGTGGGCAGATGAAAGTGGGCACCCCCCATCTGCTACCTGAGGCAAACGTCTCAGTTGGCCTCATGGATAGGCCAGTCCTACCGGATACCCTCAAAATGCTGTGCGTGCCATTTCTTCCCCACTGACCCTAGTGGTTTTTTTTATTTATTTGCTTTTGTTTTAAACTCAGCAGCACCCAGGAGTCTCATTGCATGAACCACTGTCGGTTTCCATTTTTTAATTTCAGGTCAGGGAAGGAATTTCCTGATCGCTGCGCTGCCAACGTCGATGCTGTTGCTCAGATCAGAGGGGAGACGTTCTTTTTCAAAGGTCTGTGACCTCGTACATAAAGAAGTTTCTTGCAGCCCTTTTGTAAAAAGGCAGCTTGAGTTCTTTCCTTGCCGTGGACTTGAAAGAACCCGAGGTTATGATTATGTTCACTTAATTTATTTAAAAATATTTAGATCTTCTGAAAGTTTCTGAAGGCAGCATGCAACATGGGGAAAAAAATTAAAAATAAAAAAATATTTCTGTTGCATGTTAGAAAGCAATAACATTGGTGAGAAAAATTAAAAAGAGAAGAAACAAAGCTAATGTTACAGTAACTGGGCAAAGAGGCACCTTTTAAAGTGGTGCTCCTCTTAAGGCCGCTGCAGACCGCACGAATTTCGGAGCTACTGCAATCAGATGAGAGGGGGAGGAGAGTGGCTATCGGCCAATCGGAGCGCGCTTGTGCTTAGCCAATCACAGCTGCGCTTTCTTAAGAAGGCGGGACAAAAGGAGGGACTATTCGCGAGAAGACACTCCTACAGACAAGCTCAGAGCGCGGCCAGCCTTGCTCGGTCGCTCACCTCGGCGCTCGGTCGCTCACCTCGGTGTGCGGTCTGTTACGGCCTTTATATTTAGCAAGGGGAGAGCAATTGCCCCTCTTCCCCCCAGCACGGCATCTTTTCCAGCGGCTCTTGCAGGTGTCTCTTCTGCATCTCTTTTTAGACTGTGAGCCCTTTGGGGACAGGGAGCCATTGATTGATTGGTTTTGCTATGTAAACCGCTTTGTGAACTACTTTTTGTTGAAAAGCGGTATATAAATATTTATTAATAATGATAAAACAGCGGCAACTAAATCAAATCGTAAAATCAACGATTAAATAGATGAAATAAATGAATAAATGTATTCACTCTCAGTTTAAAACTACGAAGGGAGGAACATCTGGCAAACCTCCTAGGGCAGGGAGTTTCAAATGTATGTATGGCACCACTACAAACAAGGCCCTGCTGTAATCTCTTAATACTATTGAACTAGTAAGTCTTCAGCTTCTCCTCTAGAAGGAGATTTAACCTCTCTCTCTCTCTCTCTCTCTCTCTCTCTCTCTCTCTCTCTCTCTCTCTCTCTCTCATATATATATATATATCTGTGGCAGGGCAGTACTTCTGGCGTCTAACCCAAGGGCGGCACCTCACCTCCCTGCGCCCAGCCTTGATCAGTGGCTTTTGGCGAGGGCTCCCTTCTGCTCTCCGCAAGGTCGACGCTGTTTATGAGAGGCACACAGATCACCGCATCCTCTTCTTCAGTGGTAAGAGCCTCGTAAGTGAGGAAATGAGAGAAGAAGGACCTGGTTCAAAATGGAAGAAGACAAATCCTGCTGGATCAAGATCTAGCACCCTGTATCCCACAGTGCCTAGTCGGAAGCTTTTGGGAAGCCCACAACAGGACACAATTACAACAGCCCTCCTCTGTGGCTCGTCCTCCCTTTCAGAGGTAGCCTGCCACTGAAGCTGGAGGTAGCATGCAGCCATCCTGACAAGTAGCCATTGCTAGGTGTGTCCTTCAAAAAGGTATAAGAGGGCAGGTCCCTGCCCTGAGAAACATACAGTCAATAGAGAGAACAGAGGAAAAGGCGGGTGGGAGATGGGGGCAAGCCATGAACAGACGAGAGGGAGAATATGTGTTTATTTCAGTTATGCGCACCAAGGCTGCAATCCTTAACTTACTCACTGAACACACAATGGAACTTATGAGTAAACGTGCATAGGATAGCACTGTAAGACTTGCAAGGGCCCAATCCTATCCAACGTTCCGGCACCAATGCAGCTGCAATGCAGCCCCAAGGTAAGGGAACAAATGTTCCCTTACCTTGAGGAGGCCCCCGTGACTGGCCACCAACCACAGGATGTAGCGCATGCCCTGTTGGCACGGCTGCATCAGCACTGGAAAGTTGGATAGGATTGGGCCCTTGGTTACGGTCGGTCATGGGGAATAGGGGCTGGTGTCAAAGGCCACTTGGCAGAAGGAAAGTATCAATCTGCCTCCGCACACCGCACATACGGGGCTCTACAAAAGAGCACAAGCTTTCCCCTCCGTTTCCTGAGCCAGTGCAAAGTGACTCTTATTGATTCTCTTTTCTCTCTGCCTCTCCCTGTGCAAGGGCCCCTGTACTGGGTATTTAAGGACAACGGTGTCGAAGAGGGTTACCCTCGCCCGGTCACAGACTTTGGTCTGCCACAAGGGGGCATCGACAGTGCCTTTTCGTGGCCCTTAGACCGGAAAACCTATTTCTTCAAGGGAGAGCTCCACTGGTGCTATGATGAGGCAACGGGCCACATGGCGGAAGGTTCCCCTGTCCACAGAGCTCCCTGGGATCAGTTCCCCGCCTCTGTAGATGCTGTGCTGAGTGAGAACGATGGTGAGTCTGTGCTTGTCTGTGCTCTCACTTTGACCCTCATTGCCCTCGTGCTGGCTCTGATCTTTCAGCGCATTCACATTTTGTTTGGAGTTGCCTGAAGGTGTATCTAGCAGTGTTGTAGACTTGAGTCTATTAACTCGAACTCAAGTCGCGTCAATGACTCGACTCGGACTTGACTCGGCGATTGTAAAAGTCTCGAAAGACTCGACTCGAGACTTGGATCCTTTTACGACATGTCAAATTTTATTCAGGTTTAAACCCACTTTCCCCATTGAATAGACAGGGACTCGCAACCAAAGACTCAGGACTTGGGGGCAAAGACTTGGGACTTGAAACCTGGACCCAGAGACTTGAGATTTGACTTGAGACTTGGAGTCAGAGACCTGATCCGCATCCCTATCCCTAGATAGATACTATCTAATGGCGTTTCGCCGACAAACACACACCTTCAGACCTCTCAAGCTATCCTATCCTCAGAGGCGTCGCTCCGGTAGGGGCGGGGCTGTAAGTTTTGCTCGGTCGGAGTCCCGTTTACCGAACGAGCAGGAGGCGGCCCCGCCCCCTCACTGTCAGAGCCATTCCCCTGCGGAGAAAGCAGCAGGCAGGGTCTCTTGCCTGCTGCTTTCTCCGCAGGGGAATGGCTCTGACAGTGAGGGGGCGGGGCCGCCTCCTGCTCGTTCGGTAAACGGGACTCCGACCGAGCAAAACTTACAGCCCCGCCCCTACCGGAGCGACGCCTCTGCCTATCCTTCCTAACGTGTGCATGATTGACAGGAAGCGGGCCCTTATTTCCAAACATTTGTGTTCTGCGAAATGCAGATCCCGTGTATTCCATAAAGAACCCATTCGGCCACACTGTCCAATGTACAGAAGCTTCTTGTGCTTTTGTGGGGTTTTATCAAACTGGGAAAGGAGTGGGGCATCAGCACAGAGCCAGGATGGTGTAGTGGTTTGGGAGTCGGACTTAGACCTGGAAGATCCATGTTCAAATCCCCGCTCAGCCACAAAGCTTCCTGCGTGACCTTGGGCCAGTCACTATCTCTCAGCCCCACCTACCTCACAGGGTTGTTGTGAGGACAAAAAGGAGGGGAGGAAATATGTACACCACTCTGAGCTCCTTGGAGGAAGGGTGGTATAAAAATGTGAAAAATAAAAAATAAAATAAACAAATACGGTACTTGGGAGGAAATGGTGAAAGTATTCACTGGAGTGAGGGGGGAAGAACAGCTTTGCAGGAACCGGCATTTTGGGTACCAGGCCAGCCAAGAGGAAGATGCTCAAGCAGAGACAGTGGAGTGGAGACAATGGAGGGATAATGGCTATGCTGGGGATGACTCATCAGCCTGGGGGTGACTCATCAGGCATTCATAAAGCCTCCGCATCCTCTGACTGGGGTGGAGAGGGTGGCGCTATAGACAGGTCTATCAAAGGTGAAACAATTGGGGAAAATTGAGGGGGAAATTGGGGTTTTCATCACAGATTACAAATGTTGGGGGAGTGGCAAACAATTTTGTAGTTCTCTCTTCCCACCCTTGCTAAGGCACCCCTTCTTCTCTTCCTGCAGGAACGCTCTTTGCCTTTAAGGGCCGAGACTACTGGAAATACGACCAGCAGAACCTCAAGCCGCAGGCAGGCTACCCTCGCTCCATTGCCAAGGACTGGCTGGATTGCACGAGCGAGCTCCACCCTCCCAGGACCATGCCCACCAGCCCGGCCTCGGGGGCGGAACTCCGGCCAGACTTGCGGGGTCCGCAGCTGGAGGTCGAGCGCTGCGTGTGCTTTTGCTCTGCGGTTCGTGCGGCCTCATCCGCCTCGCTCCACTGCCTGCTGGTTGCTCTCCTGGCACTGCAAGGATTCGCCTGACCTCTCCTAGACCTTGCTCTCTGCAAGTGGCATTTTGTGTCGCCTACCCAAAGAGTTATTTTGTACGTTCATGGCAGGGAAATCCCAGTGAAATGGGACAGGGAGTAGTATCACTGCCACTAGGATGTAGATGGGGAGATTCCAGTTCCTTAGTGGTGGTGGGGGAAGCTCCCTGCATGTTCTTCGAATGGCAGTCATCTGGTACAAATGAGAACTGGCATTGTGTAATGACCTAGAAACTGAGCTGTGAATCAGGACTTCCCTAGTTGGAATCTTCCCTGTGCCATACACCCTCTCAGCCTCAGTCCTTCTATCTGCATAATGGGGACAATAATACTGACTTACCTTACTGGATTGTTGTAGCAAAAGAATACTGTACATGCAAAGCACTTTGGCACACTCAGACAGAGCTATCCAAATGCCACGGGTGATTATGATGCCCCCCCCCCCCCATGGTACAAAAGCTTTCAAAGGACACTGTAGCTTCCTGTCTAGAACTCCTGCAGTCCATTTCTTAGAAGAGCTTGGAGAGGACCCCTCCCTGACAGCCAACCAGAACATTCTGGAAGAACACGCGAGGTTTCCTCCAAAGGCAGAAGGGGACGGTATGCGTTTGTGGACCTTTAATTCTGCAGCGCATGATCTGCCCAGCACCACTGCATGAGAGAACATGGAACAGACAAGTTGCTTTGGCATGAGAGCCATGAGTCACTCTCCTTTTGGGGGAGCAACACAACAACAGCCTCTTTCTGCAGTTGCTCCGTCAGCACAGCTGTGGAGTGATTCAGAAATGCTTGCCTGGGCCTGCTGGCCCGGGATTATTGACAGAGCATAATTGAAGCCAAAGACCAAACAGACTCTACTGAAAGAGTAGGCGTGGCTAAGGCAGAGGCACAGCGCTTGCTGTTTAAACAGGATTTGGAAAGGGTGGGGGAGTGTGCCAGTCAGCTCTCCCCTCCCCACCCCAGTCACTTCAGAGGGGGCTTGATTTGTCTGCCAATGCAAGCGGATTTCTTTCTTCCTAGAAGCAAATGCCCTCTCTTGGGTGCTCTGCAACCTACGGCTCACTTTTCTTGGGCTGGAGGAGGCAACAGGGGCACAGATCCAAGTGCCATCTTGACAGAAGGACGAAACAGGCACCAAAAGCCATGGGACGATATTGACAGTCATTAAAGTTAAGTTATGTCATGTTTTCATGTGCATTTTGAATGGTTAATAAAGGTGTTTTCAAAATGGCAGATGAAAAAGCCAGGTACCCATTTGCCTGAGGCTTAGTGAGGGCAGCAAGCCAGGAGGAGGAGGAGCAGCAGCAGCAGCAGCAGCAGCAGCACTGTGATGGCTTCTTATTGGCTTCTGTATTCACAGCCTAACACAGTAGAGCACACTCAGGCCGTTAAAAGAACTGGGTATGTTGAACCCGGAGAAGGCTAAACTAAGGGGAAAGAAGAGAAGACCAAGGGAAGACGTGTCTTCAAGTATCTGAGGGGCTGTCTTGCAGAAGAAGGGAGGACTTACTCTCTGTGGCTCTTAACTAGAACCAGAGGTTGAAACTACAGGGAGGTAGATTTAGGTCCGACATTAGGAAGAATTTCCTAACTGTAAGAGTTGTCCAGCACGGGAGCAGTCTGCTTCATACAGTGGTGGGCTCTCCTTCATTGCAAGTTATCGAGCCAAGGTGGATGGCCACCTGTCAGGGGTGGCTGTAGCGGTTGCTACAGGGGTTGGACTAAATGCCCTCTAAGACCCCTTCCAACATTCCATGGTTCTGAAAGCCCTGTTGAGAGGCTGGATTGGTTTCTAGGCCCCATATTACTGCTTGGCTGTGGGGAGAAAGCCGAGATCATGTCACTCTTGTGCCAATGCATGCTCCAAGTGTGCTGTGTGACACTCCAAGGTTGGAGGAGGAGAAGGAGGCAGGTTTTCTGTTTTGAACATATAAACATGTGAAGCTGCTTTATGCTGAGTCAGAGCATTGGTCAATCTACTACTACTACTACTACTGTCTGCTTTGACTGGCAGCAGCTCTTTCAGGTAGGAGACAAAGGCTTTTCTCCTTACCTGTCATCTCATCCTTTTTCCCTGGAAACATCCAGGTTTGAAACTGGGACCTCCTGTACACAAAGCCTTTGTTCCAACACTGAGCTATAGCCTCATCCCTTTTTTTTCCCTGTGTCTGAAATACAAGGATGTTGGATGAACTAACCTCGCTAATCAAAAGATGAATGTTAGAGAGGGAGACACATTGGCTCCTCCAATTTAATAAAGTAAGTAAGACTTGCTGCAGCGATTAAGGCACTGGTCTGGAGTTGTCGCAAAGACAGCTCAGACTCGTTTCATTTCCAGTTGATGAAGAACTGTTTGAAGAGAGGACTTTCGCGGCCCTGGGGCAAGATCTCCACCTGAAACCAGAACAAAGGCAGGTGAGACAAAGGATTCCAGTGCAGACAGAAATCTGTGTTGCCCCATTAGTTTAGAGAACTAGTGGGTGTCTCAAACATATAACCCATCCAGGGGACATACAGGTCTCCCCCGGCTAACAACAGTTCGTTTAACGACTATCCGCATATACGACGGCAGTTCCCCAGTATAAAAAGGTAAAGGTATCCCCTGACAATTAAGTCCAGTCGTGTCCGACTCTAGGGTGTGGTGCTCATCCCCATTTCAAAGCCGAAGAGCCAGCGTTGTCCGAAGACGCCTCCGTGGTCATGTGGCCGGCATGACTCTCCTTGCCGCAGCGCGTAGCATGCAGCTGGAACACGGAGCGCTGTTTACCTTCCCGCAAGCGGTACCTATTTATCTACTTGCATTAACATGCTTTGGAACTGCTAGGTTGGCAGGAGCTGGCCAAGCAACGAGAGCTCACCCCGTCGCGGGAATCGAACTGCCGACCTTTCGATCGACAGCTTATGGTTCATCTGCATATACGACGGCAGTTCCCCAGTATTGTACCTTACAAAAAGTCACTGCTGCTTGCTCCGGAGCCTGCTGCTGATTGCAAAATGGAGGCAGGAAGCACTCACAGCCCTTTTAAAATCCTTTTTGATGCATCTTTTTAAATCCCCAACCCACTAGGAAGAACAACTAAACTTTCTTCCCTAGGAAGAAAAACTAAAAAAAATTGTAAAACATTTTTAAAAAATTAATTTAGACGGTAGATGGCTAAGGTTGGGGCTGAAGGGGAATAGAGCAGAGGCTTAAGAAATTATGTACAGGAACAGTATTTATGGGATTTTCAGCCATGTAAAATTTTCAAAAGGTTGAAGAAATAAAGAATTATGCACAAAAACGTGCCTGAAGAAATTCCTTTTACTCGTATACCCCAGTATTATGGGCAGTATTATGGGTATACGAGTAAAAGGAATTTCTTCAGGCAAGTTTTTGTGCATAATTCTTTATTTCTTCAACCTTTTGAAAATTTTACATGGCTGAAAATCCCATAAATACTGTTCCTGTACATATCGAAACAAGCCATGAAAACCTGCATGCTTAAGAAATTGTCCATGGCATGGAAAAAGTGGATGGATAGAAATGCTTTTTATTCCTTCTCTCCTAATACTTGGGGATAGAGAAGCCCTATGCATTTTTTAAAGCTTTTTCACACTAACATACCACGTGCTGCCATCGGGAAGCGCGGCAAGTCGGAAGAGTTTGGTTTCCCTGAACGCAGGATGGGGGGACAAGTGAACGGCCCGATTCCCCTACTCTCTCAGAGCCTTTGTTGACAGGTTATTTGTTCAGCCTCCACTTCCTTACCTGCGTGTTTGGGGGATACTTCATCTGGGAGATGAAGTCCTCCGCCACCTTCAGAGCCGCACGTTGTTCCTGTTCGTTGGCTTTCAGACCTGCTCGAGGGAAGAAAAGGGCAGGTTAGAGGAACGGAGAGCTGCAGAGATTCTCACGGCAGGGGCAGGGAAGATTACCTTTCCAAATGTAAATTTTGCCGCACTGGCCGTTGTCCAGGATGAAACAGTCATCTGCGATGAGCTGATCTTGGCGGAATGGGCTGGACTCGGAGATCTTGGTCAAGCTCATTTTCCCGGTCATGTCTGAAACCTGAAAAGGAAAGCGAAGCCTTTTTCCCCACCATAAATAGCCAGAATCAGTGCATAAAGGGTTGCCAACTCCGACTCAACCTATTCCTGGAGATTTTCCCCTTCCTCAACATGATATAATGTCGGAACTGACATGTTCTCTCACACCTCACGGCCAACTCTAATTCCTCTGAGTGAACTCTGTGTCCATAGCAGAAAATAGCAAATTCTAGGCTGATTAATCCATGGAACTCCTTGCCACAGGATGTGGTGATGGCACCTGTCCTTTCACCTGGCACCTTTAAAAGGGGGTTGGACAGATTTATGGGGGTAAAGTCCATCACAAGTTACAAGCTACGATGACTATATGTAACATCTGAGTTTTAGAGGTAGCCTATCTCTGCAAGGGAACAGAAACAGGATGCAGGTATCTTGTTGTCTTGTGTGCTCCCTGAGGTATCTGGTGGGGCCACTGTGAGATACAGGAAGCTGGACTAGATGGGCCTTTGGCCTGATCCAGCAGGGCTCTTCTTATGTTCTTGTGGATTATGAAGATAAGGGTTGAAAAGAAAAAGATCAATATCTTTATATGGATCTCTGGTGCAGCCATGTTTGGAATGCAGAAAAGAGCAATGCAGGGTTCTTAGGTTCTTAACATTGGGTTGGGATCATCACGCAGGATAGAAGCGTATAAAATTATGCACTGTGTAGAGAAAGTGGATAGAGAGAAATGTTTCCTCCCTCTCACATAACCTGTTGTCCTGAGTGCTCCCCCAGGCATCTGGTGGGGCCACTGTGAGATACAGGAAGCTGGACTAAATGGGCCTTTGGCCTGATCCAGCAGGGCTCTTAGGTTCTTAACATTGGGTTGGGATCATATAGTGAAACATATTGGCAGCAGGGATTCAGGGCAAATGGAAGAAAGTACAGTACTTCGCAAAACATATACAGTACTGTAATTCATTCACTTAATCAATGGACTCCACGGCCAGAAGACCTGGCAATGGGATCTGGCTAAGCAATTATAAGAATGGCTACTAGCCACAACAATGGCTACCCCGCTATCTCCAGGTTCACAGGGTAGATGCCTGCTGTGAATACCAGTTATTTGAACGTGGAACGTGGAAGGAAGCAGAAGGATAGACTGTTGCTTACGGCCCTGCATCGTACTGACCACTGTTGGAAGCAGGATGCTGGGCTACATGGACTTTTGCTGAGCACAGCTCAGATCCATCACAGCTTGTTATGTCTGTTACCTTATACAGTACCGCTGCAATGGCATTTTTCTGATCAGCCACGACATCCTCCTCAGGACTGCCCTCTTTCAAAGCTGGTTTAGGGCCCAGAACCTAGAAAAGTAGCAGGACATAATACTTAGCATTTGTATAGAGCCTTAGATGTACTATCTTGATATAGTCCTTTCAACAATCCTAGTGTAAGGTAAGTAAGAATTATTATCCCCATATTGCAGATGGGGAAGACTGAGGCTGAGAGTGAACAACTCACTTAAAGCTGAAACCATGCCAAATCCCAACAAACGTTTAAGTCAATGGTGGCTTGATCATGAACTAGAAAATGAATACGCATGAATCAGCCGAATACACAAGCTGTATCCATTGAAACGTCTCCAAGATTTCGTCGCATCTTGCTGGAGGCAGGATGAAAGCTCACAGCTCTTTCACAAAAAGCAAGTTGTTTCAGGTCGTTGCAGCCATCAAGTGACAAAGTCGCCCTTAAATAAGTTGCCTCTCAATGAAGACTCTGTCAACTGAAATGCAAGATTTGCCCCAGAGCTTTCCCATGGAAGTGTTAGTATCTCTACCATGTAAACACAGGGTCACTAAACGACCAAAGAACCCTGATGCATCAGACACATAGCCTTGACTCACGTCGTCCCACAGTGGACAACAATATGCCCCACTGGATGCCCCCCACAAACAGGAGATAAAGGCCCCACCCCTCCCTTTGCATTGCCCCCCCCCCAGCAACTGGTTTTTTCAGAGGCATATCATTCCACTCCATAGTCTCCAACGCAAGACTGAGAACTCCAGTTATGCCCACCCTCTATGATCTTACCGCTATCATCTCGGCCGGCTCTTCACCATCTGGCACGACCTCCACTTTGGCTTTCCCTTTCCTCTCACTATCCCGAATTGCCATCGCTAAATCGCGGGCTTTGTTACGCTCCAAGATGTTGGATTTCCCCCCATACCAGGTGATGATGGTCTGAAAGGAATGAAGAAAAGGTGAATATCCTAGTGCCATTTTTTAGGCATGGCACACCGATTCACTCACACACTCCGCATTTGTTGCTGGCCCCTTCATGAGGCAGAGTGGGGTGGTCGCCTTAGGGCTGCTCACCAGCTCCTCCGCTGCCACCACCGCTCTTCCTCCCAGGCTAGCTGGTTTTAAACAGGAAGAGGGGAATGGAGCAGAAGAGACAGTCTAGCCTCCCACTCTCTTCTCCTCCACTTCCTCTTCTGAGCCATTCCCCTTTTCCTTTTCAAATTCAGTGGCGATACGAAGATGAGGAGTAGTAGTGGATCCTCTTTGTGTGCCAGCTGGCAAGCTGTTGAGCAAGGGGGTAGTGGCAATTGGCACCCCCCCCCCAGTGTCGGAAGATCTTGAGCCACATCCATAGACCCTTACACCGTTCTGCTTTGCCCAGTAGACTCCTTGCAATTGTATTCTCACACATACGTCCCCCACCCCCTGCCAAATGCACATATATTTGCCATACATTAACCCCTGCTAACTGGGCAAGAGACACTTTTTCAATGGGTGCTCCTCTCCTATTTAGCAGGGGGAGAGTAACTGCCCCCCTTTCACCCCAGTACAGTGTCTTTTCTGGTGGCTGTTTGTTTGCTGGTGGTGTTCTGCATCTTTTTTAGATTGTGAGCCCTTTTGGGACAGGGAGCCATTTACTAATCATTTGATTTTGTCTGTAAACCGCTTTGTGAACTTTTTGTTGAAAAGCGGTATATAAATACTGTTAATAATAATAATAATAATAATAATAATAATAATAATAATAATAATAATAATACTGTTAAGAATAAGAATAAGAATAATTAGCCACATAGGTGCACATCACCAATATTCCTGACGGCCCTCCTGTCCAACAAGCTTGTTCGCCCTCTCCTCCTCCCCCCCAGGTGCTTCCCCCCCCTCGGGGCTCACCTCTCCCAGGTCCAAGATGAAGCAATCCCCAGTGTTGAAACTAGTCCAGCTGATGTCCCTCGCAGTGGCCCGGATGTTCTTTTTCCCTTTGACTTGGTAGAGTTTATGGATGGGGCCAGACTGCTGGCTGGGCTGGGCTCGGTGAAAGGCAGACTCCACACCTCCTTCCTGAGGAGCACAGAAAAATGGGGTGAGACCTACAAGAAAGTAGCACAGATGCCAAAGGTTGGGTGGGGTGGGGGGGAGAGAGAAGGAACCTCCATGAAAGAAGAGGGAAAAGCTACAGCTGCTTTGAGGTGGGCTGAAGGATGGAACACATAATTTGGCACCTTCAGACTTAAAACCATGTCATGCAGGCTTGGACAAACTTCTGAGGAGAAGTCACATGTTGCTGGAAACCAAGCATATTTTATGGCATTTGTATCCTGCCTTTTCTCCAAGGACCTCGGGGCAATGAACGTGGGGACAATCCCACTTTCTCTTCAGAGCAACGCTGTGAGGTAAGTTAGGGGGCCACTGGCTGGTCCAATGGCATCCAGCAAACTTCCCGGCTGGGGGCAAATTTGAACTTTGGCCTCCCCAGTGATCAGGCTGGCCCCCCTCTGCGCCACCCTGGCTCTTAACATAGAACTACAATCGCCATCATTTCCCCCCTTCTAACAGGACTGCTGTGCAGCTTCTTGACAAGAGGGCGTTCTCTTGTCTACAGCTGCCTACAACAGGACACTCTTTTAAAAAAAAGTCTTATGGGTGTCATTTTTTTAATGCCAGCTGCAAAAGGAGTTGGCTGCTTTCTCCCTTTCATTTCCTCTTTCCGATTGCCATCTTGCACACCCATTTGATCTCCCCAAGATTTGACTGCAATCTATTTATAAACTTCTAGCTGACATTTTGAGTCACAAGGCGGTTCAACGTGATTATTAAAGCCACAAGACAATCTATATAAAAAAGCAATAAAACAATCAAGGCAGCAATGAAACTAAGAGATCAGCAGTGGATGAAAAAACAACACCACCTTAGTAGGAGTCAAGAGTGTCTACAGCTTATCGCAAATTCCTTTCTGAACAGCCAGGGCTGAGGGTGGTTACCTCAGGCGGTGGATTGGCGCTTGGGTGCCCACGTCCACCTAAACCCCCACCTCCACTGGTCCTCCTCCTGCTGGGCTCTGGGCTTTAAAAGGAAGAGGGGAATGGAGCGGAAGAGGAAGTCTAGAAGGAGGAGAGGAGAGTGGTGGGCTAGAGCTTCTCCGACACTCTAGCACACTGCTTTCCTCTCCTCCACGCTTCCTCTTTCTCTCCTTTTCCTCTTCCTTTTAACATCTAGGCCAGAGGAAGCGGAGCAGCAGCAGAGGCAACAGCTGGTGCACCACCAGGTAAGTGGGAGGGCAACATCTGGAGCAGTGCGGAGCAAAGTGGAATAAAGCAACAAGGGCCGCAACTTGAAAAATTGGCCAGGTCAAGTGGTCTCTTTCTTACCTGGTATTTGATGCCATGAGGAAAATACTCCATAAAAACATCAGATTCATTGCCCTGAACTTCCCGGTACTGGATGGGTTTTTCCTTCAGGAAGGAGTTGAGGTTTGTGGAGAGAAGAGCACAAGCTCCCTGCTCATCCCGGGAAGATTTCTGGCCTGGGCGTGGTGGACAAGAGAAAGTCATTAGTATATATATATAAAATGACTTCCACTGGCACTAACCTGGCAATTTTCTAAATTGCAGCAGGATTGGGGCCAATGTAGGCTGGAATCCTGATGGTGGGTAGAGTTAGTGGCCCCAACCCCCCCCCCACCGCAGTCCAGATCTAAGGGGTTCCCTGATCTGCATGCTAATATTTGGTCCTTGGCATTATGTTAAGGAAGGCAAAATTCTCCTCTTCAGTGTGGAAGAGAGATTTCTCCTAAAACTCTCCAATATCCAAGTCATGGGGTCTTAAGATCACTTTCCTTCCTATACAACCAGCAGTAATCCCTACTGTCTGTAGCTCCGAGCTCCCAATTTTCACTGCTTGCTTGCTCTTGGCCAGACAGAGGGAGTGAGGAGCAGAGAATTTCTCTACAGAATGAGTCCACAGACAGGTTTCATCGAGACTCGGCCGACGTTGCTTACCAATCCAGATGTGTACGCTGGATTGCTCGTCCGGTCCATTGTGAAGAACCAGGTAAGAATCCCCAGAATAGAAGATGCCTTTCATCTCTCCCGGGATGGGCACAGGCTTCATCTTCTCCACACGCCAGATGTGCAGGCCTGGTTCCGTGACCGATGCATCGAAGGGAGATCCGCTATCAGGCAGCAAGGAAGAGGGCAAGTTGGAAAGGAGCGCGGATGGCCCAAGACCAAAGCAAAGGAACAGACAATCAGACAGAGGCGGAAATGAAGGAGAGGAAAGAGAAAGGACATGCCCAAGAGGATGGGACGGAAAACGGATAAAGAGGGGATCCAGGGGAGGATAGGATGAGAAGAAAAGAAGGAAGATGAGACTGATTGGTAAGTGACACGATGAGCATCTTTGGAGAGCAACCACCAAATTAGCTTCTGGTTCTTCTTACTTGTGTTTGATGGGTGAACTTCAGGGCCGGCCCAGGACTTCCAGGTGCCACTTGCCAAATGCCACCCCCTATACCTGGCAGTGCTCCAGCCCCCACCACTCCCTCTTCCCTGGATTTGAAAAGGAAGAAGGAGCAGAGAGGAGGAAGTGTGGAGGGGAAGGAGGGAGCTAGAGCTCCTTTGATGTTCTAGGCCATCACTCTCCTCTCCTCAGCACTTTCTCTTCTGCTCTGTTCCCACCTGCTTTTCGGAGGAGGAGGAGGAGCAAGCAGTGGAATCATACATTCTCCATCAATCTGCCTCCTGAGTCAACTGCCTCACTTGGGGGCAAATAGCTACCTAGTGGGTATGATTTTTGATGGGAACATGGTGCCAGGAGAACTGTTCATCCCCTCCCTGTGCACTGCAATTTCAGGTCAGAACCTTCCACATACACAGCTGCTATTTGTCACAAAGGGGACATTTCTGGTCATAGAACAAGCACAGGGGGGAGTCTAAGAAGAGGTCATGGCTGGATGAGCCGGAACAGATAGGGCATCATCATCATCATTCAATTTGTCTCCTACTTTCTGATCCAGAGCTGGACTCCCAAACAAACATTACAGTAAAATGCAATCAAATAGCGCACACACATGAAATGCACACACGCACACTGAACTCAGTCCCAGGAACCACCAGCAAGCAGAACATTCCTCAGTTTTCTCCAAAAGCTCTGGCTAATAAACAGGCTGTCAGGTTTTAAGGGGATAAAAGAGTAATTACCTTTTGGGGACAGTTGTGTACATGGTTCCAGTGATCTGATGGGAAACAAAAAAACTCAGGATGATGGAAGGTGGAAGAGGCTAGTAAGTTTACACAAGGCTTGGCACCTCTCTGTTGGAAGGGCAGGAACACAGAGAATGTACTTCGCAAGCAGAAGATTCACAGTTCAATCTCTGACCTCTCTACGTAAAGGATCTCAGGTAGCAGGGCTGCAAAAGACCTCCGGAGAACCATTGCCAGCTAGATTTCATAACAGTATGACGGGTTGATCCTGCCACCAACTCAGAACATCAGGAGCACAAGTTTAGACCCAATTCGCCACAAGTTCAGACCCAATCCACACATTTGACAGACTACAAAGGAGGTATAGTCCTGCAAAAACACCCAGCCTCAATGGAAAATGTGTGCATGGGACGAAAGCTTGAGTGCAGGCTTCTCCCTGAAATGCTAGATTACTACATGCAGGGAGATTTTTTTAATTTTATTTTGCATGGGGAAGGATTCAAAAATGTGACTCTCCCCATGCAGTCAGACATGGAACAGTCCAGAATTCTTCCACCTCACTCAGCATCATGGGTAGATTGCGTCTAATTCGTTGAAAAGGAGATCAGACAAAAAGTCAAAAAGGAGACCAGACAAATGCATGGTGGACATGACAGAGCTATCCATTTGGTCATACAGAACTCGTGGGTTCAAGTACTAGTTGCTAAGGGAGGGCTACTGCATTCACACCCTACTCTTGAGCTTCCTGGAAGCACCTGATTGCTCATCGTTAAAAAGAGGACGCAAGACTAAGCAGTCCCTTGTTCCCCTCCAGCAGGGTTCCTTTTGTAAGATGTTCTTAACACTGCCCCATCCCATTGCAGCCGTTTCAAAGCACAGATGATTTGCAAAATTTCCAACCACCTGGTCATGTGACAGACCAGGAAACGGTTGACTTCAGAGCTACCAACCGCCGCGGAGTTCTTAAAGCCTAAAGCATTTCTAGCTGAGAAAGGTTGAGTGTGTGGCTCACAGCACAGTCCTATCCAGCTCCTCCACTGGTGCAGCAGTGGTGTAGGGCAGAACGGGAAGCTTTAGAAGGGAAAGGGGATTTAAATTAAATCCCCTTTGCATCCCCCTTTAAAGGGGATTGAAATCCCCTCTCCCTCCCAAAGCCTCCCGTTCTCCCTCCACCACTGCTGCACCAGTGGAAGAGCTGGATAGGGTTGCGCTGTCAGTCACATGGGATTTCTTTCCACATTAGTCTTCGTGATGGAGAAAAATACCAGCCTACCGCAAAGGAAACGGTAGCAGAACACTCATTGCTTCATGTAAATTCACTCATTGCTCCATGTAAATTAAAACAAAAAACAAATCAGTACACAGTTAAGATAGGGACCTAGGGTCTCTGGGAGAGCCCATGTTGTAAACCAGTGAGAAATCCCATGAACAGTACCAAAGGCTAAAAGATATGATGCCGGAAGATGAGCCCTTCAGGTCGGAAGGTGTTCAATATGCAACTGAGGAATAGCGGAGGAATATTCCAAATAGACCCAGAAAGGATGAAGCGGTTGGGCCAAAGCCAATAGGACGTTCAGCTGTGGATGTGTCTGAGGTTGAAAGGAAAATCCAATGCTGCAAGGAGCAATACTGCTTATGAAAATGAGCAAACTCAGGAAGATAGTGGAGGACAGGAAGGTCTGGCGGGATATGGTTCATGGGATCACGAAGGGTCGGACACGACTTAACGACTGAACAACAACAACAAAAACCTCAGTCGCTTTAAAGCTTTCTTGACTAATCTCCCCACCTGATAGGGGGGGAAATATACACACACATGGACACATTCAGATACCACAAATATGAACATTTTGACCTACTATCGAAATACGAAAGCTGCAGTACTATCAGCCAAATGGTGATCATCTAGGTGTAAATTTGGTGAAAAGTCACGTGCAGGGTGAAAATCGACTGAACATGTACAGTTGGAGGCGACTCTAAAGGAGAGACACTTTCCCCAGGCTTCAAGAGAAATGTCAGTCGAGGAAACAGACTGGGAAGAAAAACACAAAGCTAAAAGGAATCGGTAACTCATCGCAGGAACCGGGCAATTTGGCTCCCACCCCAAACCTCTCCTCAGTCACACACAAAGGCAGTGATTTTATCCCCACCGAAAGCGACAGATCTTCACTCACCCAGGTGGTCCCTCACCAGCAGCCTGTGCTAAAGCAAAACTTTTCACAACACAGGAATGTAAAATTAGATTTCCTGGGCGGGGCAGCCCTCAGCCCCTCCTGTTCAGGCTTTTCATTGCGTCTGCAGGGGAAGGAAAAAGCAGCCACTGGCAGATGTGGTAAGAGCCCTAGTGGTTGTGACTCACTTCGTTGCCACAGTTCTTGTCTTCCATCCCTGTGTCCTGTGCATTGTTGCCTCTCACTCTTTGACAGTAGCTGCAGCATCATCACCTGGAGGCAGAGAGCAAGCCAGCCCCTAAGGGAAGAGCCGTGCACAGCCATCATCACACTGTGACCCGGGCCGTGCATAGCTGCCAAGTCTTGCCATATATTGCTCAAGCAAAGAATGAGATTCTCCTCTTACGCAAGGCACTGGATGAGAAAAGCGACCAACATCCTGCAACTTTTATGAAGGGAAAACAAGGGAGACTTCTCTTGCAAAGCTACATGGCCTAGGGGTCGAAACACGATCAGCTCATGTTACAGCTCGCCCAGCATTTTTGTACTTTCCACTTTTGTACTTTTACTCTAAACCAAGCGACAGGAAAATATTTACTGAGATGATCTTGCCTGAAGAAGGATATCGGTGCTGCTCCTTCTTCGGTGCACACAAATTGACAGAACAAACATTTGTACAGAAGAGTTTCTGTTTACACACTATCCTTCCACGTAAGGTAATAAAAACCGATTCAAGGGGAGACAACGGGAGCCTTACCTGTCTTGTCTCCCTGATTTTCTCGGGATGCCACACCAGAAATTTGGCCGTCTGCTTTTTTTTGCTGCCCTAACTGAAATTACACACACACGCACTGACAGTGCAATCCTATCCATGTCCACTTAGCAGAAAGCCCCATGGAGTTGAATGATGCCTCCTCTCCCAGGTGAGTGTGGATAGGATTGCAGGTT
This sequence comes from Plestiodon gilberti rubricaudatus, assembly GCA_026170595.1. Taxonomy (NCBI): domain Eukaryota; kingdom Metazoa; phylum Chordata; class Lepidosauria; order Squamata; family Scincidae; genus Plestiodon; species Plestiodon gilberti. The sequence goes on from JANXHW010000012.1 coordinate 13,686,923, forward strand.
AAATCTTGTCGTATGTGGAGATTGCAGTGGACAGGTTGTGTTTCCTTCTCACGGATGTCCTGATTTGAAGCTCCCTTTCTCCTGTGGGTGCTTCCAGACTAGACTAGTGGCCCACCAGTGGCCCACAGGACTGGGCCGGTGCGTGGAGGGGTTTACAGTGTTCCGCTGTCATAAATTGGTTGCCGGTGGCATGTGCAGTGTGAGCCACTGGTGACCATTTTGTGAGTGCCGCCACAAGAAGAAGAAGCCTTAGCGCTGGATCCCGCTATCCCCACTGGCACCAGTAAGTCAGTGGTGGGGGCGGAGGGTGAGCAGAACGGGGCAGGGAGAGGGAGGAATGGAGGAGGCATGTGTGGAGAGGGGGTGGGCAGGAGGCAGAACGGGGGAGGGAGGGGGTGGATCTCGGCGGCACCAGCATGCACCAGATCCAAACTCCGTTCCCTGTCAGTTCCCTTCCATCATCTTCCTTACTCTCAGACTTGCACCAGCAAAATACAGTACTCCCATATCCGCTGGGGTGGGGATATGTTCCAGGCCCCTCCGTGGATACTTGAAACAGTGGATAAGAGCGAACATCCCCTCCATGGTTTCCTGAGGGCCCCCCACCCTGCCTCCCATGCGGGCAGGCATGCTCGCCCCCCAGCTCTTATTTTTCTTTCAGCAAGCCTTGTTTCTTCCTTAAAACAAACAGAGAAGCAGCCTCCATTGCAGGCAAGTAGAATGTGACTAAGTCCTAGAGAGGCTCTGCAAGGTTTCTGTTAACCTTGCAGAGCCTCTCTAGGACTTAGTCTTATTCTACTTGCCTGTAATAAGCAGCCAGAGGCTGCTTCTCCTGTTTGTTTAAGGAAGAAATGAAGCTTACTGGGAAAAAAGTGAAAGCCGGGGGGGGGGGTTCCCCACAATCCGTGGATAACTGAAACCGTGGATAGTGAATCCATGGATATGGGGGCCCACCTGTAGCTGGTTCAGATCTGAGGAGACCCATTGGGGAACAAAAGTTCCTTGCATCAAGGAGGCCTCCGGACTGCCCCCTGCAGGACTCCATTGGTACGGCTGCATTGGTGGGAGGGGATTTTAGTTCAGATTGGGCTGTAGGTTTGGCAGGGTGTGTGAGCTTCTCCCTGTCTGTCAGCCTCCACCACACGCCCCACCACACCTCCTCCCTGGATTCAAAAAGGAAGTGGAGAGGAGTGATGGGTTAAAGCAGGAGAGTCAAACTCATTTCATACAGGAAGTGGAGAGGAGTGATGGGTTAAAGCAGGAGTGTCAAACTCATTTCATATAGCAGGCCAAATAGCATTCAAGATGCCTACTGAGGACCAGAAGTGACATCATTAAGCCAATGATGGTCAGAAATAAACACTTTGTGCTCACGTAGCAACTCAGCTGTGTTTTTTTTCCAAGTCCGTCAATGACAGGTAGTGGGGTCAGGTGAAGACTGAATCACATAACTACGTTCCTCAAGTCTTGAGGCTATTTATTAGGGCTGTTGAGGGTTTTTTTTGTTTTTGTTTTTTTTGCAAATAAATAAATAAATAAATAAATAAATAAATAAATAAATAAATAAATAAATAAATACTTGTAAATGCATAAATAAAAATATTCTTTCTAGATAACCTTTTTCTTAAGTCACATAAAGCTAGGTGGATCCCGAGTGTCATTTTAAAAAGTGGGTCCCGGTGCTAAACATTTTGGGAATCACTGCAGTAAAGTATTACTGAAAAAGAGGTTTAATTCATTACCCTAGGATGCATTGCTACTGCATGACCACAAGGTGTCACCCTCCCCCCATAAGAGATGAGATAGGGAACAAGTCATTTAATTAGCCTCACCAGATCGAAACCCTGGACAGAGTGCTAGACCTTTAGGAGAAGGAATGTGGGCAGGTGTAGCTTGTTAAACGTTAGAGCACAATCCCACTGAACACAATGGGGCTTGTTTCTGAGTAGACATGCTTAGGATTGTGCTCTAAGATTTAACAAGCTACACCTGCCCACATTCCTTCTCCTAAAGGTCTAGCACTCTGTCCCGGTTGGAGATCCGGTAAGCCTATCCATGGCGTCTGTCCCCTCACTTTGCCCCAGATGTAACATCTGACACGGTTTGTCATTTGGGTCGTCTCTAAATGGTCATGTGAGAGTGTGGGAAACATCCCCCAACAAATCCTGGCTTCAGTGAAGACGCAGCAGGGTCGGTGTCAGCACAATGCACCCTTAGGCAGCTGCTATCTGGAGTATTGCGTCCAGTTCTGGTCACCGCATCTCAAAAAGGATATAGTGGAACTGGAAAAGGTGCAGAAGAGAGCGACCAAAATGATTAGTGGGCTGGCTGGGGCATCTCCCTTATGAGGAAACGTTACAGCGTTTGGGGCTTTTCAGTCTAGAAAAAAGGCGCCGAGGGACGGGACGGGACATGATTGAGATGTATAAAATTATGCATGGGATGGAAAGAGGGGATAGAGGGAAGTTCTTCTCCCTCTCGCACAACACCAGAACCAGGGGACACATGCACTAAAATTGAGTGGAAGGGAGAGTTAGAACGGACAAAAGAAAATATTGCTTTACCCAGCGTGTAATTCATCTGTGGAACTCCTTGCCACAGGATGTGGTGATGGCACCTGACCTAGATGCCTTTTAAAAGGGGATTGGATAGATTCATGGAGGAAAAGTCCATCACAGGTTACAAGCCATAAGCAAAGTCCTGGTTTTATAAGTAGGTTTTCTCTGTGTGCCAAGTGCAAGGGAATGGCGACAGGATACAGGTCTCTTGTTGTCTTGTGTACTCCCTGAGGCATCTGGTGGGGCCACTGTGAGATACAGGAAGCTGGACTAGATGGGCCTTTGGCCTGAGCCAGCAGGGCTCTTCTGATGTTCTTATGCTGAGGGTCCAGCCTCTGGTGGGCTTTGGATCTGTCCTTCTGACTTCAGCAGCTGTTGCATCACTCTTTTTGCGCACGTATGCCCCTGGAATGAAGCTGCGCCCCCCGTGTTGGTTGAGTGGAGTGTTGTACGGTCTCTCTGCTGAGCACATTGCACATAAAATAGAAATCAGCCTAGCAGAGTCTTTTATTGGGCCAACTTCTGTCAGCATTGGGAGAGCGCCATCTTTCATGTTAAACAGAACGCTCTGTCGTGAGTGGCTTTTCCTCGTCTCAAAAGGTTTTATGGAACTCCGAAGTATGCCTGCTCTGGCGTTCGTTCAATCAAGCCCACCACCAAAGTCTCCTGTCGTTTTTTATTTTCCAGGAGCAACGTGGCAACGACTGTCTGCGCTGAATAGAAGAAGCTGCCTTACATCGAATCAGATGCCTGGTGCAACTGGCTGAAGATGAAGATGACTGTGACTGTCCCAGCCCTGCATGGAGACACCAGGGAGTGAACCTCGAACCTCCTCTGTCACCAAGCTGCAGTTTTATGTGGGGGGGGGGTGGCCACAGGACAAACCACGTGTGGAAACGTTCAGCAATGGCTTGGCTTTTTCCTGTTCACTGAGACAAGGATGAAAGGAAGGTATTTGGATGAGCCGAGGTTCTTGAGGTCTAGCAGCTTGGCTTTTGGAAGTCTCAGGAACAATGGCATGCCCAAGCAGGGCATGAAAGTGATGACAATCTGAGGTTGTTTGTGTACAGGGACAATCTGAGGTTGCAACTGGGTACAGGGAAGCGAAATGATTTTGGCCATAGAGAGTCTATGTATCTTTCATGACTAATAGCAATTTCAGTACCCTCTGTGAATTTTTCCGAGGCTACCCTATTGGCTGAGAGGCAGTCCCTGAGGAACGACATCTGGCAGGCTAATGGGAATAAGAGGGGGGAGGGCAGTAACAAGTGGGGGGGGTCTCATGAGCCCAGGTGCAGGCAGGGAGGAACATCTGGGGGAAGCCGCTGAGACAAGACGGGCAGGAAATGAGATGGCAAGCGGTCTGGTCAGCAAGAGCTTGATTCCCACCATCTGTAGCCCACCTCAGGGGATGCCCCCAGCAAGAGAGAGCGCCCCCGCCTGGAGCTCCGCAGGTTGATCTGCTTCTGCAGAAGTCTAGGCGTGAGAAGGGCATCTCCAGAGTCGCGGCTCTCCCCACATCACATGCCGCTTGGCCCTCTGCAAGGAGGGTGGGGGCGTGGAGCTTTTCATGTGGCTCAAGCAACGTTGCTGTTGGCCTTGATTAGAAGCAGAAAGGGATTGTGTTGCCTGCGAGTGCAGAAGTCGTGACGCCGAGCCCCAGCCTGAGCTCAGCGGTACAGGAAAACACAGATCGGAGTTTCCCTGTCTTTTGTGCCAGCCAACCAAATCTCTGTCGGTGGCGGGCCAGAGAGCAGGGCCCAGATCGCGGGAGCTGAGCAGGCTGGTGGGAGAGAAGGTGATCCTTCAGGTAACGTGGTCCCAGATGGTTATGGACCAGCACTTTGAACTGAGCTTGAGAGCAAACTGGTAACCGGTATAAATGGTGCAAGTCATCATGCCAGTAATCTAGAGTTGGGACTGAGGGGAACCATTCTGCAGTGGCTTTGGTCCTAGTTGGAGGGTGGGACACAGAGGATGGTGCTGGGGCAGACTGGGAGCCGCGGATACCAGCCAGGGGAGCCGCGGATACCAGCCAGGGGAGCCGCCAAGTGCCAATGAAATCCTCTTGGAAAACAGTGCAATGCCAATTGGCAGGCATCAGTCTCATGTCATGGGGAGCCGCTTAGAAATCTCAGATTTCTGGATGCATCTAACCCTAGACTGAGTGCAGATTTGAACCCTCGTCTTCCTCGTCTAAACCCAGTGCTCTCACCACTGCACCCCACTGCCTTTCAGCTCCGTAAAAGTGCCTTGAGCTCAACATTACTGCTTGACTGTATTTCCCTTTTATTATTAATTACTATTATTATTGATTGCATGACAAAGCAGACAGTACAAGACAAGAGCCAGCCTGGCCTGCTGGCGTTTGGTGCTTAGAGTTGATAGCTGTAAACAGAAAGCCTTCCAGAGCTACGTTTTCAACAAACATTGCTCAGGAAGTTCAACCCCAACCCCACCCCCCACCCCCCACGGACTTGGCTGGAGCAAGAGGACAGCCTGGCAAGACTGCAGTAAGCAAGCAAGCAAGCAAGCATGTGTGAGTAACTTCTCCGTTTGTAAACATGCAAATCCCTCTCCCCTGGGGAGCTACAGTTCCAGCTGCTTGTACCCCAAAGCACACGTGCAGCTTCAGGAACGAACAACTCCGTCCTGCAGCAACAGGGAACTGCTTTTGATATCGCTTGAGATCCACCTGCTCACACCACTTTCCTTATTGGCACAAGTGGCACTATCCCCCCCCCTCCGATGCTGCCAGTAGAAGAAGGCTGCTCTGTCCCTGAGAACGAGGATCCCAATTCATGCATTGCTAAAGAGGCATGCTCCAGAGTGGGAGTGCCTCTTCTCTAGAGAAAAACGACTGGTGTGGGGCAGTGGAGAAGGCAGCTCCCCATTCAGTATTTTGCCACCAAAAATCTAGCCCCCAGAATAATAAGCAATTTACCCCCAAATGGCAACCAGTAGTGATTGGACCCTTCAGGGGTTGGCCAGGTCTGGATGGATCCTCAGACCTTGTGCGCCCAGCCTGGCTGACCTCAATGCTGTCTTGATCGGGGGACCCGAGTTCAAATCCTCACACTGCTTTGAAGCTCCCTGGGTGTCCTTGGACCTGTCACTTAGCGTACCCTCCCTCAAAAAGGGTTGTTGTGAGGATGTAATGGGGGTGGAGCCATGGAGTTCGGTGGGATAGAAATGTGGGGGTGAATGCAAATATAAGTGCTTCAGCACTCTGTAATGGGGGTTGCAAGGGGGCTAAGGCAGTGCTCCTTGGTTCCCTGTTTTCGTCTGTGAAATGTTGGAGTTCCTAACGCCACTTATTCAGCTCTTCACCACCACACCACCACACCACCACCCCCAGCCTGTTGAGATTTATTGAAATTGCCAGTGAACGTCATCAGAGAGCCCTGCTTGAAGCGGCTGAGCTTGCACTGGGGACAACATTTCCAGCTTCCCAAGAGAAGGAGTTCTGGAGTGGTTCCAACTGGACCCTGTGCTCATGTGGAGCCAAAGATTAAAAAACAGGCTTGGAGCCACGTCCCCCCTCCCTTTCCCAGGCCTCGGGCCAGAGTCAAACGTTCTGCATCGCAGCTCAGAGGGAAAGAGCCAGGCCTGAATGGATGAGCAGAGCCTGCCATTCACACCCAGAGAGCCTCCTGGACTCTTGCTCCTATTGTTGTCTAGCTGAGCTGCTCCTGCCTTGTGTAGGGGGTGGAGGGCTGGGAGCCCTGCGTCGTGGCTGCCCCCCCCCTGATTGCTTTAGCGGATGCTTCGGCTTGGCGCTGAACTCTCCTGGGGGGGCTGGAAGTGACCAGGATCTGGTGCTCTCGTCCGTCCCTGTCTATCTTATTGACATTCCAGCGCCCTGGCTGGGAATTAGGAAAGAATTCTTGGGCATGTAATGTAAAGCCAGAGAAGTCTCCTGCTTTTTATGCGCTGCTGGAAGAGGAGTAGATTTTCACATCCTTGACCATTTTCTGTAGACAGCACGCCTGCGTCTTTAAATCATCCCCCCAGGTATAAGCACCGTACGAGACTGGAAAGCACACTTTCTCTGTCTTTCTCTGTCTCTGCCTCCAGCACATGCAGCCGGACCTTCCTTTTCTATTGTCTTTTCATGCTGTAGTATTAGGCTTACCAGATCTCCAACCGGGACAGAGTGCTAGACCTTTAGGAGAAGGAATGTGGGCAGGTGTAGCTTGTTAAACCTTAGAGCACAATCCTAGGCTTGTTAAACCTTAGAGCACAATCCCACTGAACACAATGGGGCTTGCTTCTGAGTAGACATGCCTAGGATTGTGCTCTAAGGTTTAACAAGCTACACCTGCCCACATTCCTTCTCTTAAAGGTCTAGCACTCTGTCCTGGTTGGAGATCTGGTAAGCCTATGTAGTATGTATGCACCATGCCTGGAGTCTGTCTGGACATGATCATTTTCATTCCTGAAGGAGCCAGGAGGAGGCAGGGCCGGCCTCCCTAGGTGAATTATCGCCTCTCATCTCGGTTCTCCAGAGTGGGGTACATAGGTTCTCATGTTGTGAAAGAGAAGGAGGAAAATGTCCCTCTCTCCGCACTCTCTCCGTCGTTTTATAACATTCAATCATACCCACTCCTCTTAAGTCCTCTGCTGAATTTCTGCTAGTCAAAACATGCCTTTCCAAACTGCTGCAGAGAGGAATAATGCTTCCTCCCAGCCACCTTAGTTTGTTTTGTAGTCTGCTGGGGAAACCCACTTTCCCAATGGTTTGATTTGTGGCTGTTGTCCCACAGAGGCTCTTCGATGGCTTCTAACGTTCTTCGACGTAACGGCTTCAAGAGGCCTCTAACGGCTTCTGTACTGACAAAGGCAGATTAGGAGGCAGGGTTTTTTGGACAGCCAAGTTGGACATTTTCTGGAAGAACAAGCCAGCGAAACGGGATTGACGGTCTCTGAATTTACGTGCGTTTCCTGCAGTCTGGGGACTGACACCATGTTCACTCTGGGGAAAGCAGTTCCCACAGTTAGGCTGCAATCCTATGCACACTTTCCTGGGAGTAAGCCCCATTGAACACAATGGGACTAACTTCGGAGTAGGCATGCATAGGATTTGTTGGCTGTGTGCTCTCGGAACGATTCTGGTGGGGCCACTGTGAGATACAGGAAGCTGGACTAGATGGGCTTTTGGCCTGATCCAGCAAGGCTCTTCTGATGTTCTTATGTATGTTCTTATGTTCTTATTGTGCTGTGAGACTCCTTGTGACAGTTTTATGGAGCGTCTGGGTAAGTAGCCGTTGACATGAGAAATCCGTTCAGACACGTGCCTGAATCCTTAGAGGAGGCTCTCACAAATTGATCTCTTGTTGGTATAACTTATCAGTTAAGAGACTGAGCTGTGAGCTAAGAAGTCTGTGGTTCAAATATCACATCATCTGTGCCTTTAGCTTAGCTAGGTGGCCTTAGCTAAGTTGTGCTCTTTCTCAGGCCCATCATTTCCCATATGGTCCAGCTTGTCTCTGTTCAACAGCGATCGCTCTTAATTTACGGTACCTGCTCCTGCTAATTGCCATACGACAAGCATGTCACTATTTTGTCTGTGAAACATCAGAGAATACAGCCTCATTTGGATCATGTCACTGTAGCCACGTTGAAAGAACACATGGTCGATAGCGCTGGCGGCGGTCCAAACAATGGTGTGGTCGTTGCGCTGCTTGATTGTGGTTCTCAATATTGATACATTTTCTCTGTTAACAAATGTGTGAAGATTTACAGATGGGCAAAATGCAGGAGGATAAGTGGATGCCCGTATCTGGCGAACCGTTCCCAACTTTTACAAAGTGAGAGAACACAATCTGACAATTGCAGGTTGTCAGAACTAGGGTGCTGACGGCCCTGGGAAAAAGACCTGCACTGAGCCCCCCCGCCCCAGAGCGCCCACACTCCCTGATGGTCCAGTGGATATTTCCACTGTCAGTGGTACTGAGGAGTGAGGGTTGGCCCCGCCAAGTGGGCTGTCTGATGGGCACAGACCCTTGGGCCATGCTCCCCCCCCGGCCAACCCCTGTCCCTGATTCTCACCCTTATAAAAACCAAAAGACATTCTGAATTTTCTTTCAACAAATGGCCCCTAGTTAGCAATAACATGTACTATTTATATTTTACAAGATGTTCTGCATTTTAGACAGGTTGCCAGCAATCACATGCATTTATTAGACATGTTTTTAATTTTAAGCAACGTTCAGCATTTCGGACCCCGCACAGCCCCAGGGTTTCGATAAACGTTTTTGCTTGTTTTGCAACAATGACTTTTGAGAAAACATTCAACCATGTGTGTTTCCCTCCATGATATGTTGGCCTGATAACAGAGCTCTTATAACTAGGCTTACCAGATCTCCAACCGGGACAAAGTGCTAGACCTTTAGGAGAAGGAATGTGGGCAGGTGTAGCTTGTTAAACCTTAGAGCACAATCCTAGGCATCCATGGGGCTTCCTTCTGAATAGACATGCCTAGGATTGTGCTCTAAGATTTAACAAGCTACACCTGCCCACATTCCTTCTCCTAAAGGTCTAGCACTTTGTCCCGGTTGAGATCTGGTAAGCATACTTATAACTGTTGGTTCTGTGAAGGGGGCTCTTTATATGCTTTGTATTTTGTGAAAATAATAATTTAAAAATCTAATCTATCTTTTTTTTGTCACCTGTGGTGCTGGATGGTAGCTCACAACAGCTCAGTGTGGCTTAATCCCAGCTATGTTTGTGTATGTACAATTTCCCCCTCCACACACACACACTATTTCTTGCTTTAAAAAAAATCCTTTGATAAGAACTGGGGGGAAAAAATCAGAGAAACTGCTCTAGGAAACGGGGATGGACGAAGTGCCCAAGAGGAATAGAGATGATCTGAATTTCATGAGCTACACTATCCTGATGGGAAAACTTCTGCTTTTGTTCTTTAAAAGAAACAATTTCCTTTTAAATCTTTAGAAAAAATATACAGGAATAAAAAGAACAACGTAGTAATTATTATTATGAAACACACCACGTTGCTACCAGGTCAGAGGAGCCCCCAGGCCTGAAATTCAAGAGGTGGGGCGGGGCCTAGTGATGTCACAAGGCAGAACCTGGTGATGTCACATGATCGCGTACCATTGAATTACCAAAAGAAAAATCTGGCGCCAGGGTGGAGCCCTGCAACCAAGAGATATTAAAAAGGGGGGGGGAGTCCTAACTTTTTAAGGGGATTTTCTCAATTTTTTCCTGTGAAAAAAATGGCAATTTTTCTTTTTCAGGCTTATTTCATATTTTTAACAAACCATCAAAAAAGCCTTTTAGCACCAGTGAAAAATTGCTTAAAAACAAAAGAAAGCAGACTGCTGGAAAAGGCACATGGCGTAAGGGGGAAGTTGTGCTCCAGGGCGTGGAAGTGAAGAGACTTAGCAATAACGCTTAACCTCCTGAAACATCACAGCACACAATCAATAGGTAAAAAGGTAAAGGTGACCCCTGACAATTAAGTCCAGTCGTGTCCGACTCTAGGGTGTGGTGCTCATCTCCATTTCAAAGCCGAAGAGCCAGCGTTGTCCGAAGACGCCTCCGTGGTCATGTGGCCGGCATGACTCTCGTTGCCGCAGCGCGTAGCATGCGGCTGGAACACGGAGTGCTGTTTACCTTCCCGCAAGCGGTACCTATTTATCTACTCGCATTAACATGCTTTGGAACTGCTAGGTTGGCAGGAGCTGGCCAAGCAACGAGTGCTCACCCCGTCGCGGATTCGAACTGCCGACCTTTCGATCGACAGTTTAACCCACTGCGCCACACAATCAATACGCTGCTTTAAATAGTTGGAAGAGTAGCACTCTTGTCCTGAGGACCATCTTCCTCTGAGAGAATTGAATGCAGGCATGATGCCACGCAATGGGGAGAACCGGAGAAGCCCTGAAATGTTGGACGAGGAGGACTCCATTTGGTGCAAGCTGAGTTTCATGTTCCTCCTTCCCCAAATGGCAGAAAGTTTGTGGCTCCTGAACAGAGGGAAGATTTCCTTTGAGGACAGGAGTCCAATAGGGTTTATCCTCATGGACAGCTGCCTTCCGCAGAGTCAGGCCCTTGGTCCAACTAGCTCAGTATTACCAGCACTGACTGGCAGCGTCTCTTGAGGGTTTCAGGCAAAGGTCTTCCCCTGCCCTACCTGAAGGTGCCAGGGATCGAACCTGAGACCCTTCTGCATACAAAGCAGGTGCTCTCGAGCTATTTTCCGTTTTTTATCTTAATCACTCATTTATTGCTAAGGTTCCAGATGCCATTCTTACCAAGACATTCCATTCTGTGTTTATACCGTATTGGTCTGAGTATAAGACTCACTTTTTTCTCCTAATTTAAGTTTTTAAACTAGGGGTGCGTCTTATAATCAGGCTGTTGCAATTTAATGCCAGTGATTCAATTAAATTTTTTTAATAGCACCAAACTTTAAGGGTGCGTCTTAGAATCAGGTGCGTCTTATACTCGGGACAATATATATATATATTGCGCAGCTGCTCCTGGACTCCCAGGTGGCGGCTGTGGCCAGGGGGGCTTTTGCCCAGCTTCGGCTGGTGCGCCAGCTGCGACCGTACTTGGATCGTGCAGACCTGGCCACAGTGACCCATGCCCTAGTGACATCTAGACTAGATTACTGCAATGCGCTCTACGTGGGGCTGCCTTTGAAGACTGTTCGGAAACTGCAACTAGTGCAGAATGCGGCGGCCCGGGTGGTTGCCGGGGCTTGTCGGTTCGACTCAGTCGGACCGTTGCTTCGGCAGCTACACTGGCTGCCGGTTCGTTTCCGGGCACAATTCAAAGTGCTAGTTTTGACTTTTAAAGCCCTTAACGGCTCGGGTCCAGGGTATTTGAGGGACCGCCTCCTTCCTTATAATCCGACCCGTACTCTGAGGTCATCAGGGGGGGCCCTGTTAACCGTGCCGCCATTGACAGAAGTGAGGGGGATGGCGGCGCGGAATAGGGCCTTCTCGGCGGTGGCGCCCCAATTGTGGAATTCCCTCCCCTTGGAATTAAGAACGACTCCCTCCTTAGAGGCCTTTCGGCGGGGCCTTAAGACGTTTTTATTCAGGACTGCTTTTAATGTCTGACATGGTGGGCTGACTTTTTAACAATTGGTTTAATATATGTATATGCTGGTGACCCACTGGGGTTGTCTATTTTTAACTTAAGTGTTTTAATTATTTTAATGTGTTTTTAAATTGTTTTAATGTGTTATGTATTTTAATATGTTGTAAGCCGCCTTGAATGCCTTCGGGAGAAAGGCGGGCTACAAATTCCTGAAATAAATAAATAAATAAATAAATAAATAAATAAATAAATAAATAAATAAATAAATAAATATATATATATATATATATATATATATATATATATATATATATATATATATATATATATATATATATGTTGTTGTTGTTCAGTCGTTAAGTCGTGTCCGACCCTTCGTGATCCCATGAACCACATCCCGCCAGGCCTTCCTGTCCTCCACTATCTTCCTGAGTTCGCTCATTTGCATGTTCGTTGCATCGGTGATGCTGTCTAACCATCTCATCCTTTGCCTTCCCCTTCTCCTTTTGCCTTCAATCTTTCCCAGCATCAGAGTCTTCTCCAGAGAGTCCTCTCTTCGCATTAGGTGGCCAAAATATTTGAGTTTCAGCCTTAGTATCTGTCCTTCCAGGGAACAGTCAGGGTTGATTTCATTTAGGATTGACTGATTTGATCTCCTAGCAGTCCAAGGGACTCTCAGGAGTCTTCTCCAGCACCAAAGTTCAAAAGCATCTATTCTTCGGCGCTCAGCCTTCCTTATGGTCCAACTCTCGCAACCATACATTGCTACTGGGAACACCATCGCCCTGACTATGCGAACTTTTGTTGGCATGGTGATATCTCTGCTTTTTATTATGCTGTCTAAGTTTGCCATAGCTTTCCTTCCAAGGAGTAAGCGTCTTTTAATTTCATGGCTGCTGTCTCCGTCTACAGTGATCTTGGAGCCCAGAAAAGTAAAATCTGTTACTGCTTCCATTTCTGCCCCTTCTATTTGCCAGGAATTGATGGGCCCAGATGCCATGATCTTAGTTTTATTAATGTTGAGTTTCAAGCCAACTTTTGCACTCTCCTCTTTCACCCTCATCAAGAGGCTCTTTAGTTCTTCTTCACTTTCTGCCATTAGGGTGGTATCGTCTGCATATCTGAGGTTGTTGATATTTCTCCCGGCAATCTTGATTCCGGCTTGCGATTCATTCAGCCCTGCATTTCTCATAATGTACTCTGCATATAAGTTAAATAGGCAGGGTGACAATATACAGCCTTGCCGTACTCCCTTCCCAATTTTGAACCAGTCGGTTGTTCCATGGCCGGTCCGAACTGTTGCTTCTTGACCTGCATACAGGTTTCTCAGGAGACAGGTAAAGTGGTCTGGTACCCCCATCTCTTTAAGAATTTGCCACAGTTTGTTGTGATCCACACAATCAAATGCTTTTGCGTAGTCAATGAAGCAGAAGTAGGTGGTTTTTTGGAACTCTCGGGCTTTCTCCATGATCCAGCGCATGTTGGCAATTTGATCTCTAGTTCCTCTGCCTCTTCGAAACCCAGCTTGTACGTCCGGTAGTTCTCGGTCCACGTACTGCTGAAGCCTAGCTTGTAGGATTTTGAGCATAACCTTGCTAGCATGTGAAATGAGTGCAATTGTGCGATAGTTTGAGCACTCTTTGGCACTGCCCTTCTTTGGAATTGGAACGTAAACTGACTTTTTCCAATCCTTTGGCCACTGCTGAGTTTTCCAAATTTGTTGGCATATTGAGTGCAGCACTTTCACAGCATCATCATTTAGGATTTTAAGTAGCTCAGCTGGGATATTATCATCTCCACTAGCTTTGTTGTTAGTGATGCTACCTAAGGCCCACTTGACTTCACTCTCTAGGATGTCCGGCTCAGAGTATATATATATATATATTTAACAGGAAAACAGTACCATTGTAAGTATGGCCTGGATGCACAGTGATAAAAGCCATTTCCTGAACATCGCCAACGGGCGATAGTGTGAAAGCACTTGGAGTCGTTGCAATTGTCTGGTTGTGTGACCAACTGTGACCAGCTGAAGAGGTGCGAGGGAGTTGCAGGAGCAAACACACAGACAGGCAATAGTCATCCCAAAGTAATTTCAGCACTCCTGGAAAAAAATATATAACAAGAAAGCCCCTCCTTCTACCCTGAAACGCTTTGGAAACTTTGCCAGACAAAACTGGTTTCAGCTGCTGCAGGTGTGACTCAAAATACATTCCAGGGTGACTTTAGATAAGAACTGCCAAATTACCCCTCTGTGCCCCATGAAGGACTTTGTCGGTGCAAGCCAAGGGGGAGAGTGATTTTCCACTGTGCATAACAGATCAGCAAGGCTCACAATTTACCAAAAATCAGCTCTAATCGTCTCTCAGTGGGGCCACTCGGCAAATGGATCTATATTGTGCAATATTAAGGGCATATTTCTCTTTCTTTTCACTCAGGGCATTTTGGAATTGTGTGGATTATTCCCCCATATATCATAAATATGGGTTTGGATCAGTAAGCATTCTGCAACTGAATGGTGCCCTGTGAGTTTCTTGTGCCTTTGTGCAGTGGTGTAACTAGAGTGGAGCGGAGGCAAGTAGTTCTGCAAGACTCCGTTACACCGGAGTCAGCGGCCCCTCCCCCTTGCTGTTGGAGCCATTCTGGCAGCAACAGCAACACGCAGGACACTCCCCTGTCGCTGCCGGAATGGCTCCAACAGCAAAGGGGAGGGGCCGCTGACTCCGGTGTAACGGAGTCTTGCAGAACTACTTGCCTCCGCTCCACTCTAGTTACACCACTGCCTTTGTGTGTGTTGCCTTTCCTTCTCTTTGCCAGTTGGAGAAAAGGCAGCCGTGGGTGTTGTGTTAACCACACATCACAAGGTGGAGCTCTGTCCCTCTGAAGCCTATGGAATATGGTTTGTGCCAACGCTGTGATGTGGCTGCCCTCCTGATGTGCTGCTACCACATACGAGATGTGAAGATTAGCACAACATGGCCAGCAGGAAGGAAGTCATAATAACTCCAGGAGAGAATTGATGCTTCGGTTCCAAATGGGGCACAGGAAGAACCTCACGGCGAGCCATGCATGTGCTCCCTGAGTTTTCTAATAACATAACCCCAGACAGACAGACAGACAGACAGACAGACCTTTATTGGCATAAAAACAAAACACAAAACAATACAGAACAGAAGCCAACTATCAGGGGAAAAAAGCGTTGAATGTGCAAATTACAGAAGGAAATTGCTAAAAGCCTAAAAGGTCTATTACAAGTGAAATACTAAAAGCTAGTTACAAATTTCTGCACTGATAAAAGAAATTTTGCTGCGCTCTGGAGAACTTCTGGGGGGGGGCCTCACTAAGGAGGAAAACCCATTTTACTGAGTCAGAACCAGGTTTATTTTTCAAGATAGGGGCCAAGTAGATATTCCGAGATATCTCATGAAGAGGATAGTCAAAAACAATATGGGGTACCATCGCCACCATGTCTAGGGCACAACAAGGGCAACAACGGTCAGTGAATGGGATCTTGTGGTGTCTTCCCAGGGTGACTTGGGAAGGAGTGACATTAAATCTGGCACTAGGTAGCGCCCGTCGTTCCTTCGGGTCCGTTCCCCAAGAATATTAAGACTGATGTCAGGTGTAGTAAAGATAATGTGACCACTGTCTCTGAAGCATGGAAAGTCAAAAAGATTAGTCTTCAGTAAGTGCTTTGGAGGGTTGAAAACTAATTCGTTGTTTAGATGTCGCACAGTATGCTTTTGGGAGTGTGCCTGTCGTCCATTAGCATTTGGACACTGGGATGAGTCTGTCATCATGACACAAACCGCCAATCACCAAACGTTTTGTCACCAGTGATTGTGGTACGTTGGGACGCAATAAAAGAGAAAAAGCATTCCATATTGCATACATCTACTGAGCCATCCAATGGGAAGTTTGTGATTGATTTACACAAAAAAAGTGTGGAGGAGAAGAGAATGGTGGGCCAGAGGGTCCACATTGTGAGATCTAGAGAGTGCCGGATGGTGGCTGTGGCGGTGCTGCTGAGTGCCCTCCGCCAATCCACGCCCTGAGGCAACTGCCTCAGTCTGCCTCATGTATGGTCCGTCCCTGTGCATAATTAGGTTTAGTTACAACAGAGGATAAGGTGTTGTGCCATAGGATTTGTGGAACAAGTGGCTTTTGAGGTATTATTATTATTGTTCTTCTGCAACAGTTCGGAATAGAGGCCTGAGCGATAGCTAGTCCTGAACGTATCCATGTTCAGACACTGAATGACACCATGAGGTGTGTGGGATGCTGTAGCCTGAACTATAATGTGTTAGTAAGGCCTGCGTCTTCCATATCTCAGACGAGCAGCTGGAAGCGAGTATTCTCCTGATCGAGCGAAATGTTTACCAAGCTGACAGGAGCCTCTGAACATTTCCTTTACTAAGCTGACAAGTAACTCTCATTTTTCCTCTACGGCGCTGACAGATGTGCCTCGGGTCGGAGAGCTGCTGTTTCCGGAGGACCCCACTTTCCCACCACAGCTGTCAAGGTAGGGACCAAATGGCCAAAAAAATACACAGCCCAGTCCTAACTAACATTCCAGTGCTGATGCAGCTGTGCCAGTTTGGTGTGCACTGCATCCTGCAGTGGAGGGGCAGTCACAGCTGCCTCGTCAAGGTAAGGGAATGTTTGTTCCCTTACCTTGGGGCTGCATTGGTTGGAAAGTTGGTTAGGACTGGGCTGACAGTGGGTGACTTTTCTTATGTGAATGGTAAAAAGGTAAAGGTGACCCCTGACAATTAAGTCCAGTCGTGTCCGACTCTAGGGTGTGGTGCTCATCCCCATTTCAAAGCCGAAGAGCCAGCGTTGTCCAAAGACGCCTCCGTGGTCATGTGGCCAGCATGACTCTCCTTGCCGCAGCGCGTAGCATGCGGCTGGAACATGGAGCGCTGTTTACCTTCCCGCAAGCGGTACCTATTTATCTACTTGCATTAACATGCTTTGGAACTGCTAGGTTGGCAGGAGCTGGCCAAGCAACGAGAGCTCACCCCGTCGCGGAGAGCTCACCCCGTCGCGGATTCGAACTGCCGACCTTTCGATCGACAGCATATGGTTCAGTGGTTTAACTCACTGCGCCACCTGCTGGCCTTATGTGAAGAGTACCAACTATTTAAGTAGGAACAGAGGCGTACGAACGCCGCCCCCAGCTGGGGGCAACAGGCCTCGCTGATGCTCCCCGGCAGAGGCCCTGCCCTGCCGCGTGATGTCACCGGAAGCCACGTCCCCCGCAGTGAGGTCACACGGCCTGTGAGTGGCCGAAATCAGCCCCTGGGGGCAGGTGGGAGGGCGGGGAACACATCCCCAGCCTCTGGAAGCCTCAGCAGCAACATATTGCCCCCTGCTGCCCCCCAGATGTGCTGCCCGGGGGCAGGCCGCCCCACCCCTCCATTCCTATGCCACTGAGTAGGAACAATATCCTTTTCTGCACCCTTTGTTCACCATATGACTACAGTACTACAAGCTTAGAGGCTATTCTTACCTTTCCCAAGGTGGCCTCTGTCCATCACAGAGAGAGTAGGGCAGCTTCCAGTGTAGACACGAAAAGAAAGAACGTTGGTTGGGCTGGCTCCTTGGACTCCGCATAGCTTTAACGACTTCATCTTCCTTGGAGAAACAATGGCATGTACTTTCCCCTTAAGAAAAAAACAATGTGTAAGAAAAAAAAGAATGTGTCGGAGATAAGGCACAAACCCTCCTCAATCATGCCCATGAAATATCTAACACTGTTTGTGGATATTTGTGGGAATGCGGCAATTGACAAGGTGGAAAGGATTCACAGAAGACTGATGAACACGCTGATTGGGGAGTCCCCAAACAGCATCAACGTGTGTCTGCAAATATTATTTTTGGAGGCTGTTGCGCTCACAGAGTGCCCTGTCTAAGCAGCACTGTTTGCACAGGATGTCCCAGGTGAAAGGTATCTGCTTTTCCCCAGATGCTACGCACACACAGCCAGATGTGTGTGAGGGTGCCAAAGCAAGCCAGGACCATGGCCAGCTGCCAGGTAGGTGTGCCTGCAGCTGCCACAATTTCAACGGAGACAAAACAAAGACAGGTACAGGTGGGCCCCCATATCCACTGGGGATATGTTCCAGGCCCCTCTGTGGATACTTGAAACTGTGGATAAGAGCGACACCCCCTCCATGGTTTCCTGAGGGCACCCCGCCCTGCTTCCCCTGCGGGCAGGCGTGCACGCCCCCCCCCCAGCTCTTATTTTTCTTTCAGCAAGCATTGTTTCTTCCTTAAAACAAACAGAGAAGCAGCCTCCATTTCCGGCAAGTAGACTAAGTCCTAGAGAGGCTCTGCAGGACTTAGTCTCGTTCTACTTGCCTGTAATAAGCTGCTTCTCCTGTTTCTTTAAGGAAGAAACAAAGCTTACTGGGAAAAAAGTAAAAGTCTGGGGGGTCCCCACGATCCGCGGATAACTGAAACCGTGGATAGCGAATCAGTGGATATGGGGGCCCACCTGTACTTACTTCCATCTGGCAGCAGTCACTCATGTCCAGGAGGAGGCAGTAGATCTAGAAAGGAGTGGCGCACTCAGACTTCTAGAGGGAATCTTGGGAAATAGAAATCCGACCCAAACAGGTGGTTAAGCCCAGGTCAACACCATAAGCAGAATCCACCACAGAGTGGTAGAAGAAGGAGGTGGCGGCGAGAAGGGGTGGTGGACGTAGGTGGGCAGAAGTGGGCACACTCACCAATCTGCCACCTGAGGCAACTGCCCCAGTCAACCTCATAGATGGGCCGGCCCTGATTCCAATCCAAAAGGTCAGAAGGAAATCTTGTAAGAACCAACTGCTATTTTCCAGGTTGGAATCTACCACTTTAACAGCACAGTCCTATGCATGTCTACTCAGGAATAAATCCTACTCAGTTCAGTGGGACTGAAGTGTTTCCTTCTGTACAGGATGTCCCAGGTGAAAGGTGTCTGCTTTTCACCACCAACCCTTGCCAGATACAGGTGATGCCTGACAAACATGCTGTTAAAAAGATGTGCTGATTCCCCTCCCAATTTCCTCTGTGCTGTCTGTATGTAGACAAGACTGTACACGAGGTCGGACCAGACCTCTCAGCTCCTGTCTAGAGTCTGTTTTTCATTTCTTAAAAATTATGTTCCTAGCTGTCATGGTTGCAAGAAAAACATCAGAAACATGTAGAATGCAGTTTGTGTCTGCCAGAATCTGTTGGCGGCTTTTAATAATAACTCGTGAGTCGTGAAAGGCCCCATTTGAAGCAACAGATGCTAACCAAGTTTTGTAGTCAACTCAGTTCGGTGCCTCCCCACTCTGAGTTAGCCTCACTGCTCCCTGGCCTAACCTGGCGTGATCAAAATTTCCACGTGATTCCTTGGGGGCGCACCAGCAATCTAATCTCTGCAACTTCCTGAGACACGAGGAAACTTTTCTCTGGGCCCAATGAAGCACAAAAGGCTGCTTCTGGTGGGGCCATTGGGATCAGAGAAGTGGACTCCCATCTCATGTCAACTTCTCCAATCATAATTTCCTCGGCAGAGGCAGTGTTTTGGTTTTATAAAGGACCAAGTCGGAGCAGCCTTAACTTAACTGCAGTGCATCGTAGGCCCCCGGGCACTGATGTGACCGCGACCCACTTCCAGTTCTCCGATGAAACCGAGAGTGGGTTGTGATCGCATCTGAGGACCCTTCTGAGGCGCGGGGAGGCCTGCAGAGGGGTCCGCAGGCTCCCCGCACCCCCTGGGGGACCAGCACACCTCTCAGGAAGGTTAAAAAAAGTACGGCGGTGACGGCGCAAAAAAGCGCCTTTTTAAACACTTTTTTCCGTTTGTGGTGGCGAGATGGGGGCCCCCTGCACTCGAGGGCCCCCGGGCAACTGCCCAACGTGCCCAGTAGAAAAGATGGTCCTGGACCAAGTGTGACAATGTACCGTCCAGTTACGTTCATTCATGCCCCTCCCCACTCGGAGCGGCCTTACCTGCTGTGTCGTGCGGGGGGGGGCTGGGGGCTGGATTCAGCGCCAGCAGGATGACTTCCTGCCAGCATTGCTTCCTCTCTGGGTGTCGCAACGCGTTTTCTGGCGCGTTCGTGACACCCGGGTCCGGCACTGAGGCCGCAGCGCCGGCACCTGAAGAGGATAGAATTGCACCGTGAACCTCAGTATTTTCTATCCGGTACTTATTCCAAGGTCAGCTTGAAGAGTGAATCACCCAGGAGGCAGGTGAGGGTGTGGCTGCAGGTGAGGGTGTGGCCACACACAGGTGTTGTTCTAGCATGGGAGCCAAGCTAGAGCAAGCAGGTATCTTTGGGCTTGACCACTTTGGGCTTGTCACTGGTCCTCCATCTGATTGGGTAGTTGATGATCACCTGACCCTCTGACCTAGTCAAGTGGGCTTGGAAGCCCACTTGACTGGTATATGGCAATCGCAACAGGTGGGTTGTCTAACAGCTATTCTTGCTGGACGGCAACAAGGAAGATGGTGAATCCCCAAAATGCCCCGTCTGCTTGGCTGTGTGGCTGTTCTGCAACGGTGCTGATTTCCAAGTGCTCTTTGAAGCCTCTTTCCTATTGAACTTTACGCTGAGACTTTCCTTAAGGGAAACAGACAGGGGGGGGGGGAGAAAGGAGTAAGGGGAGCTCATTCATCCCAGAAATGAGGCAGAATTTTAAATTTGTATAAAATGTCAATCCTAGCAGACAGACCCCCCTCCCCCCGCCATTAGGAAGATGTTGCTGCAAAAGTGTGAATATCAAGGAATAAACTTTGGTCTACATCTTTCGAAAGGGCTTGTTTTTTGTTTTGTTTTTAAAATTCCCAATGAGAGGAAAAGTCCCTACATCCAAGGTGTGCTTTGTTTGTCCCTTGCTAAGTGACGTTTCCTGTCAATGAGGTCATATAGAAGCCCCGGCGTGTTTCGCTTCACTCTGCGTGTAGTGGAGGACGTGTTTGGACTGAAACCGCCCCTCTGCTCTATTCATCAATATTGTTTTCTCCTGTCATTCGAATTAACGGCTATTGTCAATAGCCGCTAATTCAAATGACAGGAGAAAACAACAGTGGCTTGAATTGAAGGAGACTCCCACCTGCCCCCTGCCACATTTTGGCCCTCCCCTCCTCCTTTGGGAAGGGGTCCAAAATATACTTTGTACCCCCTGATAAAATTCCTGGGCAGGGACGTGAACTCAACAAGTAAAAAAAAGGCACCATGCCTTTCTGCTCCAGCACAGTCAGTAAATTCAGCAGTACATAGGGAGGGCTCTAACAGAGCTCCCTCAGTCAGTTGGCTGCAATCATGGCTGGTATCCAATGAAAAAAAAAAGCAGGGTAGCTGGTATCCAATGAAAAAAAGGCAGAGTGTCTTCATCAGCAAACGCTGGGGGAGGCGTCCAATGGAAAAGTAGATGGAAGTAGATGGAAAAGTAGAAAAGAAGAGTAAGATGGTGTAGTGGTTTGGGAGTCGGACTTAGACCTGGAAGATCCAGGTTCAAATCCCCGCTCAGCCACGAAGCTTCCTGGGTGACCTTGGGCCAGTCACTATCTCTCAGCCCCACCTACCTCACAGGGTTGTTGTGAGGACAAAAGGAGGGGAGGAAATATGTACACCACTCTGAGCTCCTTGGAGGAAGGGCGGTATAAAAATGTGAAGAAAAAAAAAGATAGGGTGACTGCATCAGTAAGTGCTGGGGAGGCAGCAGGCAGATTTGCCTCATAAGGGTTCGGTGGCTACCATCCAGAGGCGTATTTAGGGCGGAGCAAGCGGAGCACCCGCTCCGGGCGCCATCGCCCAAAGGGCGCCCCGCTGCTCCGCCCGCGCATGCTCAGGGCAGCCCTTTTCCCTCAGTTAACAGACTGAGCATGCGCAAAAAATTGCGCAGCGGGCCTTCCTTAGAAGGCCCCGGGCAGCCGGCCGGGGAAGACGTCCCCAGCTGGCTCTCCCGATTGGGGGGGGGTCCCGCTGGGAGCGTGCCCCTCCCTCCCGGAGCGCGCCCCTTCCTCCCGGAGCACACCGCAGCCTTTCGGTCGCGGCACGCTCTTTCCTTAGGGGCACCTACCCCCCCCCCCGTGCTCCGGGCGCCACGAGAGGCTGTTACGCCTCTGCTACCATCCAGTGAAAAACAGGCAGGGCAGCTGGTGTCCAATGGAAAAAAAGATAGGGTGACTGCGTCAGCAAGCGCTGGGGGAGGCAGCAGGCAGATTTGCCTCAGTGAAAGCCACGAAAAGAGCAGGAAGCTGGTTTTGAATTTATTTCTGGTTCTGGAGAGCACGAGCATGCACGTGCCCACACACGTGAAGAAGATTTTGCAAGGTAGGTTTCTCTACACTCTGTGTCTGTGTGCGTGCGCACTGTGCCTCCCCAGCCTTGGACCTCACCACAGCTCACTGCCTGAGGGGGACAGTGGTTGAGAGGGAACATAAGAAGAGCCCTGCTGGATCTGTTAAGTAAGTATCCCTCCCCCCACCTTCTGCAAACAGTGGTGAAACAAGGGTGGAGCGAAGGCAAGTAGTTCTGCAAGACGCCGTTACACCGGAGTCAACGGCCCCTCCCCTTTGTTGTTGGAGCCATTCCGGCAGCAACAGGGGAGTGTCCTGCGCACAGGCGCAACGCGCCGGGAGGGCGCCCTGGAGCAAGGGGGCGGGGCCAGCGTCGCGACGCACCCTCGCGTCACGTAGACACCCCCCCCCCGCCCGGTTTGGTCTCATTTCAGAGCCAAACGGACTCAGGGCGGGCGGGAGGGCCCAACCGCAAAGCTCCTCGGCAAGGTAAAATTCCCCGTCCCCCCCCCACGGTGGAGCGCCTGGAGCGCCTGCTCCACTCGCTCCACCGTAGTTCCGCCGCTGGTCCTGCGTGTTGCCTTTGCTGCCAGAATGGCTCCAACAGCAAGGGGGAGGGACCGTTGACTCCGGTGTAACGGAGTCTTGCAGAACTACTTGCCTTCGCTCCACCCTTGTTACGCCTCTGTCTGCAAATCACCCCTCCCAGTCCCTACACTGCTTTGCGAGGGGGGGGAGAGTAGCCACTAGGCTTTAAAAAGAGGCCTCCGATGTCGTTCCATCCTCCTCACCCCTAATTTCTGCTCCAGAGACCATCATTAGCCATAGCGGAGCGTCTCATTTAATGTTCAGGAATCCAATTAATGTTTCCTGCAGCCTGCCAGGGGAAAATGTTCCCCTGGCAGGAGCCGCAGCCCTTGCCATAAATGCCTGTTCTGGCAGCGAGCGCAGCTTTGCGCTCCATGTGCCCTTGGAGTGTTGTTATGGGGTTCGGCCAACCATGCAATTAATGACTGTGGTGGTGCTGAAGAAAATGGCAGCCTGTGGTCGGAGGGGGGGGGGCAAAATGCCCAACAAAGCAAAGTCTTTGCAAAATGACTGTGGCTTTGAAAATTATAGCAATG
Source organism: Plestiodon gilberti rubricaudatus (assembly GCA_026170595.1). NCBI lineage: Eukaryota > Metazoa > Chordata > Lepidosauria > Squamata > Scincidae > Plestiodon > Plestiodon gilberti. The sequence goes on from JANXHW010000012.1 coordinate 13,709,962, forward strand.
TGACTGACTGTCTTGGAAGGAGATCGGTTGTGTTGTTGCACAATGTCTTTGAGTCACCAGACAGCCCCCCCCCCAAGGAAGACTGCAAGGTGGGTGCAGCAGAATATCACTTGGGTCCATGTGCTAAGCAGAGAAGTCTCCTCCTCCTATCCAATCAGATCTTGACAGATAGGTCAAAGTGGCTGTTTCCAAATGCCATCTATTTTCATCAGGCAAAAAAGTGAACCTCTATTCAAATACTAGTGTACAGTATTTGTTGTTGTTCAGTCGTTAAGTCGTGTCCGACCCTTCGTGATCCCATGAACCACATCCCGCCAGGCCTTCCTGTCCTCCACTATCTTCCTGAGTTCGCTCATTTTCATGTTGGTTGCATCGGTGATGCTGTCTAACCATCTCATCCTTTGCCTTCCCCTTCTCCTTTGGCCTTCAATCTTTCCCAGCATCAGAGTCTTCTCCAGAGACTCCTCCTCTTCGCATTAGGTGGCCAAAATATTTGAGCTTCAGCCTCAGTACCTGTCCTTCCAGGGAATAGTCAGGGTTGATTTCATTTAGGATTGACTGATTTGATCTCCTAGCAGTCCAAGGGACTCTCAGGAGTCTTCTCCAGCACCACAGTTCGAAAGCATCTATTCTTCGGCGCTCAGCCTTCCTTATGGTCCAACTCTCGCAACCATACATTGCTACTGGGAACACCATCGCCCTGACTATACGTACTTTTGTTGGCATGGTGGTATCTCTGCTTTTTATTATGCTGTTTAAGTTTGCCATAGCTTTCCTTCCAAGGACAGTACAGTATTAGAGGAGTGTACAGTATTAGAGGAGATATATTTTGCCACCTGATATATTTTGCTACACCTTATCATGAGTATACTTACTAGCCCTGATTTCTCCACCCTACCCAACTTTGTGGTCAGATTTACCTAGGCTACAGCTTAGACTCTTAGAGCCATAATTGTGGAGGAAGTATATTGGGGGAGTTACCTGTGCACTGTGACTTGGTCATATGTCATGGTATATAGTGCAAAAGTCTTAAGAACCTCCTTCGGTTGAAGAAGTGTAGTCTGTACACACGTATGCTGAAATAGGCTGGCCAGTCTTTAAGATGAGCCAGGACTCTTTGTTGTTTTGAAATGTTTAGAGAAATGGATTTAAATCCTCCGCTAAAAAGGCACCTCCCATTGATTGGGCCACACTTTAAAAAAAATTAATAGAAGTACTACAGTATTTTAATAGAAGCAGAAAAAAAATTGCAACGGGAACGCTAGGAGAAGAGGTATTCTTTAATTCCACTCACACAAGGGATGGGAATGCCTCTTCTAAGATGGTGCTCGCTGCAGGACATATACCTCTACACGCACGATCTGAAATCAAAGTACAGTACAGTACAGTATGCTTTTTTTTTCTTCTTCCCAATGCGATGCTTTTAGTCTTATGCACGTTTGTGTCACTCACTGTATTGATGGACTGATCGACGAAAATCAAGTTTCGTATGTTTCTTTAAACGAGGAGAGCCCTTGGGGGGGGGAAGGGCATCATGTGGTCTCCACCGATGCATGGGCGTACAGGGTCCCTGCCCCGAGCAGGCTCCTAGGGAAGATTATGAAGGAGAAGAGACTTAATTGACAAAATAAACTTAATTGACAAATTAAGACGTAATTGACAAAATAAGGATCAATAAATCACCAGGCCCGGATGGCATCCACCCAAGAGTTCTGAAGGAACTCAAGAATGAAGTTGCTGACCTCTTGACCAAAATATGCAACTTGTCCCTTAAAACGGCCACTGTGCCAGAGGATTGGAGGATAGCTAATGTCACACCAATCTTTAAAAAAGGAAGGAGGGGGGATCCGGGAAACTACAGGCCGGTCAGCCTAACATCTGTTCCAGGGAAGATGGTGGAAAGTCTCATTAAGGATAAAATCTTAAAATACATAGAAGAACAAGCTCTGCTGAGGGAGAGTCAGCATGGCTTCTGCAAGGGGAAGTCTTGCCTCACAAACCTGATAGAATTTTTTGAAAAGGTCAACAGGCATGTGGATGCGAGCGAACCCGTGGCTATTATATATCTGGATTTTCAGAAGGCGTTTGACACGGTCCCTCATGAAAGGAAAGGCTCCTGAGAAAACTCCACAGTCAGGGAATAAGAGGGCAGGTCCTCTTGTGGATTAGGAACTGGTTGAAGACCAGGAAACAGCGAGTGGGAGTCAATGGGCAATTTTCACAATGGCGAGAGGTGAAAAGCGGCGTGCCCCAAGGATCGGTCTTGGGACCAGTGCTTTTCAACTTATTCATAAATGACCTGGAGTCGGGGATAGGCAGTGAGGTGGCCAAGTTTGCAGATGACACTAAACTTTTCCGGGTGGTGAAGACCAGCAGGGATTGTGAAGAGCTCCAGAAGGATCTCTCCAAACTGGGAGAATGGGCAGCAAAATGGCAGATGCGCTTCAATGTAAGTAAGTGCAAAGTGATGCACATTGGGGCAAGAAACCAAAATTTCACATATACGCTAATGGGTTCTGAGTTGTCTGTGACGGATCAAGAGGGAGATCTTGGGGTGCTGGTGGACAGCCCGATGAAAGTGTCGACCCAGTGTGCGGCGGCTGTGAAGAAGGCCAATTCCATGCTCGGGATCATTAAAAAAGGGATTGAGAATAAAACGGCCAATATCATTCTGCCTTTGTACAAATCGATGGTAAGGCCACATCTGGAGTATTGTGCAGTTCTGGTCACCACACCTCAAAAAGGATATAGTCGAATTGGAAAAGGTGCAGAAAAGAGCGACCAGAATGATTCGTGGGCTGGAGCACCTCCCTTATGAGGAAAGGCTACAGCGTCTGGGGCTTTTCAGCCTAGAAAAAAGGCGCCTGAGGGGGGACATGATTGAGACGTATAAAATCATGCATGGGATGGAGAGAGTGGAGAGAGGGAAATTCTTCTCCCTCTCGCACAACACCAGAACCAGGGGACATGCACTAAAATTGAGTGGAGGGAGAGTTAGAACAGACAAAAGAAACTATTTCTTTACCCAGCGTGTAATTCATCTGTGGAACTCCTTGCCACAGGATGTGGTGATGGCATCTGGCCTAGATGCCTTTAAAAGGGGTTTGGACAGATTCATGGAGGAAAAGACCATCACAGGTTACAAGCCATAAGCAACCTCCTGGTTTTAGAAGTGGGTTTTCTCTGTGCCAGGTGCAAGGGAGTGTCAACGGGAAACAGGTTATCTTGTTGTCTTGTGTGCTCCCTGAGGCATCTGGTGGGGCCACTGTGTGACACAGGAAGCTGGACTAGATGGGCCTTTGGCCTGATCCAGCAGGGCTCTTCTTATGTTCTAAGAGGCAGCGGGCCAGGCTCCGCTCTTCCCTGTTTATGTTCGGCGATGACTCCCGCAGCCTTGGTCGGTTCCTCGTGCTCTGAAAATGGCATGCGGGCGGGGGAGAGGCAAAGGAGGGCTGGGGAACGTTTGGAGGGAGGCGGAGATCCGGCTTGGGTCGCTTTTCACGCTGTCAGGAGGAGGTGGGCTCCTGCGGCCCCTAGCTTCTCTCTCACTCCCACATTTCTGCGCAGACGACGAGCAGCCGGCCAGGCAGCCTGGAGCCACCACCACCAGCAGCTCCCCAGAGCCCAGAAGAAGAAGCTGTGCGCGCCGGGATCCCGCCGCTGCGCGCTCCTCTCGCAACCGCGGGATCGAAAGGCGTCGCGGGAGATTCGAGCCGGAGCCGAGCTGCGAAGGGAGCGCCGCGCATGTGCCGCGCGACCGGAGTTTGCTCAGAGATCTCCGAAGGGGCGAGCAGGGAAGAAGCCTCGCCGTCTAGTTGACGTTTGCCAGGCACTGAGAAGGGAACGGAGCCGCCGTGGGACTGGGACCGAAGGACCATTTGAGCGCCACCTTTGGGGTTCTGGTGTTTGCTTTTTTGCTGCCCGGGAACTTCAGGATTTAAGCCTCTCCGGCTCTGCGCGCCTCGGGGCTTCAAACGGCGTCGTGGAAACCGCAGGCGCGCTTCTGGCCTCAATTAAGCGCTGCGTATGCGCATTCCTCAGCGGCGGGGCTTTCCGTCTTTTCCTTGAATCCCCACCCCAGCCAGGGTCTCCGAGCCACAAGTCTGCTCAGCCTGAGTGAGGACCCCCCATCCGCTTACGTCTAGCCAGGCTAGCCTCATTCCAGCCCCCCCCCCAATCCTCCTAGCCAGCCCCCGTCCTTCCACCAACCTCCAAGCTCTTCTTTCCTCGCCCTCCCCTTCTTTCAGCCAACCCTTCCTAGTAGCTAAACTGCGCACTTGATCTTTCCCCTGCTTTGATCTGCCACTTTCCTGTGTGTGCCCCCTTCTTCCCTGCAGAGGAACAGCCCCCCAATACTACTGCCACCATTAGACGCTCCCTTTTTTAACTCCACCCCCCCCCATCAGACCTCCTGGCCATCAGGAGGATCCCCCAGCAGGTGAGAAGCCTGGGAACTATTATTTGACTCCCCCCCCCACACCTGACAGGTGTGTGTGTCCAGCTGCAGTGATGGGATCCAGCTGCCCCCTGCTGTTGCTGTGCCTGCTTGTGGGGCTGCTGTGCCCCCCTAGCCCTGTTCAAGTGAAGGCGCAGACTGTGCTGACGGATGATGAAATCGAGGAATTCTTGAAAGGCTTCCTGGAGGGGGTCACCACCGAGGAGGACGCAGAAGGGCAGGGGGCCGAGAAGGGGGCCCAAGGCGAGGACCTCTCTGAAACCCAAGGAAGCCTGACTCCTGCAGAAAGGGACAAAGCCCCAGTGGAAGTGGAAGAAGGTGAGAACTGTCCTGTCTTGCTCCAAAAAGGGGCCCATCCTGCCAGGTGGAGGCTACCTTTAGTAGCCTTTTCTTGGGTACTCTGCACACAGGGTAGTCAGCTGGAAGGAAAGAGACCCTAGAGGATGCCAGAGCAGAATATCCTGCAGGTTTTGTTAAGAGGGCTCACCTGTCAGTCCGACTTCCATCCCAGACTCTTCCCAAGAGTTGCATTGTGTTTAAACTATGGGGCTAATCTGAACCACTGGCATCTTGCCTTGTTGTTGTAGATTAAAAAACCGACCACTTTTCTCCCACTGGGATGGATTGGCAAGGGGCTCCTCAACGAGCAAGATACTATTGAGCCAAACCTGTGTTGGGCAGTCCTGTCCCGTCCCCCGTCCCCGACCAAGTTTCACTGGGAGCTGTGACTCTCGCAGGCTGATTGCACCAATAGAAGTGGAGAGAGAAGTGGATGTGTCTGTTTGCTTTCATCCTCAGCCACTGCTGGTGGCCATACAGAGTGTAGCTTTGGTAGCCATGCCAGTTCTGTTGCAAATCTTCCCAGGGTAGTGGTATTCTGAAAATTCTTGACTTCGGAGAGTGTTCACCAATTAGCCATTTATGTTTACCTGGCAGTGTTCCAAGATTTGGGACAAGCAGAAATTCACTGGGTGAAGCTTTTCCTCCCACTGAATCTGCATGCTGGGGTAAAACTTCACCTGGTGAATTTCTGTTTGTCGTGCAACTGTTCAAGGTACAGGAATCCACATATACAGTATAGCTGCCTTCTGCTGAGTCAGATCTTGGGTCTGTTTAGCTCATACACTGACTGGCAGCAGTTCTCTAAGGTTTCCCAAACCTACTTGGAGATAGCAGGGACATGAGACCTATGACTGAGGTACAGCCCCATCTCCAGGTCAGATGCAAACCCAGGTACAGACCCTGACCATAAATCCCATAGGATAGGGGTTCTCAACCTTTGGAGGCCCGGGTACCCCCTGTCACAGTCCAATTTCTGAAGTACCCCCTGCTAATTAACTGCTAATTAATTGGATTAATCAATTAATTAATTAGGTAATTAATCATTAAATAAAGTACTAAAACAATTTTAAATGTGAAAAATGTCTCATTTAACTGTGTGTGTGTGTGTGTGTGTGTGTGTGTGTGTGTGTGTGTGTGTGTGTGAGGGAGAGAGACAGACAGACAGACAGACACACACACACACACATGCAAGGATCTCTTTTTTCCTCCAAGTCACACTTCCCAAAATAAGCTCTTCCCTCCCCCACCCCACCAAAGTACATTTTCCAAGTCACACTTCCCAAAATAAGCTCTTCCCTCCCCCACCCCACCAAAGTACATTTTCCAAAGTACAAAAATACGCCCAAAACCAAAATCAGAGAGACAGAAGAGCTCAGAAAATCATTACAATTTAAATCCATGTTAATTAACACTTAATTAGCTGCTGATGGGGCAGATAAGGGGCAGGGCTTGGAGTACCCCCAGCAAGAGGTCCGCGTACCCCTAGGGGTACCCGTACCACAGGTTGAGAACCCCTGCCATAGGAATTTTGAGGTGGATGGGTTCTCTCTTCAGATCCTGTTAGGAGGGCGTGCCTAAAGGAAGGGTAAAATCTTGGGTAGACTTCTGGCAACCCAGGCACAAGTTTTATAGGACATCATTTACTTTCTGTACTTGTACTTGCAAAAGCTGTCAGACCAGACGATGCCGATGCTGCAAAAACCTTGTTTCTGTACATGAAACAAAGTTTTTGCGGCATCGTCTGGTCTGACAGCTTTTGCAAGTCCAGAAACCAAGTGTTGCCCAGCTATAAAACTTCCTGGGATCTCAGCTGACCTCAGGAAGAGTGAAAGATGGAGGCCGGGACAACCGGGAGGGCAGGTCTACCGGGCAGGTAGACCTGGGCACTGCATCGGGGAGCCTAGTAGACCCTGGACTCCAAAGACTTTTCTGGTTGTTGCTGCCCTCCCCTGCCCTGTTTTACCCCCTCCCCCTTTGAGAAGAGGCCCAAAAGAAACTTTGTACCCCCTAATAAAAATCCTCTCGGAGGCCCTGACGGGCCCATCTGGACGTGTTCCCAGGACAGTTCCATTTCTAGTTCCTTCTTCCCAATCCTTTCTTCTTTAAAACCCCAGGCTAGCGGTTTTATCCGTGCGTCTACCGCTTGGCCAAAGGAGTCATCCGGCACTGCCTGCTTTGCAGGAGTTTGCGAACTAGTTCAGCGATTGGCATGCCATGCGCAGGGTAACACTGAGAAATAACAGCTAGAATTGTGTTAGTGTGTGTACGTTTCTGCCTGGGTGGAAGAGGGTGGCACATCTGCACATGAGTCTCTGCTGCTTGATGTCTGTGCTGAATGAATGCAGCCCTTTGTACATGCAATTTTAAATTTAGGGTTGGTCCCCCTTCCCCCCACCCCACCCCACCCCATGGCACTTGGCCATGCCATCAACATTTCTGTCCGACATCCTTCAAAATGTAGTTTGGGCTCCTGGTTCAGCCTCCAATGAATTTCCCCTGCTTTGTGGCTTGGCTATCAGAAGAGTTTGAAGAGCTTTGCCTTGTTGTTAACTCCTGCCCTTTCCACAGCCGGTGAAGATGGTGCATCTTTCTACACAGAGTAGACCTGTGAGTGATAGTTTCCTCGGAAGAACAGCTTTGCTGGATTTGCGGGGTGCGGGGACGTCGTCTCCAGAGGCCTGGGGACCGCTGGCCCTGGGCGAGCTGGCTTTGTGTCCACAAGTTGTGGACACTTAGATGTATAGGAGATAGAGGGAAGTAGGTCTGTGTGAACATGCTTGAGTATACAGTAATTTACAATTTAGCCCCATGTTTGTTTGTTTTTCCTTTTGTGGAAATGGTCCCAGGCTGGGACTCCCTAGAGCCCCGGTCCTGTATGCATGAGCCCTGCATATTCCTGTGCCTCTGAACGTCTGATGCAGTTGGAGGAGGGCCCAGAAGGAGGGGACAGCAAATGGGAAGGTAAAAAGGAAGCCTTTGCTTCCCGCTGAACTGCTATGGGGGCAGCTTGTGGTGACTAGTGGAGGAGGAATAGCATCATCCCTCCCTCTTTCCAGCTTTGTCTACTGCATGTGGAGGAAACTGTGGGAGCAGAGAAGAGAAGAGAGCTGTGCCTGTCTTGCAGGATGTGGGAGATGCTGCCCAGAAACGTTTATGTGCCCTACCAGTGTGCTACTTCCCAGGAATAAGAGACAGCAGCCCCAAAGAGGAAAAAATAAAAGCTCTGTTCTTGGCACAGCAGAGCTAGGTTGGTTTGCAGCTCCTTGCCCAGAGGGTATCGGGGCTGCCAATCTAGAGAGCAGGCTGGAGCTCTACTGCTCTGCGACTCCCACAGACCATGGAAAGGCTGCTGCTCAGAAGTTTGGAATGAGGTTGCGGGTGACGGAGCCCTTACTCATCACAAGCCTTGGAGATAGGGCCTCTGACTCACGGAGCAAGGCCTCGGCGGTGCCAGGATTCTTGGGCTTCAGCGAAAAGAGGCGCACGGGGGGGGGGGGAGTGTTTGGAAAGTCACCGTGGAATCCTGGACTAATAATCTTTCTTTAAAAAGGCACACTGCATCTCCTGACCATAGCAGGCAAAGCCTCGAAATGCTTTTTCTGACAATGGGACCTTGGCTTGTACGTGCTCGAGTTTCCAATTGACAGGCTGGTGTCTCCCTCGGTTATTCAGTCCTAAGGGTACTGAGAACAATGGGGTTTACTCCCGTATGGATGGTGCCCAGCTGTTCGTGTGGTCCGATGACTGCAGAGTTGATGTAGAAGTCCATTGACGTTAGGGGTCAGTCTGTAGCTCACTGGTGTGGGGCGCTTGGTTTGCCCCATGCGGAAGGTTCCCGGTTCATAGGTTCCAGCAGCATTTCCAGACTTCCTGCCTGAAACTGCTGCCAGCCAGTGTTGACGAGACTGAATTAGGTCGACCAAGGATCTGACTCTACGTTAGGCAGCACCCTGAGAAGTAGAATTCAACAAATCTCTATGTCTCGGTCTCCGTTTCTTGACGGTTGAATAATAGCGACTTGACTCTCGTGATTGTTTATAAGGATGATCACTTGTGCAGCCTGTATGTGTTTACAGGGAAGGAGCAGTGGAGTCCTATGCAGGCTTACTTGGAAGTAAGCCCCCAGACGGTCAAATCTGTGCTGCTTTTGTCGTCACTCTTATACATACCCACTTTGTACGTGTGTGTTTGTCTATCATTTGCCAATTGAAGAGCACGCCACATGCGTCTGAAAACGTGAACTCGGGTCTGTGAATATCAGTCATAGAGATGGGGCTATAGGTCAGTGTCAGGACACCTGCTTTCCCTGTGGAAGATCCTGGGGTCCATCCCTGGGATCTCCAGGTAGGGCTTGGAAGAGGCCCTTGGCTGAAATCATGCAGAGCTACTGCCGGTCAGAGCAGGCAGTTCTGAGCTTGACAGACCAAGGGGATGACTCCGTATGGCAGCTGCATGTGAATGCTGGTACTGCAATAAATCTGCTACTACTCTAAGGTGTCGCAAGACTCTAGCCCTGTTCTCACAACATATCCAGTGTAAGGGACGGAGCTGTTAGGATAGTAGCAGCAGACCCTGCTCTTGTCTACAAGCATCTAGATGCACGGAGAGGGCTTTTGACAGATGTAGGGAAAGAGTCCTACTCCTACAAGCAGGAGGTCTGGCTCAGTTGGTAGAGTTGCCGCCTCGTAAGCCTGAAGATCGGTGAACGGCCAATTCGAGACACGCCGCTGACAAAAAGCTGTGGTGAAAACCTCTGTGAGGAGAGATGGAAAAGCTGCCAGCTGCGTGGGCCAAGCGTGGGAGGCATTCTCCTTCTTTCCCCCTTACAAACAACCAGGAAATTGGTTGAGTGGGAGATAGCAGCCTCAGCAGTGGACACAGCGGGTGCGACATTTGGCACCTGCTTATCTAGTGGGACTAGTGGCGTAGCAAGTGGGGGCGGGCCGAGAAGGGGGTGCCACGTGAGGCCCACCCAAGATGGCAGTAGGCGAAGCAGCAATACTGGCGTGGTTGCAGGTATGTCCGCCACCGCCTCCTGTTTCGGCGGCTGCGCGATCTCGGTGCTGCTGAGATCGCAACACCACCATTGGCTTCTCTTCTGGGAGAACCCAGAAGTGACGTCATGACATCATCACGTCACGTCATGACATCATGTGGCGTCATGACATCACTGACCTTGGTCCCGGGGCCTCTGGCAATGCCGCTGAGTGGGTCATAGCCCACCGATTACTTTACATAAGAGTAGGTCTCTACATAAAGTTAGAGACCTACAAGGGACTGACCATATTTCTTGTCTCGCAGGAACAGCAGGGAAAGTTAAGGAGAAGCCCAAGAAGGGGAAAAAAGAGAAGCCACCCAAGCCAACCAAGAAGCCTAAAGAGAGACCCCCCAAAGGTTCCAAGAAGGAGAAACCTCCCAAGCCCACCAAAAAGCCGAAGGAAAAACGCCCGAAGTCAACTAAGAAACCCAAGGAGAAAACTCGCAAGGCCACCAAAAAGCCTGGGGGAAAGAAAACAGAGAGGCCTCCACCGACCCAACCATATGAGGAAGAAGAGAGCTACCGCTTTCCCGAAGGGCCGTTGATCCCGCCCTCCGCCAGGGAGGAAGACGACTATGGGGTTCCCGATTCGTCCCGATTTCACTCGCCCTATGGGAGGGACGTTGAGCAGTCCCGGGTGAACGAAGAAGGGGGAGAATGTAAGTGGCTTCTGTCTCTTCCATCAGCCGTGTAACCAGGTGATCCCTCTCTGTTGCCACATTTTATGAGAGGTGAGATGCATGGAGGGATGCAGAGGAACTGAGGCGGTGAAATAGGTACAGGTAGAAGGTGTGTTTTATGAGTGATGTAAGCAAGTGGCTGTCTTCCCTGTTCCCTTTGGATACTCTTGCTCTTTTGTCTCCTGGAGGAAAATGCTAAAAGATGCAGGTGTCTTTTCTTTCTCCAAGTCTGTGCTGCTCTCTCTTTCTCTTTTTTAACCCTTCCTTAGGCAAGACCAACTTTAATAATGTAAATTGGAGGTTCTTAACTTAGTGGTATTATTACCACCAGTGGTACTTCGGCTGGCTGCTGGTGGTAGGACCACTGGACCACCAGAACCCGCTCCAACACGATGCTTTTGGCATCCTGTTTTTGCTCCTGAGAGGCTCCTGCCTTTGGCTGAGCCTCTCGAGAACCCTGAGAAGGGAAGAGCTTCCTACCTGTGTTTTCTGGCCCCTGAAAACCCGGAAGTAACTGGCAATGACAACCCGGAAGTAACTGGCGATGATGTCATTGCCAGTCACTTCCGGTGGTGCACAGCAGAGTGGCACCGGAAGTGGTACTCGGCCAGGAAAGGGTTGAGAACCCCTGATATAAATATTACTGGTGTGAACAAAATCTTTGCTATTTGCCATTTGTTTGTTCCTCTGCGTTAATTACACTGTGTAACAAAATTAGAACAATTTCGTGTTTAGCTCAATATTTTGATGAATCTTGATTCATTTTGGTGTGAGGATTTCAAAAATGCCGCTATTTTTGGCATAGCATCAATAGTTCAGCCACAATTTACGCTACTCGGGGAGAGCTTACAACCTCTTGTCGTGGCCATGTTTACCCTGGTGTAAAGCCGAATAACAGTATTTCATTACCTGTACCAACACAAAATTTTAAGATAACTAAAAAAGTTTTGATGATACAAAAATCCCGAGAGTACCGTTGGAATCGGTGCCTCTGAACTGTATAAGAAACATTTAGAAATCAATATAAAAATGTTTGTGTTACACAGTGTTACGTCCTTACTGCCTGGTCTGCTGGGTAGTGACCGGCTTCTGCTGTGTTTCTTGAGGACTAGGAACTTTCTACTAGAGGCTAAATGCTGTGTCCTCCAGTCCTCTGTGGTAGGCCCCACCCCCTGTGTTTTGCATGGAGGGAAGCTTCTGAGTTACGTCTGACTCACAAGGTTAGCTTTTGGGTCATCTTTGCTCGTCCCTGAAGTCCTCCCGTACCCCTTGGTCTTTGCTACCTCGTCTCTGACTCTAGCTGTGTCTGTCCTGCAGCTCGAATCCCAGAGGAACCAACGGAACCGCAGTGGAGTGAGAAACTGGATCCAAAGAGGCATCACAGTAAGAGCGGGGCGGGGGGGGGGCATGTGGGTGTGGCAGGGACCTAGTAGTTGGGGTGGTCTACCACTGAGCTACAACCCCGTTCCTCAGTAGGGCAAGACAGAGATGGTACGACCCCTATCAATTTAATTTTGTTTTTAACTTCTTAGCTGACTTCTATGAACCACCAGCGGAGCCCCGAGGAGAGGGCTGGGACCATGAACGCCAGCCAGGTGAGCAGACGGGCGCTCGCGTCTGTGGTTGGCGGTTTGCCCAGGTCTTTTGCTATCCTTCCATCACAACCCAGTCTAGACTAGCAGCAGCAGATAAGTAAATATGGGGAACCCCACGATGAGCAATATTCCAGCAAGAGCAAATATAGACTAGCAGCGTGTGTGCATGGAAACTCGGGCACGCCCAATAGGCTCACTCCACAGTGTCTCAGCCACCGTTATGCTTTTCTGCTCTCCAAAGCCTTTTGCAGTCGACATTATCCTGCTCCTTGTTGGCCACACCTTCGCTGGTCTAAATTTTCTTGCAGATGGGAAGTGTGGCTACTGCATCTTAGCACCTGTGAAAAAAGCCACTATAAACTTCTTTCAGAGGAATTTGAGCTGTTGCCATCCAGCTCAAATCCATCCATCAGTGCATTGTATTGAGTTCCAGTGGACTTAATGGATTATAGGCAGCTATGGAGCTGGTGTAGAATACTGGCTAAAAGCAGCCCTATGCATGTTTTCTCAGAAGTAAGCCCATTGAGTTCAGTGGAACTTAATGTCAGGTGAGTGTGTATAGGGTTGCAGAGCAGGACTTCCCTGGTTCAGAACTCACCCCTGCCATGGACCCGCTAGGTGGCCTCAGGCCGAGCCCCTCCCTCACCGCCTCAGTCCTTCCATCTGCAATATGGGAATAACAATACTTATTTTGAAGGGTTTCATCATGATCATGCAGGTAAAGTGCTTTGCACACACTCCAAAAACACTGTACCAAAGGATCATTATTATGGAGCAATGGCATTGCACGGTGTGTTAAGCCTGCTGATGTGATGTGTTGAGCATGTGCCATGCAGTTGCACGTGCTGCATAGTTGCATATGTGTTAAGCTGGGCTATGCAGTTGCACTCTTGCTTTCTCTTTGTAACATAGCACAGAGCAACATAGCAATCCGGATGATGACTGTGGTGGGTGGGACTTTAACCCTTTACATGCAGAGCGACAGTCCACCCATCAGTGGGTTTCGGATTCTGACCCTGGCAGTAGTTTGCTGCGCTCAAGGAAGCATTGTAAGCATTGCTCTGAGGTCTTAGAAAAGGGTCACAGCCTGTCTATTGCAGTGCAGCAATGAGCATGCTTAGTCCAACAGCAGTCACCATTCTGCCCGCCAAGCCCTACATCCTGGTTGATCTCCAGATTCACCAAGTGACACTTCTCCTTCTCTTTTTCCAGAGCCCCCCGGAGAGCCCCCTACGCTGGATTACAATGAACAGATTGAGCGCGAGGACTATGAGGATTGTACGGTGCAGCTGCGTTGTCCTGCTTCCCTTTTAGTAACTGTTCAAGTGCTTAGGGGGAGACCGTGTTCCATGGCTGTGGGTGGAGAAGCAGCCTGGTCCATGTCTTTGGGGCAGCCCTTTTGTGGCCTGTTTCCATGATCTGATGGCTGTGCAGTGATCTGATGTCACATCTGAGGCTTTGCGGTGGTAAATGTTCTCTTTGCAAAGCTCTGAGACTGGGGGTACTCCGTGGTTCTGCACTTAGGAAGTGTTTCTTCTGTCCCGTTGGCAGGTCTTGCCTCGTTTATGGCTTCTTGTTGGTCATAGCGAAGGGATTAGGTCAGTAGGCTGAGTTTTGAGACTAGGGCAATAGTTGAGGTTGGATCTGAATACGGATCTCCCATATGCATGACCAGGTGCCTAGATGCTTTTTAAAAGGGGATTGGATAGATTCATGGAGGAAAAGTCCATCACAAGTTATAAGCAACCTCCTGGGTTTAGAAGTAGGCTAACTCTGAATGCCAGGTTCAAGGGAGTGGCAACAGGATACAGGTCTCTTGTCTTGTGTGCTCCCTGAGGCATCTGGTGGGGCCACTGTGAGATACAGGAAGCTGGACTAGATGGGCCTTTGGCCTGAGCCAGCAGCTGGGCTCTTCTGATGTTCTTGCATTCTTATGTTCAGATGCTGCCAAAGCTGAAGGAATAGCATTGGCAGTAGTACACTGAGCTGCGTATATTCTGCAGTTCTATGAGTTCTGCAGGCAAATACAGCTTATTCCATTAGGTACAGAGTTCTAGATCCCACCCATGGTCGTTGACCTGTTGTGAATTTGAACAAGATAATATGCTGCAGGGCATTGAGGCGCGTTGCAACCCACAAGTGGGTCACACCTTAAGTAGGGTCACACCATTGGCACTGCTACTAGAGCAGGATGTTTGTCTCAGTCAGGAGAGCTACAGCCTTACATGCCTGAAGATCAAGGCCAAGGACGGCAGTTCAAGCCTCCGTCGCCGCTGACAAAGCTGCAAAAAACCCTCTGTGAGAGAAAGAGGAAGCTGCAGCTGGCACTCCGTGAGGGGGAGTTGCCGGTCAGTCAACGCATGTGAGGGGAATGCCAGAGGGAGGCCAGGCCAGGAAAGGAAACACCTGGAAAGATTAGGATATTTATTGCATTGTAAAAACCGCTTGGTTTAGAATTGCCTGCCTATTGTAAACCGCCTTGAATTAAAGTCAAAGGAGAAATCCAATGACAAGAAAGGCGGTATATAAATACTGGAATTATTATTATTATTATTATTATTTATTATTATTATTATTATTATTATTATTTTCTTTTTTGGTGTAGTTTAAGTTGGAAAGAAATTCAGAAGGAGAGACAGAGGGTTGCCAAATGCAAAGTTGGACAAGGGTGCCTGGGCCTCTGTCCGTTACGTAGCAGAGATGGCTCAGGGAGGGACTGTAGCGCAGTTGGAAGAGCCTGTGCTTTGCATGCAGAAGGCCCCACATTCAAACTCCAGGCAGGACAGAGAAAGATTCCCTGGAGGACAGTTGCTGCCAGGCAATACTGACCTAGCTGGACCAATAGTCAAACTTCGTAAAAAGCAGAAGGTGCCATTTTTATTTTACTTTTTGCATCCCATTTCTCAAGCTGCTTTGAATTTGGGCAGAAATTCATGGAGGAAACAGCTCAGCAGCCCAGACTTCCATCCCGCCCCCTCCCCACTTCCCTTGCACGTGTCCTGGCTTTTTTGGCCCATGTGAGTGGAAAGTGCCCTGCCCTTCCTGAATAATGTTTGGCAGATGGGAGGGATTTTGCCAAAGCAAACGGAGATGCCCTGAGCGAGGACCCCGAAGCAAGACTTCCCCCACTTGGCTGGGTGGTCATTATTTTTTTTCTGGTTCACCTATTGGGTCATGCTGGCTGCAGGAGTCTGGAGCGTTTCCTAAAACTCTAGACAATTGGGACTTTATGTTCTCTTGCTTTTAATCGTGTGTGTGTGTGTGTGTGTGTGTGTAAGGGGGAGAGGGCACCTTTCCCAGCCTCTCCAGGTAATTCCCAACAGGTGAACTAGTAGGAGGGCAGCCTTTTTGTTTTTTTAAAAGGCAGGAATTGCATGTCAAAGTCCAAACTGTAACAATCGTGCTCAAATCTAAGGATCCAGGCTAGACTCATAAGAACACCAGAAGAGTCCTGCTGGCTCAGGCCAATGGCCCATCTAGTCCAGCTTCCTGTATCTTGCAGTGGCCCCACCAGATGCCTCAAGGAGCACACAAGACAAGAGACCCTGTTGCCACTCCCTTGCACCTGGCATACAGAGCAAACCTACTTCTAAAACCAGGAGAGGAAAAAAGTGTTGGAGAACAGTGGTGCGATAACCGCATGCGCAGATTATTGTTAGTTCAGCTGTTCCGTCCTTTTTGAAAGGTGCGTGCCTGGATTCAGCAGACCACGACAGGAACAGGAGGTGTAGAAGGAGGAGGGCTAGTGTACTGTGTCCAAAACCATGCTATGTCTCCTGTGTGGCGGAAGGACCAGTGCAGTTTTGCATGTTCTTGCAAGCGAAGACTGGCTGGCATGACAAGAGATGCTTCTGGAAATGGCCAGAGTTGCTTTGCTTGCAAGAGGTCCCTTCCCTCCATCCTGTCTCGCTCTACACACGCACCAGGACTCCCCCAAGCGACACAGTCCTCTTCCTTTCCCCCCCACAGTCGAGTACGTCCGACGCCAGAACAAACCCAGCAAACCGAGCAAGAGGAAACCTGAGAGACTGAGGCTGGAAGAGACGGAAGAGCCGCCAAGTACGCAGCTTGTTTCCTTTCATTCGCTGCTGGATGTTGGAAAATAGACGGATATTAAGAGGTGGGGAAGGGGAGGGTGGCGGGAAAGGAATGGAAAGCATTCCAATAGCGTCAAGGCAGAAAGGAGGCTAACAGCCCAATTCTATGCATGTCTACTCAGAAGTAAGTCCCATTGAGTTTAATGGGACTTGCTCCCAGGTAAGTGTGTCTAGGACTGATGTCTAGGACTTTTTGGTCTAGCAGGACTGCAGCCTAAATGACCTGCAGCTTCAGGTTGGCAAACGCCTTCCTCCTGGGCTTGTGTCTGATGTTTCACATTTTGTTCTAGCCTTTTGCTAGACAGGTTCTCTGGTGGTGTCGGGAATAACTCGTCAGTTATTCCCTCTCCAGTTTTGGGGGATTTGTAGGCTTGGAGTCATTAGCCCCCCCCCCCATGAAGAAATCTATCAGCTGTTTCCAACATGTAAGGTTTTGTTTCTGATATACCGTGCACGGGAGAGCAAAGAATAAGGTTCAGTGCCTCTCCGAATACACATTGGAAAAGGCAAGGCGTTCTAGTAAAAGCCAACAATTCAGTGAAGTCGGTAAGGAGAAAAAAAAAAGTCAACGGAAAAGTCAGACTGACACAGAACACCAGCAAACTCTCCCAGGAAACCTTCAGCCTTATCTATACTGTAACAGGGTTCAAACTCAAGCAGAAGCCAGCTGTTTCTTCTTCGCTGTCCCAGCTTAAGGTCTTCTTGCTTTTCACGTGCCAGAGTAACATATTTTACGGGAGAACGAAAGCTTATAGAAAATGGGGAACAGACGCCATTTTATTTCAACACCCTCTGCCCGGTCAAGAGTGTTAACAGTCTGCTCCTGTTTGTGATGGGCAGGTTATATATAGGTAGGCTTGCCATCGTCCCGGAATCGAGCCTGGCTTTGGCCTACACCGGGCCCGAGCCGCTCCCAAGGATGCACTGCGGCTGCCCAACGGGGTTCCAGCTTCGGTTGCGTCGTTGACCGGAAGTTCCGTAAGCCGTAAGCCCATTGGCCAGCCGCAGTGCATCCTTGGAAGCTGCTCGGGCCCAGTGTAGGCCGAAGCCAGGCTCTATTCCGCGACAATGGTAAGCCTATATATAGGCACATGGAAGTAATTGGAAGCGAGTTGCTGGGGCTTCAGATCAAGAAGGTGGTGGCTTAAGGCCACCTGGTGTCCGAGGAGGAGTGACCACCCACTGAGGTCATGGCAAGAGATGCGATTTGCAGCTCCGTCTCTTAGCCCTACATTACGCCAGCTCTTACGTCCTGATACTGTATTTCTTCAATTCTAAGACGCATGTTTTTTCCCAATTAAGCATTTCAAAAAATGGGGTGCGTCTTAGAATCGAAGGTCTCCAAAAAGCACCCCAAAATGCTATCTTCTTACTTACTGGGGCTTGGGGGAGTTTCAGGGAGGCCTGCGCAACCCTCCGCAGGCCTCCCTGATCTTCAGTTCGGCCAAAAACGGTGATTTTCAGCCATTTCCGGTTTTCGCGAAAACCAGAAATGGCCGAAAAACGCTGTTTTTCGCCAAACTGAAGATCAGGGAGGCCTGCAGAGGGTTGCGCAGGCCTCCCTGAAGCTCCCCCAAGCCCAGGTAACAAAGGAAATGGCACTTTCTGGGGGGGCCAGAAATGCTATGCAAAGGCAGTGCACTCAGTCATCCTCAGCTGCAGGTGACATGCTGGGGAGAGTTGGTGCTGAGCAGGTAGATTTAATGAAGGGAGGCGAGTCTTACAATTGATGGATTTTTTTCCCCTGCTGGTGGTACTGAAAGTAAAGGTGCGCCTTAGAATCGATGGCGCCTTAGACTCGAAGAAATACGGTAGCTTACCCCTCAGGTTTATGCTCAAGTTATGCAGCCAAACAAAGTCTTGAAAAACCCTTTGAGAAATATACACTGGCTCCCTGAGTTACGGATGTCCGAATTACAGTTGGCTGCGACAGCACTTTCGCACAGACACAGTACGTCCATTGTGGTGGTGCTTTTGCGCATGTGCAATACTGCTGGGTTTAGCAAGAACCAGCTGTTTCGACCTACATATGTTTCGACTTCTGGACAGACCCCTGGAACGAACCAGTATGTATGTCGAGGACTTCTTTGTAGGTTGAGATATTTATAGAAGTGCAGAGTGACTGACTGATAAATTCATTACAGTTTCAAAATTCCAGACCCATAAAAGGATTTTATATAGACCAGTCAGTCAACGAGGAAATAAGTAAGTTTTCAGTTCATCCTGTGATAGTCAGGCAGAACTCCCCTGGGAATATTGGCCATTGTTTGGGTGCCACTGCAGAAAAGACCCTGTTTCTTGTGCCCACCCACTGTACATCTTGACATCTGTCTGAATCTGAACATTGAATCATAGAGGCTGTTTGTTCACAAACGTGGGACAATAGCTGGAAACGTGGACTGCCTCTGGGCTCCACCCTAGCGAGTCTTTAGGCAACTGGGTTATTATATCATTGAGAGTCTTATTTGTGATTATATTTTGCTCTGCAGAGAAGCCTGAAGAGCCACCCACTCCATCCTTCGAGAGTCATTACGAAGAAGGGTTGGTGCTTCCAGACTATGGAGATGGTAAGTATGATTCCACCACCGTTTCTGGAAAAGCCAAGCAAGGTTAGAACCTGCTGAGAATGGCCAGCTTGCTGCCCAGCCTGCCTCACTTCCAAGATTAAGCTTCTTTGCTTTCACCATCTGATATCAGGACCGCTTCCCAAGTGTTGCTGGAGCCCCTTGCTTGGGGGTCAATAACTTGACACTCATGAGGTCTTGTTAACCGCACAGGCCTTAGTAGGTACCTATACTGAATACCTCTGTCAACATGAATACCTCCTCTGTTGCTTCACAGAGGATATGAAGTCAGGATGGTGTAGTTAGAGCAGCGGAGGGCCTTCCCAGGAGTTAGGGAACCTCTGGTGTAGTGGTTTGGGAGTCGGACTTAGACCTGGAAGATCCAGGTTCAAATCCCCGCTCAGCCACGAAGCTTCCTGGGTGACTTTGGGCCAGTCACTGTCTCTCAGCCCCACCTACCTCACAGGGTTGTTGTGAGGACAAAAGGAGGGGAGGAAATATGTACACCACTCTGAGCTCCTTGGAGGAAGGGCGGTATAAAAAAAATGTGAAAAGTCTCTTGGTGGGGGGTTGAGTCCCTTGTGGTGGTCTGTAGCTGTAGCAGGGGTGACAGTTGTGTAGTCCTCAGTCTTCGTTAGCGGGTCCGAGAGGGGTGGCAGGTGATCGGCATGCAGGCGAGACCCCCATAGCTGGGATCTCCCCCACATTCAGTCCCAGGTGGAGTCAAGAGGGTCTTTGGGGTAGGCCGTCCTGGGTTCTGACTGCCCTTCCTGCCAGGTCAGAGGGGGCCGTCCCTCTTGGTGAGGGACCTGGTCCGAGGGTCTCCCTGGGAGGGAGCCAGGACCCTGGCTGACGCCCTTGCCGGGTCCTGCGGAGGCGCCGGGGCCACTTCCTCCTGATCGACTGGGAGCTCCGTCAAAGGGCGTCCCTGTTAAGGTAGCCCTTGTTTTGACCGGGAGCCCGGTCGATCGCCCTCCTCTCTCTTTGGCTGCCTAGCTCCTTATGAGCTTCTTGGGTGGCCGTCCCAGCACCACCTCTTCCAGGGTTGGGTCTTGCTTCCAAATCTCCCGGGATTTGGCTCCTCATCCTTCTTAAAGCTACACAGCTTGCAGCAGTGCTAACCGGCGTAAATGAGACAGCAGCTCGGGCATCTCCTGATAGTTCTCCCTCAGGGTTGGTTGTCAGGTCGCCCCTGAGGGGCAAAAGCTGTTCTGCTGGCCTGGGGGACTCTGAAGGGGCTGAGAGACAACCCCCGAACCCCCTTGCTGGCAGGGTGGGGTGACATTATGGACACAGCATGGAACCAATAAGGTGCTAGTCTGAGTCGGCTCTCATTTCCATGTATCAAAGCTAAGACTAGAACTCTTATTCAGTTCTGTGAGAGTTTCATCAGGTTGGCCACTGGTTTTTTGGTTGGTTACTGGTTTGTTGGGTGACCTGTACTGTTCTGTATTAAAATAAATAAAGTGAATGGGGGTGACACCAACCCTAGTGACACCACTGCCTGTATACAGGGTTCTCGTGCACCATCCAGGCATTAGCCAAGCCCAGTCCAGCCCAGAGCAGGGAGGTTGTTGCATCATGAACTTTGAAGTCGTGCCCTGGGACCCAAATACTGAATAATGCTGGGGACGTGATTATCATCATCCTACTTGTCAGGGAACCTCATTTGTGAAGGATGGTGGGACTGGGGAGGAGCTAGGGGTGGGATTTCAGCTGCCTCTTCACCGATCCCCCTTTTCCCTGTAGCGGACTACGGTCTGGCCCCCGAAAAGCCCAAACAATTTCCCAGCAAAAAAGAAGAAGAAGAAGAAGGTGAGATGGAAACTGATGAAGAGAAACTGAGCCCAAGTGAGGAGGAGGTGGTGAGGAGGAGGAGGAGTGGGACCTACAGGAATGGGGCTTTTATTATAGAGGTGAGGGAAGTCGAAAGGGCTGGTTGCTCCCAAGGATATGGTAGATTCAGTGCTCACTTGTCCCCCAGAGCCAGGGATGTGGATCAAGTCTCTGACTCCAAGTCTCAAGTCAAGACCCGGAAGTCCCGAGTCTTTGGTTGCGAGTAGCGAGTCCCTATCTATTTAATGGGGGAAACGGGTTTAAACCTGAATAAAGTTCGACTTGTCGTAAAAGGCTCCAAGTCTCGAGTCGAGTCTTACAATTGCTAAGTCAAGTCCGAGTCGAGTCATTGACACGACTTGAGTCCGACTCAAGTCTGAGTCCGTAGACTCAAGTCTATATCACTGGCCAGAGTCAAGTCAGCAGGGACGACCCAAGATCGTCTGGTATCTGAGGTGGCGCTCTAAATGCTGTTCCCATTCTGGGCTGCCTTGTTACGGGGACACACACAACACACGAGAGAGAGAGCTGGTGGAACACCAGCTGCTGTTCCTCGTCCTCTGGCTCCCTGGATTTGAAAAGTTAGACGGGAATGAAGCAGAAGAGGATGGAAAGGAGAGTGGTGGGATAGAGCACCACTGACACTCTAGCCCACCACTCTCCTCTCCTCTCCATTCTCCCGTTCCTGTTTGAATCCAGGGAGAAGGAGGAGCAGAAGAAGAGGAAGGCAGCACCACTCTCCCTCTGCCAGCAGAGGCAACCACCCCAGTCAACCTCATAGACGGGATAGCCTGGCGAGTCAGGGTGGCAAACGTCATGGGCACTTCTGTTCACTTCTGATGCTCCATGCCATCAAACACCTGCCTGATCCCCGCGCTCACCTCCCCATCAAAGCACACATGCTGTCTTTGCACTTCCACAGGCTCACCGGGCGCACTGGCCCCTTAGCACACCTGCCAGCTTACGTCCCCCTGCATGCTTGCAAAAAACTGAGATTTGCCCTGCTCTAACTCTGCTCCTCTTTGCTTTGGATCAGAGAAGCGCAAGGAGGAAGAGGAGGGTGACCCAGATGAGGACAAATGGACTGGTGATAAAGGCAAGGAGCGCAAAGGTGGGTAAGCCTTTGGATCCAAAAACGAGACAGCTGCACCAATTCATAGGGGAACATCCTGGAGGAAAGCTTGTACAGGGCCGGCCCACCCTTGAGGTCAGCTGAGGTGGTCGCCTTGGGTAGCAGATTTGTGGGAGGCCCCTGCCTGGCTGCCCACCTCCACTGCTTCTCCTCCCTGTATACACTTAAACTACAGGTGTCCCCCGCTTAATGATGGATCGCTTTACGATGATCCGGATATATGACGGAGGTCCCCAGTAAAAAAGAGCGAAGGATTTAAAAAGATGCATCTTTTTAAAGCCCCAGCTCATCAGCTGTCTGGCTTTAGATAAGGGCTTTGAAGTTCAGCACTGGGGCTTTAAGCACAAGAGCTTGGATGTTTAACGCTGGGGCTTTAAGCACAGTGTTAAACTTCAAAGCACAGCAAGACCTGCTTAATGATGGCTTCACTTTACGACGGGGATTTTAGAATGCACCCCTGTCGTTAAGCGGGGGACACCTGTATTAATTTAGGATCAAACTATACTGGATGTTAAGTGCATTATCCCATTTCTGTCACGGTGATTTTTGTGGGGCCTTGAGGTCTCAGACAAGATCAAGACGGTGGCAAAGGGAGGGGTGATATCACACTTTTCCCACCTGAGCTGGAGGTTTCATGGCCAATGGCTGTTGATAGACATGTCCTCCATGAATGTTTCTAATCTCCTTTTAAAGCAATCTAAATTAATAGCCATTACCACGCCTCACGGTGGTGAATTCCAGAAGTTAATTATACGTTTTTGTGTAGGAGTTCTTTCTTTTGCCCTTTTTCAACTGCAACATTTTTTTTTCTGCCCTGAATCCACTGCCCATCAATTTCATTGGGTGACCTTGACTTCCAATAGTGTAACCGAGGGAGAAATAGTTTTCTCTTTTTCGTTTTCTCCACACCATGCCCGATTTCATAAACCTTTAACAGATGCTAACACAAGTTGTCTTTTTTTTTTTTTTTGCTGTTCCCTGAAACATTTGCTTTCGAAACTTTGTCCTCCTTCTCTTCATGTGCAGGGAAGCCAAAGAAAACAGGAGGGAAAAAATGGGAGACAGATGAAGATGAGTGGAGTCCAGAAGAGAAAATAAGTGAGTGGTGAAGAGAGTTTGGCTGGTCCAAGGCCTTTTGACACCTGAGGTGGTGCGTTAAATGCTACTTAAGTGCTGCTTAAGTGGGGCACCAGCTGCCGCCACTCCTTGGATTCAAAACGGAAGGAAACAAAGTGAAGAAGGCAGTGTGGAGGAGAGGAGAGTGGTGGACTAGAGTGTCCGTGATGCTCTAGCTAGCCCACGGGTCTCCCCGCCTTCACACTTCCTGTTCCTCTCCACTTCCCTCTTCCTTTTTGAATCCAGGGAGGAGAAGGAGCAGAGGAGGCAGATACCCTCTCTGCAAGCAGGTGGCAGGGATGTGGGTCAAGTCTCTGACTCCAAGTCTCAAGTCCCAAGTCTTTGCCCCCAAGTCCCGAGTCTTTGGTTGCAAGTTGCGAGTCCCTCTCTATTTAATGGGCAAAACGGGTTTAAACCTGAATAAAATTGGACTTGTTGTAAAAAGCTCCAAGTCTCGAGTCAAGTCTTTCAAGTCTCTTACAATCGCCGAGTCAAGTCCGAGTCGAGTCTTTTATAATCACCGAGTCAAGTCCGCGTCGAGTCATTGACGCGACTCAAGTCCTAGTCAATAGACTCAAGTCTACATCACTAGCAGGCGGCATTCAGGTGGGTTGGCAATGGCAAGGGAGAGCTCTAGCCTGCATTTCCTACTTGGGGAAGAGCTGTAGCTTAACGGTAGAGCACCTGCTTTGCCCATAGAAGGTCGCTGGTGGTATTCCCAGGTAGGGCTGGGAAAGACCCCTTATTTGGAGCCTTGCAGAGCCGCTGCCAGTCTGTGATGACAGTGTTGATCTAGGTGTGGACCAAGGGTCTGACTCATACAAGCGACGTCTTGTGCTTGTGGGCTTCTCAGAAGCTTCTGGTTGGCCACTGTTGGGAAATAGTTGTATTTCCTGAACCTTTGGTCTGATCTCACAGTGTCGTCTTGCTCTGATGTTCTTGGGGGTAAATGATTACAGAGCAGGCAGGGAGAAGGCAAAGTTGTAATGGGGTGTGTGCGTGCGTGCACGCATGCGCATTGTGTGCTCAGGCAGTAATTCTTGAATGGTGGCATAACATTCCTGTGATTGTCTCTGTAATGTTGCAGGTATGATGTCCTCAACACCTGATGATTCTCAGTTGAATGAATGAATGACCTGCCCCACTCCCTGCTCCCATTCAAAAACGTTGAGCAAGCTGTGATGATAGTAGTAGTAGTAGTAGAAGAATAAGAATTAAAAACATGCATGATTTCCGGGAAATCCGTCATTTAATAAAATGCTAATAAAAAACTAAAGCATCAATGATGTAGTACGTCTGATGTTTCGCTACTCAAATTGGTAGCATCTTCAGAACAAAACTCACAAGACAAGTGAAAATTTTCTGAAGATGCTACCAATTTGAGTAGCGAAACGTCAGAAATACTACATCTTTTATGCTTTAGTTTTTTATTAGCATTTTATTAAACGACGGATTTCCCAGAAATCATGCATGTTTTTAATTCTGTTATTTGGACGAGTCGTGAAAACTTGAGATAATAATAGTATTTATATACCGTCTTCTTGGTCATTGGATTTCTCCTCTGACTTTAATTCAAGGCGGTGCACATAGGCAGGCAATTCTACCCCCCCCCCTGAAGGGGTTTTTACAATACAAAGTTCTAATCTTTCATAGAACGTCTTCATTCCAGATGGTTTCCTTCACGGTCTGGCATATCTCTAGCATTCACCTCTCACGCTCGGCTGACGGCAACTCTGACTCCCACTCAGAGTGCAGCTGGCAGCTTTTCCTCGCTCTCACCGAGGGCTTCTGCAGATTGTCAGAGGCGTGTCGACAGCTCTCGGATACTTCCGGTTGTTTCGAGCTAGCGTCCTCCAATTTCTTCAGGCATTACAAGGCGGCAGCTCTACCACTGAGCCAGACCTCCTAATGGAAGTCATCATGTAATGGCGCATGTGTGAACTGGCTTGCCTCTTCTGCCTTTCAGAGTGCCCTCCCATCGGAATGGAATCCCATCGCATCGAGGATGATCAGATCTTAGCTTCCTCCATGTTGCGGCACGGACTGGGAGCCCAGCGTGGGCGCCTTAACATGCAGGTAAGAGGAGTCTTGTTTTAGCTGTCTGTTCTTTGTGGCAACCAGCCTCTTCTCTTTGAACTTTTGGACATAATGGATGGTAACACTGAATTATTTTTAATTATTTTTCACATTTTTATACCTCCCTTCCTCCAAGAAGCTTAGGGTGGTGTACGTGGTTCCTTCCCTCCTTTTGTCCTCACAACAATCCTGTGAGGTAGGTTAGGCTGAGAGATAGTGATTGGCCCAAGGTCACCCAGGAAGCTTCGTGGCTGAGCAGGGATTTGAACCTGGATCTTTCAGGTCTAAGTCCAACACTCAAACCACTACAGCATCCTGGAATAACAACACTAATAATTTAATAAGCATTATTACAGGTGTCTCTCCCCCCCCCTTAATGACGGATCGCTTAATGACGATCCGCATATATGACGGAGGTTCCCTTGTCGGAGGTCCCATCAAACCTGCAGCCAGCCTGGGGTGAGCACGTGGCAATGGCTGAAGACAAGCAGCAGGGCAGGGCTTGATGCCTTCAACCCCAAATCTCC
Source organism: Plestiodon gilberti rubricaudatus (assembly GCA_026170595.1). Lineage (NCBI taxonomy): Eukaryota > Metazoa > Chordata > Lepidosauria > Squamata > Scincidae > Plestiodon > Plestiodon gilberti. The sequence continues at coordinate 13,735,421 of JANXHW010000012.1, forward strand.
GTCCCGGTCCTTTCAGATGCTCTGATCACCCTTAGAAGGTCAACCCGGCACTTTGCATCACTGTAAAGATCTGCAGACGTGCCCACTTTCTCTTTCCCTCTGTGCTTTTCTTCCCAGGCAGGGTCCAACGAGGACGACTTCTTTGATGGTGCCTGGTGTGCAGAAGACGAGAGCCGCATACAGTGGATCCAGGTGGACACCAGAAGGACCACCAAGTTCACAGGAGTCATCCTCCAGGGCCGCGATTCTCTCATCCAGTATGTGTGGGTCGGACCAAGGGAGCTGGAGCAGCAGAAGAGGGGAAACGGAGAGCTGTGAAGTGGGGTGGAGGGGGCTGAGTTTACTCTGCAGAGAGCCTAGAAGCTGTATGGGATATGCAAATTAATTTGCCATTTTGCATAATTATCCTCCTGCTCTGATCATGGGAAGGAGGAAGGAAATACTCAAGAGTACCAGAAGCAGACTTTTTAGATCTCCAGAAGCATTCTGAGTCCTCCTGAGTCCTTGCATCCAGGATTACCCATTTCCTTTGAAGTTTTTTTTTCCACAGGCTTCAAGGCTAGGGTTACTTATTTATTGAAAGAATGGCTTTCCGTGGCTGTTATCCGCGGCTCCCAGTTTGGGAACCGCTGCTCTAGGCCATCAGTCTCCTCCACACTTCCTCTTTCACTCCATTCCCTTTCTCTTGTCAAAACAAATGCCCAAGGTGGCTTACAAAATGTTCGTGAAATGCAATACTACAAAATTATCATTGTGCCTTAGAAAAGAAAAGAAAAATCAGGACTTTGATCTTATAGCTGCCAGGTCTGTTATGTCCCAACGGTTCCACTCTCCCTTTGTTTCCCGCAGTGATGACTTTGTCTCCACTTTCTATGTGGGCTTCAGCAACGACAGCCAGAATTGGGTTATGTACAGCAACGGCTACGAGGAAATGGTACATGCATGCTTGCGTCCCCTCTGGGGTCGGAAGGGCCCTGGGGAAGTCCCCCTCGCACCTGCTGTGATATAGCTGCCGCTTTAATAGCAGCTGAGACCTTCCTCTGAGGCATCATGAGTTGCCCACAGGATGTTGGGGTGCATCAGGGTGTGGCAGATGCGGATAAAAGAGCATCAGGAAATCTCGGAGAACCTGCGGATAAAAGAGCATCAGGAAATCTCGGAGAACCTGCGGATAAAAGAGCATCAGGAAATCTCGGAGAACCTGCTCAGCCTTTTTTGAGGTTTGGGAGGGTGGCGTTTCTGCATGGGGCGTTTTGAGAGCGCCTGAGAGCAACGGGCGCATGGAACCATTGCATCTGACGCTCGCGAGACATGGGCTACGTGTCAATCCCCTCTGCTCACACTGCTGCTCCAAACAGACCGGCAGCATCCGTGGGGAGGTGGCATTGTCCGAAACAGCAGTGGTGGTACTAAACCCTCACAGAGATTTTAATAGCAGCTCCTCACACAAGACTGGTCCATCGCCACCCCACTTCCAGTGCTCCTCCTCCTGCTCCCGCGCCTTGGATTCACGTAGAGGGGAATGGAGCAGAAAAGGAAGTGCAGAGGATCAGTGAATGGTGGGCTAGAGTCTCAGACTTGCGCTAGGCCACTGTTTGCCAAACGTTTCGATCTGCAGCTCCCTTGGCGACCATTGGCCGCGGCTCCCTATTCCATTATGTCGATGCCTGCCAATTGGCATTGCACTGTTTTCCGAGAGGATTCCGTGGCACTCCGCGGCTCCCCTGGCTGGTATCCGCGGCTCCCAGTTTGGGAACCGCTACTCTAGGCCATCAGTCTCCTCCACACTTCCTCTTCCACTCTATTCCTTTCTTCCATTTTGAATCCAGGGAGCAGAAGGAGGTGGCAGCTGATGTGCCACCCAGGTAAGCAGGGGGATGCATTTTGCCATGCAGTCCCTGATGTTTGGGAGGTCTTGGGCTGGCCCTCCCCTGCTCCCCATTCAGGCACATGCATGTCTCCTACAGTAACTAAGGAAGTTGCTATCTGGAGACGGCTTTAGTATATGGATATAACGTCCAGTGCCAATGCAGCATGGCCATAGCTCTTGGTTGTGTAACTTGGCCAGGGCTAGACAGCCCAATGAGGGCGACATTAAGTAGTAGTCCATGTGGTCTAAAAGGATCCAGTTGCAGAGTATCCGCCAAGCCATGTCGGAGACATTCATCCGGGTCTAGACCCGAACTAATGCAGTTTACCAATGCTGTTTTGTAGCTTTTCTATGGAAACGTTGACAAGGACACGCCAGTGATGACTGAGTTCCCGGAGCCCAAGGTCGCCCGCTTCATTCGCATCTACCCGCTGACCTGGAACGGTAGCCTTTGCATGAGGCTGGAGGTGCTTGGCTGCCCTCTATCCAGTAAGCGTTGGAGGAAGCCTGGTTCTGGGGCTGTGAGGTGGGGACAGAGCTCCAGTGGGTCAAAGGGCACATTTTGCAAACCTTTTTGCAAATAAGTAACCATTACCCTGCACTTTGTCTAGTCTTGAGCCCTTTGGCTGAGTTTCAAAATACTGCTCAGCCCAGGAGTAGAATGCCATTAACAGCTCTTGCCAAGATAGCCATGGGCATATTGTTGATGGGAGGACTGCGGCAATGATGCCTTGCCCCTAAGGGTCAAATTAGATGTGCATGCAAATGGATAGGTTTTGGCTTTGCACTGGCAGTAGATGTCTTTCTCGAGGAAAAGTTGTGGGGAGGGGGGCTGGGAGCATGGCGTGCAGGGAGGGGGAATTAACTGTCTTCCCTTTTTTCCCTGCCAAAAATGGTCTCCCTGAAATGGCAGGTTGTCCCCCAAGCAGTTATTTCCTGCTGTTCCACGATGCCGGCTTCTCTCTTTGCAGGCATCCACAGCTATTACAGCCTGCAGAATGAAGTGATGACCTCGGTGGACAACCTGGACTTCCGCCATCATAACTACAAGGACATGAGACAGGTGAGCGGGTATAAGCCAAGGGACGTCCTTGGTCTTCGCATTGGCTGCTGCTTTCCAAAGCCTTTGATTGTGCAGTGGTGTAGTGGTTTGGGAGTCGGACTTAGACCTGGAAGATCCAGGTTCAAATCCCCGCTCAGCCACGAAGCTTCCTGGGTGACCTTGGGCCAGTCACTATCTCTCAGCCCCACCTACCTCACAGGGTTGTTGTGAGGACAAAAAAAGGAGGGGAGGAACTATGTACACCACTCTGAGCTCCTTGGAGGAAGGGCGGTATAAAAACGTGAAAAATAAAATAAAAAATAAAATAAGGGCCAGAGAGAGAGAAAGAAAAGTCCTTGCTCAGCTTCCCCATCTCAGAGCCATTCCCAGTTTGCCTGAAGCAACTCCTAGTTTGAGCAGAAGACTCTGCCCAGAGGAGGAAAGACGGGAGGAGAACGTCCTCTGTCTTTCCCCCCTCCCCCCCCGTCATCCATTTCAGGAGGTTTCTGTTTTCCCACAACTAAAAAGGGATTGTGCAACCGGGTTCCCACACAACACTGCATCTGGTTTCCAGGCTATTTTGTTAACAATTTCCACAAAAAACGGGGGGGGGGGGGGACGACACGACAACACATGTGCTTGCATGTTCTTGCTGTTTTTCTTATCCAGGCTTGTTTCAGTTTTTCTTGTTAATGAGGACCTGCTGTGTGCTGGGGGGGGGGGGGGGATAGCTGTGACATGGGTAGCCATGTTTGTTTGTTCACATGTCTGCACTGTTTACACAGAAATGAATAAATTTCCCTTCTTAATTAGTTGCTTTGGGGTTTTGTAGTTGTGTTTTGTTTTGTTTTTTCTATTGTGCTATTATGATTCTTACACCTTTTTATTTGCTCTTATTTTGGCATTATTTATACTGCTGGTGTTCCCCCCCCCCCCCCTTATATTGTACGCCGCCTTTTGCTCTTCATTTATTTGGAAGGGAAAGCAGGATATAAATTGTTTAAATAAATGCATAAATAAAGCCGGCAGATTAGTGGGTTTTGACATCGCAAGGGAGGGGAGTGGAACCTTCCTCTGCCTCGCCCTCCCCCAATCTGTTGCCTCCAGGCTGGTCTACCATCCTCTGTTGCTGCTTCTCCCACACTTCCTGGGTTTGGAGAGGGAGAGGGGAACAAAGCAGAAGAGAGTGGTGTGCTAGAGTGTCTCACACTAGCCCACTTCTCGCCTCCACACTTCCTTTCTGAATCCAGGGAGTAGGAGGAGGAATGGCATATGGAGGCAGGACGTCGGTACCCCCGCCAATCCATTATCTGCAGTGATTGCCTCCCTCGGCTGCTTGGATTGGCCAACCTTTCCTACCTCTCCCATTTTGTTCCACCCCCTATTTTCATCCTTCCTCAGAACACCTTTCCTTCACTAATTCTGATGCTTTCCCTCTCTCCAGCTTATGAAAGTGGTGAACGAAGAATGTCCCACCATCACCCGCATCTACAACATCGGCAAGAGCTCCCGAGGCCTGAAGATCTACGCCATGGAAATCTCGGACAATCCAGGAGAGCATGAATTAGGTGAGTGGCTCCCTTCACAAGGCCAGGCCCAGACAAATGGATTCCAGTGGCCATCGACAGCTTTGGATAGGTTATTTAGTTGCACTTTCAGCGCACTCCTCTTTTTTTAAAAAAAAAAATTTATAAACCACAGAAAAAACAATAAGAAGCAACAAACAGCAATGAAGACTTTCACATTCGTTCACAGTTAGGGTCACCATCCTGTGGACATCCCTAAAGCTGCTGTATGCCTCTTTCCCAGGCATTGGTTTGCTGGCATAGGGCTTCAGTCTAGGGGGGTGATTTTCAGCCTTTTTCATCTTGCAGCACACTGACAAGGCGCTAAAATTGTCAAGGCACACCATCATTTTTTTTTAACAAGGCACAATTGTCAAGGCACACCATCATTTTTTTGTTTTTTTGGACAAGGCACACTGCACTGCTGGTGGGGGGGCTCACATCCCCCAATGGCCCTACTGATAAATGACCCTCCCCCAAGCTCCCGCGGCACACCTGCGGACCATTCGCGGCACACCAATGTGCCGCATCACAGTGGTTGAAAATCGCTGGTCTAGGGACCATTAGTCTAGTTGGTCTAGTTAACCATAATTACAGATAACTTTTGTGATGTGTTATGTAATAACACATGTTATTACACATGTTGTGTTATGTAATAACACATAACTTTTGTGAACCAAGCCTCCCGTCTCTTCCAAAAACAAGAGACCGTTCCTTGGCCAAGATCTGTTGTCCATCCAGTCAGATTGGCATGCATGAGTTATGTTAGCTGACTGTAGTTATTTGCTTTGCCTTCCACCTTTGTCAACATTTCCATGACCATGTCTGGAATTGATGTTACACTCCAGAACTGATTTACCGACACCCACCCTGCTGGCCTCTTGTCAATATTGGCACAAGAAAGCAGCCCACCAGCCCTTGGAAACAAATGTGGTGTTTCAGGATTTATGTTAAATCAGATCCTTGATTGTCTGGTCTCTTCATCCAATTCTCTTAATATTGTTTGAGAGTTGCAAAATAACTGTAGTGGAAGACTTGCAAATGCCTGGCTTCTCTGGATGTCAGTCAACATTTTTGACTGATGGCCATTATAAACAGGAAATATTCCCTATTGCAAGATGGGCTGAAGCGGAGGCCAAAATCTGCAACCCTCTTTCAAGTGACTAATTGCAGGGCAGTTATCAGTAATTTCTTTATTTGAATAACCCCACCTAATAGGGGGCTTGGCAGTGCTGAGAATCATTTGCAGGGAATGGGCATGCAACAGCTTTTTCACTCACAGCCCCCCAGCCTGTGTAACCCCCTCCCTGGTTGGCCCTTTCAGTGTCCATTTTCCATCACCTGGTGAAAACTCTTATATCTAAACAGGTACTGAGTTTACGGCCCTGAGCTGATTTGATTACTTTTGTACTCCCTGTAGCTCACTGGTTATTTGGTCTTCGTTTTTGGAGGTACTGCATTGATTTTATTAACACTGAGAGCTGGTGTAGCGTAAGAAACTCTACTGTAAATTGGTTCAAAGGTCATCTCTGCCATGACCTTACAAGGTAACCTTAAGTAAGCCTTATACCCCTTGCAGCTTCAGTCTTCCCAACTTCAGTATGGGGAGAATTCTACTGATCTTGCAGGACTGTCATAAGAACAATATCAAGGTGATATTTGCGATGCACTTTGCCCACTCGGAAAGCGCTATACAAATGCTAAATATCTTTTTATTGAATTCCAGTGAAATTGTATTTTTTTTTCTTTACTATATTGTGTGTGCTGCCTTGAGAGCCCCCTCCACAGGTGAAAAGACGGGATATAAATCCCCCGACAAAATCAATCGGAGAATGGCAATTCCTGACTTAGCAGTTAGCACAAGAAGCACTCTCACTCAAGACTGTCTTTTGTAACGGACTGACACAGCTACCTGCATATTTTTTTCATTTCGTCGCAGGGGAGCCCGATTTCCGCTATACTGCAGGAATTCACGGCAACGAAGTTTTGGGTCGTGAGCTGCTGCTCATGTTGATGCAGTTTCTCTGCAAGGAGTACAAGGACGGGAACCCCCGCGTGAGGAACCTGGTGACCGAGACCCGCATTCACCTCGTCCCCTCCCTCAACCCCGACGGCTACGAGATCGCCAGCCAAATGGTGAGATGGGAAGGGGCCAGGCTTCGTGGAGCGGGTTGAGGACGGGGAGGTTGAGCAGCCCGATGCGTTGGCCTCTAATAAAACCAACCATACAGTCAACAAATGACAGCAGACAGCTAAATACTTTTTCCTCTCTAGAAGCCGTACAGGTTTTGGAAATAAATGCTGTGCTACCGCCATGGCTAGCCACGCCCTCCCGACTCACTCACTCGTTCCCTTTGCAGGGGTCTGAGCTTGGAAACTGGGCCCTGGGGCACTGGAACGAGGAAGGCTATGATCTCTTTGAGAACTTCCCTGATCTCAACAGCGTCCTCTGGGCTGCAGAAGAGAGGAAACTGGTCCCACACAAAGTCCCTAATAATCACATCTCCATTCCTGACCACTACCTTGCAGAGGATGCCGCAGTAAGTATCCCCTGCTTTTTTTGCAACCACGATGCTTCAGGCTGTGCTTGAGACTGTTGTAAATGTACGCCCAATCTTTCTCCATGTTCCGGTCATCAGAGCTGGGTAGCCAGACTAGGTTTCTCTTCCTCTCATCTCCAAAAATTCTGTGTCCTCCCAGGGCTACTGCAGCACAGAAGTAAGAGAGAAGTAAGTCTGTGGGTGTAAGGAAATGCCAAACAGGTAAAATAACAGTATGAGACACAGTGGCGTTGCTCTAGGTGGGGTGGAGCTCTAAGTCCCGCTGCGCTCCGACCCACCGTTACACGCCCGCACGAGGCAGCCCTGCCTCCCTCGCTTTCGAAGTCTTGGGAGCTTGAAAGGCTCTGAAGGCGAAGGGGCAGGGCCACGTCGTGCGGGTGTGTAACGGTGGGTCGGAGCGCAGCGGGACTTAGAGCTCCGCCCCACCTAGAGCGACGCCACTGATGATACAGGTCTGCGGTGCTACGGTGCTAACAGGGTGCGGTGCTAACAGGTCTGCAGTGCTAACAGGGTACATAGCTGAAAGGAAGCAATCCCAATCTGGAAGAAAAGTCTGCACACAGGATAGGAGTACTAGAAAACTACAGGGCATCCTTTAGCCCTGTCTGCAGGGCTGTAGCCGGCCTTCCTCTCTAGCTGGACTGCCCTAGGTTAAGGATGCTATAGCAGTTGTCTGCACTAAGCAGGGAGTTGGTACCCAATCTGTGGTACGCCTGCCACTGAGGTGAGAGTGGACATCCCTGTCTTGTTCCTCTCTCCAAATATAGTACAGAAGAAAAAGAGCCATTAGTCAATATCGAGATCAGGAATACAAAAGTAATCCATTTCCAAAAACGTTTTGGAAAACCAAGTTTCATTACAGTGAAAAAAAAATTCCAATGTTGTACCATATCAAAGGCTTTCTCAGCATCAAATGAGAGAATAGCTGCCTGTTAAGACCTCCGTTTCCAAGGCAATCAAATTTACAACGTATCTGATATTATCATCAGGACCTTGGTCTACCTTCAATAAATCCCACCCGATTGGGGTGCACCAGGGTTTTAATAACCTGTTGGGGTTGGTTAACCAACACTGTAGTTAATACCTTAGCACCAACAGTTTTGTTCTGTTTGTATTTGTATTGTCAGTGTGCTCCCGGAGGCACCTGGTGGGGCCACTGTGAGATACAGGAAGTTGGACTAGATGGGCCTTTGGCCTGATCCAGCAGGGCTCTTCTTATGTTTAGTGTTTTTCTCATAAAAAGGAAAAAACTAAAAAGTCTACCTCCTTTTTTCCCCACCAGCTGGCAGTGGAGGTCCGAGCGATCATGGCCTGGATGGAAAAAATCCCCTTCGTTCTTGGGGCCAACTTTCAGGGAGGGGAAAAGCTGGTCTCTTACCCCTTTGACATGGCTCGCCCAGTCAACGAGAATGAAGTGGCCCCTCCTGTACTGGATGACTACGGGGACGAGAACCCAGAAGTCAGAGAAACCCCAGATCACGCCATCTTCCGCTGGCTGGCCATTTCCTACGCCTCGGCCCACCTGACCATGACTGAGACCTTCCGGGGGAGTTGCCATGCTCAGGATATGACCGACGGCATGGGGATTGTCAACGGGGCCAAGTGGCATCCACGAGCAGGCAGTAAGTATTGAGATGGGAGCTGAAGAGGAAGACGACATAGCAAAATGTCTGGCCTGTTGTGGGAGTCGTCGGGAACGATGGCAAAACATGAGGTCGGCCCAGAGCCTTGCAATGGAAGCTTCTGTGCGGAGACTTCCCAGCTGTTGATCAGTGGTTCCCAACCTGGGGGTTGTGACCCCCAAGGGGGTCACAAAATGGTTCCTGGGGGGGGGGTGTCATGGGATGTCGGCTGGATGGCTACCTCCACTGCAGAGAAAGAAGTGTCTGATACTCTCTTTGGGCTTATTTGCTCACCTTGTGTTACTTTCTGCTTACCTTTTTAGCATCTCTGCTAATATTAGCTCACTTTACACCCCCCCCCCAAATGGGGCTGCTTATGAGTACAACTTTAAAAAATGTGATTTGTTTTAAAAAGTGTAAACTTTTTTAAAAAAATTAAACGTTTATTACGTGTAATTAATTAAACAGTGACATCACTTCCAGCCCTAGGTCTTAGGGGTCCCCCCGACAGATTGTCATTCTACAAAAGGGGGTCCTGGTGCTGAAAAGGTTGGGAACCACTGTGATAGATCTATCCTTCAAGAACTGGAGTAAGCTAGTGGCCACCCATGACAATTTGTGGCAGTGAATTCAACATTGTGACTGAGGCAAGGGCTGGATGTATGCATAAGCAAAGCAAGCTACAGCTACAGCTTAGGGCCTTGCATTTTTTTGCACCTTTGCCTATAATATATGCAAGTGTAAACCATTAATCTTTCTATTTTCTTTGCCCTTTCTGTTTAAATAACACTTTTTATAATGTTATGGGGGCTCTTAGACTTGATGTAATTTGGGGCCCCCGTGTGACTTAATCTAGTCCTGGACTGATCATGGTGCAATATTCTTTCTCCCTCTGCTATTTCAGGTATGAACGACTTCAGCTACCTCCACACCAACTGCCTGGAGCTCTCCATCTACCCGAGTTGCGATAAGTTTCCCCATGAAAGTGATCTGCCACAGGAGTGGGAAAACAACAAGGAGTCCTTGTTGACATTCATGGAACAGGTATTTGTTATCCCATCCTTCTTCCAGGGAGCTCAGTGCATGGATTGCCCTCTTCTAGCCTCGCAACAACCCTGTGAGGTAGGCTTAGTTGTGAGATAGTAACTAGGGTGCAATCATAGCAAGGGAAGAAGTCACTCAAGGTAAATAAAGCTGATTTTTAAAAAAAATGGGGAGGATTGATGAGTGCTCTTGAGAGCTAGCCTAAGCTGCCGTAGGCTTCAAATCTTCCATTTTGCTGGACTAGCTCCGCAGGGCTAGCTGTGATCAGTGGCTAAACTGGGAGACCACCTCAGCTTGCTCCCTTGGTCTCCCTTGCACGTGGTCTCCCTTGCACGTCCAGCAAGATGGAAGATTTGAAGCCTCAAGCCTGATTCACACTAGAGGAATCCATGCCCGTCACGGATCTGCGTAGCGTAGCGCAGAACTCTTTTGGATGCTTGCGGAGCAGCTGTGAGCTCCACAACACAGAGGCTAGAAAAATGGCTTCCCGTCATCTTTTGAGGGGGTGGCCTTCGCGGAGCTGGGAGGGTTCGCGGAGCTACTGCAGCCTACCAATCGGGGAGAGTGGCTGCTTGCCAATCAGAACTACCTCCAATCACCTTCACAAGAAGGCGGGACAGCAGGAGGACTTCCGGCCAGCTCTGCACTCTGGGGCAGGGGCAGGGGTATCTGCGCCTGGAAAACTGTAGTGTGAATCAGCCCTAAGGCAGCTTAGGCTACCAATGTGAAACTCAAGGCAGCCTGGAGCAAGATATAAATAACAACAATGATACGTATTACAGCTTTTCCTGGCTTTTTGGGTTATTTAATCACAGCTCCTGGACCTTGTTTGAAAGCTGCCATGCCGTTTGCATTGCAGTGTATCCTACAGAGCAAGACGGGTCTTATTGGCTGTGTATTTTATTTTAAAAAACAGGATCTAAATTGTGGCACCCTGTCTCTGGAACCAGCTACCAGAAAATCCGAGGACAGCCTGCTCTTTACATGGTTTCCTGTAGGGTTTAAATTTAAAACATATTTATTCCACTTAGCATTTGAGGAGAGAGGAACCTCTTACGGACCCCTTTTTAATTAGTACCTGTAGGCCAGTGTTTCCCAAACTTTTTCGACCTGTGGCTCCCTTGGCCATTGGCAACCATTGGCTGCGGCTCCCAATGACATGTTGATGCCAGCCAATTGGCATTGCACTGTTTTCTAAGAGGATTCCATGGCACTCCGCGGCTCCCTTGGCTGGTTTCCAAGCCGCGCCTCCCAGTTTGGGAACCACGGCTATAGGCCCTCTGTTGCTGGTTTTGTTGTTCTTACATCTTAACTGCTCCTGTATCATTTTAATTGCTTAATTGTTTTATTTAAATGTCTGTCTTGCATTTTTTTAAATTGTTGTACACTGCTTTGAGCATAGAAAAAGCAGTAAAGTTTGATTACCCCTTACATCCGAAATCCAGACTATTCTGAAATCCAGATGTTTTGGGGGCTATGACTTTAAAAAAAAAAAAAAAACTTTTCCAGCACTTGGCTGGCATAGCGTAAGGCACGCTGGGGCACAACATTAAAAAAAATTGTATAAAATTACCTTCAGGCTATAAGGTGTATGAGACATAAATGAATTTCGTGTTTAGACTTGGGTCCCATCCCCAAGATCTCATTATATTTATGCAAATATTCTAGACAAATTTGAAATCCAGACAACTTCCCATCCCAAGCAGTCCAGATAAAGGATACTCAACCTGTATAGAAATCTTTTAAATAAATTAAATGCTTAACTACACAGAATAAAAAACGACGTTGCTTACCTGGTGTCTGCTTTCAGGTTCATCGGGGCATTAAGGGGGTGGTGACGGATGAGCAGGGAGACGCCATTGCCAACGCCTCCATCTCTGTCGTGGGGGTGAACCACGATGTGAAAACAGGTACGTTTGAGATGGCCAGGTGGCTAGCAGATGCTGGTCCCCTCCTAGGTCTCTCATCATCACTAGGGCTTCTGTGCCTCATCTAGGAGCAGGTGGGTTTGGATTTGCGAGTGGATTGCAAGCATTTCTTACTCTCACTAACCTAATAGCAAGTTAAAACACAATTTTCTGCCCTGGTTGACCTTCTGCTAAACCACACCTCTTTTCCCTCAGCCTCAGTGCCCCTTACCTGTGAAATGGGAGTATTAATCACCTTCAGATAGCTCTGCCAACCCCTTGTCTTGTGTGGGAATCCATACTCTGCAATAACTCATATCTAGACTTATATGCTAGTCAGTTCTCTCTCGCTGTGTGTGTGTGTAAGTAAAATATGATAGATCATTGAATGTGGTAGGTAACTAGGACTGCAATCCTATACACATTTACAAGGGATTAAGTCCCATTGAGTTGAACAGGCCTTTCCTCCAAGTAGACTTGCATACAATTGTGCTGTATTTCTAGCCCCGGAACCACCTTTTTGCACCCTCCAGTCTCACTTCTGTAGTTGACAGACCTCAGATAATACAAAGTCGATTTTGTGCTTGCCTGAATTCTACCTCTGGTCCAGTTAATCTGCATACCTGGAAATCCTAGCCAGGCTTTACACAGTTAGGATACACGGTAAAAAAAAAAAAACCATTAGTGAACCTGCACGAAGGTTTAAAAAACACACAAGACCAGGTATTTAATTTCAAAACATCGGGCTGTGCATGGCCTATGCATGCCACAGTTCCTGTTTGGAGTCAGCTGAGCTGGCAGCGGAGGAGAGACAAATTACAGATCATCTCTCAGTTGGACTTTAACTAGAAGACCAAATTATGTGCCATAGAAATAATGCTGAGTTGCAGCATTGCTGAATAAAGTGATAGGAGGCAAGAGGATTCGAGCTTAAATATAATTTAAGTCAATTTTGCCTGCTTGTCCAAGCCCCTCCCACCTATGAGGCAGCACATTCCCCCCCCCCCCTCCAGCTTGGAACTGTCCTGTATTAACCAGAACAGCGTTATTAAATGTTGCTCTTCTTTGTCTTTTCCAGCAAGCGGTGGGGATTACTGGCGCATCCTGAACCCCGGAGAATACCGCGTCACAGTCAGGGCCGAGGGCTACAACCCCAGCGTCAAAACGTGCAGTGTCTTTTACGATATCGGAGCCACGCAGTGCAACTTCATCCTCTCCCGGTCCAACTGGAAACGCATTCGAGAGATCATAGCCATGAATGGGAATAGACCCCTGAACGGCAGGTTCTCCAACGGCCGGCCCATGACGCCCAGGGAGCGCATGCGTTGGAGGATACGGATGCGTCAGAGAGCTCGCTTGCGTCAGCAGATGCGCGAACGCCTGCGCAATGCCACTGCTGCCACCACGACTGCTCCTACCACTCCTCCCCCAACCACCGCCTTCCCCTTCCTCTTCAGCAGCACCACGCCCCCGCCCTGGAGCAGAGAACCTCCCACCACTGAAACAGCCACCACCTGGGACACAGAGGTCTACACAGAGACCGTGACAGAATGGGTCACCGACGACTCGCTAACGGAGACGGAGGCTGGGGAGGAGACCACAGGCACCGCGTTCCCCATGACCACGGCAGAGACTTACACAGTGAACTTTGGCGATTAGCGGCAGCCAGCCAATCTGCTACAATTGTCGCCTAGGAACACACTTGGGACATTCCCAAAGCTGCACCCCACTTCCCCTGTCCCTTCAGCAGATGGCTATACCAATTCATCACAGTATGGAGGTACCGTCGTCTTTGCTTTTTAAACCTACCAAAAAACATCCGCTGCTTTGAGTAGGCTGCAACAGCCATAGCCTTTTTATAATGCCTTTTTCACATCTCTGCCTTGGGCATCAAGCCTCCGCTTTCTTCAAGGCTTAGCCAATCCTACAACCCAGTGTCTTCTAGAGGACTGTGGAGGGGGGGGGAGGCCCAGCTTGGTCCTGGAACGGAAGACGGGGCAAGAACACAGTTCCTCTCCCATGGCCGGCTGCCTGAAGCGCAGGCATGTTCTCTTCTCTGCCTACCCACCCTCGCTTTCCCCATCTTTCAGGAGTCTTTACAGTATGGCATAGGATTTGAAGAAGAGGGGAAGGGCAGGGAATCCACAGCTGGCTTCAGTTCAAGGGTTCTGGACCTCTGCATCTCACCCCACCTTCACAGTCCACCCTAAAATTCTTCATTCGGAGGAATGAAGCACAGGAAGCAACTTGACTCAGAATCAAATGTATCCACTTGGGCTGGAATTGAGTACAGAGCTTAGTGCAACTTGTACAATCTAAATCAACAGGATTTAAACGCCTACTGAACTCCTCTGTGCAGGGAGGCAGCCCTTCTTTTTGCAAATGGCTGTGGTTGCACGTGCACAATTTGTTCTGTTTTAGTATGGACTGGAAAAAAATCTTTAAAATATTTGAGCAAAGAATGGCAACAGATGTGCAAGTTGGGAGGGCATAGGAAACTAGCCAGACCTGCACTGAGCAAAGCACCTTCGAGTTGCTGACGACAAGAAGTGGCGGCTGAGCTAGTTGGAAATTTCCAAATGTTTATCCTAAGTTATTCTATTTTTCCATATATATATTTTTTGCCCCATACGCAGCAGGGCAAGTCCTTGCTCTCTTATCAAGGCAAGAAATTCACAAGGACTGATTGGATTCTTCAAGTAAGGGGGTGCACCCTGCCCTTCTCAGCACTATGTCACTGCTACACACACAGTTGTGCTTGTGCCATGAAGGATGACGTCATCTTAGCAAGCCTAAAGGGGGAGGGAACAGACAGCCCAATCCTGTGTAACTCTTGCACCGCTGTAACAATAGATCCACCTGTGTAAGTGCACTTATGCCAGTGTAACTTGCTGTATGCAGACGGATCCAGGACGGACGCAGGCGTAACCCCCCTCTGAGGCCGTGCAGGCGCAGTTCGGACGCAGGAAGGGATGCCAGTGTAACTCCGCCGGTGCAGGGACCATTCCGGGGGTGTCTGAACATCCCCAGAATGCCCCTGCACTGGCGGAGTTGTAGCGGTATGCGTGGCGTCCAAGGGGGTTACGCCAGTGTCCGTCCTGCATCCGGCAAGTTACACTGGAATAAGTGCACTTACACCGGTGGATCTACTGTTGCATTGGTGCAAGAGTTACACAGGATTGGGCTCTGAATTTGCCAAGTTCAGTGCTGCGGGATTCAGAGCCCAGGAGGTAGGCCCAGTGCTATCAAGGGCCCCTTTGACCTAACAACAGTTGTTATATGAATAAAACGAGTTTTAAGAGCTACTTCTCCAGTTTCACGTCTTTGTCATATGGATGAAATACATTTGGGGATTCCACCAAGGAGGCAAAACCACAACGAGGGAAAGGGAACAGTATACTTTATGGTAGTCTCTTGCATGAGGCTGAGTTTCCGACACCAAACAACAGGGTACGGCTCTGAGCCGTCGGTCCATTCTGGGTGAATGTCCTTCAAGAAGAGGGCGAGATGCTATGCTACCCGTCTCTCAGGGGCCAGTTTCCATTGCTCCTTCTTCCTCTTCGTCATTGGCACCAAAAGCGCAGAAACTGACTGGTTGGCAAGTGAGGTCCCGCAGGTTGATCAAGCATGCGGTCTGAGTTGTGCTGAAGTCAGGGAGGGTTACCAGCAAAACCTTCTGACCGTCGTCTCCTGTACAGCAGAAAAGAAAAACAAGGAGTGGTTGGACATAGCTCACCTAACCCTTGCATAAGATGAATTGCCATCGCTATAAAAACAGAGCTACAGCCAGTTAATAAAGGCATGCATGTAAAGCAGGCAAGGAGATATATCCCTGGTAAACCCGTATCCATTTGGTGACCTGGCCAACAGCATCAGCTGTAAACACACACACACACACACACACACACACACACACACACACACACACTTTGACTGGGGCTGGAAGCGACTCCCTTGCCACACCGACACACCAAAATATTGGCGTGATGCATTCTTGTGGAAATGTATTTCTGTGGTCTTAGCTACACAACGGCAAACCATTTCAATTATGCCAAGAATGCTGTTCTTTTAAAAAGCCTCCCTTGCTTAATAACTAGGGCAACTCACGCGCCCGATTATCATCGTCGCTCTGAGAAACAAATTCAATCGGCACACACACAAAAATCCTCCTAATGTGATGGTGCCAATAGTTGCACATGATATTTTGCCCGTCCTAACTTACCTTTGGCTACCTTGGATTTGAAGGAAGGCGCGTTCCCACAGAAATAGACATGAGGACAGTCTGTGAAAATGAAGGGGTCGGTCTTGTAGAACGGATAGCAGCCTGCGAGAGAAGCAAGCAGATGTTTTTAAGACGCCACTCGCTAGCAGGCAGAATCAAGAGTTAAGAATCCAAGACCATAAAAGGAGGATACGACAGGTAAAGTCTGCACAATGCAGTATACCCAACCCTGTGGCCATAGGAAGGGAAGGTGCAGTGGGAGACGAGCAGAAATTCAGCGTCATGTCACTGAAAGAGAGCTGGTGTAGTGGCTAAGAAGACTGAACTACAAATCAGGCCTTCCCTGGTTTGAAGCTCGCCTCTGCCGTGAACTCACTTTAAGTGGCCCTAGGCAAGCGACTCATTTCTCAACCTCAGTCTTCCCAGCTGCAACATGGGGAAAATACTTGACTGACCTTACAGAGCTACTGTAAGGATATCAAATTAAGACACGTGAAGTGCTTTACGTGCTCAGGAAACACTATATACCGTATTTCTTCGAGTCTAAGGCGCCATCGATTCTAAGGCGCACCATTACTTTCAGTACCACCAGCAGGGGAAAAAAAATCCATCGATTGTAAGACTCACCTCCCTTCATTGAATCTACCCGCTCAGCACCAACTCTCTCCAGCATGTCTCCTGCAGCTGAGGATGACTGAGTGCACTGCCTTTGCATAGCATTTCTGGCCCCACCAGAAAGTGCCGTTTCCTTCGTTACCTTGGCTTGGAGGAGCTTCAGGGAGGCCTGCACAACCCTCTGCAGGCCTCCCTGATCTTCAGTTTGGCGAAAAACAGCGATTTTTGGCCATTTCTGGTTTTTGCGGAAACCGGAAATGGCTGAAAATCACCGTTTTTTTGCCAAACTGAAGATTGGGGAGGCCTGCAGAGGGTCGTGCAGGTCTCTCTGAAGCTCCCCCAAGTAAGTAAGAAGATAGCATTTTGGGGTGCTTTTTGGAGACCTTCGATTCTAAGACGCACCCCATTTTTTGAAATGCTTAATTGGGAAAAAACATGCATCTTAGAATTGAAGAAATACAGTAAATGCATGATGGTATTAAGACAAAAGGGAGATGGATTACAACTACAACAGTTGCATTACGTACACATCTATCTACCCAAGTCATTCCGGCCACCCCCACAATGCACCCCCCCAACTCCCATCTTCCTGCAAGGAAGCAATTGGCCAACAGTTGCCCCGCCCCATCTGGCTACCTGCAAGGCCCCCGATGCCAAAGAGACTCCCTGGATGAAATTACCAAGTGTGTCTGGGGCTGTGGGGCTAATATGTCCAATCCGCAGGGTCCACTCCAGAATTTCCAAGTAATCAGACATGCTGCTATACTTGAAGATGTCGCTGATGTTCTGGCCGGATGTCCCCAAAAACCTGAGGAGAGGCAAGCAACCAACCGGTTCACAGCTGAAAGGTAAGACCAAATTTGAACGGAGCAATGCAACATGAAAGGTAAAGGTGTCTATTCTGATTGGCCCAACAGGGTGCCGCCCACACAACACCGAACACGGCCTTTCATTGGCCGAAGCTCGATTTATTCAAGTTGCAACGCACTGGATTTACCTTTGGTGAACGAGAGGCCGGCCGCGTTTGGTGTTGTGGGGGCGGGGCGGGAGCAACGCGTCGGGCCAATCAGAATTGACACGTCGGCTACTCTGGAACGCAACGCGCGCAGACGTGTTTGGTGCGTCACAGCTTTTAGTCAAACAAGCTAACCACGACATCACCACTGGTTCTCCCTTTGCAGCTTTAGACCAGTCCTTCTGCCACCTTATCCAGGAGGAGAAAAGGTGAAACCGCATGGAATCGACACCTCTTGGTCCCATTTGTGCAGCCGCTACTGGGGAGCTGGGAAAACTGCCTTTACCTGACCCCATCAATGTTAGCCTGGTAGGGGTTGGTGACCAGCTGTAGTGTGGAATAAGCGCCCGAGAGGGGAAACATGCAGCGATGCAGCGGCTGCTGAGGCAGCGTGTAGTTGGTGGGGTCAAACTCGCCAGGCATCACGTCGACAGGGACAGACATCTGCAAGGGAGAAGCAGGCAAACCGTCAAGAGCTGCCCCCCCCCCCCCGGCTGGACCGACAAAGCAGGGAAGCCCAGCAACAGCAAGGGAGCCAGTTCACCTGTGGACCTGGGGACTCATTCAGCAGAGGTGGCTCCGCACATCGCTCTCCAAGGTTTCAGACAGGGGAAACTTGTCCCAGTCCTAGCTGGAGAGGCTGCCAGGGTTGAACCTGGGACCTTCGGCCATGGAAACACAAGGGCTCTGCTTGTCTTCACAACCAGGAGAGCTAGCAATGCACAACTTCTTAAGGAAGCCATATTCCGAGGATGTGGAAATCTATCACCAACACCAAACTTGGCGCTTGCACAGCAGGCAGAAGACTGGAGAATGCAGAGCGCCTGCTGCCAACCCCCCCCCCCTTGCGTTGGCCAATGGGGCCAAGAAGTGAGCAATTCCTTATTTAGAGGCAAAAGCTGCGGGTGCGTTTTCTCTTGAGGCCTACGGGAGCTCCTAACACACTGCCTGATATTAGCATGGCTTCACCTCTTGGGTACAGAAGGGCCTCAAAGACAGCTAGTTTTGTCGAAAAGGACTGCTTTTAGCAACAAATCCCCTGGACTGAAGCGCATTGAGCAAAAGAAGAGGGCTTGAGCAGAGGCGTCGTGGGGGGGGGGCAGGGTGCCACGCGGCGGGGGGGCGCACTTGCCTCCGAATCGTCGCCGCTGGGTCGCCCCCTCCGCCACTTTTCTCTTTGACGTCGCTCTGGCGGTGCGATAGGCCCGCCTGCCCTGGAGCCGTTTGGCTCCAAAATGAGTCGAAACGTGGTGTGGGGGGGGTTCACACACGCCCGCTGCAATTCGGCAGCGTAGTACGGAAAATGACATCACGCCCCCTGGGGTGGGGCTGGTGGCGTCACGTGGGGGGTGTCGCGTTGGCAGCCCCCTCCACGGAGGGTGTTTTTTTTTGCTCGAGAAACCCAGCTCTAGAAAAAAGGTGCAGGTGTGCGCCACTCACACTCAGCTGCAGCAGAATCTCATCCAGCATCTTCACGGCCTCCACACTGGCAGCCTGAGTCTTCTTGGTCAGATACTTGGCCTGAAAGAAAGCAGGCAAAGAGATCAAGGCCAGAGAAGAAGAAAAAGAAAGGAACAGTCAAGATTTTTTCTGGTATAAGCGAGACGTTGAGAGATGACCTTCAGGTTGAGGAGAACTCTGCTACCGATGGCTAGGCTTGGTTTAGAGCACACAGGCAGCCAACCAACCAACCAACCAACCAACCAACCAACCAACCAACCAACCAACCAACCAACCAAGACTAGTGATAAGAACATAAGAAGAGCCCTGCTGGATCAGGCCAAAGGCCCATCTAGTCCAGCTTCCTGTATCACACAGTGGCCCCACCGGATGCCTCAGGGAGCACAACAAGATAACCTGTTTCCTGTTGTCACTCCCTTGCACCTGGCACAGAGAAAACCTACTTCTTCCCCACATTTAAAATAGGGGAAGCTTGATTTTAGTTGTGACACATGGTAAGGACTCTCTGCTGCCTGGTAAGTTCTCTCTTGGGTCCACCCAACGGCTTTTCCCGCTCTTTTGCCTGAGGCAGGCTGCTCTGGCCTTCCTTAAGAACATAAGAAGAGCCCAGCTGCTGGATCAGGCCAAAGGGGGCCCATCTAGTCCAGCTTCCTGTATCTCACAGTGGCCACACCAGATGCCTCAGGGAGCACAAGACAACAGTCACAAGATACTGCACCATGTTTCAAAAAGATACGTGCTTGCCTCAAGAGAAGGCAAGGAGATGGACAACGTCTGGCTCAGGAGAAGGAAGGTTCCCACACAAGGGAGCAAAAAGTAAACGCCGTTGGGGGAAGCGGTTTGCTGAAATTACCGTAACTCACCAAGAAAAGACAAACCAGGGCATTTTTGAGCAGATACCAAAACCATCAAACACCACTGGGGGAGTTTTGATAAGAGGTTTTTGGTCAGGTCTGTGTCAGAATTCCAGCACAACATGGTGAGAAGCTTCACAGTTTGCCTTGGGAACCTTACAGCACCTCTTCCCCTGGAGGTTGAAGAAGGCTGGTGTGCTGGAGATCTAGACATACCAGTGGAAACGGTTTGCATAGACAGCTCCTTTGAAAATTACAGCCCTACAAATCCCACTGTCTGGGAGCAGAGTTCAAAATCACCCTGAACTCTGGTGTGCCACGTTTTCCGGTAAACCCAAAAGCACACATCCAAAGCCCTAGCTTGGGGCAGCTGAAGCTATGCAAAGAAAGAAGCTCGCTCTCGGCGTCTGTCAGCCCTCCTTTCCTTCGACTTGCAGGTATCCGATCACCCTGCATTTTTCACTCAACAGGTACGCATGTTTCATTCCGACTATTTCCTGCCATATGAAATGCATGGAGCCAGCAACGTCGACAGAACGTGGCGGGGGGTGGGGGTGGCGGACCGCTGGGGGGTGACACGCGCACCCACGCGCAGAAGGGGTGACGCGCGCACCCACACGCGTCACCGCCGCTGCGCACGTCACCCTCCAGAGGCTCTCCGAGGCCGGGAGAAGGCCTCGGAGCGTCCGGGGCCTTCTGAGAAGGCCCGATGCATAATTTATTAGGATTTTCGCGCCTGCGCAGAACGTTTCTGAGGGCAAACGGGCAGCCCTTGCCCTCAAACGTTCTGCGCAGGCGCGAAAAACCTAATAAATTACACGTCAACGCATTGGGCCTTCTCAGAAGGCCCCGGACTGCCAGAGGAAGAGGATGCTCGGCACCGGCAGCTGTGGGGGTTAGTCCTTGCAAATTTTGGAGGGGGTGCCCGGGGGGGGGTCACTAGGGTGACGCGCGATGTCACCCTAGGGCGGGCGTGGGTGACGCGCGCGCCCAGCCCAAGGGTGACACGCACCCCAGTGAGTGTGCTGCATGGAGCTCCCTGCCTGGAAGCAGACTCCTTTCCACAGCATCACTACATACGCATGCCAATTAAAAGCCACCTAATGGCGGGGTCCAGGGCCTGACCTAGAGGTACATGTTGCGCGAACCTCACAGAAGCCAAACGGGTCTGGTCTGTGACCAGATGGGAGACCACCTAGGAAGGCCATGCGTGCTGCCCTGAGACCCACGATGGAAGAAAAGCGGGATACAAACACAATAAATAGTCGTTTGTTTGCTTATTAAAATCCTGACACCATGCCTGTCCATTTAAAAGAGATACCCAAGGCGGCTCACAACAAATTTTAAACACAATGCCATCAAGACAAAGACACAATTTAAAAGACGAAGAGGCAGGAGATATTCCACAACAAGAGTGAAATCCAGAGAGTTGGTGACTTCCAACCACTGCTAGCTGGGTCAAGAGGCATTTTTCCAAGTGGTGTTTCTCTTGAATTTAGGAGGGGGAGAGCGACTGTCTCTGTTCACCCCAGCACAGCATCTTTTCCAGTGGCTGTTGCTGGTGTCTCCCTTGTGCCTCTTTTCAATTGGCAAGCCCTTTGGGGACAGGGAACCATTTTTTCTTGCTAAAGCTGCTTTGGAAATATTTTTTGCTGCTGTTGAAAAGCTGAAGAATAAGACCACCGCCCTCTGAAGCCAACAAGCCAAATGTCAGCCTTCACAAGACAGTAAAAAGCCATCGGAGGGGGTGGGGGGAAAGACGGGGAGTGTCGCAGCCCCGGTCTAGGCACAAAGAAGGGCCTCTTGCATGTCCTGGCCAACCACACCTCCATGCAGGAGAGCCTTGTGGGTTGGCCTTGATGGAAAGGCAGGCTCATGTGTGCTCAGTTAACGGAAAGCTACAGCGTTTGGGGCTTTTCAGTCTAGAAAAAAGGCGCCTGAGGGGGGGAGACATGATTGAGACGTATAAAATTATGCATGGGATGGAGAGAGTGGATAGAGGGAAATTCTTCTCCCTCTCGCACAACACCAGAACCAGGGGACATGCACTAAAATTGAGTGGAGGGAGAGTTAGAATGGACAAAAGAAAATATTTCTTTACCCAGCGTGTAATTCATCTGTGGAACTCCTTGCCACAGGATGTGGTGATGGCACCTGGCCTAGATGCCTTTAAAAGGGGTTTGGAGCAAGGCTCTTCTTATGTTCTTATATTTAGGAATCCTCACCTTGTTCATACTGTCTCTGCTCTGGGTGTTTTGGCTGAGCAGATTGCCCGCCAGGAGGACGCGGGAGATGAGAGCTGCGCTGCATTGCTCCCCCTCCGCGCCCAGCTGCCCCGTCACGAGATCCACCAAGAGCTGCATGCTCAGGAGACTCTCGCCACTCCTGCCACCAAGGCCCAAGCCTGACACCAGCAAGACAAACCTGAAGGACAAGAGACAAGAAACCTGAAAGACTAGAAACCTGAAGGACAAGATGAAGGTTTTGACGGTCAGGGAGTCTGGCGACTGGCACAACTATCATCGGGACACGAACGGTCTACATTTGGCTTCTGGAAAGTCCCAATACGGAGCAGGCAACGCAACATGACGTTTCTTAGGGTTTTCAAAACATTTGGGGAACGTATGGAGAGTGTCTTGCTAAGCTTTTAAGGGTAGCAAGGCTGAATTTATGCACATGTTTCGTGCTATTTATATCCTGCTTCCCTGCCAAAACGTAGCCTTTGAGGCAGCTCAAAAAACCACAGATTAAAAGCATAAAAAATTGCATGACATTAAAAATTCACTTTGCATTTATCTCTGCTCCTTGTCAACGTTAACCTCTGCGTAGCACAAGAGGCTTCTTAGGGATGCTCAAAAATAATATTTTTTCTCAAAACTTTGTCCACAGGAACGAGCAAAGAAATGGGGAGAATATGGGGCAGGTTCCACGTTCTGCGACGGCTGTGGTTGAACATAGGGTACCGAGCTAGATGGGCCCCTCAATGCAATCCAGCAGAGCCCTGATTATTCTTTGTCTTTTGAGAAGCTGAGTGGTCTCACCTGTCAGTGCTGGGTCCCATCATGGGCAGCTGGGTTGGCATATCTGCAATGCAATGATCTTCCACGAGGAACTTGCCGTCGTCCCTTTCTGAGCCATAAACCGCAAGGATGGTTCCTGGGTTACAAGCAGCAGGAAGGGGCAGAGTTACAACCGCACACAAGAAAATATGTCTTGACCCAGCGTGTAATTAATCTCTGGAACTCCTTGCCACAGGATGTGGTGATGGCACCTGGCCTGGATGTCTTTAAAAGGGGATTAGACAGATTTATGGAGGAAAAGTCCATCACAGGTTACAAGCCATGATGAGGATAAGCAACCTCCTGGTTTTAGTAGTAGGCTCTCTCTTAATGTCAGATGCAAGGGTGTGGTAACAGGATACAGGTCTCTTGTTGTCTTGTGTGTTCCCTGAGGCATCTGGTGGGGCCACTGTGAGATCCAGGAAGCTGGACTGGATGGGCCCATGGCTTGATCCAGCAGGGCTCTTCTGATGTTCTTACACAGCTTCTGGGCACCATGCAAGTGTTCTGCATTTGTGCCAGGCGGGAGACACACTATACTTCGTGTCGCCAGTGTCACATTCTGATCTCTCCCGCCATTCATTCACCCTCCTTTAACAGAGGCCTGGGTTTTGCCTCAATCCAGAGAAAGTGCTCAGGAAAGCCATCTCCATCTTCCATCTCCCAACAGCTTTCCGAGATTGCCCATCACCAGAAAGCTGGGACAAGCATAAGGTTCCAGTTCAATCCCTGGCATCACCAGGTAAGAGAGGGAAAGACCTCCATCTCAAATCCTGGAGCACTGCTGCCAGTCTGTGCAGACAATGCTACACTACATGGACCAATGGTCTGGCTCAGCAGGCAGCAGCTTCCTATGACCCAAACAGCTACTGCCCCTCTCCAAAGAAGGGAGAGTTTCAGAAAAAAGAGGCATATGCCCAGGGGACCTAAAAAAAAAAAAAGTGGTTCTTTTAATCATACCAGGACCTTCTAGATTCAGAAAGACAATCTCGGGGCAGACAGATTGGCTGATTAACCCCTCCCATGCCCACTAGTTTTTCTCTGCAAGTATCTCTCCCTCTACCACCACCACCCCCAATTCCAATTCTACCCTCCGGTGTTTTCCCCATCACTTTCACTGTATTTTATAAGAAAAACATGAACTAGGAAACCCTGCTTTTCCCTAACAATGTGCAGCTCTGCTAAAGCAATTTAAGTATGCTTTGAAGGCAAAACGCGAAGAGAGTTTGGCTAACGCAGAACGCCACCCTCCTGCACGCCACTGCTTCAGCTTGTTGGGCTGGGCACCCAAAAGGAGCAGCTTAGTTTGAATGTCTCGGCTTCACCCTGACGCTGGGCCGCCGTCCTACCTGTCACCAGCTTGTCGATTTGCACGGCTCCCTCCAGCTTGATTCGCTGCAGCTCATCCTCCAAGATCAGCTCGTCCGACGGGTGGATGTACTTGGTGCGGGGAGGCTGCGGCGGCAGGTTGTGCTGCGAAGGGAACACAAACGCCGTCCCGTGAAAAAGCAGCAACTTTGAGCCTGGTCTCAGATAGGAGACATCTTTGCCAACTACCCCAGCATCACCCAAGGTAAAGCCTCTCACAGCCTAGGGCCCACCGACCTTTTTTTAGACCACCTCCCCATGCAGAAAGCCACTAGCAGCTGCTGTGTTCTGCAGGTTGAGCCTTACCCCAAACCCCTTGCATTTGGCAGGTATCAGTGTGAGCAAGAAAGAGCAGGGCCTTTACCACAGTTGCCCCAAGAGGCAACTGCAAAATTGCTCCTTTCTTATAGCCTTCTATAATAATAATCACCACCACCAGTATTTATATACCTCCTTTTCTTTGGTCATTGGATTTCTCCTCTGACTAATTCAAAGGCGGTTTACATGGGCAGGCTTTCTAAATCCCAAAGGGTTTTTACCATATAATAGGTTCCAATCTTTCGTAGAACCCTTCATTCTAGATGGTTTCTTTCACAGTCCAGCGCTCTCGCTCTCTCTCTCTGGCATTCACCTCACCACACTTCAGCTGACAGGCAACCTTGACTCCCACTCAAGGTGCAGCTACAGCTTCTCTCCCTCACAGAGGCTCTGCAGTTTGTCAGCAGCGTGCCGGCAGCTCTCCAACAGACTTCTGGCCGTCCCGAACTGCCGTCCTTGAGATCTTCAGGCATATGAGACGGCTGCTCTACCAACTGAGCCAGACCTCCTGCCCAGGTTGATTTGCTATAGAGGTTGCCTGGAAAGCTTGTGGTTGAGGATTCTCATCTAGCAGCTTCTCTTCACTATGTTTTAGTACTACGTTTTGATTTCTAACAACCTTACTGCTGCTTTATATATTTCATTATTCTTTCTGGTTTTTGTTAGGCACCTTGAGGCTTGGAAAAGTGGAATGAAAAGAATTTTAAATAAACCTAGCTATTGAACACTAACTTTTGTCTTTCGCAGCTTCCCCCACTGTGGGTGGCAAGCTTTGGCGCATGGCTAGGGCCTTTCCCATGACTAGGAATCATGACATTTAACAACCCAGGCAATGCTGTTCCTTCTAGAATGAGGCAGGCAATCTATCGAGCATCTATTTATGGTGCTTCCATAAAGTTACTACTGAGTTTGGCCACAGCACTGCGTAGGAGGAGAGCGAGGGTGGTACAATAAACCCGCAAGCCAAAGTGCAAAAGTAACTGAGAATGCCTTTTTGAAGCAGCGGTTGCAGAAGCTTCCGTGAAGTCAATGTGGCTGCGCTGTTGAATCGGTTAGCGGTCAGAGTCAGAAAGCAACTTGACAGTAAGGGGAGGGCCTGCCTGCCACTTCTGCCGACCACCAGCTCACGTAGCCCTGGTCCCATGCCAGCACCAGCAGACAAAACCACCCTACCCTCTGTAGTGGAGAACACGGAAGATTCCCCTGATGAGATAGTGTATGTATGGTGTCAAGCAGAGGCTCCTCGCTTTGAGAGGTCAGGGGACTATAGGGTTAACCACAGGGCCTTTTTGCTTGTCATGGGTGTGGCACCCAGCTGTAGCTTAGAAAGGATACTAATGAGGGCCTTATATAAGTGACAGAATCAGCACGAGATGGTGTGGGTAGAAGGAGTAAGTTTGGAGAGAGAGATGAAAGAAAGAGGACTAGCAATTGCTAGCTAATGGATTGACTACCTGATTAATGGACGGACTAACTAAACAAGGACTGCTATAAGATCTACTGGAGGCCAATGTGTGGCTGCCTCACCTAGGAGCTTCTGAGAACCATGGTGTAGCTACTACAGAGAAGCAACTGCCCAGAGAGGAGGGGAAGGACAGACCTCTGAGGCTCAATCAGGTGAGCCACCTGGGTGCTGGGGCCCCGGTGGGGTGTTCTGCAGGACTAGGGCTATTGGGAAACTAATCAGCATAATGTGGGCATATGCTTCCTAGCATTCGAACAGGGAATTTGCTGGGACACCTTCTCCTCTGCTCCACACTCAGATTCTTTAAGCAGCTAGCAGAGCCTAGGGAGCAGCAGTGTAGTGGCCTAGATTGTCTCCTGGAAGACATTCTAGGAGGCCAACATGCTACTCTCGTGCACATATTTCCTCTCCCACTCCTCAGGCTCTGCCAGGCTTTTTAAAATTGGGGAGCAAGCAAAAGGAGGAAGCAGCAGATAACGGGGATGCTCATGCACACACGGGCAAGCAACTGGGGTGGAGGATGGAGACCCGCACCCTCGGGCACAGTGGGGGGGGGGGTTGAGCCAGCCCTGCTGGCAAGGAAATTGGCACAAGTTAAAGCTCCTGGCATCTTTTGGTTCTGGAGACTGCATGTGCTGAAACAATACACTTGGTGTACCTTTAAGAGCCATGTGAGCTTATTTATTTCCCCCACCATTACAATTTAGCATTTCATCCGAACACCAAGACGAAGCAAAGGGAGAGTCATCTCATGACAAATGGAGCCGACTTTCCAAAACCCCTGAAAAATGCAAGCCATAATTCATAAGTTGTTTCCTTCTAAGGGTTGTTGGCATTCAGGGCTGTGGCAAGCAACAGCTTGGGAAAGGTTTCCAAAAATGATGTTACTCATCTGGTCAGTGACTTCTTGCAGCCAAGCTCTGGTGGGTCAGCTCCAGCAGCACATCTGTTTGCAATCACGAGGCACTCTTTGAATGGAGTTCATTATCGGGGCGAGTTAACTTATTACTCAACATCCATCCTTCCCAAGTTAACGAAACCTCGCTTCTCGCTAAAAGAGGCAGGCCAGATTGCCAATGGGATAAGAGGTTTCCAGATGGGGGGAGTGTTTCGGGCATGCCACTTCGGCTAGATTGACAACTACACGTCACGCAGGGAACACGTTATGACTCTTGCCAGTGTAAATGGCACAGGGAAGTCAGAAAATCAAAACGAGGTAACCCCGTCCAAAAGAGCTACAAGTGCAAAATGCATACCCAGTTCCTCTTTCCTGGCACAGCTTCCTTTACCCTCAAGAAAGAAGCTCCACAGAGGATGCTCCTGTGTCAAAACTAGCGTTGCCACCTTTTTTTCTACCCTTGCTCCTGTGCCTTTCACGAAGCAGCCTGACAAGACAGAATGAAGCATTGTCCCACTTAATGCCAGAAAGACCAACCTGCTTAACTGCTGTGCACCAAGCTATTTGTTTAAAAGCACAGCAGAGCCAAGAAAAAAAAAACTGGCAAATCTAGTCTTGGCAGACGCCAAGTCTACTGTATGTATTCCCAACTTTACCCTAATATATGTATATTTTAAGTGAGCCGGACTTCCTTCGGATTTTGTGGGTTTTCCTTTTCCTTTTTAAAAGGAAAGCAAACCACGGCGTCTAGAACAATGGGAAGGCACGGCTAAACATTGCCCTGCACCACAGTGGGGATGGAAGATTTAACTGCAGGTATTTGTGGCCAGCGGGTGGCGCAGTGGGTTAAACCGCTGAACCATGAGCTGTCAATCGAAAGGTCGGCAGTTCGATTCCCGCGACAGGGTGAGCGCTCGTTGCTTGGCCAGCTCCTGCCAACCTAGCAGTTCCAAAGCATGTTAATGTGAGTAGATAAATAAGTACCGCTTGCGGGAAGGTAAACAGCGCTCCGTGTTCCAGCCGCATGCTACACGCTGCGGCAAGGAGAGTCATGCCGGCCGCATGACCACGGAGGTGTCTTCGGACAACGCTGGCTCTTCGGCTTTGAAATGGGGATGAGCATGGGCGTCGACAGGGGGAAGCGCGGGGGGCGGGCTGCCGGGGGTGTCGCGCGCATAGGGGTGACTCCCTCCCGCCCTCCCCTGTGTCCGTTTGGCTCCAAAATGAGCCGAAAACGGAGCGGGGAGGGTGCTCTGCTCCTGCGCGTGACGTCACGCGCGGGGGCGGAGCCTCTCCCTTAAAGGTGACGCGCGCCCCCGCTCTGGAGCGTCGCGCGTCCTAGCGACACGACTGGGGATGAGCACCACACCCTAGAGTCGGACACGACTGGACTTAATTGTCAGGGGTCACTTTTACCTTTTTACCTATTTGTGGCTTGCAGAGAGGGGCCACAGCTCAGTGCTTTTAGATGCAGAAGATCCCAGGGTTGTATCGCCGGCATCTCAAATTAAAGGACCTCCGGTAATAAGGCTGGGAAAAACCAGAGGGCTGCTGCCAATCGGAGAGAACAGAACTGGCCAAGGCAGGCCATGGGGCTGACTCAGCAGGCAGCTGCTTCACACAACCTTAACCCCACCCGTCCATTACCTCTTCACTAATTTCTCGCAAGATGGAGGGCTGAAGTTGCATAGACTTGAAGAGTGTTCCCACCACACAGCACTTCTCTCCGATCTGCAACTCGCACAGCTTCTTCACCGTAATGTTGCTGCCTGAAAAAAGGAAGACAACAGATGAGAGAGAGGCAGGATCTTTTGGGGCCTACGGCTGCAATTCCCCCCCACACACACACACACTTTCCTGGGAGTAAGCCCCATTTTAACATAATGGGCCTGACTTCTGAGTAGATACACACAAAACTACTCCATTAAGGTGTTAACACAAAAGAGAAAAATAGATATTCAAAAGTGAAATACCAGAGGTCTATCGGGGACACCCCTCTCCCCTATGTCATCTCCTTCATATCAATATCTATCTTAGACTGTAAGCTTGGCAGGGCAGAGACCCATATTTTCAATCTGAACTTTGATGATGCTACATTATCAATCGCTTATCCCGTTTCCAGGCCAATTCCAGTGGATTTTCCTTCAAACTGATAACTTGGCCTAGAAAGAAGGCATCCGTGTCTGACCCCTGTCAAGTCTTATACTCCCCCTAACTACTCTAGAATAGGGGGAGAAAGCCAATTTATTTCTCATGTTTACAGAAATGTGCAACAGGGAAAACTGAACTGACTTTTTTAAGTGTTATCAGAACTGGAAAAAAAATATTTCAGATTCCTTGGCACTATCACAACATTTTCCTAGCCTTGCTATTAGGTCAAGTAGAATTTTTCAGATCTTTCCTCCATTGGATTCTTGTCACCCACATTGACTTCCCAATTCCCCTTAGAAAGAATCCCGATTGATCGAGGATACATGCAAGATCAGTGCAGGAATTTGTGGCTTGCAGGGCCTGGGAGGAGGCCACGATTGCCTGTGTAGACATACCCCCCAGGGGGTTTGGAAATACTGAGTGCCAACTAGAAGGACTCATGGGGAAAGAATTCTTGCATAAACACTAGAGCAGGTTCAGATTTTCAAAAGGCACGTGGTACAGCCGTCTTCTGGGACTCTCAGCATTTCAGAATATGTGTGATGAATCATGGGAAAGCATCCCATTCCATGTAAAAAACCCTTCTGAAAAGCTTATATGCCAAGGCAGCGGCTTCGAGCCTAGCCACTTGCTGATTTGCTCAAGCAAGCGACCCCCTTCCCCACTCGCATTCCAAGACGGTAAAGTCATACGGCAGATCATCCCTTGCAACATTTGGATCAAACGTCAAGTTTGGTCCTGGACCAGAACTGCCGGCAGGGACGCCCCTGCCTCTCAAACGCGATTACTGTATTCCTTCCTGAAAAACTGCAATGTGTCCTTGATCTTAGAAGAGATGCTGCACTCTAGTGACAGCCAGCGAGAACTACATCACTTGCTATCCAAATGTAAATGGTTTTTTCAGCCCTTTGGCAGGGCAGGAGAATATTACTCCATCTGCTCGAACTGCAGCTTTTAAAAAGATTAAGCCATATGTAGGGCTGGTTATACGGTCAATGGGACAAAGATAGACTTAGACTGCCATTTATGTGGTTGCAAAAAAAATCAACTGGGATAAAGTACTTTGCCTTAATTGGGTTGTGAATCAGGTTGAAACTGTACCGTCATAGCTACCAAACTCTGTCCCCATTTTCTCTCTTTTAAAATGTTTTATATACCATAACCCTGTAAGGTTAATATTATCCCCATATGGCAGATGGGAAGACTGAGGCCGAGAGGGAGTGGCTTGCTGAAAGCCACCTTGTTAATTCATGGCAGAGGAGAGATTCAAATTGGGGAATCTTGCGAGATGATTGCCTTAAAAACTCCCGAGAGGCCTGCAAAGCAAAGGTCGGCTCCCATTCCACATCCATGTACTACGGTTGCAATAATGTCCCACTCACTTCCTCATAGTCTCCCACAACAGGTAACTAGCAATAGCCACTGTCGTCGTCGTCATGGCGCCACAACGCAAGGGAGCTCACCTTGCGGATCAAACCTACCCCATTTACGCCGGGCTCTCTCCACCAATAATGGCCTCATCTGGATAAGACGCGTAGCATAAATGTGGGCATATTGTCGGTTGAAGGTCCGCTCCCCGAGCCTGAAGTTCTGAGAACAGTTTGTGTAGGTAGAGACAGGCACACGGGAAAAGGTGGAGACCACTGCAGACGGAGTGGTCAGGAGACTCTGAGAAGACTGGACAGCCTGTTCTGAGAACATGGCCTGCAGGAGGGTCACAAGGTCTGGGCAGCAGGTTTCTGCAAGGAATATTAAAATGGAGCCTGAACTTTTCATATTTATACCCCAATCTTCCTCTAAGAGCTCAGGACAACATACATATAATTCCATTTCCCCCCTTCACAACAACCCTGTGAGGTAGGTTAGGCCAAAAGAATGCAATCATCACCAGCAGTAGCATTTCTATATTTACTTACAATATTTTTACCCCGCCTTTCTCCCCGAAGGGATCCAAGGCAGCTTATATAACACTTTCTGAGTGTGCAAAAGTGCTTTACATGCACTTATTATTTAATAATACCCTTTTTTATTTTGCTATGTGAACCGCGTTGTGAATGACTTTTGGTTGAAAAGTGGTATATAAAAAATAATAATCTTGCAACAAACCTGTAGGTTGAATACTATTATTCTCCCATAATGTAGATGGGGAAGACTAAAGCTGGGAGGGAGTGGCTTATCTGAGGCCACCAAGTGAGTTCATGGTAGAGGCGAGACTCAAACCAGGGACTGGTTCGTGGTGTAGTCTCTTTGTTAGCCATAAATATTCATCTCTCCATCTCAAGGGCACAGCAATGCTCCCTCTCACCGCTCCCCAAACAGTGGAACAACATTCCAGACTATGGTTATCATACTCCCCTTTGGCAACATAGATAATTTATATTCAAAGAGTTTTATGTACATTATTTTGTTGCCTTGTAAATTACTAAAATTAGGCCAGTATTGTTATCCCCACATTGCAGAGAGGGAATTACATCTGAGAGTACACTGCGCTACATTGCAAAAGACCATCAGAGTCCGTTCACAGCAGAGTTTAGTCTCACATAGGGCAAATCTTAAGGATGTACAGTATACTGGGAAGCAAGTCATACTGAGTTCAGTGAGTCTTACTAATGGATGTGCTTAGGACTGCAGCCTTAGACACTATGCCACACCAGCTTTTATGAAAAAAGGCAGTTGAGGGGGGACATGATTGAGACGTATAAAACTATGCATGGGATGGAGAGTGTGGATAGAGAGAAGTTCTTTTCCCTCTCACACAACACTAGAACTAGGGGACATCCACTCAAATTGAGTGGAGGGAGGATTAAAACAGACAAAAGAAAATATTTCTTTATCCAGCGTGTAATTGGTTTGTGGAACTCCTTGCCACAGGAGGTGGTGATGGCACCTGGCCTGGATGCCTTTAAAAGGAGATTGGACAGATTTATGGAGCCATGATGGGGTAAGCCATGACAGCTTACAAGCCATGATGGGGATAAGCAACCTCCTGGTTGTAGGAGTAGGTTTTCTCTGTGCCAGGTGCAAGGGAGTGGCGACAGGATACAAGTATCTTGTTGTCTTGTGTGCTCCCTGAGGCATCTGGTGGGGCCACTGTGAGATACAGGAAGCTGGACTAGATGGGCCTTTGGCCTGATCCAGCAGGGCTCTTCTTATGTTCTTATGAAGCATTCCTACAGTGGGCAGGCAAGGTAGGAATTCAACAGGGGAGCCCTTCCTAGTACCGAAATGCACTGATTGGGGGAAAGCTTCTTCTGATGAGCTTCTGTCTTGTTATGTCACTATCAGGAGGCCTGCCAAACCAAGGCAAACAACATAATTCCATTTCAGGTACTGCAAAACAAAACTGCACATATAAAGCTGCTTTCTACCGAGTCCAATTCTTGGTCCACCAAACACAGAATTGTCTGCACTGACTGGAGGGGATCTTTTCAGACAAGATCTTTCACAGCCTTACCTAGAGATACCAGCAAGAATTGAACCTGGGGCCTTCTGCACATGCTCTATATCACTGAACTATGGTTCTATCCCCCTAATGTTCCTCATGCCTTTAAAACACACAGAAGAATTAAAAATTGGGCCAGTGAGGCAGCAAAGGCTTACACCTGCAAGATACAGTTACCTTCCTTGCATGCATCTATTATGCAGGAATAGGGGTTAGGTTAGGAATCAGCATCAATCTCCAAAAGGGATCCAAGGGATGTTAGCCTCTCTGACTAAGAGCCATATTATTGTTCAGTATTGGAGCGGGAGGGAAGAATCTCTCCAGGAATAGCTTCAGTCTGAGTTGAAAATCCTATGAAAGAGCTTTGCATGACCGGCAGAAATCTGGCAGGGGGAGCAGCTCCTGGGAGGACCCCATTAATGAGGAAAGCTTCACCTGTACGACGTCTGCCTGCCATGCATCTCTTAAAGGCACAGGAGCTCAGCCAGGAAAAAAAAGACAAGCCACCCCTCTACACAGCCACCCATCACCCCTTCTCCTCCAATGCACAGCCACGCTTACCTCTCCCAAAGAAAGCACCGCCTCGCCCACCTGCACAGGTAGAGCAAAAGGCGCCAAACTGCACAGGCACGAAAAAGCGCACAAAAGCACCGACAGGAAGTGAGGTAGTAGGAAGGCAGGCTGGGCTTTCCCCGCTATAGACTTAAAGACATGCTAGACTGACGATTCCATTGTCGAGAGAAAGGGGGGATTTCTTGGTGACTTTGGACTCCGTTTATAGCCCCGTGGAGCTTTGACGGGAAACCACATCTCCCCCCCCCCCCAAAAAAAAAACCCTTATAGAAATAAAGACAGGACTTTTTTTTTGTTTGCTGTCAGTAATTTTTCATTATAGATAACAATTAAAAATGATATGAAGGGGAAGAAGAACTAAAATTAAACCCAAAACTTAAAAAAAAAGGTTTTTTTAACCCTTTCGGTTGGTACACCCCCCCCTTCCTTATGCTTCGGTTGGTACAACCCCACCCCCCACCACTTTCTTCCTTCCAGGCTTAACACCATCCAAACCGTCTTTCTCCTGCAAGACATCCAGGATGGTGAGTAGTGGTACCCTTTTTGCTTCTTCTGCTCCTGACCATTCCTCCTTGCGATGGGCGTTTTTGGGGTGAAGGTTGAATCATTGCTGCTCTCCCACAAAAAGGTGTATATTATTGAGCGTGCAGAGAAAGGGGTTTGTTGTGCTGCTTCTGTAAGTTCTCACGCTCAGGTGATGACTGGGAATGGTTCCTCTTGGGGGGGGGGGGAGCAACAGAGCAGCAGGCAAAAGCACACACACCCCAGCAGCCAGATTGAACGCCCGCTTGTTCTAGGGACACGTGGTCAGTTTCTGCTTTGCGTGTGCGTTCCGACGGTCTCCATTTAGTTGGTAGGTAAAGGTGACCCCTGACAATTAAGTCCAGTCGTGCCCGACTCTAGGGTGTGGTGCTCATCCCCATTTCAAAGCCGAAGAGCCAGCATTGTCCAAAGACGCCTCCGTGGTCATGTGGCCGGCGTGACTCTCCTTGCCACAGCGCGTAGCATGCGGCTGGAACACGGAGCGCTGTTTACCTTCCCGCAAGCGGTACCTATTTATCTACTCACATTAACATGCTTTGGAACTGCTAGGTTGGCAGGAGCTGGCCAAGCAACGAGACCTCACTCCGTCGCGGATTCGAACTGCCAACCTTTCGATCGACAGCTCATGATTCAGCGGTTTAACCCACTGCGCCACCTGCAGTGGTACCCAGGCTAAAAGGCCACTTTTGCCTTTTCTGCCACAAATTTCAGTAGGCATCTTGTCTTTTTCGTTAGTAAAGGAGCTTTTCAGTCTGATCACTATGGGGAAAAAAACCCCACTTTTCTACCTTCTCTTCCCTGGGCTCTGTTTGCTTCTGGCTAGCATCCCACCCCCAGGCGTTCCCTGCCTGCATCCCCTCCCCTCCCTCTGTGGCCTTGTGTCACTATATTGTAAGCCTCTTGGGGCAGGGGTCCATCTTTTTCCTCTGTGTAAAATGTCATGTACACAGGAGGAAGTGCAATATAAATCACAACCACCACCTTTGATGCTTGTTTCCTTTCAGGCCAGCCGAAAAGCAGGAACTCGGAGCAAAGCAGCTACAAAACACGCACAAAGAGGCTCTTCCAATGTCTTCTCCATGTTTGAGCAGTCCCAGATCCAGGAGTTCAAGGAGGTGAGGGATTCTGGGCCCTAAGGCATGTCTTCCACTTCAAGCAGGAATCCAAGGAAATTATTCCAAGCCCATGCCCAACCTACTGAAGAGGATGTGAAGAGTTTGGTGTGTGGTTGGTACAGCTTTAATTTAATGTGCTCTCAATGAAAGAAACCCAGTTGGAGAGGTGTAACATTCCTCAGCACTGGCTGTTTGCCATTGAGTCATGGGATGATCATTACCTTTTGTTATTGGCAACACCTGTCTGCTTTTGCAGGGTTTTGCATGTGACTCATTGGCTGCATCAGCTATCCTCCCCCCCCCCCCACTTTAGACAGGTTATAAAAAGGGGCCAGGTAAGGTGTGATCTTGGCTTCTCCTTCCTGACTGATTGCTGTTCATGTGAGACCAGGGAGTTGCTGTGGGTCAGCTATCTTATGAGCCTCAGTCCTGTAGTAAAGTTGGCGAAAATAAATGGCTGAGCCTTGGAGTCCACTATGTGAGATAAGTAGTATTACGGAGTTAGGTTCAGTTAGAATGTGGTGTTTTATCATTGTGTGCTATTATTCCTGGATGTCTTTTTGGTTTTATTTGGTCTGAGGGTGATTGCCCTCTTTACAGGACACTTTGTCTTGAATAATTTTTTTATTAAAAAAATTGGTGCTATGTGTATTTTCCTGGGGGAGAACTGAACCCTTATGTGCCAAAGTAAATTAAGTGCCTGGACTAATCCAGCCATTGCTGGGAGAAAAGGGAGGGGAAGAGAAAGAGCTCAGAGGTGTCCCAGGTGGAGTTGCTGATTTATTAACTTTACCTGATTTACAGAGGGGGATAAAGTGGAAGAGGAAGCCTGGAGGATAAATTTCACAACTCATTTCTTAATCCTAGGGTTGTTACCATATTTTCCCGGTTCCAAACCGACACACACACACACACACACACACACACACACACACCCAGAATCATTTAATTAATTTCCCCCTTTTTTGTGGGTGCAAAGCATCCACTCGCTGCCTGCCTGAAGGGCACCCAAAATGTTTGTTTATGGCCACGAAAATGGCCATTTTGCTGCCGCTGCCACTTACCTTGTCGCGTCGCCATCGCCGCTGCCGCCGCCATTCTGGAACCTAGCTAGCTGCATCCGAGCCGGCCAGGACTCCAACTCCATACAAAATTATGTATTAACTTGTTGTAAGCCACCTTGGGCATTTGCCTTGGCATAGAACATAAGAAGAGCCCTGCTGGATCAGGCCAAAAGTCCATCTAGTCCAGCTTCATGTATCAAAAAGTGGCCCC
Source organism: Plestiodon gilberti rubricaudatus (assembly GCA_026170595.1). Lineage (NCBI taxonomy): Eukaryota > Metazoa > Chordata > Lepidosauria > Squamata > Scincidae > Plestiodon > Plestiodon gilberti. Next base: position 13,771,406 of record JANXHW010000012.1, read on the forward strand.
ACCAGATGCCTCAGGGAGCACACAAGACAACAAGATAACCTGTTTCCCATTGTCACTCCCTTGCACCTGGCACAGAGAAAACCCACTTCTAAAACCAGGAGGTTGCTTATGGCTTGTAACCTGTGATGGTCTTTTCCTCCATGAATCTGTCCAAACCCCTTTTAAAGGCATCTAGGCCAGGTGCCATCACCACATCCTGTGGCAAGGAGTTCCACAGATGAATTACACGCTGGGTAAAGCAATATTTTCTTTTGTCTGTTCTAACTCTCCCTCCACTCAATTTTAGTGCATGTCCCCTGGTTCTGGTGTTGTGCGAGAGGGAGAAGAATTTCCCTCTATCCACTCTCTCCATCCCATGCATAATTTTATAAGTCTCAATCATGTCCCCCCTCAGGCGCCTTTTTTCTAGGCTGAAAAGCCCCAGACGCTGTAGCCTTTCCTCATAAGGGAGGTGCTCCAGCCCACGAATCATTCTGGTCGCTCTTTTCTGCACCTTTTCCAATTCAACTATATCCTTTTTGAGGTGTGGTGACCAGAACTGGACAAAATATTCCAGATGTGGCCTTACCATAGGAAAAGGTGGGGTATAATTTTTTAAATAAATAAACTGCCCCCGCCGTGCTGCCACTGTTCCGTCGCCGCCATTCTGGAGCCTGGCCAGCTGCATCCAGGTCGGCCAGGACTCCAACTGCTCCTGCCGCGCTGTTGCTGTCGCCGTGCCGCCGCCACCACCATTCTGGAACCTGGCCAGCTGCATTTGGGCTGGCCCGGACTCCAACTGTCCGCCGCCGCCACTGCTCTTGCTGTCGTCGTTCCGACATTCCAGAGCTTGGCCAGCTGCATCTGGGGCCGGCCAGGACTCCAACTGCCACCATTGCTCCGCCGCCATTCCTCCATCGCCATCGTCCCTCCGTCACCACCATTCTGGAGTCTGACTGGCTGCATCCTTTTCCTTCCTTCAGCACTTCGTCCAGCATCTCTCACATTCATTTTCCCCTGCAGAAAAACAGGCATGATGGGGAGAAAACTGGGTATACAGAAGTTCTTCTCCCTCTCACAACACTAGGACTCTGGGCCATCCCTTCACACAGTGCAGAATTAGTCTGTGGAATTCACTGCCACAAGGTACTAGTGATGGTCACTAGTGTTGTTGTTCAGTCGTTAAGTTGTGTCCGACCCTTCGTGATCCCATGAACCATATCCCGCCAGGCCTTCCTGTCCTCCACTATCTTCCTGAGTTTGCTCATTTTCATGTTCGTTGCATTGGTGATGCTGTCTAACCATCTCATCCTTTGCCTTCCCCTTCTCCTTTTGCCTTCAATCTTTCCCAGCATCAGAGTCTTCTCCAGAGAGTCCTCTCTTCGCATTGCCTTACTTACTTCTTAATTACCACCTAGCCCAGTGCTTGGGGAATGGGCTCTCCCACAGTTTAATTTTGTTAAGGGTTGGGTTAACCAGAGTTGCTGTGTTATACGCACTCTATGAACTCTTCCTAGACCAGGCTGAAAAAAAAAAAACCTAAGGAATGCCATGGAAAGAGGAAGCTATGTGCATAAATTTCACTCCCCAAATCTGCCGAGGCATATCGCCTGTCAAATGGGTGTGTGTGTGTGCGTGCGCCTGCCTATGGACCCTTGAGTACCATAAGTGTTCCTGCTTCTGGGGTACCTGCTCAATAAGTGCTTTCTAGTAACCAATGCCTTACTGAAGCCCAATGTCGCTAAGCTTTTATTGGGACCAAATTTGGAAATTTGCCCAACAAAACCGCCTGTCTTCAGACTATGTTAGCATCCCAGGGTGAGTGTGTGCCCTATCGGCCTTGAATGTTGCATAAAAATTGACGATAAGTGCAAATATGACAGAAGTGATTGAAGAAATGAGAGCGCGTAGATGGTACAGAACATGCAAAACTTTCTGGCTGCCTGGTATGGAATAGGGTGTCATTGGAGAAGGTCCATGGGGATGGGTCCAAAAGATAATATTCAAAATAGTTTTATTTGTATGTGATGGAGTACACATCTATAATTTGTTTCTTTGTGACATGTTGCATGCGACTAGGCTAAAAGGTCCAAGAGAGGGTGGAAGAGAAAATCACCGAAATGATCATGACCACCATATCTGAAACTCTAGAAAGTAGATAATTGACAGAAGAAGACAAGAATTTTGGTTGGGCAACAGATAACTGTGTATATGAGCTGCCAGAAGTTCAGCCTCTTCACAGAAATACATTGCCAAAGGATGTAGCTGAACCTAATTATGTAACGGTCCTATCAGAAATTGAATTTTTATGAGGCCATGATGAGAATCAAAATTAACTGATACCATTTATATGGTATCAAAGGGGGAATTGTGGGGAAATAAGTTTAATTTCTAGGAAAATAAGCTTAATTTCTTTTTTGTGTGTCGCATGCTCAGCCTGCCCTGTTGAGAGTTAGGAACTATGAACTTCACTAAATGACCTCATAGGAGTCTGCTGTGGGGGGTCAGACCTCGGACAAAGGTTTAAGTAACCTTTTTAGTAATTGAGATATCCTGATCATGCCTGTATGCTTTTCTGCAATCCATTAGTCTATCCAGATGCCATTTATAGTATTTTCCCCAAATTTGTGGTCATTACAAGTAACTTTATTACCCGTATGTCATAATTATTGCCACACTCATATCCTATAAGGCCATTGCCTATCCTTCATATGTAGGTAGCTTACACTAATAACATTTGTGTGTGAGTAGACTTCTGGTAATTGTTCTGTACGTTGATGGCATACATAAGGGACCCTATGTTCCTAATTGATTTCATCCTCAAACCCTATTTAAAAAAACGTCATGTACTCTGTGCATATGGTGGTCAGACTTCCTACTCAAGGGAACTCTGTCCAAGAGCGCTATTAATAAACAGATCAATTGTCTTTCTTCAGCCTTTTATATAATTCTCCTACACCCCAGTGATTGGTCACCTGGGGTGGAGGAGGAGCGCTAGTTTAAGGGGTGGTTTTAATGGGAACCTTCTGAGTAAAAGAAGCAGATTGGGCGAATGGACTGGGTTTTTTTTGTTGTTGTTGGCTGATCGCATTTGCAGCTGTTAAATCAATATTTGGTTGCGGGGGGTGGGGCTGTGGGAAGCAGCAGGTCTTCTGGTGCATCCGATACATTTTAAAACAACTTGCCCTGATTCTCCATTGAGACACCAGCTTCGATCATACTTGTTGTGTGGACATGAGCCATAATGGAAAACGATGGATTTTGTTGCTACCCTTGTGTGTGGAGGATACACAAGGTGTGTGTCTTGATTTTTCAATTCGCGGGACTTTTGTATTGCAGAGACAAACTGAATATCAAAACTCCAACTCCCTTGCTCGCCCATTACCAGGAACTACTGAGCACTTCTGGATTAGCTAAACGTAGATTTGAATTACTTGATTTTGATTAGCTAGAAAACCAATGGACTAACATACCACGCTACTCGGTGTCCTGCCCCAGAGAGCTTCAAATAAAGGCGGTGATTGGCTGAACACGGCATAACTCAGCAAAAATTGAGCATGGGTTGGTGTGGGATCTACACACGACCAGGATGAGGATGCTACAGCTTTATGCTCAGCTGCTCCATGTAGTGAACCTTGGTGCATCTCCGTAGCCTAGACAGTAAGGGTTCCCAGGTCTGGAGTGACTCCGCCCACCTCAGCTAGCCATTGGTTCTCAACAGGAAGGTCTTTGTTGTGGATTAGGTGGAAGGTTTCTTGGCAACAGCATGGGTACTAGCCCATCAGTGATGCAGAACCATTTTTTTTCCAGACTTCAGCCTGGGGAAAAAGGGATGTTAAGACTGAACACAGCAGAGATGTGCTCAGTATAGATTTAATGTTTATCCACTCATCTCACTATCATCAGAACCTTTTTATTTTCCTGGTTAGGCCTCTTATTGCAGATGCAGGTCTTCACCACGCCCTGTGAATGTTGCCACTACTGTATTCTTCAGTCTTCCTTCTCGTCACCATGCGTGATGATGTAACACAAAGATTTGTAGTCGATGTTTCCAGCTACGTCAATGGGAGCCACAGCAAACATTTGCTCCACCTAGAGAAGGCGACAGACAGAGACTGGGTCACAAATGTGATCTTACCCCTAACTGGCCAGTCTTGTGAACTTTGTAACCTCCCCAAAGTCAGCCCCTGACTTTTGGAGACTGACCTGCATTCAAATAGAAAAAATGTAACATGAGACCAGTCTTCAAATGCCAACTTAGAGCTACTTTGTTGCGCGTGTAAGAAGATTCTTGCTAAGCAGGAATCTGTACTAAGGGATAATTAGGAAGGGAGTGTGGGGAAAAGTATAATTCCGGCCAGTGGTACACGGAGAAGGGTTGGCTCACCTCCTCAGGAGTGAACTTGTCTGCCTGGGTCATCAGGAGCTGTTTAAACCTAGACATCAGGCAAAAGAACAATGTTCAGCATTCAGGGGTATCGCCCAGCCCTCTGATCTTAGGCCCCAGTGACTAGATCAAGAGAGCCCAGCTGGCTGTAGGCTTAAAGCAAGTCCCCATTTTGTACTTACTCATCTTTGTTCACATGTCCGGTTCCATTGGGATCAAAGAGCTTGAAGGCACCAAGAATGGTCTCCTCTGGGTCAGTGCCTGCAGAAGAGAAGACCGGTCCACGTACAATATTTATCAAACCTCATCTAGGTTAACTTCCCCCTGCAGAAAAACACCCGCTTCCATTGCTCCCTCCGTTCCTCAGATGGAGAAAGGAAAAGGGGAACTGGCTGGAAGAGAGGAGAGTGGTGGGCTAGAGTGTCCAACATTCCTCTCCTCCACACTTTCTCTTCTGCTCTGTTCCCCTCTTCCTTTTGAAGGCAACAGAGCAGTGGGTTTGGGACTAGTGCTGAGTGCTAGAATTTACCGGTATGCGAAAGTGCATTTTTTTAACATGGCGGAGCATTTAAAATACACAATTAGAGTTGTGGCCTTTTTCTGGTGGGACTGCTTGAGAGGTAGGCATATACAGGGAAAAGCCACCTGTTCCAATTCTGCCACAAATGCAACTCCAAAGCCTTGCCAGTCAAAACTAGTGGCAATTGTCTTCTGAACTGGCCCAGGGAAAGAAACAATTCTTATGCCAGGACTGTAGCTTGTCACAAGGCTGAGAGTCAAAAAGATGCGTTTACCGAAGGTTCTGGCACATAAATGAGAATATTACCAGGGTCTGTTATACACAGCTGCCCCATGTAAGTTTCATCATGACAGCAAGAGATCCCTGTGGATCCTGGATCACTGCCAGGGTACAATTACTGCGGGGTGATGTTTGAGAACCAGCCAGTGATTCTTTGTCATCAACTCACCATTCAGTTTTTCCCCAAAGAGCGTTAAAAAGACAGTGAAGTTAATGGGTCCTTTTCCTTCCTTCAGCATTTCGTCCAGCTCTTCATCCTTCACATTCATTTTCCCTGCAGAAACACAGGCATGATGGGGAGAAAAATGGGTAGAAGTAAGGTAGTCTCCCTCTCACAACACTAGGACCCTGGGTCATCCCTTCACACAGTGTGGAATTAGTCTATGGAATTCACTGCCACTAGTGACGTTCACTAGTGTAGGTGGTTTTAAAAGGCAATGAGACAAGATTATGAAGGACAACTCTATCCAGCAGAATCTGTTCCTTGGGTGTTTTAATCACCAGCATTTTCTGGAGGAGTTAATAGTTCTGATAGCTATACAAGAGGGGTGGCCAAACTTGCTTAATGTAAGAGCCACATATGATAAACTTCAGATGTTTGAGAACCGCAATATTTAAGAAGCATTTAAATTCTTAAATATTTTTACTTGCCATGAACATTGTTTTAATCCAGTGGATTCTCAGTTTCTACTTGGTAAATAATTATAAATCCTGAAAAATTCTTATTTTCCTTTTATATGAGTTGTGATGCAAAAAGGAGCTCAGCCAATATATTTCCGAGAGCTACACATTATACGTCGAACTTTGCCAATGGTCTCCTTAGCTTGCAGTTTGCTCTTTCCGTGCTGGAAAAGAATCCAAGCTTCGCTGTCACCTTCTGCAAGCCACAAGCTATTTATCGAAAGAGACGCCATGAAGTAAATGCAGAGCTGAAGAGCAGAGCAGTGCTCCGGGCCCCAAAGATAACATGCCTGCTACGTCACCAGATAAGGAGATATTTTCTCCTGCTGCTGCATTCCAGAGACAGGAAGGTCACAGAGAATTTTGCTTCTGATAGATGGCAGCTTGACAGAGCAGGGCTCCACTAGCAGATCTCAAGGCCTTGTATGGGTCATTTTCCATACAAGAGACCTAACTGGAGGGTTTATACCTCTTCTCTGTTTATATGTACAGTACATATGAAGCTGCCTTCTGCTGAGTCTGACCATTGGTCAATGTCACTCCGTATTGCCGTCACAGACTGGCAGCGGATCTCCAGGGTTTCAGGTAGGTGTCTTCTCCCAGCCTTACCTGGATATGCCAAGAACTGAACCTAAAAACACTGGTGTGCAAATCATGCGTTCTATGGGGAGTGGGTGGAAGAAGAGGAGGTGGATGGCCTCCCCTGCCAAACCGCTGCCCCAGGCAACTGCCTCCACTGGTCTCAGCTCTGGTTAGTTATCTGATCAGGAGAAAGGCACCGAGTTTGCCATTTTATAACAAGTGGACTCACTCACCAAGTTGTCCATAGGTCTCTTTCAGGTCTGATTTGCTGATAATGCCATCACGATTCTGGTCAATACAGCTGAAGGCCTTGGGAAGAGGGAAATAAAGTTTAAAACGGTTGTCTCTGTGGAGTACACTTCCTTTAGGGAACTATCATACTTCATATGTGTTCTTCCCCTCCTTTTATATTCACCTTATGAGGTAGGTTATGTTGAATGAGAGCAATAGGCTCAATGTAATCCTGTGAACATCATGGCCACGTTGGGACTTGAACCCAGGTCCTAGTCTGACAAGTCTCTAATTACACTACTACATGGTCTTTCAATATGATCCTGATCTACCGTGTTATCCTCCCCCCACCCCCCAGGAATCTACACCTTCAACCCTACTGTTATCTCCACCGTGAAGGGATTGTCTGCTTCTTAGCACCAAAGGCAGTGAATTTTCACAAGTAATATTTAAATTAGTTTTTACATTTCCAGTGTCTACGATTCAAATGTAAACACCACTTTGGCTCAGTTTGGACATTTGATTGCAAAAGGGCTTTCTGCTTTACACTCCACATCAGCACTTTTCATAAGAAATTATTATTATTGTTATTATTATTAACAGTATCTATATACCAATTTTCAACAAAAAGTTCACAAAGCGGTTTACAGGCAAAAATCAAAAGATTAAATGGCTCCCTGTCCCCAATCTAAAAAAAATGCAGATGTGTGTGCTGGGGTGAAATGGGTGGGGTGTGCTGGGGTGAAAGGGGGCAATTACTCTCCCCCTGCTAAATATAAGAGAAGCACCAATTGAAAAAGTGTCTCTTGCCCAGTTAGCAGGGGATCTATTAACAGACTAAAAGACAGAGTGAAGCCAAAACTGGGGGTGGAGGGGTTGCGTATGTCATGTGTCACGTTTCATGGAACAATTTGCTCCCTAGTTAAACATCCCCCCCCCCATTTGGGGAATAATTTGGGATGGGATTTGCAAAACAGGGTGAAAATATCCCCTCATTGAGAACGAGCACAATACGGATCACCCTTATTCTGATTTGGCCTTGTGATGCTGTCATGCAGCCATATCCGATTGGCGATGTGGCACTATGACATCATCATGCCAACTACATGATCCCCAATTGGCTGGAAGGGGCCATGTAACCTGCAGGAACAAAAGCCCTCTTTTGCATTTATTGTTACAGGATTAAGGAAGGAGTTGTGAGATTTGTCCTCCAGACTTCCTCTTTCCCGCTATCCCCCTCTTCAAATCCAGGGACTGGGAGAAGGAAATGGGGACAGCAGGTGGCATCTTGCCAGGTAAGGATGTAGGTTGGGCATGGGCTTGGAATAATTTCCTTGGATTCCTGCTTGAATTGGAAGACATGCCTTAGGGGCCCAGAATCCCTCACCTCCTTGAACTCCTGGATCTGGGACTGCTCAAACATGGAGAAGACATTGGAAGAGCCTCTTTGTGCGTGTTTTGTAGCTGCTTTGCTCCGAGTCCCTGCTTTTCGGCTGGCCTGAAAGGAAACAAGCATCAAAGGTGGTGGTTGTGGTTTATATTGCATCTCCTCCTATGTACATGACATTTTACACAGAGGAAAAAGATGGACCCCTGCCCCAAGAGGCTTACAATATAGTAACAAGACCACAGAGGGAGGGGAGGGGATGCATGCAGGGAATGCCTGGGGGGGAATGCTAGCCAGAAGCAAACAGAGCCTAGGGAAGGAAAGGTAGAAAAGTGGGTTTTTAAAAATATATCAGCCTTTTAAAAGGTTTATGTGACCAGACTGAAAAGCTCCTTTACTAATGAAAAAGACAAGATGCCTACTAAAAATTGTGGCAGAAAAAGCAAATGTGGGTACCTACCTACTAAATGGAGACCGTCGGAACGCACACGCAAAGCAGAAACTGACCATGTGTCCCTAGAACAAGCGGGCGTTCAATCTGGCTGCTGGGGTGTGTGTGCTTTTGCCTGCTGCACTGTCGCTCCCCCCTCCCATTCCCAGTCATCACCTGAGCGTGAAAACGTACAGAAGCAGCACAACAAACCCCTTTCTCTGCACGCTCAATAAATATACACCTTTTTGTGGGAGAGCAGCAATGATTCAACCTTCACCCCAAAAACGCCCATCGCAAGGAGGAATGGTCAGGAGCAGAAGAAACAAAAAGGGTGCTACTCACCATCCTGGATGTCCTGCAGGAGAAAGACGGTCTGGACGGTGTCAAGCCTGGCAGGTTCCGGCTATATCCCGCAGCTTATCACTTCATGAGCTAAATCAGGAACAGGGCAGGGACAGAAGAGAACCAAACTTGGCAGTCCCCCTTGACAAACCATGACAGCGATAAGGCCTGGATAACAGCACATTCCTGGCTTTGCGGCTGGAGGAAGCTTTTCCTGAGCCCTATTTGCTCTTTCTTTCTGCCACTTCTAATATTGTTCCTGAAAATTCATGACACCTGTACCTGGGGGTGGTGGTGGCTTGCAAGGATACTGTTCTCCTGTAATTTTCACCCCTACCCTCATAGCCCTGATCCAAACTGGGGCCCTCCGTAGCTGCTTTTGGAAAAAGAAGATGTGAAGAGCGTCAATCACAGAACTCCGACAAAATATCCAATGTGTCACAGCTTATCCCAAGGAACCTAGATGGACAAGACCGTTTGACTCCGTACAGCACGCGCACACGCACACGCACACACACACACACACACACACACGGCTTCAGAAATAGAACAGACGCATCAGGGGCAGGTTTTAACAAACATTTTATTTTATTTTTTAAATTCTTATTCTTTTTAATACAAAAGGGCTCCTGGATCCATGAGCAGGATAGCAGGAGAAAGAGAGAAACAAGATTATTGCAGTTGGGAAGAAAGTCTGAGTCACATTACTGTATGACCTGGAATCAGGATCAGAGGGTGGCCATGCCACAGGTGCAGCAAAGGGATTTCAACAGAATCGCACGCACTCCTTTCTGCACAGAGGTTGTGTATACAAAATATAGTACACGTCTCCGAGTATCAGCCACGTTTCTAAGCCTGCACAATTGCTGAGAAAAGGGCTCTGCAATATCCTTCCCTACGAGATGTCTGTACGGCTCTTAGCGCATCAATGCATTCTGTGGCGGCACCGTCTACACGTGCCGCAGAGTGAGGTGGTAGAATGGACTGTGCCTCTGCAGACTGCCAGTGAAGAGATGCCATTTTTAATGCCCCTCTGTGGAACATACAAAAGGAGGGGGGAAAAAAACCTAGGGCCAGCCTGTCAATGAGGCTGAGGCAATTGCTTGACAGCAGAGGCACCCACCACCAGCAGTTTCCATCCACCTCCTCATGCTCTCTGACAGGGCTGCCCCAAGACCTCCTGACGCCCGAGGCGGCATGCCAAATGCTGCCCCCCCCTTACCCAATGATGTGCCAGCCTCTGCTCCTCCCACTCTCCAATGTCCTAGCTCAGCCCTCTCTCCTCTCCTCCACAGTTCCTCTTCGTCCCTCACTTCCTATCCCAATCCAAGGAGTGGAGGCAAGTAGGCGCCCCTTCGCCAATCTGCTGCCTGAGGCAACTGCTTCAGTTGACCTCATGGGTGGGCCGGCTCTGCTCCTTGAAATTTTAAAAGAAAGTGTGAAATAGAAGAAATGAGGAAGAGAAGGAAGTGGTGGGCTGGGGGGGGCTTAGCACTCTAGCCCATCTAGCTTCTCCACAGTCCCTTTTACAGTGCGTCCCTCTTTTTCTTTCAAATCCAGGGAGTAGTAGTACGAGAAGCGGCAGAGGAGATAGCTGGTGTGGCCATCCATCAGTTGGGGGGGGGGGCCTGCCTCAGCCTCTGGGAGGTCTTGGGCTGGCCAGAAAACTACATCTAGATTATGAAACGTTTCATGCGCTTTGCCCGCTCTCGGAGGCACCTCAGGTGCACGCGACCATTCTGCAAGACACCTCAATCCTGGACGTGACACCAACATTATTACCCTGTACTTCTATAATATGGTTGACTCGATTATTTTAGACCAAGTTGTGAGCCTCGAGTCGTTATATTTGAGGACCAAGACCTGGAGAGTTTGGAAAGCCCCTCCCCCGGATGAGGAGGTGAAAAAAAAGAAGAAGAAAGCCTTATCAATTGGGCTCTTCTGCCTGAGGGGAGATTTGTTTGGGCTGCTGTTGACACAAGAACGCACAGAAAACAGGTTGACTCCGTATTCTTCCCTACCAGTCCGGATCTTTTTGTTGCTGGCGGTTGATAAAAATAAAGAGACATTGAATTAATCCCACTGGAACTTGAGGGAGACGGTGCCAAACCCGGCCTGTTCACCGATGGCCACCAATACCGAGGGTTTCAGTAGTCAACTTGGTCAGATGTGCCCTCTGATGGGTGTGGACGGTGCCCAACGGCCAACCCCAGAAGGAGAAATAGTACTTTACAACCATTCATGATGACTTGATGCAGTTTTGCCCAGATCTCTGCTTCTCGAAGCATCAGAAAAGTCCAGTTTTATTCCTGCCCTGCCCTCCCGGTCCCACCCTCGGCAAACTATATGAAAATTCTGTCTTGAGAACACCGAGACCTGCAGTAGTGGAAAAGGTTTTAACAATAGAAAGGAGAGGCTGTGATGTGTGTGTGTGTATGTATAGTTATTGTGCTGTCTACATGTAGAGGCTAGGAGGAACCCAAAGTCGCTCCATCCATCCATCCTTCCCCCCAGGAAAACCTTCTTTCTGCCATTTCAGCTCCTCCTCGGCACTCTCAACCCAGCTCTGGATAGAGGCTCTTCCCAGGGAAACAGCTTCCCGTTGAAAAAGGTCCTTCCCAGCCAGCGCCTTCTCACTGGCCAAGCATGCAGGCCATTTTGCATGCTACCGCCGAGATGAGGGCTGCTCCCCGGCCGCTGCCCTCCTCCGACTGCAAGAAGGTGATGTCGCAGCCAGGCGTAAGTTGGGAAACCGTTGTGTGGAACCGATCTTTGAAGCTGGAAAAGAGAGAGAAAGGGAAGATGGAGCGTTTGTGCATCAGCTCTTTGACCCCCTACGTTGTGAAGCAACCGTAAGCTTAGGCCTAGAAATCGCTTAACTCCTGCTCTTTTGTCACGGGGAGCAAAAGCTAGCACTGTTCTCCCCTGCTTTGTTGGCAGGTGGCGGAAAAGTGTAGGGACTATTGGGTGAGTCCCATTCCATCAATATCCCTGTTGTTTTATAGTACAGTATATAGTTTTATTCTATGAATATAACATCAAAACACAAATACACATTTCGCAAGGCCACAGCAAGCGCAAAGCAATACATCCCACCAGCATACCACTCTCCACACACAATATCCAACTAAGCCACAACGTCACCAACACTCTATTCATCAAATCCGCACACATCACCACATCATTCCTCTCCCCAAAAAATCAACTAATGGCCTCCAATCACTCACAAAAAGGTCAACTGACCTTTCCCCAATCAAAATTGTAAGCTTATCCATTTCAGCACCATCCAAAACTTTCAACCACCAATCCCCCAGCAAAGTCATCCCCGAACTCCTCCAACACTGTGCACACAAAATTCTTGCCGCACCCATCATATACAAAGACAAAGTTCGAAATGTCTCGCCTACACCATCATCCCTCCTACCCAACAAAAAGCTTTCCAGTTTCATTTGAACCCCAATCTCTCCAAAACCAACTGTATCCGTCTAGGAATGTGAATCTAAGACCTCCCCGCCTGAGCACATGTTCACCACACAGGACAAAAAGTTCCCTCTTACCCTCCACATCTCCAACAGCTGTTCGACAACCTCTCATACATTCTCACCAACTTGCACCATCTACACATTCCATCAATATCCCTGTTTGCTGGGCAAAGAGGCATCATTCAAAACGGTGGCTGGAAGGGGAAGAGGAACTGTCCCTCTCTCCCCCATCCCCTCAGAACAGAATCCTCTCCAGTGATAGTTGCTGGCACCTCTCTTACATTTGTTTTTAGATTCTGAGCCCCTTGAGGGCAGCAGGAAGCCACCTTCTCATTCCAATTGCCATCTAAACTGTTTCGAGAACTTTTTTTGGTTGAAAAGCAGTACTGTATATGAATGTTTCAAATACTCATTCAATCAATTAATTGCATACATTTGCACATGAATCAAAACAATTCTAAAGAAAAAAAGGCAAACTGTTTTTAAATTACACACACCACAGAGAGAGAGAGAGAGAGAGAGAGAGAGAGAGAGAGAGAGAGAGAGAGAGAGAGAGAGAGAGAACGACTGCCTCATTTATTTTCTGCATTTCTGTCCTGCCCTCCAAGGAGCTCAGAGCAGTGTACATGGCTCCTCCTTTCCTTTTGCCTTCACAATAACCCTGTGAGGTAGGTTAGGAGGAATGATGGTGGCTGGCCCAAAGTCACTCAGTAAGCTTCATGGCCAGCTTTCTGGCCCAAATCTAATGCTCTAACCACTACACCATAGCACCCTGGCTCTTGTAAATCGGCACCTCCCACTAGCAGGTTTTGTTAGTATTATATATTTTTAAGGTAAAGGTATCCCCTGACAATTAAGTCCAGTCGTGTCCGACTCTAGGGTGTGGTGCTCATCTCCATTTCAAAGCCGAAGAGCCAGCATTGTCCGAAGATGCCTCCGTGGTCATGTGGCCGGCATGACTCTCCTTGCCGCAGCGCGTAGCATGCAGCTGGAACATGGAGCGCTGTTTACCTTCCCGCAAGCGGTACCTATTTATCTACTCGCATTGACATGCTTTGGAACTGCTAGGTTGGCAGGAGCTGGCCAAGCAACGAGCGCTCACCCCGTCGCGGGAATCGAACTGCCGATCTTTCGATCGACAGCTCATGGTTCAGCGGTTTAACCCGCTGCGCCACCCACTGGCCTATTTTTAAGTAACACTAAAAAAAAATTCTGCTTAATCAGAGCCAGTTTTTATATTGATCTTTCATTACTTGATCTAACACATTCGTTGACTAAAATCTTGTAGCAACACAGGACTAAAGAGCCAGGGCTGACGCCCGGTGGATTGGGCCCCTTCCTTAAGAGATTCTTCTCTTGTTTCTGTTTTTATTCTATTCAACCCAACAGGAACAGTGCAGAAAGCTGCCATGTGGACGTGCCCTTCGTGGTGTCCAAGAACCCAGTTCGTAGATTCCGAGCTCACGCCGAAGTCTTTGCCTGGGCTCTTGAACACAGACTTAGGGAGTTTCCTCTTCCAGCTATTGTCTCCTATCTCCTGTCTAGCAGCATGAAATTTGTTGCTGCCACAGCCTTATGAATGATGATCCTATTCTACGAGGCGCAATCAAAACACCAGCAATTCTCTCTGCCCCAGCTCTTGCCAGATGTCTCCGACGCTCCTTTTAAGCTGGTTGGACAAGGGCCAAGTCAATCACAACCCGCAAATGTGCGCTTAACTCTTTCCCTGCCCATGTGCGATTCAGTGGAAGTGTAGCCCTTTCTCCTCCTAGAATCACAGTTGTAAAGGGCAAAGGAGCTGTCTTGTAATATACAGGTGACCACAGAGGGATGACGCTCTCATGTGAACCCCTCGAAAACGTGAGTGACCGAAATACGACAATCCCAGACTAAACAGGAAGTGCCCTTTGTCTCCGCAACTATCACAAGGAGATGATTCCAAAGGTCCAATATTAACACCTGCGGAGGCATCCTTCAGAAGAATCTAGTGGTGTCGTGGTTCTGGTGTTGGACTTAGACCTGGAAGATCCAGGTTCAATTCCCTGCTCAGCCACAAAGCTTCCTGGGTGACCTTGGGCCAGTCACTCTCTCTCAAAAGGAGGGATGGACTGAGCTCCGGTACACTACGCTGAGCTCCTGGGAAGAACGGTGGTATAAAAATGTGAACAAATGACATTTCTGTCATGCCCCATTTGATATCAAGGTTGCGTAAGCCTCACCTGGGGTGGAGCTTGTAGACAGAGCCATCAACGCCCACTGTGATCTTCAGCTTTTCCTCACTCCTGCTGTCCCTCATGCGATTAATGACACCAGCCAGCCCCGCCGAGCACATCTGTGCAGCCCGTGTGGAAACACTCTCGCACACCATACGAACAACGTCACAGTCCGTTACGGAAGGCAATAGCCCAAAGGAAGTCAGGATGTTGTAGATTTGCTTGCGGTCACCGGGGTCACTGGGAACAACAAGCATAGCTGTTTTCCCATCACAATGGGATGCTCAAGCGCACCGCTCCCCTCTCCTCCACACTTCCTCTAGATGCTTGAGCGCACCTCTCCCCTCCACGCTTCGTAGACGCTCGAGCACACCGCTCCCCTCTCCTCCACGCTTCCTCTAGATGTTCAAGCGCACCGCTCCCCTCTCCTCCACGCTTCCTAGATGCTCAAGCGCACCGCTACCTTCTCCTCCACGCTTCCCCTAGATGCTCGAGCGCACAGCTCCCCTCTCCCTCCACACTTCCTCTAGTCACTCGAGTCCACGGCTCTCCTCTCCACTTCCTCTTCCACATCATTCCTCTCTTCCTTTTCAAATCCTGAGAGTGGGAGGAGGAGCCGGGTAAGAGGGGGCAGCATTTGGCTTGGCGAGGGGCTGTACAAGCAGGGGTGGTCCCTCCCCCCCCCCCAGACACCAGGAGATCTTGGGCTGGCTCTGTCATTATTGCAATTCTTATACAAGCATGCACGAGAGGCAAGTTCAGCCACAGCATTTCAGAAGTGACAATCAACATTATATCCTGTTCAAGAGGGATTACTGTATTTCTTCAATTCTAAGACGCATGTTTTTTTCCCAATTAAGCATTTCAAAAAATGGGGTGCGTCTTAGAATCGAAAGTCTCCAAAAAGCACCCCAAAATGCTATCTTCTTACTTACTGGGGCTTGCGGGAGCTTCAGGGAGGCCTGCGCAACCCTCTGCAGGCCTCCCTGATCTTCAGTTCGGCAAAAAACAGTGATTTTCAGCCATTTCCGGTTTTCGCGAAAACCAGAAATGGCCAAAAAACGCTGTTTTTCGCCAAACTGAAGATCAGGGAGGCCTGCAGAGGGTTGCGCAGTCCTCCCTGAAGCTCCCCCAAGCCCAGGTATCGAAGGAAATGGCACTTTCTGACAGGGCCAGAAATGCTATGCAAAGGCAGTGCACTCAGTCATCCTCAGCTGCAGGAGACATGCTGGGGAGAGTTGGTGCTGAGCAGGTAGATTTAATGAAGGGAGGCGAGTCTTACAATTGATGGATTTTTTTTCCCTGCTGGTGGTACTGAAAGTAAAGGTGCGCCTTAGAATCGATGGCGCCTTAGACTCGAAGAAATACGGTATTTCTTGCATCAGGCTTAAAACTAAATGACTGGTGAGGTCACTGGGCCTGGTGAGATCACAGCATTGCCAACCCTTCTGGTACCAGACTGGAGCCAAGCGACAAGAAGACAGGGCCCGGCAGTGGCCTAAAAATGGCCCAAGATTATCCTTTGCTGCCCATTGGCCTGAGAAAAAAAAGCAACACGCTGGAGAAACAGGGTCATTTCGTGCAACCGAGCAAAACTACTGTGCAGCTAATCGGAGCAGGAATGGAAGCGAGAGGTCTAGTGCCGTAGAAGAATGCAATCTTACCTCTCAATTTGTGAGATGAAGCGAGTTTCAAAAGACCCTCTGGTTTTCAGCTTCTCCGAAGCCTCTCCGTTGAAGAGCAAGTTTTCATTGACAAGTTTTAGTAGCACGAGTCGGGCAATTTCTCCCATGTACTTCCCTCCGATGATCTTCTCGTACCTGAGACAGAGGAGGTGTTGGTTTAGTAGCCTATGCAAATGGGCGTGTTTGTGAGCTCGTATATAGAGAGAGAGAGAGAGAGAGAGAGAGAGAGAGAGAGAGAGAGAGAGAGAGAACGAACTTCACTGGTGCATGTGTTATGTCATGCTGGGCTCATTAGATGAAATTATTGTGCCGTTTCAACAAAAACCTTCACAATTCCAGACTGATTGTTCAACTGTCAAGACTCTTTTCTCTAAGCCAGAGGAAAAACAACCACTCTCCTTCTTTGCTGGACTCCACACATTTTCTCCGCAGCAAATGAGTGCAGAAGAGGATCGGTCAAATTGCATCGCGGAGCATTTCAGATCTAGAACCTATGTGCTTCTTAGCCAGCTTCGGTTGAGTCTTGGCTACTACCCAGCAAACAGCATTGGAGCAAAATCTCCTGGGTCAGAAAGTGGCTCTGGTCCCAGGATTCCATTCGTCTTCTCAGCTTGAGGGATTCTTTCAAGGTTTAACATGCTTTTCAGGGCCGGCCTGAACATAAGGCCAACTGAGGCAGGTGCCTCAGGTGGAGGATTGGTGGGAGGGCTCTCTGCCACCACAGCTCCTTCTCCTCTACTCCTTGGATTTGAAAAGAAGGAAATGGAACAGAAGAGGAAGCATTGAGGAGAAGGAAGTGGTGGGCTACAGCATCTCCTAACCCACCACTCTCCTCCACACTTCTGCTCAGTTCCTTTCTTCCTTTCCAAATCTAGGGAGAAGGAGGAGTGGAGTAGGCAGGTAAGGAAGGTGACATGGGGCAAACCGTTTCAGGTGTGGAAGGCTTTGGGCCGACCGTGAAGCTTGTCAACCAATTTCCTTGTTCATCCTTAAATAGCCTTACCATCGCCCCAGAATCGAGGCAGGCTTCGGCCTAGTCCAGGCCCGAGCAGCTCCCAAGAATGCACTGCGGCTGGCCAACGGGATTCCAGCTTTGGTCGCGTCGTCGACCGGAAGTTCCGGAAGCCCATTGGCCAGCCACAGTGCATCCTTAGGAGCTGCTTGGGCCCGGACTAAGCCGAAGCCTGCCTCGATTCTGGGACGATGGTAAGGCTACCCTTAGGATGAGCACAAACAGAGATGAACCTCAGAAACTGGGAAACTGCCCTTTCTCAGAAGATTCAAGGAGCTGTGCCTGGCTAAGGATGGGGGCAGACTGAAGCTTTCATGAGGACAGCTCAAAGTCATCCAACAGGGAGAAGTGCAAACCCAGAAATAGGAATAAGCGGTTATGTTAACTTTATCTGTCATATTCCTTACAGCTGCTGACCGGGGTTAAGAGAGGTCTCATCCACCACACGATCATACTCCAAGAGGAACTCATCCAGCTCTCCCGAGGCGCCAAAGGCTCCCCATTCGGTGTTGACGCACATCCGACCCTCATCCCCTTCGACCAGTTCCACGTTCTGCATCTCCTCCATGTAGCAAGCGTTACAACCTGTGCCTGGCGGAACGGAAAACGCAGAGTGAGACACGCTCCGTATTCAGTAGCAAAGCAACGCAATCAGGTTTGCACCACCTTCATTCCAAGAGGAGCTTCAGAGATCCTGGACAGATTTTGTGACAACGGTGCAGAGTTCGGAAAACTCCGAAGAACAGAGAGCACAAAAAGGTTTATCGCTGCCTTGAGTGCTCCATTTGTTTGGAGGGAAAGGCAGGATAGAAAATCCCTTACATAAATAGGTTCCTCGGACAGCGTTCCCACATGCAGGGCCAGGGAAGAGTCTCTTACAGAAGGGGCCCAATTCACTGGGCATTAGCCCTGGCTCTTAGTCCTGTGTTGCTATAATATTTAGGTAGTTAACTAATGTGTTAGATTAAATAATAAAAAATCAATTTAAAAAAAGGCTCTGATTAGCAGATCTTTTTTTTTTTTTTAGTGTTACTTAAAATATATATAATATTAACAAAACCTGCTAGTGGGAGGTGCTGGTTTACAAGAGCCAGGGTGCTATGGTTAGAGCATTAGATAGAGGGCTAAAAAAGCATCTCCAAAAAACACACCACTCTCTTTGCCTCCACAATTTCTTTTCGGCTCTGTTCCCCAATTCCTTTCAAACCCAGGGAGTGGGAGGAGAAGGGGGAACAGTGGAGGGAGATGGCCCTGCCAATCTCCTACCTTGTCATGGCCAAAGGGGGGAGATTTTCGATAGTAGCTCTGTTGCAACCAGCCCACGAGTAAAAAAACACAAGTGGAGGGGGGTTCCCTGGGCTAAACCTCCTCCTAATACAATTATTTACAAAAGGAGCAGATAATCATCCCATCACTCCACAGACAATCCCAGACACAGAAAATTCTAGCATTAAAAGTTGTATTAGAAACCCATAAAATTAGAAAAAGAAAAAAAGAAAAGAGGGGTTCTCCAACATAAGGTACAATTAGTAGGTAAAATATACTAAAAAGCTCTATAAAACAGCTGATAAAAAACTCTAAAATACTATGAACGCTACATACCTCTTTGACTAGTCAAATGTTCTCATTCTTTTTAACCTACCCTCTCCAAGGGCTATTCCTACCTGTCCTACAGCATCCAAAGGAGAGTACCAGGTTCCACTTCTCTTGAGGAATTTATCCTTCTTATAATGAGGAGTCCTTCTGTTTCCGATGAGCCGCATTTCCTCTCCAATTTAGATTACCCCTCTACCCCTGACATTTTACACATGAGGAGTCCTACAAAGATCTGTTGAAAACTGTTACAAACAAGGAGGGAAAGAACCTCACATGACCCAACAGTTCATGACACACCTGAGGCAACTGCCTCAGTTGACCGCAAGGATGAGCCAGCCTCGATTCAATGCGTATTTGAAACGGGCCTCTGTTGTACTGTTTTATTATGCCATTTTTTTATCCCATCCATCTTCCAAAGGGCTCAGGGTGGTGCACATATCCCTCGTTTATTCTCACAACAGCCCTGCGAGGCAGGTTAGGCTAACAGCACATGACGGGCTCAAGTTCTCCTGTGTGGCTGACTGAGCTGGGATCTGAACCCAGGTCTTTCCCAGTCTAGGTCCAACCCTATAACTCAGTGTTTCTCAAACTGTGGGTCGGGACCCACTTGGTGGGTCGCAACCTGATTTCTGGTGGATCCTGCAGAGTCTCCAATGAAAACATGGGTGATGGAAATATCAGATAAGCAATTGCCTCAAGCCCTGAGGCTATTCAAAAACCAGATAGCTGCAAATTGCCCTGCAAACAGCCGAGCTCCTGCAGTTTGCAAGGAGCTGAACTCCTGCAGTTTGCAAGCTTGTGCAAATATAGGGAGATCTTTTTTCTGGTGGGCTTTTTTCCCCAAGTCTGTCAATGACAGGTGGGGACAGGTGAAGGCTGGGTCACATAACTAAGCCCCCCCAAGCCTTGAAGCTATTCATTAGGGCTGCCTCATTACGAGAAATGGATTGAATTTTTTTGCAAATAAAATATTACTTTTAAATAAATAAATATATCAGTTCCTTGTCGATCACCTTTTTTTAAGTCTCGTAAAGCTAGCTGGGTCCCAATAGAGTGTCCTTTTAAAAAGTGGGTCCCGGTGCTAAAACGTTTGAGAACCACGGCTATAACCCATAAGCCACGCTAGCTCTTGTACTCTGTGTCGGAGGTACATATTGCTCACGTGGGAGCGAACACAGAAGCCGATTCAGTTGTGTTTTTTATAGCTACATTGCAGAAATACAAAGAGTGCTTTAATCTCTTGTGGGAAAGCCCCCTTTGCTCTCTCATGGGCAAACATCCCTTACCCAGGATTTAAACCAGCAGAAGCAGGACCATTTATATGCCTTCCTCAAGCCTGACAACATGTTTATATACCTGTTCTTAAATGATGGATGTAAATGACCTGTACCTGTACCGTAAGTGATGTCAGGATTTGAGCAGCTCATGTTGACCAAAGCAGTGTTTCAGAATGTCCGCTAGTGATATGAAAGGTATTCCCAGAACTGCCACGCAACAGCCTGGCCGCATTAAGCGGCGAGGCAATTTTTCATCTTTCCAGACAACCGGCTACCCTAGCATTGCAAATAGTATTACTCCCCTACACACACATGGCGTGACTGAGCCCTTATTTCCGACACCTGCCAGAACATCTTTCCTCCTCCCCCTCCTCCTGTCCATTACAGGAACAGCTCAGCACACAATAATTGCATCGTGTCCTCTCTTAATCTGAACGATACTAGAGCCTCGGTCACGTTTAAGCGGACAAGAAGGGTGTGTATTAATGAACCTGCAGTATGAATCAGCAGGAATATTCCCCCTGGAAGGAGAATTGCATAGAGCAGTGGTTACCAAACGTTTTAGCACCGGGACCCACTTTTTAAATTGACACTCTATCCACCTAGCTTTATGAGACTTAAAAAAAAGGTGATCTAGAGAGAATATTTTTATTTACAAGCAATATTTTATTTATTTGAAAATGAAAACACCCCTCAATCCATTTCTTGTAATGAGACAATCCTAATGAACAGCCTCAAGGCTTGAGGGGCTTAGATATGTGACTTAGCCTTCACCTGCTCCCACTACCTGTCATTGACAGACTTGGAAAAAACCCCACACCATAAAAAAGACACTCAAACGTTTATCTCCCTATATTTACACAAGCTTGCAAACTGCAGGAGCTCAGCTGCTTGCAAACTGCAGGAGCTCAGCTGCTTGCACGGCAATTAGCAGCTGATTTTTGAATAGCTTCGGGGATTGAGGCAATTACTTATCTGATCTTTCCATCAGCCGCGTTTTCATTGGAGGCTCTGCAGGACCCACCAGAAATTGGGTCACAACAACCCACCAAGTGGGTCCCAACCCAGCTTGAGAAATGCTGGCATAGAGCAATGCGTCTTTCCAACGTCAGCCTCTCAGCTGGTATCTACTCAATCTCCATAGATAAACTGATAACACCCAGAACGTCAGCAGGAATGCCCAAAACGGATAAACAAGAATTAACACTGAAGTCTGCAGCCGCTATGCCCAAGGCAGAGAGGACAGATTACTTACCCACTATCATGCCGACCTCACATCGGTGGTCCTCGTAGTAGCAGGATATCATGGTTGCCACCGTGTCATTGACCATCGCAACCACATCCATCTCAAAGTCCTACAAGGGAAACATGTACCATGGGTACAGAGCAATCAGATGACAGAATAGGAGCACCAAATGCTCTTAGTGCGCTGAAGGTACGAGACAGAGCTTCCGATAAAAGGCATGCAAAAACCGAGGGCGCATCACCGCTGAACATGGCTAGAGAACGGGGGGGGGGGGGCTTCCTGAAAGGACTCTCTCTTTTGCAGGCCCAAACACCTTGCATAATAAGAGAAAAACGGGGACTCCCTGCATTAAGAAAACCCTGAGCATTGCTTGTCTTCTCGTCACTCACAATGGATTTTAAGAAGGCCACTCCACTGCCCACCCTCCAGCTCTGCCCCCTGTGACTAGACATAGCTCAGTGGGGGAGCGCATGCAGGAGGTCACCGAGTTCAATCTTAGACACCGTCTCCCAGGTACGGCTGGGAGAGCGCCCTGTCTGAAACCCTGGAGAAGCTGCTGCTGCCGCCAGTCAGTGCTAAGCTAGGCGGGCCGCCCAGTGGTCTGACTCAGCGTGGCAGCTTCCTATGTCTGCTCTGACAGAGAGGAGGAGAGGGAAGGGAAGGGTAAATTATGCATGCAGCAAATGTTCTTCGGGTGTGGGGGGCACCAAGGACCCATTACTGATCCCTCTGTGCCCAAAGCCTTTGTGCAGATTCAAGGTCTTTTCTCTGGTGCTGCCCCTTATGTAGAGAACTATCTCCTAGAACAGCTTAGTGATGCTGTCTCTCCTCAAAGCCCACCTTACCCATGAAGGCTTTAGGACAACCCCCTTAGACTCCATGGCCTGCTGTCATTCAACCTAAGCCTGTGTCACTGAACTGAGCCGACGTTCTCTCTCTCTCTCTCCTCTCCCTCGATCTTTCTCCCCTCCAGCAAATAGTATTTCTTTTTATTTTGCACATTTAAACTGTAAGTTCCTCAGGGCAGGGACCCATCATCTTGTTCTTGCCCTGTGACCCAGTATACACGCTGATGGCACTATTTAGAAAAAAACAGACAGGGCCAATCTGGGAGCAAGGATAGGGCCTGCCGCTTGGGGTCAAACCAGAAGTTTGGTTCCAGGCTCTGAAGAAGGGATTTTTCTATAGCGAACTGCTCTCCTCAGTCAGAGGAGGAATTCACAGGTAAGGCCAATTTCCTCTGGGAGGCTGAAGGGCAGTCCTATGGCCTTTACTATATTAGAGGACATCTGGTAGACTTCGTCTGTGGTGAAGCAGTTAAGGAAAAGAAATGTATATGAACAGCGTAAGTTATTTTCATCTCACCCCTCTCCGTTTGATAGCATCTCTCAAAAGCCCCACAACGTTGTTCCCTTCAGCTCCGGAGGCTGTGAAACCTTTCGTCCAGTTCAGCAGAATGCCCTGAAGAACAAGAGACAAAAGGAATCAGGCCAAAACAAGCATCATTCCTTGGGCCAAAATTGCCGTGCAGAGAGCTGAGCTCCTGCAGTTTGCAAGATAGCTGCTAATTGCCCTGCAAAGAGCTGAGCTCCTGCAGTTTGCAAGATAGCTGCTAATTGCCCTGCAAAGAGCTGAGCTCCTGCAGTTTGCAAGATAGCTGCTAATTGCCCTGCAAAGAGCTGAGCTCCTGCAGTTTGCAAAGCAGCTGAGCTATGCGTGAAAGTACTTGGGCTTAAAGGCAACCTTCAGAAACCAGAAGGGGAACTAGAACTAGAATTTATCTGAAGGTTGATTCTATCCAAGACTAATCTATCTGATATCAAGACTGAGGTTAGCAAAACTAGGACGACTCTCTTATTGTCAATTGCTGCTTCTGTGAATAATCATTGTCGGGTCTGGCCCAAGATCTCCTTGCCCCAAGGGGCACGCTAGATGCCACCTCCCCCTTTGCCAGCAGCATGCCAGCTCCTCCCTCCTCATCCCTGAATCGGAATGGAAGAGGAACAGAGCGGAAGCATGGAGAACAAGAGAGTGGTGGGCGAGAGGTTTGGAGATTATAATCTTCGGAGCTTCCATGGCAGTTTGTGCAGCCTTTCCTCTGAGCATTAGAATCATAGTTAGGGAGGGTCCTGAAGGCTATCTAGAACCACAGAACTGGTGGGGGCCTTGTAGGCCATCGAGGATCACAGAGTTGGGCTTTGTAGACCATCTAGACCGGGTGGCCCACAACTAGAGCATCCCCGATGGCTCTCCAGCCTCTGCTTGAAGACGTCCCTCAAGGGAGAGCTCACTATCCCCCTAGGACAGTGTTTCCCAAACTTATTCGACTTGCGGCTCCCTTGACCATTGGCGACCATTGGCCGCGGCTCCCCATGACATTATGTTGATGCCTGCCAATTGGCATTGCATTGTTTTCTGCGAGGATTCCGTGGCACTCCGCGGCTCCCCTGGCTGGTTTCCGTGGCTCCCCTGGTAGCCCCATTAAGAAACGTCTCCCCAACATGCAACCCTGTTCCACTCTCCTGTGATTTAAGTCCACCAGGTCTAGTCATGCCCCCTGGGTCAACAGGGAACACGTTTTTTGCCCTTTGATACACGACAGCTATCCTTCAGGGATTTGAAAGAGTGCAACCATGTCTTCAAGTCTTCTCTTCTCCAGCCCAGAGACACCCAGATCCTTCAACATTCTTCATACGATTTGTTTTCCAGACCCCTGACCATCTTTGTTGCTCCCCTCAGAACCCCTCCCAATTTGTCTTTCTTAGAGGGTAGTGCCCGCCCGGGACGGGACACATTACCCTTACTTGAACCAGTGAATTGTTGTTGGGGCAAAGAGAACTGGATGCTCTCCTACACAGTGGGCTGCTCTTATAAAGAGTTCAAAAGCTCGGCCAAGCAACTAACGGGGGGGGGGGGGGGAATAGCACAGAGCAGAGCAAGAGGGGGTGCTCTTCCAAAACCCCACCTTGTCGAGGTCTTCGTGTCTAACGGGGAAGGAAAAAGTGAAGCCCAGAGGTAGCTTTTTATGTTTCATTTGGTGTTTATCTAGGAAATCGGAGATGCATTCCGAGATGTAATCGAAGAGCTGTGGAAGAAAGAAGAAATATTTTTGCAGAGTGCAGGTGGTTTTTATTTTATCTGTAAAAGACAGACCAGCAGGGATGTAAAGAAAGTGGATGGAGGGGGCTTCATTTAAATTTGTCTTCCTTCCTTCCAATTGAAGATGCTTGATGCATCTGCTACGCCCACTAGATGGCACTCTACCCTGCAGCCAGGCATAATTCATATGATACTAGGGTACTTTTTTGGAAATCCGAGTCTATTCCATTGACATAGTGTGGCCAGGGCAGGCAGATGCTTGGTTATAATATTATTTTGTGCTCTCGGCTGATATGCTTTGCATTTTCTCGTTTTGCCGATTCAGAAGCGGATGTTTTTGAATTAGTAAGAAATAAATATTTCCAACAGGGAAAAAAAATTTTTTTTTGTTCTGCTGCAATCCTGTTCAGCAGCCATTATGGTCATGGGGCATACAGACAAAGTTGGAGAAAAGTTGCTCATGAACCTTAGCATGCAGTCTAAGGCCTCCCAAGTCTCTCATCGTCTTCCTCCAAGAGACCCCACTATGGGATAGAGACCACAACTCAGTGGCAAGTTACCTGCTTTGGGGGCAGGAGGTCCCAGGTTCAATCCTCAGCATCTACAGTAGGGGTAGGTAAAGACCTTGATGTGAAACCCCATTGCCATTTAGTGTAAAGTCTATACCGAGCTAAATGGACCAAGGTTCTGAACAACCTTGATATCAGTGATGTCACTCAAGTTGCTGTCACCCGGTGCGGTGACTCATAATGTCACCCCCATTAATTTTATTTTAATATAGAGCAATACACGTCACCCCACAAATCAGTAACCAACAACAAAAAAACAGTGGCCAACTTGATGACATTCACACAAGTGAGTAAGAGGTCTAGTATTAACTCTGATGCTTAGAAATGAGCTGACTCATACCAACACCTTACTGGTTCCATGCTGTGTCATAACACTTCGTTGGCTTTCAGAACAATCAGTCTCATTGGGTCAGTTTTGAGTGAAGGAAATCCACTTTTTGTTACATAACGCAGTTGTGCTTTTTTTCTGATTATTTGGCCATAATGGTAGATAGAACACAAATAGTTCAACACGGTTTGTTTCATTACATTCTGCATTAAATCACCTTTGCAATGATATTATAACTTTATGGAATTTATTCATGAATACACATTTTCCAAAAGGTTTCCACAATTTTGGCCACTAGTGGTGTCATGGTGTCACACCCCCAGAGGGTTCCCCCGGTGCGGTCCGCACCCCCCTCCCCTCTAGTGACGCCACTGCTCGGTATTAAGCTTCATATGTGACCAGAGCCACTGAGGTTGCAATCCTATACACACGTCCCTGGAAGTAAGTCCCACTGAATTTAACGGGACTTCTGAGTCGAGGTGCATCGGACTACACTGTAACCCAGTGACTGCAGGTATCGTGGCCCTGACACACCTCTGCAGGTGACACCTCAGTCTGCCATCAGAGAAAATGAACCAATGTCATCAAAAGAGGGGACAGGGAAAACAGCAGTTGAACCAAGGAGCAGTAAGGAGGAGTTTTGATGACAGCATTTAAACATAGCGCATTGTACATACTGCTCTGTAGCCAGATATTAAGAGAACTGGCTGAGAACGATTCACCCAGGAGAACGTCGAGATCTGAATCCAGGCCCAACAGTGGATCACACTGGTTCTCGTGATATGACTTCTCTCCCCCCAAGACAAGTCTCCTTCTGTTTCTAATCCTAGTCCTGCCGCTTGCACAAAAATAAATAGATTACACAACACTTTCAGTAGTTCGTTTGGCACGATGGTCTGTCTCACCATTTCAGCTGTTCCCGTCATGGCATCCTCTGGGATGGAATACATTTGGTGCTTGGTCTTCACGTTCCACTGCCCTCCTTCGCCTTCTCCCACTTTTACCAGCATCACTCGGAAATTGGTGCCCCCGAGATCCAACGACAGGAAATCTCCAACCTCTGTAATGCCAAGAGTTTCTTTTGCAATTGGGAACAGAAATCAGGTTTGCCGTTGGAAAACAATCAAGAATGGAACCTGCAGTCTGCAGGTATGAAAGCCCTCTGCCCTAACCAATGTATCTTGTTGAACTGTGTCATTTTGGGCCCCGGTATCCGCGGGGGTAGGTTCTTGGGCTCCCGCGGATACAGGAAACTGCGGATAAGGGGGAGCGCTATCCCGCATGCCCCCCCACGTGTCCCCTGGCCTTTCTTGTGTGTCTTGCTTTAAACAAACGCTATAAGAAGCAGCATGCTGCTTATAGCAGAGAGGCAGACAAGCCGACTGAGTGCTAGAGAGGCTCAGCTGAAGGTTAACAGGAAGCAGTTCCGTGGATAACGGGGCCCCCTGTACCTAACTTACTACAGAATATCTGATGTGCAGCCCAATCCTATATACGTTACTCAGAGGTACGTGCCATAGAGATCAGTTTCTATGGAGATTTTCAGTTGAACACATGAAGCTCGGTGGGGGGAGAAACAATGTGTGCCATATCCCACTTCCCCCAACATCTCTCCAAGCACTAAGAAAAATGTCTATAGTGCCTTCCTTCTGTTAGCAATTAAGAAGCAGGGACAGCAGGACACTAACTAAAAGAGAAATTTAGGGTCAAGCAACACATGGTGAGGAAGATCCTTGACTGGATCTCCCAATATCTTGTTCTTTATGTCAAAGCAGCCACCGGGGGGGGGGGGGGCTGCTAATTTAACCAGGGAAGCAGCACTGTGGGTATGGGTAGGCGGTAAGCTTTCCTCCCAGAGGCATTTCCCTGATCAAAGTAACTCCCCTGTCCCCTTGCCAAAGCAGCTATTGCACCAGCAATAGCAGGTGCAATAGCAGGTGCAATAGCAGCGCCTGTTTTCCTCCCAGACTGCGCATCACACACTTATGTCCCCATACTCCCCATTCATTTCACTCCAATGGCATCTCAGATTATGAGCATTCTGGATTTGAGCACAGGGTGCTGCTTTATTCTCAGCCAGACCATAAGAACATCAGAAGAGCCCTGCTGGATCAGGCCAAAGGCCCCTCTAGTCCAGCTTCCTGTATTACACAGTGGCCCCACCAGATGCCTCAGGGAGCACAAGACAACAAGATACTTGTATCCTGTCGCCACTCCCTTGCACCTGGCACAAAGAAAACCTACTCCTACAACCAGGGAGGTTGCTTATCCCCATCATGGCTTGCGTGTCTTTTCCTTCCCACTGTGTAACCCCACCTGACCTCGATACACCTTGGAGTAGGGCCTCCCCCTGTGAGAGAAGGTGGTTCTCGGGCAAATTTGAGCCCTGACGCCTCCTTTTCCAAAGAAAATAACTGCGGGGTAGTATAGTAATTGCAGGCGACCAGCAGCCCAGTCCCTTCTCAATCTAGCTCAGCATCGTCTTGAGTGACGGAGAGCACCTCCCCAAGGTTTCAGACTGTTTCTTTTGCTGCTGGACCTGGAGGTGCCAGGGATTGAACCCGGGACCATCTGCATGCAAAGCCAGTGCTCTGCCACTTCGCCATGACTCCCTCCCCAAACACGCAAGATAAACTAGACGGCAGTCGCCACCATCAGCGACAGCAGTAAATCCTAAGCAATATTCTATCATTGCAAAAGCCATCACTGATGGCCAGACAAGTCTAATCTCTTTTCCCGTAGCAGGACTGTGGGAACGACAACATTTTTGCTTATTTTTCACATTTTTATACCGCTCTTCCTCCAAGGCACTCAGGGAACAATGGTTCCTCCCCTCCTTTTGTCCTCACAACAACCCTGTGAGGTAGGCAAGGCTGAGAGAAAGTGACTAGCCCAAGGTCACCCAGGAAGCTTCGTGGCTGAGCAGGGATCTGAACCTGGATCTTCCAGGTCTAAGTCCAACTCCCAAAGCTATCGGAAATCTTGGAAAAAAGAGTGAATAGTATGCTAGTAGGATGTATTGGTCCGTGCTTGCTATAATCTTACAAAATATGTATTGTTTTTTATGCTTCAATATATTAATAAAATATAAATATATGAAAAAAGAAATCTCGGAAAAAAGCATGGACAACAGCAACTCATTTCAAAGCGGGTTTTTGTTTCGCGTGGCATCTCTCCACTCCACTGACCTCCTTCCAGTTAAGGGAGGTGCTTCAGTGACTGCAGAATGATCAAGTCCTCTGCAAACCTCAGTAAGAGCATGACAAAGCAACACTCCTAGGAAGAATAAGTTATGTGTGTATCAACCTCCGTCTGTAGTACAGGGAAACCATACCCATTAAGCAACAATGAGGCAGACAAATTAGCTGAGCCAACTGGTCCATGAAGCCAAGATGGTTGCCTGAAGTTGGGGGGAGGGTTCAGGGAGCACCTTTGCCCACCTAGGCAGTTGTTGCTCCTCCCACTTCCCAGATTCAAAAAGTAAGAGGGGAGCAGAATGGAAGAGGAAGTGTGGAGGACCGTGATGACACTCTAGCCCACCATTCTCCTCTCCTCTCCTCCACACTTCTTCTGCCCGGTTCTCCACTTCCTTTTTTGAATCCAGGAGGAGGAACAGTAGCAGTTGGCATTCCATCTGATAAGGGGATAGCAGCACTTGACATGCTGCCTCAGGTGCTGGGAGGTTTCGAGCTGGCTCTGCATCTCAGACAGCTGGGTTTCAGAACTGTTAAAGAATGGCAACTGGCCCATAGACTTCGTTTTCCCGTATTTTCTTGCACCACCTGACCTGTCTGAATCAGGCAACCGAATATCTTGTCTGGAACAGGAAGCAATAGGCCCTGTGCTCCAGCCTCTGCATTCCCAACTGGATCATGTGTTACCTGAGCCCTCGGGGGTAGAGCGTACATAAGTGGGCAGCATCTTCACAGAGGCTTCCTCATGCGTCTCCAGCTTCAGCCCCCGGTCCATTTCCTTCTGCATCCGGCGCATGACCTTCTTCAGGTCCTCTTCCTGTAGCCGGAACTCTGACAGGATCTGCTCCACCTAGAAGAAGAGAGACACAAGTCAATGCCCAAGGAAATGGAAATGGAAATAAGGAGAGGGTAAGCTCAAGTCGTTGCAATTTACAACCAGACCCGGCCCCTCTGCGAGGCCAATTGAGGCAAGGAACTCAGGCAGCTGATTGGTCAAGAGTGCCCATCTCTGCCACTCCTCGTCTTTCAACCATTCCCTGGATTTGAAGAGGAAGTGGTGAATTGCGTGGAAGAGGAAGTACAGAGCAGAGGAGAGTAGTGGGCTAGAGTGTTGTGGACTGTCTAGCCCACGAATCTCCTCTCCTCTGTACTTCCTCCACTGTTTTGTTCCCCTCTTCCTTTTCAGAGAGGAGGGAGAGAAGCAGTAGAGGTGGCAGTGCCACACTACTGGGTAAGGGGGCAGAAGTATTCAGCACACCATCTCAGGCACCAAGAGGTCTTAGACTGGCCCGGTGTTTCGCCTTCCATTTCTTCCAAAATTCAGGACAAGACATTATCGCTGAATAGTTCTTCGTCTCCTTGGACACTTTTGGGTCGCCGCGGTGTATGTTACCCATGAACACTTTTTGGAAGCTCTTTAGCTCTTGCTCTAAACTCAGTTCTTCTGGCTAGAATTAGGTAAGGAGGTCCTGGATGTCCTCATGCTCAGGGTCAATGTGTTACATTCTTATCACCACTGGCCTTGATCGGTTGTTTACACAGAAAACAAGATGCCAGCATTTCCCGTTATCTGCTGATCTGACAGTCGCTCATCAGACTTCAGCAAACCGTTGGCCTGTCGCATGCACAGCCCCAGGACAGTCACAAGACAGCTACAGTTGTGGGTCAGAGCAGAGGCAGCGAGTGCGAAGAGGCAACGGCCTCTTGCCAAGTCCTGTTGTATTAGTCACAGTGCATGCAGGCTTCAGAACGTATTGCAAGAACGAATAAAGCTAGAATGACTTCAGGGTGTACGTATTTTTAAGGAACGTGCAGGGCCGGCCCATTCATGAGGCCAACTGAGGTGGTCATCACCTCAGGTGGTGGACTGGCAAGGGGGCCCCACCGCCTGCCTCAATCCAGCGACCTGCTTTTACCCACTCCCTGGATTCAAAAGAGTGGAAGAGGAAGTACCCAAGAGAGAAGAGATAGAGAGTCAGAACACTCTAGCCCACCACTCTCTACTCCTCCACACTTCCTCCTCCACTCCCCTCTTAGAATTAAGGGAGTAGGTGATGGAGTGGCAGTTGGTGCTCTGCTGGGTAAGGAGAGATGGCATTTGCTGTGCTGCATCAGGAGGTCTTGGGCCAGCTCTGGTCATATGTAAACATGTTAAATACAGGAAGTTAGTGCAGTGATCTTCAACCTTGGGGTCGGGTAAGTCCAACCCCCTTTTTTACTTAGTCGGAGGTAGTGGCGGCACGAACCCGGAAGTGCCGCCCCTGCTGTATCGCAAAGACTTACAGCGACCGTTACCTTCAGGTAAAGGTTGAAGATCACTGAGTTAGTGCACTGCCTAGTGCACACATCCTATCTCAAGAACACTATTAATTTTAAGGCATACTGTACAGCATACTGCAGCATCCAGCTTTATACCCCCAGCCCTACAACTGCAGTTACTACACTGCAAGGAGTAACAGGTTCAGCTTGATAATAAGTTCATCACATACATAGCTTTTCCATTTCTGCCTTCTGTGGATGGCTCTAGTCTAGGAAAAATCAGATTATATCCAGACGAGTATGGCTAGTGTGGTGTAATAGTTAGCCTGTGTGGAGTGAAGACCCGGGTTCAAATCCAGCTCAATGATCTTGGCCCAGTCACTGTCTCCTAGCTTAACCTACCTCATGCAGCATTGTTGAGGATTAAAGGGAGACCAGGTACATTGCGCTCGGCTCTTTAGAAAGAGAGCTGCCTACAAAAGTAATAAAGAACTACAACAGGAAAATAAGCCAAATGTAAAACGTAAATGTGCTTTCTGGACTATAGGGAAGAAGCGTATAGCAATCCCTGCTCATTAGGCAAAGAGGCCCCATTTTAAAATGATGGTTCTTTTATATTTAGCCGGGCAAGTAGAGAGCAACTCTTTCTCTTCACCCTAACATAGCATCTAGCAGAAGAGTCTGGCTCAGTTGGGAGAGCTGCTGCCTTCAAAGCCCAAAGACCGGTGAACTTGATAAGTTCGAGACACGCCACCAGCAAAAAGCTGTGAAAGCCTCCAAGAGGAGAGATAAGAGCTTCCAGCTGCGTCGGTCGAGTGTGGGAGGTGCCAGCCAGCAGAATTGTCAGACTGTAAAAAGGATACCATCTGGAAAGTAGCTGTTCATGAAAGATTGGACATTTATATACTGTATATATTGTAAAAAAAAACCCAATTGTTAGGACAGCCTGCCCATGTACACCGCCTTGGATTAAAGTCGGAGGAGAAATCCAATGACCAAGAAAGGCGGTATATAAATATTATATTATTATCTTCCCCATAGGCTGTTGTATCTTCCTTGTTTCCTTGTAGACTCTGCGCCCCTGGGGGACAAGGAACCATCATCGCATTCCTTTACCGCGTAAATGACTTTGTGAACTCGTTGTTGTTGAAAAGCAGAATCATCATCAGAACAACCTCTAGCTTCACAGAAAATAAAGCCATGCTTAAACGGCGGTTAAGAATGCACAGAAATCTGAAAAATGCTTTCCCCTACTTGCCTGTTCTCGAGGGCTGCTAATTCACATCTCACGCTGCTGCCTAAACAGTGTCTCCAAATCGGCAGAGCCGCCACGGCCTCGAATACCCTCTTACATCGCTCCAATTACAACTCTGACATGCGGGATGGAAGATCATTGCCCCATCGCCTGTCATTCTGGATCTCAATCCTACCGGTGAAGTGCTTGGAAGCTCAGTGCTTAAAATAGCAACCAAGAGTACTTGACTTTCCATTTATAGTTGCTGGTTAGACGCCAGACCTAAAAGGGGAATTTCATTGATTGGCTTTCTTATTAAAACATTGATCAACCGTAGCTAAATATAGTGCAAGATGTAATATTTACATTGGCTTGGGTATTCCATTTTTCGGTAGCCAAGAAGACCGGGGGATGTGGTGGGGCAACCAACAGCACAATCGTATCCAATTTACACCACCAGGTAACCAGCGGTGCAGCGAGAACGGGAGGCCCCAGAACGGAAAGGGGATTCAAATCCCCTCCAAAGGGGGATTCAAAGGGGATTTAAATCTCCCTTCCCCTCCCCAGCCTCCCGTCCTGCCCTCCCCCACTGGTTACACCAGTGGTGTAAGCTGGATAGGATTGTGCTGCAAATCACTTACTCACAACCTTACATTCATTTCCATTCAGGGGACCATCCAAAACCTTATGCAAAGGGAATCACAATGTTTAAATTGAGCCCTAAGCATCCTAGTTCCATTATATTATTATTATTATTATTATTATTGGTAGCTACATAAATTTGCAAAATGCACATTTTTTCCCCAAGGCAATCCTGCTGTTAGGCCAATTAAAAAGGTAAAGGTATCCCCCTGACAATTAAGTCCAGTCGTGTCCGACTCTAGGGTGTGGTGCTCATCTCCATTTCAAAGCCGAAGAGTCAGCGTTGTCCGAAGACGCCTCCGTGGTCATGTGGCCGGCATGACTCTCCTTGCCGCAGCGCGTAGCATGCGGCTGGAACACGGAGCGCTGTTTACCTTCCCGCAAGCGGTACCTATTTATCTACTCGCATTAACATGCTTTGGAACTGCTAGGTTGGCAGGAGCTGGCCAAGCAACGAGCGCTCACCCCGTCGTGGGAATCGAACTGCCGACCTTTCGATCGACATCTTATGGTTCAGCGGTTTAACCTGCTGCGCTACCCGCTGGCCAATTAGATTAATGCAAAAGAGTAAAGAAAAAAAAGTCAGAAAAAAAGTTCAAGGGTGTAGATCGGTGTGGTGCAACCTGTGGCCCGCATATAGCCCGCAAGGCCCTTGTTGGTGGCCCGCCCCCCGGCAGCAAGACTGCAGCGAGAGCCTAAAAATAGCAACTGGGGGCTTGGCGTGGCAGGCACAGTGTTTTACGCAGTTTTTCCGTGCTTAGAAAAGCCCTCCTGTCTGTCCATCGTGACCTTCTTACCGCAATTTTTAGGCTCACGTTGGGCCTCTGAACCCAGAAGTAAGTGGCAGTGACATCATCGTGTGATGTGTTTCACATCATCACCACCTATTTCTGGGTTCCATGCGGCCCGCTTCCTCTGCAACGTTTGTCCACCCTGGTCTAGATAATCCAGCATAGTTTCCAACAGGACCAGTCAAGATGGCTCTGGAAAACCGACAAGGCAGGAATGAAAGCAACAGCTCATCTCCATGGTTTGTCCTCAGCACCTGCTTTTTAGGCATACTGCCCGAAATCGGAAGCAGGTCTCAATCGCTTCAGGGAGCCAATTTGAGGCACAGGAGGCCCGCAGAGGGGGCCGTGGCCCCCCAAACCCTTTTTGTCCCAGTAGCAGCGCGATCCTGGGAGCGCCGCCACCACCGGGTCGCCCCTGCAAACACTTCGACTTCCCCAACTTGTGGGGAGAACTTTGAGAAAACGCTGCTGTAGACTAGCGGTTCTCAAACTCTTCGGTCTCCAGAGCCCTTTACGCTCCTAAAGGGGTCTCGGAGAGCCTCACCAGACATGCACGGAGTCTCGGGGAGCACAGAAGAACATTTGCTGCCATTCACTCGCAACTTTTGGCCAATAGCAGAATTACACTGGGCCTGCGTGGCCCGCTCCTACCATGCAAAAAGAAGGAAAAAATGGATGCAGGGCACGTTGCTCCTTTCAAACCCATGTGGCACAAAGGACCTCACACTGATGTGGTTTCTGTGGTGGTACAGGCACCGACGATGCAGTTGATCTCCGTTGCAAAGCAGAGCACAAGACAAACTGGCTTCACGTTGGTCGGTTTCTCATTGCAACGGAGCTGTCAGTTTTCCTGCGTTCAGCTGCCATGTTTCAGCACCCAGCGCTTGAGACTGCTTCCCTTAACCATCTTAGCAGACAGCTGTAGACCAGCGATTGTCAACCTTTTTTTGCCTCACAGCACGCTGACAAGGCGCTAAAAGTGTCAAGGCACACCATCGATTTTTTGACAATTGACAAGGCACACCATACTGCTGGTGGGGGGCTTGCATCCCCAAGGACCTTACTAATAAATGACCCTCCCCCAAACTTCCATGGCACACCTGTGGACCATTCACGGCACACCAGTGTGCACACTGGTTGAAAACCACTGTTGTAGACGTTCCTATATTTCAAGGACTGGGATGAACTCTCCTTTTGAAAGAATCCAAAAGGAGAAACTTGCAAAAAAATCAGGAGCAAAATCAGTGAAAGGAAGCAGGTTTTAGGTTTGGGGGGATGTGTTCTGAACGAACGAACCAACGAACGAACGAACGAACGAACACACACACACACACACACACCCTGAAATCCTGCAGAGAAGCCATTAAAAAAGAAATACAGCAGACCAGGGGTTCTCAACCTTTGGAAGCCCAGGTACCCCTTATCATGGTCCAATTTTCTGAAGTACCCCCTGCTAATTAATTGCTAATTAATTGGATTAATCAATTAATTAATTAGCTAATTAATCATTAAATAAAAAGTACTAAAACAATTTTAAATGTGAAAAAATGTCTTACTTAACTCGTGTGTGTGTGTGTGTGTGTGTGTGTGTGTGAGAGAGAGAGAGAGAGAGAGACAGACAGACGGGGTGATTGCATTTAAGTTCTAACTAACAAGTAATTAACTACTGATTGACGCTGATAAGGGAAAGGCTCTGGCGTACCCCCTGCCATTGGTCTGCGTAGCCCTAGGGGTACTCGTACCACAGGTTGAGAACCTCTGCAGTAGACTTCCTAAGTAAAATACAGCAGAAGAGACTTAAGGAAGAGGGGGGGGGGAACTCTACGCTGAGTGCATCCCTTACCAGTTGCAAGCTCTCAAACACCATCTTCACCATAGACATTTGAGCAACCTCCAAAGTGTCCATTGCGGCTGGGGCTGGCCAGGAACCGGCTTGCTGCAAAAAAAGAGTGTCTGCTGCTGTCAGAGAAGCCTCCCAGCCACCTGATCTGAATCTAAAAAGACAGACCGAATTGTTGCAGCCTCTTTTTGTAGCATGTTTGCTTAAGCTCAAGGTTGAGAGATGTGGATGGGGCGGGCAAGATTTCTCATCCAAAAAGATTAAAGGTTCACCAACAGAGGAAAGAGGCCCAACAGCTATGCCCAGCAGGGGCAAAAATAAAATAAAATGAAATTATATACGAGAGCCAGTTATTAGCTCTCAAGTGATCAGTTATCAAACATGATGCAAACTGCAGAATTGTGTTCCAAGTTCATCTTGGGAATTCTGCATGGTTTCAGGTTGGGTCCCTTTAGGATTTAGAAAGGTGCCTGGCAGGCAAAGTAACCTGCAGGCGAGCAGGTGCAGCGAATCGGGACCTCCTCAGTTTAAATCTCACCTTTGCTACAAACTCACTAGGTGGCCTAGGGTAAGTCTCCCAGTCTCAGTTTTCCCAGGCTGCAATATCGGGATAATACTTGTTGTAAGGAGATAATCAAGATAGCATTGGTATAGTGCAGTGTTTCTCAAAGTGTGGGTCGGGGCCTACTTGGTGGGTCCCGACCTGATTTCTGGTGGGACCCACAGAGCCTCCAATGAAAACACAGGTGATGGAAAGATCAGATAAGATCAGATAAGTAATTGCCAGGCCTGGAGGCTATTCAAAAATCAGATGGCTGCTAATTTAACTGAGCTCTTGCAGTTTGCAAGCTTGTGTAAATATAGGGAGATAAATGTTTGCATGTCATTTTTCTAGTGCATTTTTTCCCAAGTCCGTCAATGACAGGTAGTAGGGGCAGGTGAAGGCTGGGTCACATAACTAAGCCCCTCAAACCTTGAGGCTATTCATTATGGCTGCCTCATTACGAGAAATAGATTGTTTTTTTGCAAATAAATAAATAAATAAAATATATTATTTATTCTTCCTAGATCACCTTTTTTTAAGTCTCATAAAGCTAGGTGGGTACCGACAGGGTGTCTTTTAAAAAGTGGGTCCCGGTACTAAAAGGTTTGGGAACCACTGGTATAGTGCTTTTGGAGTATCCAAATAAGAAAAAAAAAAAGATGGGGGTATGAAGCTTTTAAAGAAATAACTCAATTTTTAAACATCCTACACAGATAGTACGAACTTGAAATTAATAAAAAAAAAACTTGTTATCAACAGGGAAAAAAATCTGTACAGCTGCATGTTGAAAGGAAACTGTGAGAAGATAACGGGCTCACAGATTTAGAAAAATCTGACTCGGGGTCCAACCCTATCCAACATTCCAGAGCCGATGCAGCCGTGCCAACGGGGCACGCACTGCCACCTGTGGTGAGGGGTCAGTCACAGAGGCCTCCTCAGTGTTTGTGCCCTTACCTCGGGGCTGCATTGTGGCTGCATCGGCGCTGGAAAGTTGGACAGAATTGGGCCCCCAATGTCCTAATAATGAAACTGATGTATTAAAGAAGAGGCTTCCAGTGATGCAAAATGGAAAATGGATTTTACGTGTGGGTTACTGGAATAATGTTAATTTACTTGTTTGCTTAAAATATTTATATATTTATCCCATTTAAGGAGTTATCGGGGCACCCCTTCCATCCCATTTAAGGAGTTATCAGGGCACATTTACCATAAAGTTACTCCTTATGTGTTTTTCTGTATGTTATAATGATGTTTATCTCCAGACAAGAAAATACCAAGTAGGCGATGAGGACAGAGATCAGTGGTAGAATGCCTGTTTTGCACCTAGGCTCACAAGAACATATCATAAGAAGAGCCTTGCTGGATCAGGCCAAAGGCCCATCTAGTACAGCGTCCTGTATCTCACAGTGGCCTCACCAGATGCCTCCAAGAGCACATAGCCAACAAGATACCCGTTTCCTGTTGTCACTCCCTTGCACCTGGCACAGAGAAAACCTACTTCTAAATTCAGGAGGTTGCTTATGGCTTGTAACGTGTGATAGTCTTTTCCTCCATGAATCTATCCAAACCCCTTTTAAAGGCATCCAGGCCAGGTGCCATCACCACATCCTGTGGCAAGGAGTTCCACAGATGAATTACACGCTGGAATTCCTCAATCCCTGGCAATCCCAGGTAAGGTTGAGAAAGACCCCTGTATAAAAAACTGAAGAGCTGCTGCCTGTCAGTGGTCAACCATACTGAGCAAGGCAGAACAATTGCTTGACTCAGTAAGGCAGCTGCAATATGTACACATACATTTTTCTACACAGAAAACTACCATGTCAAGTAGATGAGTTATAGCCTACCTTATCCCTGATATGCTAGTTTTCTATGCAAAGGGATTTTTTTCCCCTATGGAGGAGCATTAGATTATGGGAGCCCCACTGCCACCTGAATGGTACAGCCTAGTTACAGGGTTCTTACCTCAATGAGATCTAAGCATTAGGGTTAATTATTTACCCGAAACCTGGATGCTGCACTGAAGCACTCAGTTGAGGAGACAAAGTCATTCAAAATTACATGTGTTGTACAAATAGATAAGACAGAGCAAAAATAGAAGGTCGAAATCTGGGCCTCCCAACTTAGCAAGTGACCTTTTTTTTTTAAATCTCACCCTCTCTTTTCCCAATTCAAGGAAAACTGAGTGCATTTTAAGACTCCTATCTCTGCAACTCTAAGCAATGCTTCGCTTTGCACTTGGAAAAGAAAACAGATATTGTCAGGGGCAGAAGATTTAATGAACTGCAAATATAAGTGGCCTTCATTTGATAACAAAGTCACAATACTGCATCCTAGACGAGAAACAGTAGACTCACACAATTGAGCTATGCTTTGAACATTTTGACATAGCAAAGAGCCTCATGGTTCTACTTGTTCAGAGTCGGTTCATCCATAAGGCAAATTGAGCTAGTTGCCTCAGGTGGCAAATTGGCAGGGGTTGAGTTTTGCCTTGGTCCCACCTGCTTTTTTAAAAAAAAGATGAATGCAAAGATTGCTTATTAATTTTTTTGTAAGTTGCTGATTGATTAGTTTTATTAGTTTTTTTTATTGATTAGTTTTATACTCTGTATGTATATCATGCATATTATCAATCAATAAACGTATTGATTTGTTTTACTATATAAACCGCTTTGTAAGAACATAAGAAGAGCCCTGCTGGATCAGGCCAAAGACCCATCTAGTCCAGCTTCCTGTATCTCACAGTGGCCCCACCAGATGCCTCAGGGAGCACACAAGGCAACAAGATACCCGTTTCCTGTTGTCACTCCCTTGCACCTGGCACAGAGAAAACCTACTTCTAAAACCGGGAGGTTGCTTATGGCTTGTAACCTGTGATGGATTTTTCCTCCATGAATCTGTCCAAACCCCTTTTAAAGGCATCTAGGCCAGAGTTCCACAGATTATTTACACAATGGGTGAAGGAATTGTGAACTACTCCTATTGAAAAGCTGTATATAAATATTCATCATCATATTCATCATCATCATCATATAAATGCATATTCTCCCCCCCCTTTGGTTCTGTTGCTATTGTTTTGTTATTTCTATTTACTAATAAAGAAAGGGGGAAAACCAAAGAGAGCTCAAAGCATATTCACAGCATATAGCTATGCCAGATATATTATCCTGTACAATACAGTACATATCTTCCGAGTCTTTGTGTACATGCTACATTATACTTCCTAGTTTTCTACTCTGTATGCTGCCAGCAACTGGGTATTTTTTAATCGCATTTCAGCAGCTAAGGGATTTAATTTAAACAGAGAGAGAGAATCACCCTTGAATGACATGTTATTGATCCAATACTGGTGATGGATTTTGTGCAGCGTAGAAGTGCAGCTTAATAGGATCAGATGCGTGAAGTGCAAAGGTTTTCTTTACCTTTCCTGTTTAAATGCAGAAGTACAAACAAACAGAAGTAAAATTTACTAGACCTATAGCTATCTGGTAGTCATTAGGACTAGACTCCTAGGCTAACATCCCATAATCCATACCAGCTGCTCCCCAAGACAAACAAATGCTTGAGGGCTCACGTGTGACTCCAACACGGCTCTTTTAAGCTAATGAGCCAACCCTTTTCTGGACGGAGGAGGAAGGCTCCGGTGGCAAACCTCCTCTCTCTTTGGGTTGCACAGCTGTGCTGGAGGGGAGCCAGGTGTGAGTCTATATGTGTTAATGGATTTTAACTCGGTCAGTTGCATCCGAGCTATTTGCAAAGGGCGGGCTGCGAGATCACTGTGCTCACGGCAGCACTTTCCTCTCAATAAGCAGGTGAGCGATGCTAAGGGCAGGAGGATGGAACCCAGGCATGCCTGTACCCCAACCACGGGGAGACCATCTCTGCTCTGCGGAACAAGGGGAGTTGAAATCTACCAGCACAGATGAGGAAACTGCGGAGGCAACAATGCCGGGTGATCAACCAGAGCCCAACTCTCCCCAGGACATGCCGTAGGCAGAGCCCAAGATATGAGGAGATCCCCTGAATCCCCGCCACAGTGCTGGACTCCCCGTCATCTTAGCGAGTGATATGCCAGCATCTGCTTCACCCACTCCCTGGATTGGAAACAGAAGAGGGGGTGGAGCAGAAGAAGTGTGGAGGAGCCGAGAGGGGTGGTCTAGAGCAGGGGTGTCAAACTAGTTTCATGCAGTGGGCTGAATAGCATTCATGGCGCACGCTAAGGGCCGGAAGCGGCATCATTAAGCAGGACGTGATGTCATTAAGCAGAGGATGGCCAGAAACAAGGACTTTGTTCTCACGGAGGAACTCATTAGCTGCAAATGAGGACAGAAGAGAAAAATGAAAGGGCAGTTCTGGGAGAGCCCAGTTATCACGTGGGCGAGTGTCCCAGTGTTCTAGTCCACAACTCTCTTCTTCTCTACTCTTCCTTTTCTGCTCCCTTCTTCCTTTTCCAATCCAGAGAGCGGGAAGAGGAGGAGGAGCAGTAGAGACAAGTGGATGGGCAGAGGTGGGCACCCCCTGTCAATCCCCCGGTCTCCCTCATGGTTGGGCCAGCCCCACCCAAGGCCCAAGAGCAGCAGCCAATTTCAAAGGCCAGGGCCGAGAGTATAATACAGGTTTGTTTAGTCTTTAAGCAACAACTAGAGTTACTGAAAACAGCATGCGGGAAATGGAGAGGAGGGGGAAGAGTGTCCCATTAGGATGCCTAGCCAGTAAATCGGCTGTAAGGCAAATAGTGAAAGGAGAGCCATATAGACTCTGCACCTACCTGGCTACCAAGCAGACATACAGGGCCCACTTGAGCAAAGCTGCTGGCTCTCAGGAAATGTATTTACACTCAGGCTATGGACTCACTGCAGCAGGGCTCTTTTGCAGCCTCCATTAGCTCCTGGTGCAAAACGGCATTTTTAAAACTCCGCATAATGGAGCTGAAGTAGCAGAGAGACTAACAGCGCAATCCTATCTAACTTATGCCACCAGTGTAACCAGCAGTGCAGCAAGAACAGGAGGCTCCAGGACGGAAAGGGGTTTCAAATCCCCTTTGAATTCCCCTTTTGGAGGGGATTTGAAACCCCTTTCCGTTCGGGGGTCTCCTGTTCTTGCTGCACTGCTGGTTACAGTGGTGGCATAAGTTGGATAGGATTGAGCAGAGCTCAGCCGGTGGGATAAGTTGGATAGGATTGCGCTGTAAGAGGGAGTCCCTGGGCTGAATTTCTTAATTCACGAGGGCTGCAATCCTAGTCATATCTACCCAAGAGAAACCCTATTGAACATGGTGAGATATTTGTGAGTAAACATGCATAGGTTTGTGTTGCATGTGGCATTTTGCACCAAAATACAGTCAATTCTCGATATCTGCAGGGGTTAGGTTCCTGAAAAACCCAGCAGATACCAAATCATTGATCCTATGGGATCAATGGGGATAGCGGGAGGGGGTAGCTAACCTGATCAGGTATGCCAGCAGCAAATACCGTCAGAATGGCTGCGGAGGG
The DNA here is from genome assembly GCA_026170595.1 of Plestiodon gilberti rubricaudatus. Classification (NCBI taxonomy): domain Eukaryota; kingdom Metazoa; phylum Chordata; class Lepidosauria; order Squamata; family Scincidae; genus Plestiodon; species Plestiodon gilberti. The sequence continues at coordinate 13,812,727 of JANXHW010000012.1, forward strand.
CCCCTAAATGGCTGCAAACGTACAGAGTGAAAACCAAAGCTCTTAAAGCCAGGGAAAAACAAAAGGGATGGCCATAGGGCAACGAACTTGTAAATCAGCATAAAACACAACAGGTCCCGTATGGCACCACCATGTTCCGTTTCTTGTAACCATAAAAAGTCAATAAATGCCAGGTCACTAACAACAGAGCTAAGACATCAGGACGAAACGTTTGGCAACAAGGTTTTCGCTGAGAGTTGTCTGCGCATTCCACAAGGAGGGGTAAGAGTGGAGAGATAAGGGTGTATGTGTATGGTATAAAAAGCAATCTTTCTGGGGTTACGGTGACTTAATAGCTTGCATACTGAGAATGGCAAATTGATGAATTTATGTAGCCAAAATGGAGAAGGGGACTCCTGCTTTTTAATATCGGGCCTAAAAATATCTTTAAAATGAAAAATTCTGCGTCACTCAGAAGCAAGTTCCATTGTGTTCAACAGGACTTACTCCCAGGTGTAGGTGTACTGGGTTGTAGCCTGAAATGCAACATGAGCTACACCCTGTCTCTCAGGGAGCTCTTTGGAAAGATGATGGCATAGACCAGTGGTTCCCAACCTGGCAGGCATGACTCCCCCAGGGGAGCCGCGGAAACCAGCCAGGGGAGCTGCGGAGTGCCACAGAATCCTCACAGAAAACAGCGCAGTGCCAACTGGCAGGCATCGACATCATGTAATGGGGAGCCGTGGACAATGGTCGCCAATGGTCAAGGGAGACGCAGGTCGAAAACGTTTGGGAAACACTGGCATAGTTTACATATGCCCCTAAGCAAATATCTCAGTTTGCCTCCTGCTGGCCCGATGCTTTGTCTTGGCTAAGGCCCTCTTGAAAAAAGTTTCAAGGGGGGCACATCAGCACACCTGCTGACGACATCGCCGCTGCTGCTGCTGTAGGAAAAGTCTTAGAGCTCCGCTCCCCCCTTTCTCCCCCCCAACTACACCTTTTATACAGGTCCATCCAGGAGCAAAGCATTTGACAGAGATGCCTCTGATCAGAACAGACTACATACAGAGGACTAAGAAGTTCCCCTTCTTCATCCAGGATCCACAGTGGGTTGGTCCGATTTGTCCCTCCCACACCACACGCCCCGCTGCTACTGGTCGCTCCTGCTACAGGGTTAATATTTAAAAGATCTCCTTACGGCTGAGGGCTTGTGCTACTCCACTTAACTCAGCAACTCGCTGGAAGAGTTTGCTGTGAATCGCCGACAACAATCCAGACAGAGAAACCTCTGGGGCTAGTAATGCGAGGGGTGAGAAAAGAAACTTGCTCTGAGAAGCACCTATGAAATGCACACATGCTCTCCTATCAGAATCCTGCCTGCATTTTTAAATGGTTCTTCTGGGGCTCCCCTTGTGGAATTCAAATCCCCCAGCCATGTGCTCTGACATGCTACATCTGTTCCCTTGTTTGCTTGGAGTAATTCAGGTGGTAATGACTGGTGCAGTTAGACCCAGGATCCTAAGATCTCATCTAAGAACATCAGAAGAGCCCTGCTGGATCAGGCCAAAGGCCCATCTAGTCCAGCTTCCTGTATCGTTCACACAGTGGCCCCACCAGATGCCTCAGGGAGCACACAAGACAACAAGAGACCTGTATCCTGTCGCCACTCCCTTGCACCTGGCATACAGAGAAAACCTACTCCTACAACCAGGAGGTTGTACAACTTTCCTGCTTGCAGATTTAGCGCTTTATCGTTAATATTTGCTCAGATACTAGTAATTAGGGGAAATCACACAGACACACACAACGCGAGAGAGAGAGAGAGAGAGAGAGAGAGAGAATGAATCTTGGATAAAGCTTTGAGAACTGCTGTTGGTCAGGAATTGGTGGGAAGGTTACCTTTGATTTGAATATCGTGCATGCAACATTTAAGCTGAGGAAGGTTATGAATGGACGAAGGGGCATCGTGAAGACCAAGCTTAGTTTGCCCCCTTCTTCTTCAGCCCAAAGGTGTATCTCCCAGTGCAAAGCTCAACAGAAAAGAGGCTTCCCTGCAACTGCAGAAAGACCGCCTGGCCAAACAGACTGGTACTGTGCTTCGCAGACTGCTGGTTTTCATCCTTTCAGTCCACCAAGAACAATTGCTTGTAGCCAGCAGCCCACCTGCCGAGACTGGATGCACCAGCTGATTGGGCATCCAAGCCCACCTGACCAGGTCAGAGGACAGGGATATCCTGTCCCATATCCATTCATTTCTACCCCGACTTGGAACAGCAGCTTCACAGGGCTGAAAACGATCAAGAAAAGGCACCTAGTCCAAAAACGTTACCTAGTTCAAACTCTCCCTCTCCATCTGCCGAACACTCACATAGAGAGCAACTTATACAACCCAGAGCTAAGGTTGTTCTGGATTCCCCAGCTCCAAAGTGCATGGAGCGTATATTTAAAACCATAAGCGCCCTGACTGGATCAGGCCCGAGGCCCATCTAGTCCAGCATCCTGTCTCCCACAGTGGTCCACCAGAAGCCTTCAGGAAGCCCACAAGCAGGAGATGAACTAGCAACCCTCCCCTATTTTTGTGCCCTGGTGGCAACTGGCATGGATACGGGGACTCCATTTTAACAATTTTGTCTAACAGCTGCCAACAGACCCCCGTGAATTCGTCTAACCTCCTTTGCTTCAAATAGACCCTTCGGGGGGGGGGCTATTTTTGGTGCGGGGAGAAAGAAGCACAAGAGGAAAATATCAACTCCTGTCACTGGATCAGGGCCCATCGCTGCTGTATGTGGCCATTCAAGGACCATTTCCGGTCCACTTCCTGGTTTAAGCCTGTCTGTTCACGGCGTATCTAATGTCTCATGTGGTTTGTCCATAAACCAAGTAGCTTAGAAAGCTCTGACTTTCTAAGAAAGGGGAGGGTTGCTATTCAGATTTGTTCAAAAGACCGAGCATAGCTTCCATTGTCCAGTCTCTCTCTCTCCTAAGCTTTCCACTGTGAATTAGGTTCTGCATGAAATGCCAAACACACTCTTAAATGCATCATATTGTTGGGTCAGGGTTGCACATGGACAAAATGCTTCAGGGTAGAAGGCTTATGTACACTTCGAGCCCAATCCTATACATGTCTATTTAGAAGCAAGCCCCATTATAGGCAAAGGGGCTGACTCCCCGGTAAATGTGGATAGGATTGCAATCTTACTTTGGAATAAATCCATTGCAAATCAGTACGACTTACTTACAAGTTACATAGGACCAGATGCCAGCACACAGCTAAGGAACTCACAGATTCAAGGATCCAACAGCTCGTTATTATAACATCTACCAGTAACCGCTACACTGTTTTCTAGGAAGCATTTTCTTTGACTCTGCAGTAAAACCGAAAACCTACAAAAATTTCAGTACATGGCTGTATCTATAACAACACAAGAATGCAGAATTTTAAAGGACTTAATGCCTTGGTTTTTAAGAATATACGAGGAGACAATGGTGAGGCACACACCACAAAATGTTCAAATTGCCCTAAGCACTGATATACTTTGCTGCAGTTTCCAAGTATCTGATTCCTGGACCACAGAGGTTCCAGCCGAGTTAAGAAACAAAGCTCCAATTTCTGACGCAATGACATAGGAAGACACAGTACGAGTCTGACATAGGAAAGAAAAAACAGGGACATTTTCATCATGCCCTGCTTGAAAGCCCTGCAGCATCTATGTGGCTATGTTGGAGACAAGAGCACTGGATCAGATTTTGGTTTGACTGAGAAAGTTGATTATGCTCTTAGACAAAACAGATCAGTGGCCTCAGGGTCCTGCTTCAGCATCTGACTTAGGCCTGAGACTTGCTCAGTTGTAAGTCACTTTCTTTGGCTTCCATTTCCCACCTGTAAAATGGGCACATCACAGGACCATTGAGAAGCTATAGAAATGCAGTAGCTCTCCATATTCATATATGTGCCTTGCTTGCTAGAGGTACCGTGCTCGTGACGGATAACGCCACCAACCACTGATATTTTGGACACCCTTTGGATTACGTCTTGGGTACCCCCAAGGCGACACAGCCCTGTACATCCAGAAATGGAAGTCCTCCACATCAGCAGCTTGCCTCGACCATTTGGTGGTACACTTTACCGTCGGCAAAAAGCCGAGGCCAAAGAGTTTCAGGGAGACAAGAAACCTGGAATCGCAACGTCCCTTTTCGAAGGAGCTTCTCTCCGCTTGCTCCAGAAGAGCTCTCCGCTGACGGGGGCTGCAGGGCTGCAACCCGGAGACTGCATGTGGCTTTAAATTCTCCAATGCAGCAAGGGAAGAGGCAGGCACTGCTTCTTCTGCCCATTCCTCCTTCGGTCCCACTGTCTGCCCCTGTGCTGCGACACACCTGCTGCGGCGCATCTGGAGTCTTGCTTTGTTGCAACAGGTGGAGGAGGGAGGGAGGGCAGAAGACCCGTGTCAAGACGGCCGCGGGCAAGCAAGAGCAGACACAGCTTGCCTCTTCCCCCGCTGCAGCAAGGAACTGAAAGCGACACAAACTGCTTGCCAGGCTGCAGCCCAGCAACTCTATCCGCTGGCCTACAAAGCCATTCCACGCTCATCTTCTCTTGCAAAGCAGCCTTCTGCACATCAAAATTCATATCCACCCAGGAACGTTTAAAAAAGACGTAAATTTTTTACCCTCTCCTTCTTGGAGCTGTCCATTCTAGTTCTATGATCCAGCATTGGGGCAGTTGTCAGCACCTGGGAGGAGAGCACTGCAATTCAGTCTCCCACAACGCCAAGCTACGGCGAGGCCAATTTTCCCCTTCTCTGGCTAGGACTCCTCCAGTTCTGGCTCCTTCCCTAACGGAGAGGGCAGCTCTTCCTGTCGCTGTCGAGAATATTCCACTTTCTGCGCTTGTTTATTTCATGTATAAGGTTGCTTCCTCTCCTTCTGAAGTCCTGTGGCACGTGACCCAAAAAAAATATCTCCCTTTCCGCTTTACCTTTCGTCTCTGGATTTCTCCCTGCCCCAAACGTGGGGCTTTCGGTCGTCTTGTGTTTGTTCTTCACTTGGTGGTATATCAAGTAGGAATGTCCATCCCACGGGGATCCGTTTTGACGACCTGCATCTTGTCGGCGGCAAAGCAACTGGCCCCTATCCGGCAAGCAAGGTTTGCCCTTCCTCCCAGGTAACCGAGCATGGAGGCGTTGCGTATGTCCCTTACCCACCCACCGACTTCCTCTCGAGTCAGTTACTCTCCCAAACTCACCATCCCGTTTATTTATTCTCTGGCTTGACGACCTTCTCCCATTTCTGCGGGCCACACAGTCTGCTTCCTGGGGTCTCAAGAAGTCCAACCCTGCATTGCTGTGGAGATGGGCGAAATCCTTTTCCTGTACCACTTCGCCAGAGCCCCTCCTGCCCTGGCCATTAAAGCCGTCATGCGGAATACTGCTACCATGGGGATGTGGCTGAAATCACAGGGGCATAACAACGACATTATCTCTTTGCCGCTGCTACAGCAACCACACAGTACTGAGACTTAGCAACTTGCTTGGCTCCCTTAGCGATGGCTGGGTCACAGAGACCCATCGCCAGGTGGCAAACGTTGACCGAAGAAGGAGGCAAGCGCTTTCATCTCCCGCCCAAGGAAACCAAAGAGAAGCGGGAGGGTTAGAGGACAGAGCGCCTACCACTCCTAAGATGGAAACAGATTGTCCACGTCATCCCTTCCAGTTGGAATACTTACAACTGGGGTGAATGACCTGCCTGCGCTGGGGCTATGAACAGGCTTCAGAACAGATGATCGGGCGGGAAACTTCCATCCTGAATTCACCCATCTTATTCAGATTGGTTCTGAAACTGAGACTACTGACACAGACCCAGGTTTGGTCTAAGATCTCACAATGGGGCAGTGTACAAAATGCAGCTCTTCCCCAACCTGGGGGTCTCCTCTCACTCCCTAGATTGGAAGAAGAGTCTGCTCTATACCCCTCTTCCTTTTCCAGTTCAGGAAGTGAGGGAAAGAAGGAGCAGTAGCGCAGGTGAATGGGCAGATGGAAGTGAGTGCCCCTTGCCAATCATCTGCCTGAGGCAGCCACCTCAGTTGGCCTCATGGACGGGCCAGCCTTGTAAAAACCTAAGGGACTTAAATACTCCTAGGTGTAGAGGAAGATTTTGTATTACAAACACAGCATGTCCAATAAACCTGAACCCAAATATTTGCCTGGTTCAGGCAAACGAACCCACAAATTTCAAACTCATCGTTTGTGCTACGCGACTGCTCAGACTTCCAAAGCCCACAGACTCCCCATTTCCTCAGGAGTCCTTTCCAGAAGTCAACATCTGTAGCTACCGTATACTGAATCGGATCCCCCAATCTCTTTGTCCTTTCTTTTTCGAATCTCCTTGCTTCCTTCGCCGACTCCGCTTCTTAACCTTCTATCATCTCTCTCTCTCTCTCACCAGAACTGAAGACTCTTGGATCTCTTCCCATTCAGCTTCCCAGCTCTTGGCCTCTCTGGCTCCCCCTCCTCACTTTAAATCAACAGCATAACATCCCCTCCTAGGTGATATCCCTGTATAGCTTTCAAGGACAGGAAAAGACTTCCCCCTCCCAGGCCTTTTGAATGCTGAACACATGCTATATATTTTTTATTACTGGCCGTTGCTATTGTTCTTATTTTAAAACTGTTGTCTTTCATTTGCCTTTCATGTTTACCACTTTGGGTATTTATTCCCTCTCCCCCCCCCCCCATACTGAAAAGCAGTTTGTAGATTTCATAAACAAATACATTTTTCCCAGCCCTCATTTCCCTAACAAACAAACAGATTATTTTCCCCCAGCTCTCATCCGCCCATGGTCTCTCCTTCCCTCAACTAACTGTTGCATTTGCCTCCTTGACCTGCAACGTACTCCACCACCCTGCGGGGGATCAAAGACAAGGCACCCCATGCAGGTAAACCACAGAAGGGAGGGAATCTCACGCCACAACTTATGGCTGCTGCGTATCGCTCTCATGGCTCAACCCCACCAAATACTGAGCCATCACTATTGCCAATTGTGTCTTTGCTGTAGCTAACTCTCCCTTCCTTTTGCAACAGCACATAGCAGTGAGCATCTGTTCTCTCTCTTGGCAAATGCCAGATAGTCCAACCATTTCCAACTGCTGGCCAAATAGTCACCTGGAGCCCCCCCCCCCCCCCCCGTTTTTTTTTCAGGACTACAGCATTGCCACAGGGGGCACAACAGTAGTTTGCAGCAGCAGTGACCAGTGCAATTCCAGCTGCTCCTCTGTGAAGCTGCTGGCCTACTTGTTCCAGATAGGCACCTGGTGCTTTGCAAACACCACAACAGGCAATGAACACACAGGTGGAGCCTGACCTTGCTGACACTTGCTACTTGGCTGTCTGTTGGTTAAGTGGCAAGGGGACAAGAGCCCTGCTGGGATGAGACAGTTGGCAACCCCACTTGTGTGTTTCTCTTTCAGATACTGCACTTGGAGACTGTGCCAGAAACCTCTGACCACCTGATCACATTTCCTGTTGCTTGGATAGTAGACAGGGATCCCTTCTCCCCACCCGAGTTGTTTCTTACCTCAGCTAGGGTCAGGGTGGGTTTCTGCAGGAGAGATGGAAGAGGGGTCTCTCTGCTGTCAAGGCTTAGAGTCTGCAGCATCCTCACTCTGGACTTCTGGTGGGGAAGCTCCTTGTCGGTCACCTGTTCCATAGCATACAAGGGAGACAGTTTCAGGGGAAGGACAGATACACTAGAGCTACTGTGTGTGGCAGGTGCAAAAGGCATAAGGTGTGGGCGTGGCTAAGTGGGTAGGTTGCAATGCTCCCTCTGATTGGTCGATGTGGTGCAGCTGCCAGGTCAGGTGTGCCTGTTTGTGGTGATGCTGCATGTGCCATGAGGTGCTCTTTGTCTCCTGTTGTGGTTAGATAGCAACATTGCAAGCTGGCCAGTGTGTTTTGGGCATTTCTGATCAGGCATGCAAAAGGGGAGTGCACTGCTGGTTATGGCAATGCATTGCTGGTTATGGTGGCAAGCCCCGTAGTCTCGCATGGCTCCCAGCCTGCCTCTGTTTGCAGTGGGCAGCCAGCACCCTAGCTTGCCTGAGTGCTGTTGAAACTCCCCTTGCAAGTCATCCCAGGCCCTCGCCTAGAAAAGGTTCCAGCCTGTGGACTCAAACCTTTGCCATAGTATAGAGCGGGGGGGGGGGGGGAACCTTTCAACATGAATGCTCCTGGCCCTTGAATGGGTATATAGGGGAGGGCATTTCAGCAGGTGCAGCTGCTTTAGCAGCACCATCGGCACTGGCAGCTGCCAAGACTCTGTCTTCTACACAATCCTTACGAACACAAAGGCCCTAATGGTGGAAGGCTGGCCACCCCTGGTATAGAGAGACGTGCGTGTTTGTTTTACAATGTAAAACTTTACGTTTAAAATGTACATGACTGACCTCTCCCAAGGGAGCTCTCTTCCTGTCCTGGCTTTGCTGCGTAGTCCTTGATGGCATTTCTCTGGCCACCACATGGGAGCTGGGTTGGTGCGGTGATGGACTCCTTGCCTGTTGGGGGTCAATGTCAGGCTGCCACTCCACGGCTGGTGCTCTGTGTCAGGGCTTCCATGGACACTCCCAGAGTTACGGGAAGGGCTGTGCCAGCACAGAGTTGCCTGGGCTCTTGTTTTCCCTCCCGCTCTGTGCTGTATAGCATAGGATATGACAGACATCATGCCAATGCTGCGCAAGAAAGATAGCAGCACCGCTGGTGCAATTTTTGCATAGGATTTCCCCCTTAATCTCTAATTTGTTACTAGCCTCTAAATTCCTGATTGCAGCAAGATGGAAATATTTCTGCCTGTCTAGATTAAGAACATCAGAAGAGCCCTGCTGGATCAGGCCAAAGGCCCATTTAGTCCAGCTTCTTGTATCGCACAGTGGCCCCACCAGATGCCTCAGGGAGCAAACAACAAGATACCTGTATCCTGTTGCTGCTCCCTTGCATCTGGCATTCAGAGATAGCCTACTACTCAAACCAGGAGGTTGCACATTCCCACCATGGCTTGTAACCTGTGATGGACTTTTCCTCCATGAATCTGTCCAATTCCCTTTTAAAGCCATCCAGGCCAGGTGTGGCAAGGAGTTCCACAGATTAATTACACATTGGGTAAAGAAATGTTTTATTTTGTCTGTTCTAATTCTCCCACCACTCAGTTTCAGTGAATGCCCCCCCCCCCATTCTGGTATTGTGTGAGAGGGAAAATAACTTTTCTCTATCCACTCTCTCCATACCATGCATAATTTTATACCTCTCAATTGCGTCCCCCCTCAGGTACCTTTTCTCTAGACCAGGGGTGGCCAACCTTCCACCATTAGGGCCTCTGCATTCTTAAGAGTTGTGTAGTAGAAGACAATATGCCAACAAATTTGGAAAACTCAGCAGTGGCCAAAGGATTGGAAAAGGTCAGTTTACGTTCCAATTCCAAAGAAGGGCAGTGCCAAAGAGTGCTCAAACTATCGCACAATTGCACTCATATCACACGCTAGCAAGGTTATGCTCAAAATCCTACAAGCTAGGCTTCAGCAGTACGTGGACCGAGAACTACCGGAAGTACAAGCTGGGTTTCGAAGAGGCAGAGGAACTAGAGATCAAATTGCCAACATGCGCTGGATCATGGAGAAAGCACGAGAGTTCCAAAAAACCACCTACTTCTGCTTCATTGACTACGCAAAAGCCTTTGATTGTGTGGATCACAACAAACTGTGGCAAATTCTTAAAGAGATGGGGGTACCAGACCACCTTACCTGTCTCCTGAGAAACTTGTATGCGGGTCAAGAAGCAACAGTTCAGACCGGCCATGGAACAACCGACTGGTTCAAAATTGGGAAGGGAGTACGGCAAGGCTGTATATTGTCACCCTGCCTATTTAACTTATATGCAGAGTACATTATGAGAAATGCAGGGCTGAATGAATCGCAAGCCGGAATCAAGATTGCCGGGAGAAATATCAACAACCTCAGATATGCAGACGATACCACCCTAATGGCAGAAAGTGAAGAAGAACTAAAGAGCCTCTTGATGAGGGTGAAAGAGGAGAGTACAAAAGTTGGCTTGAAACTCAACATTAATAAAACTAAGATCATGGCATCTGGGCCCATCAATTCCTGGCAAATAGAAGGGGCAGAAATGGAAGCAGTAACAGATTTTACTTTTCTGGGCTCCAAGATCACTGCAGACGGAGACAGCAGCCATGAAATTAAAAGACGCTTACTCCTTGGAAGGAAAGCTATGGCAAACTTAGACAACATAATAAAAAGCAGAGATATCACCATGCCAACAAAAGTTCGCATAGTCAGGGCGATGGTGTTCCCAGTAGCAATGTATGGTTGCGAGAGTTGGACCATAAGGAAGGCTGAGCGCCGAAGAATAGATGCTTTTGAACTGTGGTGCTGGAGAAGACTCCTGAGAGTCCCTTGGACTGCTAGGAGATCAAATCAGTCAATCCTAAATGAAATCAACCCTGACTGTTCCCTGGAAGGACAGATACTAAGGCTGAAACTCAAATATTTTGGCCACCTAATGCGAAGAGAGGACTCTCTGGAGAAGACTCTGATGCTGGGAAAAATTGAAGGCAAAAGGAGAAGGGGAAGGCAAAGGATGAGATGGTTAGACAGCATCACGGATGCAACGAACATGAAAATGAGCGAACTCAGGAAGATAGTGGAGGACAGGAAGGCCTGGCGGGATATGGTTCATGGGATCACGAAGGGTCGGACACGACTTAACGACTGAACAACAACAACAGTAGAAGACAGAATCGGTTCGGGTCCAGGGTATTTGAGGGACCGCCTCCTTCCTTATAATCCGACCCGTACTCTGAGGTCATCAGGGGGGGCCCTGTTAACTTTGCCGCCATTGACGGAGGTGAGGGGGATGACGGCACGGAATAGGGCCTTCTTGGCAGTGGCGCCCCAATTATGGAATTCCCTCCCCCTGGAATTAAGAACGGCTCCTTCTTTAGAGACCTTTCGGCAGGGCCTTAAGACGTTTTTATTCAGGTTAGCATTCGATGTCTGACAGGGTGGGCTGGCTTTTTAACAAATGGCTTTTAACAAATGTAAATGTAGGTGACCCACTGGGGTTGATTGTTTTAATTGTTTTAATTATTTGTTTTTAATTATTTTAATGTATATATGTATTTTAATGTTTGTATTGTAAGCCGCCTTGAGTGCCCTTGTTGAGAGAAAGGCGGGGTATAAATTCTTTAAATAAATAATAAATAAATAAATCTTGGCAGCTGCAATTGCTGCTGCTGCTGCTAAAGCAGCTGCACCTGTTGAAATGCCCTCACCTATACAACCATTAAAGGGCCAGCCAGGAGCATTCATGCTGAAAGGTTGGCCACCCCTGCTCTAGACTGAAGAGCCCCAAACGCTGTAGCTTTTCCTCGTAAGGGAGGTGCCCCAGCCCACTAATCATTTTGGTTGCTCTCTTCTGTACCTTTTCCAGTTCCACTATCCTTTGCATGCCTCTTTGCATGTGACGGATCAAGAGAGAGATCTTGGGGTCCTGGTGGACAGGTCGATGAAAGTGTCGACCCAGTGTGCGGCGGCTGTGAAGAAGACCAATTCCATGCTCGGGATCATTAAAAAGGGGATTGAGAATAAAACGGCCAATATCATTATGCCTTTGTACAAATCGATGGTAAGGCCACATCTGGAGTATTGTGTCCAGTTCTGGTCACCATACCTCAAAAAGGATATAATTGAATTGGAAAAGGTGCAGAAAAGAGCGACCAGAATGATTCGTGGGCTGGAGCACCTCCCTTACGAGGAAAGGCTACAGCGTCTGGGGCTTTTCAGCCTAGAAAAAAGGCGCATGAGGGGGGACATGATTGAGACTTATAAAATTATGCATGGGATGGAGAGAGTGGATAGAGGGAAATTCTTTTCCCTCTCACACAACACCAGAACCAGGGGACACACACTAAAATTGAGTGGAGGGAGAGTTAGAACAGACAAAAGAAAATATTTCTTTACCCAGCGTGTGATTCATCTGTGGAACTCCTTGCCACAGGATGTGGTGATGGCACCTGGCCTAGATGCCTTTAAAAGGGGTTTGGACAAATTCATGGAGGAAAAGACCATCACAGGTTACAAGCCATAAGCAACCTCCTGGTTTTTAGAAGTGGGTTTTCTCTGTGCCAGGTGCAAGGGAGTGGCGACTGGACACAGGTATCTTGTTGTCTCGTGTGCTCCCTGAGGCATCTGGTGGGGCCACTGTGTGACACAGGAAGCTGGACTAGATGGGCTTTTGGCCTGATCCAGCAGGGCTCTTCTTATGTTCTTATGTTCTCTTGGGGCAAGAGCCATCTTCTCATTTTGTGTAAGCACCATGTACACTGATAGTGCTATAAAAATAATCTTAGAGCTGGAAATGGACTGTATAGGCATTGACATTGGCAATAAGTTAATAAAAACACCAAATATTTTTCACACACAGACCTGAATTTAAAAGAGCATGAATTAAAAAAAAAAAAGTTCTTGCTGCTACTGTTTGTTCTGCTGGATATGCTACTGCCCAAAGAAAGACAGAAAACTAAAATACTGACTTCTGAAAGTTTTCTATAGTCTGATATCTTTCACTGTCACCCTGGGATTAAAAAAAAAAGGAGCCTGAAGAAAACCGGACGTTTCATTTTCAGACAACGGGATTTGTTACTCTACCTTTTTCCTGTCTCTACGGATAGCGTGCGGCTTGCCTGTCCGGACAGCTCTGCCTCCAACGCAGGCGCAGTACGGCACAGCCGCTCTCTGTGGTTCACCCGCAGAAAGACCAGGGAGAGAGGGAGCAAGTGCGCGCGCATCTCATATACATAATTTCCTGTTTAAAGTGATGCGGCCTTTTTAAATTGAGCAGGTGAGGGTTGCCCATAGAAACCAAAGGGGGAAAATCCAAGATTTTTAACATAGCTGCGAAACAAAAACAAAGCAGAAAAATACAACCCTTTACAACTCACTTCGCGAGTGAAAACGTTTTAAAGTTTGAATTACTGTGTGTGGGGGGGCCCTTTCGACTTTTACCGGAAGGTCAGCCGCGCGCGCGTGCGCCCGCTCTAGGATTTGCCAGCTTTACGGGCCAAACCGCCGTCGAGTTGGCAGCATTTCCGGTTCCTTGTGCTCTGCTTCCGGGTTGAAGGGTTGTCTAGCTTGGGCTGGGCTCATTTCTCACAGCTGGTGGCGGCGGCGGCAGCGGCGAGACGACGCAACTGACTTGGGTCTCCCTGCGTTGTGTGGGGGGTGAGAAAAGTAGGCGGCCTGTTGGGAAGGCAGTTGTGGGGGTGTCCACAAGGGAAGGGGCCGCCCGCCCGCGGGGCTCACTCGCACTCTCGTCCCCCATTGTAGGTCGTGTCTGCTCGGCCCTGGAGGAGGAGAAGCAGAAGCGACACGTCCCCAGAACCGGCTGGAGAAACGGGGCGCTGCAAATTGCGGGGTCCGGTCGTGGTGGCTGCTGCGTTTCAGAGCAAATCCTGAGCCTCTTTCCCCGGGGAGGTAAATCCTACTCAATTCTCCCCCCCCCCACCCACCCACCTTGCTTGCTTGTTTGTATATTAATTCATATCCTGCCAGGATCGTTGAATCCTCCCAAGACCTGTTTACATGCCAGTACAGTATATCTTATATCAATAGCCCCCACACACACACACAGACGGGGTGTGCCCCTTACCCAAGAAAAGCTTGGCAGCAATTGTGGGGGTGCGTGTAGGTGTTAAAAATGGCTTCCTGACTTCCTCGCTCAGCATGTCTTCCTCACCCAGTGGCAGTAAGGGGCTGAGGTAAGGGGATGATTTGGCAAGTCTTCTCTAGAAAGTGTGTGGTTAAGATTGTACCTCAGCCCCTAACCTACCACCAGCACTCTCTTTGCTGTGACTGTCTAACAGGGTTATTGTGGTAGAAGCTTTCACAGGCTACAGTCCCACACTTGATCAGATGCCATGAGGTATTATCAACAGTAGGGAATGACACCCACACCCACCCACGTATAGAGGGAAAAAAATACGCAGTGAAATGCAAGCAGTATATCACACGCATGCAAGATAAGTACATTGATAACTCAGAACAGTGGTAATTGTCGCTGGACTTACCTTGTGTACATTTGAGCTTTGCGAAGAGATATCAGAGAATACTCCTTGCATTTTATGGCCCTCTGCTCCCACCATTCCCAATCTAATTGTCAGTGCACAGACTTTGTGCATCAGTACACACATGAAATATCTGTCAGTTGGGGATAACTCAAGCACTTAATGGACTGTAGTACAAGAAAGCACCAGTCACAAGAAATGTGATTTTACAAACTGCTGTGTTTTATAACCATAAATCCTGAGGATGCTTTGTTCACTTTACACAAGAAATCTGTTAGATTTTTATTCAGAGCTGAAACCTTAGGGAGCCAAGGTACTGTCAAGGGTTTGCCTTGAACGTCTAGGATGGTACATGGTTCTTGCTTTCCCCCCCTCGCCCGCTGGGCCCCTATTTGAGTCAGTTGTTCCCCACAGCCTCTGCTTGATCCCATGTTTATGCCAGGGCAGGTGATTGTTCATTTCTCCACACCCTTGAAACTTATCTCATCTTTCACAGACTACTCATTTTCTAGCTGTGTAGAGCCTAGCAGATGTTTATCTGCCACTCATATCACTGTAGCATAAAATTGTATAAGTACTGCCTGTGACTTAAAAAAAATGGTACCATAAACAAAGATGCACAGAGATTGTGATCTAACACATAAATGGCAAAGTTATTTATTTCAATTTCTATAATTCACTTCAGTTTGGGAATGGATAACAGTTACATACAGCAACTTAAAATCCTTGTTTGAAAACAAACTAGCCATTGTAATGTTAAGCCCGTAACAGACCGCACAAATTCCGGCGCCGAGGCGAGCGAGCAAGGCTGGCTGCTTTCCTCCGCGCTCTGAGCTTGTCTGTAGGAGTGTCTTCCCGCAAATAGTCCCTCCTTTTGTCCCACCTTCTTAAGAAAGCGCAGCTGTGATTGACTAAGCACAAGTGCGCTCCGATTGGCCGAAAACCTTGCAGCCTCGCTGTGAACTGTCTGGTGCCCCAGCGACCTTTCCTCCGCGAAGCTGCCCCCTCAAACATGGGCCAGAAACATTTTCGATCGTGCCAGAAATCAGGAGATTACATCTGCTCCGCTCGCTTCCGCTATGGTAACCAGACACCTCCGCACAGCTCGACAAAGCTCCTCGGGCGTCTGGAACGTGCCGGAATTCGTGCGGTCTGTTACGGGCTTTAAGTTGTGGTTACTGAATTGAACGTGACTACATAATGTTAAGGCCAGCGGGTGGTGCAGTGGGTTAAACCACTGAACCATGAGCTGTCGATCAAAAGGTCGGCAGTTCTAATCCGCGATGGGGTGAGCTCTCGTTGCTTGGCCAGCTCCTGCCAACCTAGCAGTTCCAAAGCATGTTAATGCGAGTAGATAAATAGGTACCGCTTGCGGGAAGGTAAACAGCGCTCCGTGTTCCAGCTGCATGCTACGCGCTGCGGCAAGGAGAGTCATGCCGGCCACATGACCACGGAGGCGTCTTCGGTCAACGCTGGCTCTTCGGCTTCGAAATGGGGATGAGCACCACACCCTGGAGTCGGACACGACTGGACTTAATCATCAGGGGTCACTTTTACCTTTACATAATGTTGCCCTTACAAATGATCTCATCAGGCCCTGGCCTTTGTCCATTGCTAAAATCTTTGGTAGGTGCTTGTGTTTCCTGTGGCCTTTTAACTTCAGGCAGTTCTTGTATAGCTTGTCCAGCCAGAAAATATAATTACATTGGAAGCTGCAGTTTATTTTACCATGGAATAGGGAGGGGGTTGCTTTTTTAAAAAACAAACCTAGGGATACTTGAGAGATGGGTCTGTATGATTACTTGTACCAAAAGTTCAAAAATGTTGGACTTCTGGTGGGAACCTGTGAGCATATATTTATTACATAGGATGCTCTCTCTAAATTGAACTTAATGCATTTATCTGCAAATATGTTCAAAGTACTGTATGGCTGTAATCCTTTCATGTATGCAAATGCCACTGGCATGAATAAGGTTTACAGCCAATTATGCATAGGATTTGGCCTTAGCCTTGTTCTCCTGTGCTTCATTTTCTGGTGTGTTTCGAGTTGAGTCCGTAGGTATGTAGTCGAGAGCATTTAATGACATTTGACCTCACAGTATTGTTGCACTTCATCTCTTGTATTTCTGTCATTCTTACAGTACCTGATTTGTGTGTGTGTTTCCTTCATCCTTTGTTCAGGTCACCAAGAATTGGAGGCATAAGGAGGTGCAAGGATGAAGCTTTATAGTCTAAGTGTCCTTTATAAAGGAGATCCCAAAGTGCATTTACTGAAAGCTGCCTATGATGTGTCGTCCTTTAGCTTTTTCCAGAGATCAAGGTATGTCCCTACTGCTTTGGTGTGGTTACTGGGTCTTCCTGTTCCAATGCTTTCTGTGTTCTGTTCAGAGACGTTACTCTATACTGTGAAGTTCCCTTCAAGATCTGGTTTATCATGGGGATTTATATCCTACTGTATTAAAACATTGTCAAGGCAGCCAACAGCATTATAACAAACCAATACAGCATAATGGGTAGCTGCTAAAACAAAATGCTACAACCTGCAGCTAATAGTTTTAAAAAAGCTACAGCTGAGATTGTTTTAAACGTTTATTTTTTTGTTTTAAATGTTTTAAAATGTTTATTTAGGTGATGGGAAAATATTTACATTCACAGCAAATGTTATGGTAAACTCGCTGCCTGTGCTCTTGTTTAAAAAAATTAACTTCATTTATCTGTGAATGTGTTTTCTAAGTATGGCTATAAACCTTTACTTTCATGTAAGTGCCACTGACCTGAATAAGATTTACTCCCAAGTAAGTGTGCATAGCTTGTTCAGCCAGAATACAATTACACTGGAAGCTGAAGCTGCAGTTTCCATTTCCTTATATTTCATATAAAATGTAAGTCATCCAAAAAAAAAAAATCTTTACTGCTTGTACCAATCTGAACAGTTTATTTTAAGAATGTATAGCCAGCACTTCTGTGTTGCTACTTGCAGGGTGGCTAGTGGCTCATAAAAACATGTAAATAACCAAGGAACAATAAAGGCAAAGGACAGAAAAAAAGCACAACACCACTCAGATTGGGGTGTGTTTGTCCCTTCCCACGCAGGTAAACAGCCTTGAGTGTACTCGCCTCACCTGCTCTATTGTCCCACTAACCAAGGTGGTTGTTAATATTCCTTGGTTACACTCTTGCCAGCTAACTTTCCAGCCCCTGAATATTGTGGGGGTTATCTTGCAACGAAACAGATACCTAGAGCATGAAAAAAGAATCAGTTGCAAGATCTCAATCGGTTTTCCTTATATTCATGGTTTTCTTAGGTTTATCACTTCTAATAGCTTGCTTTTGTGCTGAGGTTTGTCCCCCAACGCTCAGACCAGCTTTCCCAAACCTTTGTGTGCTTCCATTAAAAGTTAAGTTGGTACACAGCACTGCTTAGATGAGTTCGTTAACATACCTGATGGATAGAGGCTGTCATCAAACTAGTTGAGAAATGGGGCTTGAGTTGTATAAACTCCTACTCCTTCCACCTCCAGGCAGGGTCAGTGCAAGAGGGATGCACCCCTGCAGTGTCTGGGATTCCTCTTGGCCCCAAGGTCAAAAAACAGAGTGCTGGCTGAGCAACAAAGACCCAATTGGGCCTAAGAGCTCACAGATGGGGGGGGGGGAGTTGCCTCATCCTCCTTCCTCTTCCACAAGTTGTCTGGCTCTTGGCCTGGGCAGCACTACTAGAGAGCCTATCAAAAGAGTGCCTTCTCATCAGCCCTGCCTTATGTAGCTCTGGGCCCTTCCTTGGGGATCCACCCCTTCCTAGGCCATCTCTCCCCTAGCCCTACCCCCTGCTTACTTGGCCCTACCCCATGGTTAAAGGGGCAGTGTTGCCCCAGGGTGGAGAGGCCCTCATCCTGCGATGAGCAGTCAAAGAGAAGGTTTCGCCATTGCAGCGAGTCCAGAAGTGGACAAGTCGGATGGAAGTTTGCACCTGCTGATGCTAGTGTTTGATGGGGTGTGGATTTGGAGGCTGTCTTTGAAAATCCAACTGTCCTTTCGCTTGGATCCAGAAACACGTGAGCGGCACACTGCTCACAAAACGGTGCTTTCCCACTCCATCCTGTAGCCCCCTGAAAACCTGACCCTGAGGGACCCTTGGGAATAGTATGGGGGACGATGCAGGTGCCTGCCAGTGTGGGGCCAGTCGGTGGAAATCTTCCCCCTTGTACCTGAGCAGAGGTGCTGCTTTGCTTGCTCAGTGACTAGTTGGGATCCAACCCATAGACTAGAATCAGATGAAATCTTTTACTTACTGTTTTGAGAATGAAGGCAGTAGTATTGTCTTGTGATTCTTAACTAAAGTTCTGCAGTGAGTTTGCATTGCAGCGTCACTGGTAGCAATATTGCATTTCTCTGTGGCTCTCAAATAATCTGTTTGATGAACGTGAGGCGGCTTGATAAGTGGGACATTTCCCCCTTTTTCCCCCCAGCGTTCAGGAATTCATGACCTTCACCAGTCAGCTGATAGTCGAGCGTTCAGAGCCAGGCAGCAGAGCTTCTGTAAAGGAACAAGGTGAGCCTGGGCACACAGGGGGCTGCCTTCTAGCCACTGCGTTTCTGCGTTAAGTTTGTTTGCAAACATTCCCAAGATATGGCACTCGCCAAACACTGCCCCCTTTACCCAATGATGTGCCAGCCTCTGCTCACCTGCTTGGACCTCACCTGCGTCTCATATGACAGCTTCGTTGGCTTCTGCTAATTAACTTATCTTGCCCACAGACTAACTTGATTGGGTTTAAACACCTTTTAAGTGCATCTAACTCCCAGTGAGGGGTTATTTGCAAAATGGCTATTCCTGTTCAGGTTGCATTAATTTTAGCGGTCTCATCCTGGCCATTTTGATCTTTTGACTGAAGTATGCACATTTTTGACAGAGAGGCGGGAGGATTCTAGACTTCAGTCCTGGTTGGATCTCCACTGACATATGCTGAATAATGCTCCAGCCTTTTATAGTGGAACACTGAGTGGCTGCAGGAACCTGCCTGACAAGTTGCCTCCCTCAATTGGCTTATTGCCCCAGTTATACAGGAGCTCTGATCTCTGAGTTGCCTACAGTATTCCATAATACCAGCTTCATCCTGTCTGACTCATCCTGGCCACCCTACTCAGTATACCGTCATAGCCTGCTGGGCTCTTTCTGGCCCTGACCCATTTCGTATCATTCCTGAACTCTGCTATACCTTTATAGCAGGGCCAGCCCATCTAGGAGGCCAACTGAAATGGTCGCCTCAGGCAGCAGATTGGTGGGGGACACCCATCTGTTTGCCGACTCGTCTCCACTGCTCCTCCTTCCACTCCCTGGATTGGAAAAAGGAAGGTGGGGGCAGAGAGGAAGAGGAAATGTGGAGGGGAGAATGGGAGGAGCAGAAGCTCTGACATCATTGGCTAAGGGGGCATCAGTAGGCCTTGCGTTATAGCTTGTGTACTGATGCTCCTTGTATTTCCTTTTTTTTTTTAAATGAAGACATCAGAATTCCAAGAGTAAGACTATGAAACCACACATGTGTTTTAAAGCTATTTAGTCCTCCTAGCTACGGAAAAACCTTGATGATGGGTTGATAGCGCCTGGTGAAATCTCAAAAGCTGGAGGTGCCTAGGAGGTCTTCCTTCAGTGTCTTGTACTGATCTTTATTCATTCCCCATGCCTACCCTTTCTTTGCCCCTTCGCCTATAGTTTATCCTCAGTCATTTCTCCCCCCCCCCTTTTCCCTTGTATAAATAGACTTGGTGGTGGAGGATTTGGATGACCAGACAAGATGTCACATGAGGAAGTCTTCCTGCTAAGGGCCCCCTCCGACTATACTCCCTTTCCATCTGTATTCACAGTACCACAGATACCGCATTGTCCCGAGTATAAGACGCACCTGATTATAAGACGCACCCTTAAAGTTTGGTGCTAATAAAAAAATTTAATTAAATCACTGGCATTAAATTGCAACAGCCTGATTATAAGACGCACCCCTAGTTTAAAAACTTAAATTAGGAAAAAAAAGTGAGTCTTATACTCAGACCAATACGGTAATTTGATGGGGACTCTTGCAGTCCTTGCCCTGTGCAATGCTACCCAATTGTAATTCTCTCTCATCCTGTTTGGATGCCGCCCTGAACCTGCAAAGGAAACGTACTTTCTCAGATTCAAAACAAACATACAAAATAGGCGTCACGGTGCAAGGAGAATGTAACTCAAGCTACCTGCCTAAATATGTGACGTTGAAATGAGGGTCTAGAATGAATGTGTAGTTTCTGATTCTCATAGTTGGACACGAAGATATTTTTTTTTGTATGGGAACCAATATGAATCTTTGTTTCTTCTCTGCTTCAGAATATCTCTGCCACGTTTATGTGAGGAATGACGAGCTAGCTGGAGTGGTGATTGCAGACAATGAGTATCCACCCAGAGTCTGTTTCACCATGTTAGAGAAGGTAAGCACAAGATAGCACCACAATGACTTGCAGATGAGCTCTAGGAGAGCGTATGGTATAAGCCAGAAGTTCTCAACCTGTGGTACGGGTACCCCTAGGGGTACGCGAACCTCTTGCTGGGGGTACGCCAAGCCCTGCCCCTTATCTGCCCCATCAGCAGCTAATTAAGTGTTAATTAACATGCATTTTAAATTGTAATTATTTTCGGAGCCCTTCTGTCTCTCTGATTTTGGTTTTGGGCTTATTTTTGTTCTTTGGAAAATGTACTTTGGTGGGGTGGGGGAGGGAGGAGCTGATTTTGGGAAGTGTGACTTGGAGAAAAAAAAGATCCTTGTGTGTGTGTGTGTATCACACACACACACAGTTAAATAAGACATGTTTTCACATTTAAAATTGTTTTAGTACTTTTTTATTTAACAATTAATTTGATTGATTAATCCAATTAATTAGCAGTTAATTAGCAAGGGGTAGTTCAGAAAATTGGACCGTGATAGGGGGTACCCAGACCTCCAAAGGTTGAGAACCCCTGGTATAAGCTTTACAGCACAATCTTATACTTATATACTTAGAAGTAAGTCCCATTAAATTCAGTGGGACTTACTCCCAGGTATGTTTGCATAGGATTGCAGCCTTGCTATACTTTCAGAGCTAAACAGCTGTCATCTAGTGTAGTCCAAAGCTTAATAATTCATAAATAGAGTAGGATGGGATTTATTTTCTGATCAGTGTACATCGGATTGCATTGGCTCAACTCTGACATATTACCAAGCCATGGTTTGAGCTTCTAGACACAAAGCAAGCAAACTGTGGTTTCACGATGTTTGTCTGCTATTTTATTCTTGTCCTCTCAACATTTTACTTCATAAATTCACTCTCATCTCCATACTGCAGAGCAATGGCTATAGCTATGACTTGTTGATTCAGACATCATGTCAAACCATAGTTAGCGCAAACCATGACTTAAACACTCTTTATACCATGCTTTTAAAAAACAATTTTAGCTTCCCAGCTAATTGCAAACCATAGTTTTTCAATATGGACACCACACCTAATCCACACTGAGCCAGGATGGTATAGTGGTTTGGGAGTCGGACTTAGACCTGGAAGATCCAGGTTCAAATCCCCGCTCAGCCACGAAGCTTCCTGGGTGACCTTGGGGCAGTCACTATCTCTCAGCCCCACCTACCTACCTCACAAGGTTGTTGTGAGGACAAAAGGAGGGGAGGAAATATGTACACCACTCTGAGCTCCTTGGAGGAAGGGCGGTATAAAAATGTGAAAAATAAATAAATAAAATAAATAATCCTAGCTAAGCCTCCTTTGATGCGATACCTGAATTTAGCCAGAGCCTGCTTCTGGGGCATTTGACTTCCAACAAAAAAAATTGTTCCCTTGCTAATATCTGTCAAGGCGAGCCCTTTGTTACCTTGTATGCTGGTTTGGCCTTCAGGGCAGCGTATATGAGGTTTCCAGGCAGGCAGTTTGCTCTCCAGGTGCTGGCTAGGCTCAGACCTGCTTAGCTTTAAGAGCTGGAAGTACACCGATGCTCTCAGCTTAGTAGTCTACTAGTACTCAGTATCAGAACACAAAAAGCAGAGACTTTTTAGTAGAAGTCTGTTTCAAGATCAAAACAGTCTGCGCATTCTGTTTGTGTTGAGGAGGGCGACTACCCTAGTAGGGGATTTATGGTGGGAAAGTGGGTGTTGGTGATGATGATACCGGTTGCAAAACTTACTCCATGAGCCGCCTTACATTGCTTATTCTGTTACATGCTTATTCAGAAGCAAGGCCCTCTACATTCAGTGGGACTTATACTCAAGAAAGTGGGCATAGGATTGCTGCCTCAGGCTGCCGTCTTATACATAGTTTCCTGGGAGTAAGCCCCACTGAACACAATGGGACTTCTGAGTAGACATGCATGTGATTGTGCTCACACCAATAGAGACTCGTCCCAAGAGCCTTACTAGGCTTCAGACCAAATGTGACAAGTGAGCATTCTCTTCGTTTTATTTGTCTTTGCACTGAAAGGTAATGGGATTCCTCTTGTTACTTTGCAATTTTAGGTGCTAGATGAGTTCTCCAGGCAGGTCAATAGGATAGACTGGCCCTCTGGAACCCCAGCCACGATAAACTACACAGCGTTGGATGGTTATCTTAGTAAATACCAGGTATGGTGCAGACTGAGCGATACGTTTGATGGGGAAACGGCACGGGGTCCGAGCAGGGCAACTTTGCAACCCACTGGAGCTCTTGCGCCACATTTTTCATGTTTTAATCATGAACAAATACATGCTGTGATGTAAGGCGCTGCTCTGCCAGTAATCTCAGTTCCACTGATTTTGCTACATCTAGTCTTTCCCATGATGTGTAAGTAGAGCTGCATTGTTTCCAGAGAACATAAACATGGGTTTAAAAATAAATAAATCCCTCCTCTCTGTAAATGTTGGGGGTCGTATGATTTGGGCCATGTGTCTGTGTTAGCTTGGAAGGAGGAGTTTGCTTTCCAGTTGTGACCAACGTGGAATTAAAATCCTTTGACTGATGATCTCTGGTGTCTCCGCTGCAATGCCATCTAACAAAATGATGCGTTCCTCCTCTTTAAGAACCCTCGTGATGCAGACGCCATGACAAAAGTGCAAGCCGAGCTGGACGAAACCAAAATCATCCTGGTAGGGGGACTCACACCTTTTTTTGTCATACCTTCTTAGAATTGGCAGGGTGCTACGTCAACGCTTTGTGTAAGGCACGAATTACAATGGGAACCCTTTCAGACAAGCCCCCTCTGTGTGAAGTTCAAGTGGGGAGGTTCAGGTGCTGCATCAGTAACTGTGCCTGCGTGGGGCATATGAGGGATGAAGCAAGGAGACAGAGGTAAAAAAAGACTAGAGTCTGGACTGGATGTGGCATGATTTCTGTCACTATCTCCTCTAGAAGACAAGGTAGAGTACAAGAATGCACTGTCACCTTGCAACAAGCATGCCATAGAGGAGAAGGGCCAACTGAGCAATATTGATAAGCACCAGCCTAGGAACCTTTTTCCACGTGGCAGAGAACATAGTTTTAAAAAGCCCCTTTTTCTCTTTAAAGAGGAGTTCTGTTGTGTGGTGGGGAGTGTTTTGCAGGAGAGAGCGCTCCCTGAACCAGTCTTTTAAAGGCCACTTGTAATTTTGCAAGCTGGGTGGGGAACTCTTGAGGTGAAAACATGATGCAGTCAGGTGGAACTAGGCCATGACAATGACCTCAGCTGTGAGTACTTTGCGGTTATGGTGGTACGGTTCGTGGCTAAGGTTCTGTGCCGCAAACCAGGACTACCCGGTTCAGAGCTCGCCTCTGTTCTGAACTCATTAAGTGGCCTTAGGCAAGCTGCTCCCCTCTCAGCCTGAGGTTACAATCTTAATCCTTTCTTGGGAGTAAGTCCCACTGAACACAATGGGACTTACTTCTGAGTAGAGATGCATAGGATTGTGCTCTGTCTTTCCCAGCTGCAACTTGGTGAAGGTAATGCTTATTCAGTTTACAGGGCTGTTGTAAGGATTACTTTGAAAATGATGGGCAGTTTGCAATGTCTGCAGAGGTCCGTTTAAACCCTACTTTACAGAGCTCCCTTGGCAGCTGCGTAAGGGTAGTGGAGTGTTAGAAGGGGCTTGGGGGGCCGGCTTGTTCGGGGGCAGCCTTCTTTCCAGAACATCCTAGAATGTCGAGGCTGCTGCTCCCCTTTTCACCCTCCAACAGGACACTCTAGGAACAGAGAAGCGAGTTCCACTTCTAGAGGAACTCTCCATTTTTAGAGCACCCTGCTGGAGGGGGAAAGGAGCGCCCCAATGCCAAGTGAGTCCTGGAAGGTCAGTAAATCTGCCCCCCCCCCCAGGCCTGTCTCACACCTTTCGACAGGTCCATTGGTGCTAATGCTCCTCTCTCCAGCAGGTCGTTCTAGGAATGAAGACGTCCCTCCATTCCTACTAGAACCCCCTCGCGTAGAGCAGAATGGCAGTGCCAAGGGAGCTTTCTAAGGGAGGAGTTCAGTGAACTAAGAAGAAGGAAGAGGGTGTCTAAATTTAAAGGACTTTGGGCATTAACAGACTCCCCTTGCCCCCCTATGAGTTAGTACATTGAGGGTTCACAGTACTGGTGATGTGCATTGCACATGCAGAAAGTGCTGTGCAAATGTGAAGGATGATTGTTACAGCTCCAGGGGGAATTGTTTTTCTTCTTCACACATCCTGTACACAGTTGGCTCACCCACCATTCTGAAAACTGGCATAAATGAATCTGCAAGGAGCCTCTGTCTCCCTGTGGTCAACTCCCCCCCCCCCCCAACTTCAACAGGCAGGCAGAATGTTTATATTTCTTTAACTCATTTGAAATATTTGAGACTCCTTTGAGACTCTTTTCTGCCACCCCCTGAGAGTGACATACAAATACAATCAACAGACTTTAAAAACAACAACCATTCAGGAATAACATTAAAGGAAAACATTGTGAGAAAAGGGGATGGGGGGGGGAGCAATACAATCAGCGGAAAGACCCTTTTCTTATACTAAATTCCACCACCAGGCTAGTTTTGTTGTTGTTGTTCAGTCGTTAAGTCGTGTCCGACCCTTCGTGATCCCATGAACCACATCCCGCCAGGCCTTCCTGTCCTCCACTATCTTCCTGAGTTCGCTCATTTTCATGTTTGTTGCATCGGTGATGCTGTCTAACCATCTCATCCTTGGCCTTCCCCTTCTCCTTTTGCCTTCAATTTTTCCCAGCATCAGAGTCTTCTCCAGAGAGTCCTCTCGTCGCATTAGGTGGCCAAAATATTTGAGTTTCAGCCTTAGTATCTGTCCTTCCAGGGAACAGTCAGGGTTTATTTCATTTAGGATTGACTGATTTGATCTCCTAGCAGTCCAAGGGACTCTCAGGAGTCTTCTCCAGCACCACAGTTCAAAAGCCTCTATTCTTCGGCGCTCAGCCTTCCTTATGGTCCAACTCTCGCAACCATACATTGCTACTGGGAACACCATCGCCCTGACTATGCGAACTTTTGTTTAGTTTACTGCTAGTTTACTGCTGTCAATAAAACATACACAGGAGCAGAGGATGGTTAAGGTTTCAAAATAAGTACTTTATTTACAGTTTCCCAGAATACATATCTTCTGATGTTTACCAGAGGTTCCTATTACTTTGGAACAGAGAACCCTAAAGCTGCTCTCTTTGTATGTATGTGTGAGAGGATGCTGTAGTGTCTGCCATTGCGGAGGCAGAGCTCCAGCCGGTTGCATCCTTTCCCTTCGATGGTCTGGGGGAGAGTGTGGAGATAGGAAGGAAGTAGCATTAAGGCCCACACCTCCTGCAAGGGTCATAGAGAGCAGGTAAAGGATCTCAGGTGTTTGGACATTACACTGCCCTCCAGAGTCCTGCCGGTGGCATTGCATCCAAATTCCAACAAACACAACCAATGAACAATAAACAGATCAATAAAAACCACCACAATTGTATAAAAATCAGCTAGCAGGATAAGCTTTGAGTAAGAAGCTTTCTCCCTTCCTCAAGGCCAGTGATGAGATGAGCCTCTCTGGGCAAGAAATATGAGAGTTGGTGCTACAACTGGAGCCCTGAGCTGGGCCCTTGCAGATTTTCTTTCTGTTAAAAAGGGGGCGTGAAACTTCCTAGTTTTCAGGTTTGGATTTTACAGAGCTTTCTGGTTGGGACTGAAGTGATGGAGCGGAAGGGATAGATAAATACTTGTGGTGGTGGCAGAAAAGGTGTACAACAGGACTGTGGAGCCATTGGATGTGTGCAGCATGTAAGAAATCTAGCTTGTATCTTCTATAAGCAAAGAAGGGGCGCTTTTTGCAAACCAGGAACTGGACAACTCCTTTATATTAAATTTGAGACTGCGATTCAGGGATGGTTAGGAAGGTTGACTCTACATAGTGGTGTGATTGTGGCCTCGACTTGCTGTCTGTAGCTGCTTCTGCAGCTGCGCTTGGGGATATTGACAATGTACAGCCTCCCTTTTTCATCCTTTCCTGTATCCATTTAGCACAATACCATGGAGTCTTTGTTAGAAAGAGGAGAAAAACTGGATGACCTCGTGTCCAAATCTGAAGTTCTTGGAACTCAGTCAAAAGCCTTCTACAAAACTGTAAGTATATTCTGGCCAGAGGCCCAAGTACTGTCTCATTTTAGCTGAGTTCTGTCAGTCTTTCTAGCATGACGTTATGTGGATTAGAATACAGGACTTTTGGAGTCCACAGCTGGTGGGGTGGTGGTGGTGTACTCTGAGTGAAATGTGATAGGCAAATCGAGACACTAAGGTAGGAGTTTTCTTCTGCTGATCTTGGATATACATCTCCTATGAGCTCTTCTGGAACTATTTTGCAATGGATTCCTTTGGGATGGAGAGTAATTCCCTATGCCCATTCTCAAGGCTAGATGGCTGCAGTAGGCAAACTTGGGAGTTGGGGAGTGAGCCATGAAAGGGATTGCTTCATTATGCTGAACCGGGACGCTTGGAGACGGCTGCCAGTTGACATTATGGGAAGCCTTAGAAATAACCCTTTTCTACTTGGGGGGTGGACCCAGCCTTGGCACTACATTATTTTGTCGCTTGTAATTCATGATGGTCAAGAGTTGCAGGCAGAGGAGGTGACTATGATGCTTGATGACTGCAGGGAATTGGGGGAGAGAATGGCAAGCCAACAGTTCCGTAGGGTGGAAAATGGAGGCAAGTGGTGCATATTTCTAGCATAGAACTTTGCATTTCCTTGGCAAGACCTGGCATGGAAAATGGAGTGTAATTATCAGCCGCGAGCTGTTCCTTGCCAGAGGTAACAAGGTGCCTTGTACTGCGTTTGCGGCATGCGATGGTGCCACACTGCAGCCGTTTCCAGGCCGCAAAGGTCATGGCTTCTGAGGATTTACTTGGTAGGAATGGCTAAAGGGGAAGCCTATCAATGAGTGATTTTCTTTTTAATAATCTTTAAGGCCCGAAAGCAGAACTCTTGCTGTGAGATCATGTGACGTTGTCGGCTGCGACCCACCACCTGCTCTGGACTATCAGGCCTTCACTCGCATTCAGGACTCCCGAAATGAGGCAGGAAGATGCGCTCCCAAAACCACCTACAATGGCACTCCTTGTTTCCAGATTTAGCCACTTCAGCCAAGCTGGATGCATGGAACGGGACACTTTTGTTGGGGCTCACAAATTTAACTTTTTTCTTCTTCCTTTTTTTGGTGTTGGAAAGGTGGCATCTTAGAACTAAAGATGCTTGTATTATATGAGGATAGATGCTGGCTTATTTTTTGTGCTGGTACTGGGGGAGGGGGGGTCCTGCTCTAGCAGTCTGGTTGATACCCACTGGTGTTGGGCTACGTGGGACTCACTGCCCAGCTTCCTTCTGAAACCTGCAAACAGATGTGATTTCACTCTGCATTTTTCACCATTTTGCTCATGTAACACAAGGAAAACGGTGGGGCCATCTTAAGGTTGAAGTCTCAACCTTGCACCTAGTGGTAAGCACGAAGTTTCCCTTTGTGCTCAGATGTCCCATGCTAGTTACGGAAGCCCTGTTAACCTCCAACCCATTCAGAGTTATCCAGGAATCATATGTTGGCTGACCTACTGGGAGAAAGGCCTGGGGTGGCCTGAGAACCAGTGCTGCTCTATAATCCAGCTGACAAGGCTCAAGGAGGTGGGGAAAGGGATTCCTAGGAAAAGCTTGGATTTGTGAAGTCGCTTGACGGTGTTGCCCTCGGTTCAAGCTGCAAAGTTCTCCTCGTTTTGAGACTCCATTGGCCAAGGAGATGAGCAGCAGTTGATGGCTCATTTTTCAAACCCAACACTACAGCGATGTGGCAAAACCCAACTTGTTTAAGGTGGCCTGACGTGGCACAATTTGCTGGCAATCTTGTGCCTCTCAGAGCTGATTTAGGGAGAGCTTATCCATAGAACGGTTTGAGTTCCAATCAGTGGCCTGTGCTGCTTTGCCATGTTCTTCCGCATGACGTGGACGAACCCATTGCGCAGCCCGGTTTACTCCCCTCCACCGGCACCTGACTGACGGCTGCTGTCGGGCAGCATCTCTGCTATAGTATTAACCCGTAGCCATTGTCAGTGGTGTCGTGTTGTTGCCCGGAAGCACCACCTGCCGCTTTGCACTAGGAACTGTTCCAGAGTTTTGTGACGTGTGACCTGTCCAATGTTGGGGTACAAGTGTGTGGCCGCTGAAGTTGTGCGTCTCGGTGTCGTCTTGTGATGTTCTTGGCAAAGCCTACGTTCCTTCCCCTCCCCACCCGCCAGTTTTGTCCCTGCTTGCTAATCTTGTGTAAATACTAGACAACATAGTTACGAATGCTCTTCTTTTTGTCAGTGATGCCTGAGCTCTGATTTTTTTTTGGGGGGGGGGGGGTTAGGGATGCTGTCCTGTGGTGGGTTTTTCTCTTGATCTTGCCTTTCCTGGTCATAGCTGTGTGTGTGCGTGTGCGTGTGCGCACACACAAGTGAGCTAATACAGCATGTGAATTCAGGCTGTGTCTGGCAAGGGGTACTGAGAGAGGAAACCATGGTCATCTATGGGAAATAGCAGGTTACCTGTAAAAGGGACAGTTGTACAAAACTGTGGGCAAACTCGGCCACTGGCTCTTATTACCCAGGTGAATCCATTTGGTGGAAAGTTGCGTTAATAATTGAATTGAAACTGCTGACCTGGTCTCCTCTCTCTTCCAGAGCACACGAAAAGGTGGGAGAGGTTTCTTTGCTCTATTGCCATGCAAACAGTTATCATCAAAGAGGCAAATATTGGGATATCACAATTGGTGCTTCAGGGCTGAGGCTTCGCGACAGGACTGTAAGCAGGAGTGCAGTCTTAACTTGCATTTTCTGTTTTTATGAAAGCTGTAGCTGTTTTTTGTGTTGCTTTGACTCCACTAATGCTCATAACCGCTTGAGCAACCAGCTATTACAAATGGCAAGCCTCTTGCAGTTTTATTGGCTGCCAATTTAAAAAAAAAAATAGCGCACATACACAAAACAAACCCAGGGCTGAAGGAGTGAAATGGGCCACTAGGAGTCGCTGGGCTTTCATGAGCTGGGCAAGGCAGGCATCCTGGGACTTCGACAGTCTGGTACCTTGACTCGCTCTCTGCTCCTGGGTTTTGGCCAACTGTAACTTGAACCAGCATTATGCAGAGCTGTATTGGCGGAACCAATCCAGCATCCCTCTTGGTGCCAGTAATCACCGGCCTTAATGTTTCGTCCTGTTATTTCTGCTTCCCACGGAACCGAGGGCTGTCGTGTTTTTTGTAAACTCCATCTCATCTGTGCTCTGTCGCCTTCCTTTCTGGACTGTTGCTGTGGCTTTGATTCCATTGATCAAACAATGATCTCCAAGCAAAGACAAGGTGGGTAGACGCCGTGGTGAGTTCCGTGTTACTTCTTGCATCCAGAAGGAAGGCCTTACACTCCACATTCTTGAATGAACTCCAGAGATTTGCCCAGAGAAGCCGATTGGTTAGTCTTTTGCGCTCTAGGCTCACACGCTTCCATCTGTTCGTATCCTCTTTCTAACGGGGAAGCTTTTACTAAAGATTGTATTTTAATATTGCCTAACTTTTCTGTATGTACTGGTTACTGGATTATACCTATGTGGATAAAGTTGTCACTTGATGGTTCAAAAATGGCTGTGTCTCATGTGATCCATGCGAGTTTTGGTCTGTCTGTGGTTGAATTGCATCCTCTTCTATGCTAAAATATATTCCACAAGCAAATGGTTGGTTTTTATGTAAGTGAAGTGAGAGGGGGAGCTCTAAGGGGATGGGTGCTTAGACCTTGTCTGTCTATACTGACCGGCATGGAGAGGGTGTATAAGGGAATCTGGTTCAGCCTATGGGAGATGGTGGCGGCGGCGGCAGCAGCAGCAAGTGTGCAGAAGGTATTTGGCAGAGTCTCCTTAGGCCCCTTTAGAGCTTGGTTGCATGGCTAAAAGCCGAACATACCCTCTTTATGATAGCTGAGCAGATTGGCAATAGCAAGTGCAGGATAGACACATATGTCCCCAGAGAGGGGGGGGGGAAGCTGGTAAGAGCAAGGAATGGGTTGGTAATACAGTCCATCATACAGGTGAGACCCCCTAACTGTGTGCAAGTTCAGCTACATTATGTCTGGTTCTTAATGGCTGCTTCTAAATCCTTCTGTTCCTACTGAATGCTGCATACAAAAGCTTTTAAAGGCGACAGAGCAGAAGTAAAAGCTATGGGAAACTTCTGTCCATCCCTTGCAGAAGTGTCTCTGTCCAGTTATTGCATTGAGCAAACAGGGCTATAAAACACACGCAGATGTATGTCTGGAA
Source organism: Plestiodon gilberti rubricaudatus (assembly GCA_026170595.1). Taxonomy (NCBI): domain Eukaryota; kingdom Metazoa; phylum Chordata; class Lepidosauria; order Squamata; family Scincidae; genus Plestiodon; species Plestiodon gilberti. Next base: position 13,843,621 of record JANXHW010000012.1, read on the forward strand.
AAAAGATGGGATTTGAATCATTTAGTATAAGAGACTGCCCTGAAATAAATCTTTATATTCCTAGCAGGTTTATCACTATAATCCCACATATGTTGTTTTGCAAACAGTGTATGGGGCAGGACTGCTGAGGACAGAAATAACTACTAATCAAATCAGTTTAGCAAATGTGTGTCCCCTCCCTGGAAGGTCAGGTAACCATTCAGCAGAGAGGTGGGCACAGGAGTAAGAGTTTGTCTGTACCTTGTTCTCTGGCTGCCTGGGAAAGGTCAAGTTACATTGCAGGAGTGGTGTGACTCCGCCTAGACTAGAGAACAGAGAGAGTGTTATGCTTCCCTCAAGGAATTTAAAAACTTCATGAACTTAAAGACGCATTTGGAGAACTTAAAGATGCATTTGGAGAACTCGATTAGAAGCTCAGGAACAGGGTCAAGAGAAGGAGTTACAGCCACTGCTTTTTTTTTGTCCCTTTTTTGTTGTTCGTTTTTATTTTGCAGTTTCCCGAGACAAAAACAAAGTCGGAATCATTTTTACACTTACAAGGCTCAGAAAGAAAAGACAGTGAAATGGCAAGAAAAAGAAAAGGAGAGTCAGTCAGAAAGAGGAAAAAGATCCACCAGCATTCATGGGACAGACTAACAGTTCAGCTTTGCTTTTAGTTCTCATAGATATAGATATATATAGATTTTTTTTCTCTTTAAAGGTCATGCAAAAGAAAATACACCCCCCTCCCCCAATCCAAAAATACCCCCAGCAACGCACTTAGTTCCATAGTAAACAAGGTGAACACCAAAGGGGAGGCGGCCCTGGTACATTAATGTTTAATAATGAAACATCTGTTTCAACATGCGGCTTGTAATTTTTTTTTTCATATACATGGATGTAGAGACACTTCTCGGTTCGTCTTCCAAAGAAACCGTACACGCATAGTATATTATGCCCGCAGACATGAATTCTCACTCTCTTTTGCATGTCAATCCAATATGCACCTCCCCTGTCATCCAACCCCCTCCCCTGGAAAAGAAATGAAGAAAAAAAGGTGCTGTGAGAAAGGCAAGTCAGCTAGAATGGGTTGGCTCCAACCATCGTCTCCCCCCTGCTATATATGGGATGTTCCTGTCTTGGAAGCACTACCTCCCTGCGTGGTGGGACACGAGTTGCCTGACTCTTCATTAGCGAGGTGTGTGTGTGTGTGTGTGTTTGTGTGTGCGCGTGCGTGCACACATACATGTATGTACTTGGAAGAGAAATAAACTCTTTTTCTACCTGAACCCTAGCAGTCTGCATCTGCTCTTTCACATCTCTTCCTTCGGCAGAGAACATAACTGGGCCAGGGAGGGGAACGATACAGGGGAACAACCTCTCCTAAGCTTCTAGAAAGAAGATCATCCTTTCAGGCTTCCTATACCCTCAGAGTGCCTCTGAATGCTTCTCCAGCGGGTTTGGCGCTGCAGTGCAAAACCCAGTTCCGGGACAGCGCAGGAGTTAAGAGACAAGGCAATCTCTTTGTATAAAGTGCTTTCAATGCTGTGTCAGTGCTGGTGGGATACCCCCACCCACCCATCAATGCCCACCCCCATCATCTCCCTCCCCTCTCCCCCCCATTCCCCCACCCTTGCTTAGTCATTCTGTCTTGGTCCAATGTGCCCTTACATTCATTGGCCATGGGGACTGCTGCATCAGGTGATGGACCTTGGACCAGGGCCTCACTCGAGGACCTCCTCTCTTCTCTGTGCCAGACAAAAAGTCGTCAGATACAGTCACAAGAGTGCAACGTGTTTCTCACTCTCACACGCTCTTCCTCACAATGGAATGAACGGACGAGTCCGATCTCATCTCAGTAACATCAACGTCATCGTCCAGGTAGACGATTCCTCCCCCCATTTCCCACCATGTGTCATTGTATAGGGCAGCCTGAGCTCTCCATAACAGCAATATAGAGGACTTGTGATTTTAAGCTGCTGGTCTCGCAGCACTACATGGATGAAGGAACACATTTGCAAGGACATTTCACAACACATAAGGCTTGGGTGAGCTTTGTCTAACCACTGAGCCACAGCCTAAACTGAAGGCACAGATATACCTCCCTCTTCAAGGAAAGGGGCAAGCACCTTGCCCTTTCAGAATGAGGGCTTGCATTGCCAAATCCTGCACTCCTAATAGTATTTTCTATCGGATTTCGGACCCTGAAAGGGTCAGGAAGCTTCGCCTCATTTCATGGTCCCTTTGAGAGGTCTTGCAAAAAAGGTTTTGCTCGATATACATTGTAGGAAGCTCAAGGGAGGAGCTAGGATGTGCATGCATCATTCAGGCTTATCGGCTTGCTTAGGAATGTCTGAAAGCAGGCATGCAACAGGCCATAGTCTCTTTCAGTGCTCAGCATTGCTCTGGTCTGGGCACTGTTGAGGAAACCATGCCCACCACAGGCCTGTCCCTTTCCTCTCTGTTTTTAGGGTGAAGGTTACCTATATGGACTGGACCCATCAATTGAACAGAGAATTAGTCTCATGCTAACAAGATGAACAGCTGGCCCTACACCACTTGGCTCAGCAATGTATGTCAAAAATGAACGAACAACAAGATGGGGGCAAGGGGTGAGCTGAACAGGCCATCTTAGCTTGCAGATGGTAGCGAGTCTCACAATACACACAGGCCCAGAGGCAGTACCTTAAGTTCTGCACTGTCCTAGTTCCCCATTTACTCCCTGGTACAAGGTGGCCCCGCCCCCTCGCCGTCTCCTGCCTGTTGCCTTTGCCGCACTGAATGGCTCCGGTGGCAAGGGGGCGGGACCACCTCGTACCAGGGAGTAGAACTGTGCGGAACTTACAGTACCGCCCCCACCGTAGTGACGCCTCTGCACAGGCCACAAGTCTCTACTGAAATACGTAACTTCCTACCGCTCTACTCCAGCTGGTGCATGAGAAATGAAGGACAGTCATGGAACTGAAACTACAAAACACTCTGAGGTCCTTGGGGAGGGAAGCATTTTGGGCACAAACGTTAGAAACTAAGAATCATGACCAATGCTCTGTAACCCACACAGGGAGTAGCTATAGCTATGCAGCCAGTACTGTTAGATTTTTTTTAACCTTTTTCCACCACCTGGTCTTAACTCTGCATATCCAATATCCAAAAACCTTACAGTAGTGCTGAATAGCCCCCCTTTATCTGGCGGTACATCTATCTCCAGTGGTTCCTCCCTCCCCTCTTCCTTCTGCTTCATTTCCAAATCTATGGAAGAGGGGAGGAAAAGCAGTAGAAGCTGGTGAACTGATTGACTGCTAATCTGCCCCTTGAGGCATTGCCCCATTGGGCCCCTAGACAGGCCAGCCCTAGAACTCCATCCACAATAAAAAATAGTTCCAATTTTCTTTGCTCGGAAACTATGCTGATCTACAAGAGGTGCCATTTCACCCTCCTTAGCCCAACCGGCTTCAGTTCCAATATCTAAACAACCTGCAGGGCATGAAAGACATCTGGATTTCCTATCAAACTCAGAATCTTCCACCCATGTACCAAACCAAGCATCTCCTGCCATGGAAACGTGAAATTACACATCTGTGATGCACAGTAAAGGCAGGTAGGTCTCTTATTCTATAAGGCTTGACAGGCTCACCTGGTCCTTCCCTCTCATTTGAAAGTGTGCACTCTCAACTTCAGGCTGTTGAATCGCTGATAGTCCAGCTGTCGTGTATGAGGCTTCTGCTTAAGAGAGATGCGAAAATGGGAATTTTTACTTCCTATAAATTCCTGGAAAAGGGTGGCGTTCTCTACCTCTGAGAGTGCCCCTCCCACATAGCGGGACGCCACACTACCTTGCTAATTGGGCTTTTCTACTGAAGAGATGCTCCCTTTTCCCCAGACCAGAACTGGAATTGGCAAGAAGCTCGCTCCATCTAAGGCTTCTGAAAAAAATAACTTCTAACACCCCACCCAGAAGGTCCAAAAAGGGGGAAATTACTATTTACTCAAAAACCCAACTCATAATAAAGTTAATAATACAGTGAAGTAGTAACATGGACCCAGAGAATAGGACAGGGCCCAAAACGCAGGTCTTACCTGTACATGTAGCCTATCGTTCAGAATAAGTCAAAAAAGAAGGTGATGGGTAGCATATCCCCCTTTCTCTTCCAAGAACAAGAATTTACGGTAAGTAAACATTCCCATTTTCTCTGGCAGAGGAAAGGGGGCCTTGCAACATCCATCTGCTGAAAACAGCATTTGCTGATCAGCAGACATTAACCTTGTAATACTTTGTGAAAGTCTTGGGAAAAGGGAGTGATGCCCCATGTAGATGCCCTAAAGATTTCCTCCAAAGGAGCTTGTGAGCTATAAATTGTCCCCAGAATTCTGCTGAGGTACCGTTTCCCCTAAAATAAGACCTCCCCTGAAAGTAAGACCTACCGTCATTTTTGCATGATTTTTGCTGGCACTCATAAATATAAGACCTCTCCGAAAGTAAGACCTAGCTAGGATCATCAGCCAGACAGACGCGACCCCCACGGCACTTACTTTGACCTGGAAGACCTGCACTTGAGTCCTCCACCATAGAGATGACGTGCTAGAGAGACTGCAAGGTTGCAGCCTCCTTGCAGGCCTTGCTGGCCTCTCTAGCACATCGTCTCTATGGTGGAGGACTTAAGTGCATGCCTTGCAGGCCTTGAGGAGCCTTGCCCCCTTGGGAAAGAATGAATCTTTAATCGGTCAAAGTAAGTGCTGGGAGGGGGTCGTGCCACAGGTTGGGAAAATAAGGCCTCCCTGAAAATAAGACCTATAGCATTTTTTGAAGCCAAAATTAATATAAGACACTGTCTTATTTTCGGGAAAACATGGTAGGTGTCCCCGAGGGAGTGAGTTGTAATCCCTCTGAGGAGTGAATTATCTAATGTCTTGGATGCCAGTCTATACAGCCTCGAAGACAGTGTGAAAGGGTGGACTTCAGTCGTCCCCCCCCTCTGGATATTTCCCTAAAGGACACAAATAGGGCCTCTGATTTTCTATCTGGGGAAAAAAATATAAGGCTGTCCTCGCATCTGGGCAATGCCAGTCCTTCTGTGGATGGAGTGAGTTAGGGCAGAAGAAGCTAAAATTACTGCCTGGATTCATAAGGACCCCCCAAAGTAATACCGAGCGCCATTTGAGAATGCTGAAAGGCTCTAAGGCCTTTTATCCAGATCATCCTGGAGGAATTCTGGGATAGATTAGTCACTTATAGATTCTGGAGGTTGCCCCTTTTCATACTTCATTTGAGGACCCACCCACCCCCAGAAAACCTAGACACCTTTTTGGTAGATGCTAGAAAAGTATCAAAGACCCTATCAGAGTAGCCTCCAGGCTGTCAACTGAGCAGAAGCAAGAGACTGAGATCATGTTTCCCCTTGGCCATTGATATAGGCCTTGACTGTAGCGTTGTCCATGTGGATAAGGTTGTGGCAACCGGATGTCTGGTTGGAACTCTCACACTTTAGTTCCAATCCTGATGCTTGGACCAAACTCCCAGTATCACTAGGTTTGACAGATGTGCTCCCCATCCAGAGATGTTTTCTTTTCAGTCTAGGAGGAACGGCCTGGCTCATTCCTTGCAATGATAGTCATCCACCCACCAATCCTGCACACTTCAGTTCCCCTGAGATTAGAAGAAAGATCCTGAGCTGCAATCTGCTCCTGAACGGATAGGAGAACGCTCTGAAGCGCTCTTGAGTGAAATTGGGGCCACTCCACAATGTCATGGCCCGAGACTAACATACCTATTCAACCGCCACAGCCATCAATGGTCATCGACTCCTCCACTTGTTGACTCAACCTGGCCCAGCGACGGAGATCCTCGAGCTTTATTTTCCTTTTCTTTGACAGGACCCTGCAATAGCTAACACTAATGAACCACAATTCCCGGTGATGTCACTATTGTACTGGGTCAAAAGAGCTCTCCTCTGTATTGACTACAAAAACTGGTCGTGTAGCAACTTCTGTTGCTTGGACTTCAAGCGAATCGGAGCATCACACAGGTGACTCTTGATGTAGGAGGCTTTCCACAGTAACCCAACTGTATGAAGATTGTGTCTCTTTCAGGGCAGGAAGACTGATCTCTCTGCCTGAGGTAGTGACCGAGTGAATCGCCAGCACTGGAATCTCAGTAGAAACGACAGGAACACGATGCATTCGTCCACTTGCCATCCCCCAATACGGGTGGGCGTATTCCCAATCGTCGTCCTACGCATGGTTCCTCTGCCAAGAAAGTCGTCTTAGTGGTAGCATCAAGATCCTACAATATGGAAGCTTCTCCGTTGAGAAATGTTGATCGATCACCTATCACCTAAATGATAGAGGCTCCTCAATTGGGCTCTCAGATGACAAAGAATGAGAGACTGTTTTGCACTGACCTGCTCGCCCCCAGGCCCTTCCGAGCTGCCAACCACTGATTTGAAGAGCCTGCTTTACACAACATTTTCCATGCACAGTGTTTATCCATGTGAAGCAGTCCTTAGGTGCCTTCAAGCACCTCCAGCAGAGCTGTTTACAATAATTGAATATGGATGGAACAGATTCTTCACTGTGCAACAGGATCTATGAATCTGAACCTACCACCTCCCTGTGGCCAACCGAGTCCATACACGACTCGTGATAAGAAATCCTTACGCTCCAGTTAAGATAGGATTCAACATTAATTAATTTCATTAATATTCATACCTGCCTATTAAGATCTAGGCGATAGGCTCCCTTCCGTGTCCTAGGCTGGTGATGACACGAGAGGAACTTCTTGGTGGTAGTCCCCCTCTCTGTGGAACTCTCTGCCACTTGCTATATGCCAGTCCCACCCTTTGCTGATCCTTCACTGGAGATTAAATACCTGGCTTTTTCATCAGGCATTTCCTGGCTTCCTCCGATTCCCCTCTGATCGTTTTGCTGCTTATTTCTGTTGTGTTGATTTCTTTGTGGCCGAGGGGTTCTTCCGCCCCCCCTTTATTGTATGAATTGTATGGACTATTTCTAAAAGGTTTGTAAGCTGCTTTTGAGTTCCCCCTAGTGGGGGGGGGGAACATGGGGTATACAAATTTTAAACAGATAACTCAGTACTAAAATATGGCAAGGCACTCTGCCAGTGTGTTAAAGTGAAAGCCTCTATCTGTAATGCAGTGATGATGAAGTGGGGTGGGCTTGATATTTAACCTAAGACTTGGTTCAGTAACTCCACCGCATCGCCTCTTGTCCTACCTTAATGGCCACAAAAACCACTTCCATGCGTTGCTGGAATCTGCGTGCTCACTGAATACATGGCTTTGCTCATCTGGGCTACTCACCATGACCACTGCTGCGCTGGCATGGTAGTACCATAGCCCCCTAAGCTGATTTTACCAATCCAGCGGGGCTAGCAGTGACTGAAATGGAAATTGCACCCCTCCTACAACATGTGGTTTGTAGGTAACAGAAGCTCTGATTCAGAGCTCTGAACATTCACAGTCCTATTTGTGTAGTCAGTGAAAGCATCCTTGGGCTAAGATTGCTGCCGCACCAGCAATCCGTGTCATTGTTGTTCCCCATCCAGTGGTTCCCAAACTAGGAGGCGCGGCTCCCAGGGGAGCCACGGAAACCAGTCAGGGGAGCCGTGGAGTGCCACGGAATCCTCTCAGAAAACAGTGCAATGCCAGTTGGCAGGCATCAACATAATGTAATGGGAAGCCGTGGATAATAGTCGCCAATGGTCAAGGGAGCCGCAGGTCAAAAAAGTTTGGGAAATACTGCCATAGCCTATTGACTTTCATGCTTTCCCTATATTGACTATATTGACTATATTGACTATTTCCCTATTGACTTTTCATGCTTTCCCTCCTCTTGGGATTCAGGGTTGGGTTTAAAAAAAAATCCTACATTATGCTGAACAAATTAATTTTTGGGAGACCATGAAACAGGACTCTGCAATGTCAGATGAGGATACCTGAATGGGAGACTATGAAGATTGCCATCTTAAAATCATCCACCTTTGGAAAATTCACATCTGACCTGTGTAACGTTGCCCACCGAATGTTGCAGTCCCAGAAGCGAAGCTGGTCTTCCCAATGGCGATGAGCGGAGGACTGCCTGCTCAAGGAGGGTTCTCCATGCTACTAAACTGAACTCCGGAGTTTAAGCAATCACAGTCCTGCTACTGTTTTGGCAATGCAAACATGTCCCATTGGAGACGGGAGGTATAAACTGTGGGAAGGGAGATCCTTATATATCCAGGGAAGTCCCTTCTGCTTTCCCCTTCACAAGCTGGTTTCAAGGGTTTTTTCTTGGTTCCAAATACTTCTGATTCTTTTTGAATCAGTGGGAGGCAGTGTGGTCTGGTGGTTAGAAGATTTGGCCTGTACACGCTCCTGACAGAGCTACTTGGATAGCTTTCAGCTTGCTCCACAGCCCTGTTTCGCTAGCATAAGCTAAGCTTACATCCACTCTGCAGAGTACAGTACAGTAAGGTTCTTTGAGGGAAAGTTGAAAGGATCAGACTGGGCCACAAACACAAATGATTAGAAAGAACTGCTTTTCCCCATCTTCCTAGGTATGGTCTGGAAACGGCTGGGTAACTGGCTCTCACTGACTACAGTCTAAGACGTTAGCTGTCTTTATTATACTTATGGAGACAACCCAGTACACAGAGGTAAAAGCAATGTCACGGGGGGGGGGGGGGGGACAATGAGACCAGAGATTATACCGAAGAGCCCATCTCCCACAATCAAACTACAATGCAAATAAGAAGCATCCCAGTTTTGCAACTTCTTGGCAAAATATTTTAGACCGTCCACCCAACAGTTCAAAAGCTCAGCTGTTACTGCAACATGAGATGTCCACTTCCCCTCCTTCACAAGAAGGAACAGCAGTGTGGCTCGTGAAGCACGATTCACCTCTAGAATTTACAATCCACTTCACTAACCAACAAGATGCTTAGGAACAAGTCACAAAACACAGCATCAGGAAGTCATCATGACACTCCAACAGTGTGGCCCGCCCACTGGCATTCAAGCTCTTGATTGGACGGGATGGGGGAAGGAGGATGTGAAGTCACCAAGGACCTGATTTGGCCATATCCTTGCCAAATTTTAAACTCTGCTGGCCACCAAGGACAATGCACAGAACCTCTCTGTTTCCTGATGTTTAAGCCCCTCCCCTTCAAACACTTTCCCAGTTCTTAAGGCAGTGGTTCCCAAACTGGGAGGCGCGGCTCGCAGGGGAGCCGCAGAAGCCAGCCAGGGGAGCTGCGGAGTGCCATGGAATCCTCTCGGAAAACGGTGCAATGCCAATTGGCAGGCATCAACATCACGTAATGGGGAGCCGCGGATAATGGTCACCAATGGTCAAGGGAGCTGCAGGTCAAAAAGGTTTAGGAAACACTGTCTTAAGGGATTCTTGGAAAATTCTTTGACTGCAACCAATCCTACTTATCCCTACTGTTCTTCCTGGCAGAAGTCTATATTGTGAACAGTGGCTTGGTAGACGATGCCACATCTATCCAAGAAATGAGCTTATGGTACACTGGACAAGGGTCGAAGGAAGAGGAAGCGGCATTTTCCCAACCTTATGGCAAGATGGTCCAAACCCTCCAACATTTGCTCTTTGTGGCCATTGCCAAGGTCAAGGGGGGCAATTAAACCCACACACCCCGAACTACCAACCAAAGAGAGGAGCAGTGTTTGGACAGTGAGATGCTAAGCCGTGGGGGGGTCTTCATTGAGAATGAACATGAAGAAATGGTAGGAAGGCCAAAAGGGGGGGTCTCTTTAATCACGACTGTCCTGTCATTGTCCGCATTGTGCAACGCTCTCAGCAAATGTCAGCCGCCGCCGCCACCACCCCAACCCTGCACTCTCTGAAGCCAGGACAGCTGTTTGTACCTTGCCTTCCTTGGGGACCTAATAGCGCTCAGGGTGGTGGCTTCTGCTCGGCAACATCTGGCTCAGCTTTGCACATGGCCAATAAAAAAAAAACCCAACACCACCACATGCCTTTCCATCTCCCTCTGCTAAGGCTTGGTCCATTGGCACAGCTGGTTTGGGACTACTTGCAGAATCTGCTCCCAAAGCTACAGCTACCTGAAGTGGCTTCCTCTGTCCCCAAGAGGATTTTCCCCGAGTTCCTTGCCAATCAACTCTTTCTCTTTGCAAGTGAATTCACAGGCTTCAGAGAGAGAGAGGAGAGAGAGAGAGAGAGAGAGGAACTGGCAAGCACAAGCTTGGCTGACCAGCCCTCCTCCTTCCAGGCTGATGAAGACTTGGAGCAGATCCCCCGAAAGCAGCACTGCCCATGTGTTTCCTCCTTTTCAATGACTACACTCGCTCAAATGGAAAGCCGAGGAGAAGGTGGGGCTGGGCCTTTAGAGAGCAGAAGAAGACAGAAGACCTTATGGAGAGGTATACTGTTGCTCCCTTCTCCTGGGGAGTCAGTTTCCAAGAACTGGAAGAGGATGAGGCTTTTGCAACACCAACCCTCTCCAACCTGGCTCTTTTCATCCAACGGCCGCTACCGTCCCAGCCAGACTCAATATGACAGGGGCTCACCCCTCTAACAAAGCCACAGCATGGGCCCAGGCACAATAACGCCACTGTTGGTAGCCCTTGGCGAGAGGTCAGGGTCGGGGATGCTTGGAAACGTGAGCGCCAAAGAGAATTCAAACATTCAAAAACCTGCAGTGAGACCAATCTCTAAGGCTATGTCACCCTTCGCGTAAGAACCCATCAGTCTGGCCATGCCAACCCCCGCTAGAAAATTGCCAGCAGTGGGTTAGCTTGGGAGGGGACCAGAAACCACAGGCCCCCGAAGGGGTCACCTCCTATCCAAAAGAAGAACAAAATAAATAAAGAGTCTGAATAATTATAATCATCATCATCATTATAATCCACAACCACAGCTAGAGGAGAAAAAAGAAACGGGCAGCCCGAGTGCTCGGGAAGAGCGTCCTCTGCAAAACAAACGGTAACACAGGTCACAGACTTCCAAGCGCAAACACGACCACTGGAGAAGGCCCATGCGTTGGCAGAGAATGCAAATACTGGAAAAGTTTTTTGTGGGTTTTGTGTCTTTTTTTGTGCATTTTTAAAGTATTTTTTTTTCACCTAACGAACTAACACCGCTCAACACTGGGGGGTGACACAGGGAGGCAGAGCCTTTTTTTTTTTTTTTTTTTTTTGAAGTTGAACATTTTTCATTGCAACACCTGGTCACCTGAACAGCCGGACGGACAGACACAAAGAAATGGAGTCAGGGACGGGAGGCGCAGTTTGGCCACGCTGCGAGTTGGACAGCTGGGTTGGTTCGGCTGGGTTTGCCGATATAATTTTTTAAGATTTTTTTTGTTTTTTTAGAATCATGTCTGGTTGGGTTTTTCCCCCCCTTTTGTGTTTTTTTTTTGTGTGTGTGTTTTTCTTTTCTTTTTGTTTTTTGCAAACACAGGCACTGGAAATGAAAGAGGGGAGAATGGGGAAGGGGGACACGAGCATGCGGGCACGTGCTTGTCACCGCTGCTCCCGGCTAGCGGCTCAGCTCAAATCACCGCCTCCTTCGGGATGAAACCAGAACAGCAGCGTTAGTTCTGAAAGACACAAGCATGGAAGGAGAGGTTGTGACTGACTGCCTGAGACATTCAGGAGGCTCATGTGGGCCTTTCCCTGTTGACCGACAATAGTGGGGGGGGGGGGGATGAGCAAGCTGCATGAGCAAGCAGCATGAGCAAGCGGCATACAGAACTCATACCAAATACTCACATTGCCAAGAGACCAAAAGTCAACCACTCTCAGGGTACTATTCAGATGCACATCATTTCAGTGGTGAGCCTGCTGTGACACTCACCCACCATTGGTGCATACAGATAAATGTGCTTCCACAGCATTCTAGTTTGCAGCAGAAGCTGGATTTGCACCACACCGATTGGCCAGCCTTGACGTCAATTAAAACACACACACACTCTCCAAGCTCTTCTTGGAATGGGATGTGTACAGTGCACTGATTGGTTGGCCCTTGTGCCAATCACAAAACCACTTCCCCCATTCCGAGAGCAAGTTTTAAGTTTGTGTGTGTTTGTGTGTTTGTGTGTGTGTGTGTGTGTAATTATAAAGAAGAAAAACCTAACAGTGCAAATTCTTTTGACAGGGAGGACTGACAATCGCTTTCAATTCAGGTTGTCCTTTGAGGAACAGGAGAAGGCGTGTGGGGGGGGGGGCAGAACTTGCTCCACAGGAAAAAAGCCTGCCCCTGCTCTCATTTCCATGGATGCCTCTCTGTTTCACACATGCACGCACATCTTCTATGCATCACTATTCTTGCACACACATTTTTTACAGGGGTTCCCCTCTTCCAGTCTCATTTCCCACAGGAAAGGGAAGGGATCTATCACCCAGGGTGACTTGGCAAGAGCCAAAATGGCTCTAGACCAGTGGTTCCCAACCGTCAGGAGACCATGGACCACTGCGGCAACACACTGAGATGCCGTGGATAACCCTAGCAACCCAGAAGACTTGGGCGGCACTTGTGTCCACCCCCCAAATGACCGGAGGCCTTGCGGACCACCACGGTTTGGGAACCACCACTGCCCTCGACTTACCTTCACTGGAGTGGTGCCACTGGTGCTCCCGAGCAATGGAAGTGGACATTCTGCCACTTGCCATCGCGGCGGTGCCAGACGCGGGTCTCTTCAGACTGGCAGGTGCGAGGGCGGCCCTGACCGTCGATGTACTGCGTCAGGCGGATGTAGGCAATGCAGGCTGCGTCTTCCCCGATGACGTGCACGTGAGGGTTCAGGATGGTTGTGTGAATGGGCTTGTTGTTCTTAGATAACACTGGAATGGCAGGAACAAGAAAACAGAATGAGTTTATTCAGGAGGCCACGAATAATCCCCTTCCCCCCAAGCTGCAATTACCTTCAAAAGGGGAAGAAGCAGGTACAATATGGGCACTTGTCTTTTAGTTCCTCTGCAGTTAATAGCAACCTCAGGGCAGAGGCGTCGTTAGGGGGGAGGCTGGGGGGCGGTGGGCCCAAGTGGCGGGGCGTGAAGTGGCAGGGGTGTGTACTTCCCACTGGATCCGTCACCCCTTCCGTCGCTTTTTCCTCCTCGTGCAGCCATCCTCGGCTGCAAGATTGGCCCGCCCACCCGGGCACCGTTTGGCTCCAAAAAGGGGCTGAAAAGTGCCGGGGGGGGGGGGTTGTTTCTGTACCACGGCGGCATACGGAAATGACATCACGCCTCCCCAGGGGCTGGGCGTGTGGCATCCTGTGGGGGGTTATGGCGTCCCGTGGAGGGGCGTATGGGGGTGTATGGCGTCCCATGGGGTGTGTTGCGGTGGCGACCCCCCACCGGGGTGTAGGAACGCCACTGCCTCAGGGACAGGAGGGAAATTAGCAACCCCAATCCAAACACTCCCCCCTCTGGGAGAAAAAAAAAGCCAAATAATGGCCGATTCAATCATGGGAGACTCGCATCACATCCAGTTTGACCCTAAAGACTGATCCGCACGTTCAGAATGCAGGTGGAGATTGCATAGGGGAATGCTTCCCTTGCATCAAAAAGCTAGGACTGGACAGCCAAAGCTGACCCCCCCCCCCCACCATCTGCATCCTGAAGTTACACAGGCTTCAGAGGATTGCGCCACATGCTTTTTCAGAATGTGCAGATATGCTGGTCACCCACAGCCCTGCACTTCATAAGAAGAGCCAGTTTGCAGGATCAGGCCAAGGGCTCATCTAATCCAGCTTCCTATATCTCATAGTGGCCCCACCAGATGCCTCAGGGAGCACACAAGACAACAAGAGACCTCAATCTGTTTATGAATCTGAGTCCAATTTTAAAGTTGATTTTAAAGATTAAGGTTCAAATGAAACTGGAAACCTTTTTGTTGGGTATGTGGGATGATCATGTAGGCGAAAAATATCAAACTTTGTTTTTATATATGATAAGAACATAAGAACATAAGAAGAGCCCTGCTGGATCAGGCCAAAAGCCCATCTAGTCCAGCTTCCTGTATCTCACAGTGGCCACCAGATGCCTCGGGGAGCACACAAGACAACAAGAGACCTGTATCCTGTCGCCACTCCCTTGCATCCGGCATTCAGAGAGAGGCTACTACTATCCTTTGCATACCCAAACAAGGTGGGCTTTGAAAAGGCGGGCATTGGCAATTGCTAGAGGAGGAACAAGTGCCGACTTATTACCCTTCTCCACAGGCTGGTCTGGAAGAGACGGAAACTTTTTAAGAAGGGAAGAAAGAACCTGGGGAAGTTCTTCACGTGCCTCTGCTCCTGAGTTGGGGACTGAATGGCTGCTGGGAGATAAGCCTTGTTCTCCGTTTGTGAGGGGGGGAAAGTGGCTTAAAGCCTTCACATGAAGCAGCCGACATGCACCAAGATGTACTCACAGTTTTCGAAGTAAAATCTGTGGAAGTCCATTCCTTCAACAAGGTTGCCCAAGGCTTCAGGTTCAAAAGAAGTTAGGCCTGGATCACAGATTTTTCTAGACAGGCGGAAAGAGACAGAGATGGAGAAATGCTTAATGTTTCTGCAGGGCCAGAAGAACATCTCCTTCGCAGACAGTGCCAGTAACGGCCTCTCTCTGATTTTCTGAGGATGCCTCTGTGGGTCAGTGTGGGGGCTGCGCTACAAGGTTTGATAGCCAAGGGGGCAGACCCGGTGCCGCTGCCCTCTCATCCAACCTTGGGAAACCTGAGCTGCTCTTTTCCAAATAAATATTTATCCAAAGGAACAATAACAACTGCAAATGTGTGTACATTTGGGTGATCAGGCCAGTATTCCAACGAGATCCCATGCCCAGCCTACTCACGCATAGGCCTCGAAGTCTCCATTGTTCACAGCCTCTATCAGCTGCTCAGTTATCTTGATGATTTCCTGCTTGCGGGCTACAAATGGAGGAATGCGTAGAAAGAGACAGAGAGAGAGAGTGAGAGCGAGAAGACATAAATGGAGTCCGTGAGAGGGGCTGACCTGCATGCTCTGAAGCCCTAGCAGAAAACCAGCTGCTACAATTTCCCTTGCTATAGCCCAGCCATTGTACCCGGGGATGCAATCTCTTTGGGGGGAAGCTCCTGTAAGGTGAGCACCTCCGGGCCTCAATCACACACAGAGCCTACATAAAAATGACCAAGCATGGTTGGCAAGGCTGAGATACTAACCCATCAGCACGGACTTCCGCATTCAGGCAGCCTCCTCCCACTTTGGAAGACATGATGTGAAGGCTTCACATCAAAATGAGGGCTTCTTGCCTTCTTGCAAAATGAGGATCAAAATGAGGGCTTCTTGCTGTTATGGCTCTCGGAGAACCAGAACACCTCAGCAGCTTTCACCAGGACAATATCGGATGTCTCACTTGCTACAGCCACCTTCCTCTCCCCCCCTCCCCGGCAAAAGGCATTACCGCCCCCCCCCTGTCCCGGGACTGCCCACACCCCTCCTGCAAGGATGTGGTCAGAAACTCCACATTTATCTGTAGCCAGCAACACATGGGAGATCTGGGGAGATTCAGGCCATTTGCAAGGCACCCAAAGCGTCCCAGTTAGAGCACACACTATGAATAATGTAGCGTCCAAGTGCGGAGATCGCGTCAGAGCAGCTTTCCCAGGTCATCTCCTTGGAGCAGAAGCATTTGGAAACTTGTGCCCTTGTGGGGCCCGGAGCATCCATTTCACCCTTGCAACTGCATGTTGCGTAGCCCACCATCCTTCCAACTGCATGTTGCATAGCCCACCTCCTGCAGGCAGAAGCGTCGTCTGATATGGGGCGGTGGTGCGGTGGGCCCCAGGGCGGAGGGCGGAGGGCTCAGGGGGTGGGGCGGGGCTCCCCCGGTTTCGGTTTTTTTCCCCTTTTTTCCCGTTTAAGTCTTAACGGGGCATCTGTATGTATATGTATGCTTTCGCCCACTTATCTTGTTACTGTAAGGCTCCAGCGACGATCTTCTCCCTGCGCCCGGGCGCGAGCTCCGTAACTGCGCAGAAGGTCAGCTGGAACAGCTTCGTTGTTCTGCGCATGCGCAAGTCTTCACAGAACAACGAAGCTGTTCCAGTGACCTTCTGTGCCTTTAAAGAGTTCGCGCCCGGGCACAAGGAGAAGAAGCGCCTGGGAGCTGGAAGAAGATAGTCGCTGGAGCCTTACAGTAACAAGATAAGTGGGCGAAAGCATACATATACATACAGATGCCCCGTTAAGACTTAAAAAAACACGAAAATAGTTTAAAAAAACAGAAAAAAACGGAAAAAACGTTAAAAAAATAAGGGGGGTGCCGAGCGGGCGGGCGTGGGTGGGGCAGTGACCCCCCGCCCCCTTTCTGGCGACGCCTCTGCCTGCAGAATCTAGGTTTCCATAATAAACATTCCTTTTTCCAACATGGTTTCTGTTCCAATTCCAAGTGGCATCTCTTAGGGACAAACGATATGTGACGGGAGAAGATCTCCAATCAGGTGTTCTAGTTTCTCCCCCCCCCCAATTGCATAGCTGCAGCTGGGGGAGGGGGCTGATTCAAATTCGGACTATGGCACTGGGAGAAGAGGGGTCCACACCTTTTCCCCCCGTGTTGCTTTCCAAATGAAAACAGCTTTTCAGGCTTGCTATTTGGCCCCCAAAGGTACCACACACACACCAGTGGGGCAAACAGCAGCTGTGTTGGCAACAGCATGGAGGACAGGGCGAACTAACAAATACAGGACTAACTAACCCCACCCACATCCTTCTTTTTTGAATCCTGAAGAAGGATCCATGGAGCGGCAGTAATGCTCGACTTACCTAAAAGGGCTACATATATGGTAGAACCAGATTCTGACCTAATGGCTGCTCTGCTTTACACTTGCCCCACCTCTACTCACTCCAGCTAAAATATTCATGTAACTTCCCTTGCAACGTCTTAGCCATTCCAGTGCAGCAGGGGTTCTCAACTCCTTCCCGGCTGAGTACCACCTCCGGCGCCACTCTCCTGCTGCATACCACCAGAAGTGACTGGCAATGACATCACCAGTTACGTGCGGGTTTTCAGGTTTTTGGAGGCCAAAAATCCCAGGTATTTTCTGGGCGGTTGGGAGAGCCCTTTCTCAGCGTTTCCGAGAGGCTCGGCCAAAGGTTGGAGCCTCTCAGGAGCGAAAACGCATTGCCAAAAGCACCACGTTGGAGCAGGGTTCTGGTGGTCTGGCAGTCTGAGCACTACCAGCAGTCGGCCGAAGTACCACTGGTGGTACTAGTGCCACTGGTTGAGAACCCTTGCAGTACAGTATCTCACGTTAAGGCTCACCCCTCATTCATTCATTCATTCATTCATCTTCTGCCTTCCCCTCACTGACTTCGCAAACTTCTTTCTATTTAGGCCTCTCGATCCCTTCAGACGTTATAGCACTCAGGGAGCACACAGGATTTTGCCCAGTGCAATCAGTTGCTCTTAACAGAGATGCTTAACTCCCTTTTCTGTAGCCTCAAACACTCCAGCCTTTCTGCATTCACAAAAGTGGCCCTCAGATCGCTTCTGGGGCTCTCTGGTTCTCCTGCGGCCCCCCCCTAGCTTGCCACCAAACTGATCCAGAAAAGCTTGCAGATCTGGGCGATCTCCAGCCAGTCCTCCAACGCCTCCCTTTCAAGGCAGAAACGCTGTCCAGGCCCTTCCGTCTCATTTATTTTTCATTTCATTTTCAGAGATAATCTTGCCCTTGATCTGGTCCTTTCTCCCATTGCAAAATGTCAGATTACAGACACCTGTACACAATACCGTCTGAGGCCGCATGGAGATCCCTCTGTCTGAGCTGGTGTCAGCCTTGAGCTCACATTTTTCAAACTGTGTGGATGTAGGAAGACACGCTGTCTTCAAAAATGAGCAACTAAAGGACACTTCAAAAACGGCCAGTGAGCCTCTCTTAGACTGGACATTTGCATTTAGATGGGCTGATGTTGAATACTCTTGATTATCCTGCACTCTCCCAATGTTTGCAAGAGAAGAGTTTTTGGCACACTCTTCTTTTTATATCAGTTATATATTGTAGTATGCGTGGCCATTTATTGGGCGTCAACACTGCGCCATCCTATATGCAAGGGGATGTCCCCCGCCGCAGAAAAGGTTCCCTCGCTTTGAATGGACTAAATCCCAGATAACTATCCAGAGTCAGTGCAAACGGTGGTAGAAATCGTACAAGTTTTAAGAACATAAGAAGAGCCCTGCTGGATCAGGCCAAAGGCCCATCTCGTCCAGCTTCCTGTATCACACAGTGGCCCCACCAGATGCCTCAGGGAGCACACAAGACAACAAGATAACCTGTTTCCTGCTGCCACTCCCCTGCACCTGGCACAGAGAAAACCTACTTCTAAAACCAGGAGGTTGCTTATGGCTTGTAACCTGTGATGGTCTTTTCCTCCATGAATCTGTCCAAACCCCTTTTAAAGGCATCTAGGCCAGGTGCCATCACCACATCCTGTGGCAAGGAGTTCCACAGATGAATTACACGCTGGGTAAAGAAATATTTTGGAGCCAGTCAATGAAGAAACACAGGAAACGTCTCTCCGTGACGATCTCTTTCTAACCAAAACAGTGGCTGCTCATTTCAGCACCCCCAATGTCCTTCCCCTCAGTATACCTCTGCCCATCAGGTGTACATAGAGAAATCATGCCGTTTCTGTCCCTCTGCCGACCCCATCCTAGTCTGCCCACTTCTACACTCACACTTATAGATCAGCTTAGAAGTACCAGTCTGCACAGAAAAATGCACTGAAAGCATTGAGATTGCTGCCCTTTTTTTCCACCTTCATCACAGAGATCAAAGCACAGGTAAAGCACATTAAGGGGCAACTCCTTCACATCAAACGACCTTAGTGGTATACACTGAATCTTAGAAAAGCCAGTCAACAATGAGCAATGAAAGCAGACCTTATCCTGACCTAACGTTGCATACTTCTCCCCGAGAACAAACTGCATCTCCCAGAACAAAGCCATTTCTTAAAGCCTTCCATTGAAGTCCGTTCTTACCTGAGAGCTTGCCAGGCATGCCTGCTTCCACTCTGAGCTGAGTACTCTCCCTCCACCCAGCTTTAGCCCTACTTGCGTGGCATCTCAGGGTGTCTCCCTCCCTTGGCAAATGTGCCAAGCTGTCATCCATCCCTGTAAATGGACACCACTGCCAGGGGACTCCCTGCTTCTCAGCAGGAGAGAGGTCAGGGCAGAGAGAGAGAGCGAGAGCGAGAGGATGCAACCATAGGACGGGCCAATCTCACGGGGAAAAGAAACCTCAAGAAACCTCAGAAGAGCCCTGCTGGATCAACAAGGCAACAACGCGGGTGCCGCCGGACGCGCCGTGCGCAACACGTGCTCGATGTGCCTCAGCCTTTATTCTGATCAGGACCCCTTGGTAAGAGGAGGGTCCCCTGAGTTGGGGGCAGAACAAATAGACTGTGCCTTATCTGTAGGGACCAAGGATCAAATGGAGGGTTGTCCTTCATGGTAGGGGTCTTCACCTTGGGGTCTCCTGAAGACTGTGCTCAGGGCATACACTCACAGGAGATTTAAAAAAATCAGGATCTGATGGATCCTGATGCGAGAATTAGTTCATTCCTTGGATGGCAAACACACACATCTGCAGGGCGAGGCTCAAAAAGCCATGCAGCAATACCGTTTCTTCATGCACATGGTAGATAGAGCAAGGAATTTAGAACCGAGTTTCTCTTTCAGGTCTGAAGAGAACAGCTGGGTCTCAGCTGCAGACCTTGAGAGTCTGCGCTACTTACGATCAGAAGGCAGAGGATTTGCGATGAGCGGAAGGGGAAAAAGCTGGGCCAAGGCAGGCGGTGGCCCCTCCGCTTCTGGAGCGCCAGCGCCCCGTTTCACCATGCCTAGGACATCAGAGAGCTTGGCGGCTGGCGCAAGACAGATGAAAGGCGGTATGGAGAGAATAAAAAGAAAATAAACAGATGGAAAAGTAACAGGCAAGGACAAAAAAATGGATAGTGGAAAGGACAAAGAAGCAGCAGTTGCAATTAATGCACCCGATTGTTATATGCAAAATATCTTTTTATATAATTTTCAATTGACGGGCAATAATGCCTAGGGTAATATAACTATTGGCACAAGCACATCGACAGATACAAACCATCAGCAGGTGCGTTGCAAATGACATAATTCAAACAATGACACACCAGTAACCATGCAGATTTATCCGACGAGGGCAGAAAGAAACAGGAAGAGTACCGGATGCCCATCATCTCTTCGTAAACTTCCTTTGGTATCGTTGACACCTGCCGACAGTTTGCATGTGTGTAATACAATATGCATTACAGGATTATCTTTCAATGAATTTCAATTTAAAATTATATCAAAAGATATTCTGTATAGAACAATCAGTTGTGTATTAATGGCAGCTGCGTGTTTTACAGACTTGCAATGTTCTGTATGGCAACTGCCACTGGCGTCACTGCAGGGGGAGGAGCTCTAAGTTCCGCCGTGATCCGACCCTCCGTTACACGGGTGAACGAAGCGGCCCCGCCCCCTCACCTTCAGAACCGTTCAAGGCGGTAAAAACTACACACAGGAGACTCCCTGCGCGTTGCTTTCGCTGCCCTGAAAGGCTCCGAAGGCGAGGGGGTGGGGCTGCTTCGTTCACCCGTGTAACGGAGGGTCGGATCGCGGCGGAACTTAGAGCTCCGCCCCCCCTGCAATGATGCCAGTGGCAACCACTGTCCCTTGAAGTTATTGATATTGGAAAGGACTAAGAATATACGGGATTGGAGCAAGGGCGGGCACCGGGAATGTATTCAAGGTGACTGTCTAACAACAAATGTGAAATCACTTTAGAGCAGCGATTTTCAACCAGTGTGCTGCGGGAGTTTGGGGGAGGGTCATTTATTAGTAGGGCCATTGGGGGATGTGAGCCCCCCCACCAGCAGCATGGTGTGCCTTGTAAATTGTCAAACATTGTCAATGGTGTGCCTTGACAATTGTAGCGCCTTGTCAGTGTGCTGTGAGATGAAAAAGGTTGAAAATCTACACCAGGATGGTGTAGTGGTTTGGGAGTCGGACTTAGACCTGGAAGATCCAGGTTCAAATCCCTGCTCAGCCATGAAGCTTCCTGGGTGACCTTGGGCCAGTCACTATCTCTCAGCCCCACCTACCTCACAGGGTTGTTGTGAGGACAAAAGGAAGGGAAGAAATATGTACACCAGTCTGAGCTCCTTGGAGGAAGGGCGGTATAAAAATGCGAAAAATAAATAAATAAATAAATCGCTGCTTTAAAGACTGGCTGGTATATTGTGCCACCAGTAGTCACAGGCATAGCATGTTTCATGTCTTAGAAAAGTTCCTTAAAAAACACCCACCCATCCCAAAAAGTTGTGTCTATTTCTCCAGGAAACACATCCAACAAATACGTTTTGCAATTTGGGGCTTCCCACAAGCTCGTTCTAAAGCCACTTGCTGAAAGCCTCACACTAAAGGCCAAACTAGGTATTCAGAGCAGGAGACCCAAGATCCATCTCCCATGTTTTTAAAATAAATTGACAGAACCACAGCTGTAGGCGCCCCCCCCCCACCTGATTCATCTCAGGATCAATGTGCTGGGGTGACGGATGGGGGGGGAATTAATCCTTTCCCCCATGCCATGAAAATTCTTCCCTCAAAACTATTTACCAGAGGGGGGGGGGGGGAAGCTTACAGGCACCATTTGTGTAGTTTTCATCTTTGGCACATCTAGCAACTCAGGGAGGGGGTTTTCATCAGGAAAACGGCAGGGGGTGGAAAAGGTTAAATCCCCTTCCAGCACAAAAGTTCGGATCTGAAACTGCCCCTGTGGCTATTATTCAATTATTTAAAACATAAAAACCAGAGGCGATTCAATCACAGATCTCCTGCCTTCATGCCCAGTAGTAGCACCTTTCGGTGTGGGTGGGTCTCAGAGTACCTGGAGCCAAAGACATGGAGGTTTATGGTGAAAAAAAACTACAACAGCCCCTCTCTGAGGCTTGGGCCTTGTCAATTACATGCGGGAAATCCCAGTGACACCCATTACTTACACTGGGGTGGAAGAGGATTTGCAAAACCTGAGGATGGACATGGGAGGGTGACAGAAGGCTTTGGCTCTTCACTTTCTGGGGGTCCAGAGCCCCTTTTCACCATGCCTAATACATCGCATAGCTTGGCAGCTGGGACCAGACAAATGAGAGAAGGGAAGGGAAAGAGTTAAAAAACAAAGGGAACGGCAAAAAAGCAGAGACAAAATCAAGGGAAGAGAAAAGGAATCAGACAGGTATGAAAAACATAGCAAAATCCAGAAGGGAAATGGGAGAAGCTTCAGCGTCCCTTTAGATCTGATACACCATCCCAGATCAGTAGTGTAGCTGAGGGAGGGGCGTCGTCGTGGTAACTGCTGCACAATGCCGCAAGGTGGCCCCTCCCACTCGCCGCCGGAGCCATTCCGGGCAGCAAAGGCAACGCGCAGGCGCTCTCTAAACCAAACCGAGTCTCCTGTGCATTGCCTTCGCTGCCCGGAATGGCTCCGACGGCGAGTGGGAGGGGCCACCTTGCTGCGTTGTGCAACATGTACTCCCCCCCCAGCTATGCTACTGTCCCACAGCCCAATGACAGTGCAACTTGTATTATGACTATCTTGCAAACATAGAAACCGCTTTTTAAACCTAACGTGGATATGAAAAAGTGCAGCCCTGTTCAGACATTATTCAAGGTGTGTGGGGTGTACCGTGGTACAGCGCAGGAGTGCATCCATTGGCAAGCCCTGCCCCCAAAACCACACTGCTCTATAGCTCCCCCCCCCCAGTCTTCTTGGGTACAGCGTTTGTGTGTAGAGGCAAACAACGTATCCAGGGAGAGACCCTCCCTGTGATTCAGAACGCTGCACTGTATCACTCTCAGTGATATGCACCCATTTAAGGCAAGGTCTTTGCAAAAAACACCCCATGAAAAACCACAAGGGCTTTACAGAGTTTCTGTCATGTGACAATTCCATGTTGCAGCTCCTGGGGGTGCCGCCTGCTACTTACGCTGGAAAGGAAGCGTGTTTGCAACACCTGAGGGTGGGCCGGCCAGAACGATGGAAGGCTTGGGCTCTTCTGCATCGGGGGTCCCAGAACCCTTTTTCACCATGCCTAACACATCAGATAGCTTGGCAGCTGAGGCGAGACGCATGCAGTGGGAGAGAGAAAGATGAGAAAACAAACACAGAAAAATACCAGAAAGGGGACATGAAAGCACAGTGGAGGGCTAAGAGGAGAGATGAGGGGAAAGGAACCAGCTCAAGAAAACCATCAGGATATGACTTACGGTGCAATCCTATGCATGTTCACTCAGAAATAAGTTCCATTGTGTTCAATGGAACTTACTCCCAGGTAAGTGTGCATAGAATTGCAGCCTTTGTCTCTAATTAGCTGAACCGTTTGGGAGCTCATCAGAGGTGAGCGTGTGGGAAAGGCCGCAGGGCTAATGAGGGGTTCTCCTTTTGGGGGAAAACGGCCACATAAACAGTTCCCTGGTTGCTTCTGCAGAAACTATAAGCTGGTTGGTATTCAGAATTCCTTAGGAGTGCCTAGTTTGTCCTAAAAATGACATGGGTGAGAGAGCAGAAAAGGTGTGAGTGAAATACTTTGAGATTCCCAGCATTTGTTCAGGATGGGAAGCCCAATTCAACCACCTCTTAAACTACCACTCTCTTTTTTAACTGTGTACACAAACTCTACAGGGCCCAGGATCATGGCCAAAATGCTGGAGAAGCTGCCAGGTCTCCTCAACAGCAGCTCCATCCGGCAGTCCCTGGTATGCTACTTACGCTGGCCAGCTACTTACGCTGGACAGGAAGTCATTTGGCATGCTACTTACGCTGGACAGGAAGTGGGCTTGCAACAGCTGAAGGTGGAAAGGGAAAAGTGATGGAAAGCTTTGGCTCTTCTGCTTCTGGCGGCCCAGAACCCCTTTTCACCATGCCTGGGATATCGGAGAACTTGGCAGCTGGGACGGAAGGACAGATGAAGGAGGAGGAGAAAGGCGTGAAAACAAACTTGAAATGGCAAGGAAATAGAAGTACTCAGAAGAGATGCTAGAGAATGGAATTGGGACAAGATGGAAGGCTTTGGGATCCCTTCTGCTATGACACCCAAGTTCTTGGCATAGTCACAGTCTGATATTCTAGAGACGTTTTATGGGAGCAAAGAACCTTATCGCTTAAAAAAACAACCCACTTGAAGTTTTCTTCCAAGAAAGGTCGCTAACACACATGGCTGGCAAACTGGATCCACCCCAACAAGACCCTATCATCAGCCCACTGTATAGCAATGTTTTCTGTGCTGGCCTGTCATCTTTTTTTCAGACCTGATTTTGGCCAATCTTTTTTGTCACTTAAAACGCAATTGGCTGCCCATTCCTTTCCGAGCCCAATTCAAGGTGGTAGTTTAAGAGGTGCAAACAATTCAACCTTTAAAGCCCTATACGGCATTGGACCAGGGATACCTCAAGGACCACCTTCTCCCATACAATCCGGTTCGTCCCCTAAGATCATCTGGGATCATCTAACCCTTCTTAGGATACCACGGCCATCTGCAGCCAGAGGGATGGCAGTAAGGTGTAGGGCCTTCTCCATTGTGTCCATCCTTTTTTTCCACTAGTGTGAAATAGCAATAATATAGGTCTACCTTAAATGCTACCTGGAACCATCGTTTTAATTAATCTTCTGTCTATACTTTCGCAGATTATCATGACGTGACCAGATTTCAGAGTTAAAAATTAACATATTGCCGGGAAACTCCGCCGTTGGAAATATTTACTTTAAAATTAAACAAAAACTGATGTTACAAGCTTGACGTTTCGCCACACACATTTGTGGCATCCTCAGAAGGTTTCTGCAATAGTTTACTGCTCCAGTACAGAAGACTGACGGAGTTTCCCGGCAATATGTTTTTTTTTTTTTAAACTCTGAAAGCTTCGGTCTGTTTGTGGATAAACAGATCGTAGATAAGCAGTGCCTCAGCAAGACTAAAGGGCCCTAGTGTGGACACCACCATAATTTAGTTCAATCTTTTGCAGGTCTCTGAAACACCCCTTGCTAGGCACTGTTTCCAGAAAACACCCACCCCTCAAGGAGAATCCCATAGCCTTTCGCAAAGATGAGGGTAGCAGTGCGAGGTCCAATGTAAAAAGCCGGAGAATCGATGAAAGCCCTCTAGGACTTTGCGTCAAATGAACCATCCAGCGCTGCAAACCCTAGTGACTATCCAGTACTTACTCTGAGGAGCCAGAGGATTTGCAACAACTGGAGATATGCAAGGGGACGTGACTGAAGCTTTTGACTCTTCAGCTTCTGGGGTCCCGGAGCCCCTTTTCACCATGCCTAATACTTCAGACAGCTTGGTGGCTGGGATGGGATGGGGATACCAAAAGGGAAGGAGAGAAAGAACACAAATGTAATGGGGGGAAAAAAAAACGACAGAGGAATTAACAAAGTCGAGAGATGGGTTAGGAAACAGGCACATTGGATGAAAAGTGTCCATTAAGCCCTATCTAATGCATCCCCCCCATGACCCAATGTGTGAATTCTTATATGTCCACCGTAACTCAACAGTGTGCTTGGGACACATTGTCAGATGTGGTTCAGATGGAGTGGACGGCGGTGGCCTGGAGCCCTTGAAACTTACAAGCAGCAGCGATAGCAGCAGCAGGAGACAGTGGCGAAGTCTGCAGACTAGGAGGCAGTTCAGGAGCAGGTCCTGGGTTCAACTGGCCTTTTACAAGCTCACTATCCGTGGTCTTAACTGGGGGGGAGACAGGTGAGAGATGGAAACAAACAATAATAATAATAGAAAGAAAGAAAAAAGACTCCAAGGGAAAGGGATAGGTTTGGTGGGAGAAATGAGGCGTGAAAGGATGGGAAAGCAGAATGCATATGCAGGCAAAAGGAAAAGGATGGAGAAATTAGAGGAGAAAATATACAGGCGAGGGCAAGGTAACTAGGGGTGTTGACAGGGAGTACTAACAAAACATGGCATTTGTAGAGTGCTTTTCTAGGGTGCTCAGAACAGTATTACAAGAATCTTACAACAGATCTCTATTACTACTCCTAATTTTTTTTTTTGGGGGGGGAGGGCAAGGAGCCAGGATGGTGTAGTGGTTTGGGAGTCAGACTTAGACCTGGAAGATACAGGTTCAAATCCCCACTCAGCCATGAAGTTTCCTGGGTGACCTTGGGCCAGTCACTATCTCTCAGCCCCACCTACCTCACAGGGTTGTTGTGAGGACAAAAAGGAGGGGAGGAAATATGTACACCACTCTGAGCTCCTTGGAGGAAGGGCAGTATAAAAATGTGAAAAATAAATAATAAATAAATAAATAAGGTAAGAGACAAGCTCTTCATGGAGAGTAAACGCACGAGGGACTCTGGAATTATGCGGCTTAGGCCTCCCCACCAATGGCACATGCACCAGCCCCTTCCCATTCTCCCTGTTTTTGTCTGCAGACAAACCCTGAACGTAAGGAGAGTTTTCCCCCACGATTGGAACCCCGGAAGGTTCTCATGCAGGGACACTCCCCCTGGGCTTAGCGCTCATTTCTGCAGACAGAAGAGGGGAGGGGCTAGTGTGCACATCATTGGCAGGGGGCGGGGCTAAGCCACATGACTACAAGGAGCCCCTCATGCATTTGCTTCCTGCAGAGAACAAATGCCACCAGTCAACCAATGACTTGGCAAGTGAGCCGAGATCGAAACCCGGGACGCCAGGCCCATAGCTGATGGTGTCAACTACAGACAATCAAGGCACCTGCGATATTATTACCTGCTCACGAGACCTCAGAGTGGATGCAGATAATAAACACTGGTATGCTTGGAGCCCTTTAGAACTGGAAGCAGGAGAAATTGTCATCTAGAAAATTCTACAAGGGAGACTAGGGCTCCCTGCATTTCACGCTTTCTGGAACCTCTAGATCAGCTCCCAATCTGGGGCCAACGAGAGGCAAATCTTCTAGACCACACTGGGTAAGCCTGGCCTCTCCACATATATCTCTTTGTCCAGCTAAGGAGCAGTAAACCATTGCAGAAACCATTTACTTCTGCTGCACTCCATTACAGCAATGCCCCAAGTAGCCAAGAACAAACGGAGTCCTTTCCTCCACAGAAATATTTTCCAGGACTCAGAGCTGCACTGCATCAACCTTAGGAGAAGATACTTGAAATCAAAATAGTGGTTTATGTACAAAGAAAAGGGAACACGAACACGAACACGAACACGAACACGAACACGAACACGAACACGAACACGAACACACACACACACACACACACACACACACACACACACACACACCTTAACATAAATAGACCAACAATCCAATCTTCCTTTTCTTTCCAGGACAAAAGAAACCACAGCAACAAGCAACCATTGTATTTAGAATTCTCTGTAAGCTCAGCGAAAAAAGACGACGGACATCTGCATTAATAGTTGCTAGACCTGCCAACCAAGGCCAACCCAAGCACCTCTATCACACAATATGGAAAGGGTGCTCCAGCACCCCCTGTAGGTACTACAAAGGAAGCACTCCGAACACACACTGCTTCCGTGGCCCTCCTGAAGATATCATTGTCTCAAGCACTCCTTTGAGTCACTTGTGCAGTAGGGCTAGCCCTGCTGTTTGCTTAACACCAGGAAGACCACTCAAGCCCACTCTCCAATTGTTTCTTCAAACTGAACAGATGTGGCCTATTTCCAAAATTATTGCACATCATGAGGACTAAAAACATGGGCTTTTTTAAAAAACAAAACCTGAGATTTGCTGGTCACTGTACCTGAAATAGCAGGGTGTTACCTTTGGTTTCTACTACAATTAAAACAATTATATAGGGGGAGCAGATACAAAGGTTCTTCCTGCTTTAGCACATTCACAAAATGATCCTGAAAAAAGGCTTAAAAATTAAAGCTTCAAGCTTTACTGTACTACAGTAATTACTTGGAAAAATCTACTGAAAATCTTTTGACTTCCCTCCCTTAACTGGGCCACATATTTTAAAAAAATTCTTTTATATTTAATAATAATATTTAATAATATTTTTAAAACAAGAACTGATAAAAAAACTCAGTGACAAACACCAACTTAGAAGATGCTTCCCCCTTCAATGCAACATATGCATGTACGAAGTATTTTTTTTCTTCAAAATCACTGCTATTTTCATATGCAAATGCATGCAGATTTAATGACTGATCAATCAAGTAAAACTTGTAATGATTCACTATCTAAGACAGCAGTCCTGTGCGTGCTTACTTGGAGGAGGTACGCCCCATTGAATTCAGTGGGACTTACCGTAGTTCTGAGTTGATGGGCAGAGGACTGTATAGCACAATTTTTGAAAAATTGGGTAACAACCTGGCTTAAACGTTGCTACAGACGCAATGTGCAGATGACAATAAACCAGGGAGCAGTGCCATCTTGTCAAGAGAGGGCGCTGCCTTCCACTTTCTGTGTATGTTGTCACGGAAACATCTCCTATCATAACTGCATTTGCTTCCTTGCTAATGGACATTTGTGAGGCAAACCAGGATGGTGTAGTGGTTTGGGAGTCGGACTTAGACCTGGAAGATCCAGGTTCAAATCCCCGCTCAGCCACGAAGCTTCCTGGGTGACCTTGGGCCAGTCACTATCTCTCAGCCCCACCTACCTCACAGGGTTGTTGTGAGGACAAAAAGGAGGGGAGGAAATATGTACACCACTCTGAGCTCCTTGGAGGAAGGGCGGTATAAAAATGTGGAAAAAAAAAAGCCACCTTCCGTTCTCCAACCTGCAACGCACAGATTTGCCATCCCTTCCCCAGCAAATCAGGAAGGAGTTGGAAGCATGGAAAAAAAAACACTGGATTATCTGCCCAAGAGGGGAATTGCAAAAGGCCACAGGTCCACCACTTCATAAAGCACCATAACGCTTCAAAACTCAAGAGTGCAACAAGATTCATATATCGAACAGAGATTCCTAGAGATCTGTATTCTAGGATCCCTGAGAGGAAAATGCATTTTATAAGGTTTATTATTTGGGTATGAAAATGATATTAGATATTTTTGAAAAAAAATGTTTTTCTAGAGAAAAATCTCAGAAATGAGCTCATCCCAAAGTGCTAGAGGCTCGTTTTCCTTCCATCTTCTTTGACTGGAACACTCTTGCAAAGTTGGAGACCCTCTTGTGGGGGGTGGGGAAGAGACTAATGAGCTAGAAATATCAAAGGGGGGTTGATGGGGAAAGATGCATTTTTACAGTAAAGAAGTAAAAAGCAACTGGACTCCATATCAGCTGGAGGTTTTTTTTTAAAGACAAGTTCCAGCAAGCCATGGTATTGCAAACTTGAGACTGAGATCACTGGGCAAGTGTTGTGGTCTGTATCCCGCAGGAATATCAATTGCATACTGTATGTAAGTGACTCTCCTGCCAACCTAGCAGTTCCAAAGCATGTTAATGCGAGTAGATAAATAGGTACCGCTTGTGGGAAGGTAAACAGCGCTCCGTGTTCCAGCCGCATGCTATGCGCTGCGGCAAGGAGAGTCATGCCGGCCACATGACCACGGAGGCGTCTTCGGACAACGTTGGCTCTTCGGCTTTGAAATGGGGACGAGCACCACACCCTAGAGTCGGACACGACTGGACTTAATTGTCAGGGGTCACCTTTACCTTTATGTAAGTGACTACGTTTCGCCTTCAAGCCTATGAAATCCCTTCACCACTGACCCCCCAACGTGCCGTCTCCTCTTACCAAACTCTGCAGCAGGCCCACGTTCTCCCACCCGACCCCACATCCCCCCATTTCTCCCATGTGTGTTTGCATGGCTTCCATGGACCATCTATGGTAAAAGACCCAAACTCTTGGGGGCAGGTGGGCGGGTTTCCTTTACCAGCTTTACATCTCATGAAATTCTGACTCTGTGGCTGACCCCTTCGAAAGCGTTACCTTTCGTGTCCTCATCCTCGATGGTGGTATTTGTGCTGTCGGATGATTCCTGTGGAAACATACAGGGGCAGGAAAAGGAAAGACAAAACGTTAGTGGCTCTGGTTGGAAAGAGATGTCTGAGGAGAAGTCCAAATTGCACACCGGGGTCTCCTATCCAAAGTAAGGGTCCAAATGAATGAGAAGAGAGACCAGAGAGTGGAGGGAAATGAGGGGATTGATTTATACCTCCAGCATTGTCACAGCCTGTTTTCTTCTCTTTTAGGGCCCTTCTGTTCACACTAGAACTCTGGCTCCTTTCCTTTAAAACCGTATCTCATGCCTCTTCCTATTCAAATGGATGCTTGAAAATCCTCCCCCAAGAAGAGCCTGAGCTTCCCTTATACATGGGGGGGGGACGAGTCCCCTTGGAGCTGGTGGGGTCCACTTGGAGCTCCAAGTGAACTTGGAGCTGGTCCATAGGTTACGATGATTAAGAATAGTTTTCTACCGTGTTTCAAGAAAAAAAAAAGTTTACAAAGCGGTTTAACATCACAAGATCAATACGAGGATGGAAAACCGAAGTTGCACTGGCTTTGCCCGCCTTATGTGCAAAGGGGGGGATCCCATAATTCACATCCATGTGCCCCCAAGACAACCTCTGGAAGCCACAGTTTTCAGAAGAGGTTTGATGTCTATTGACTACACTGGATGACCCTGTAGAAGCAAGGCGAGGATAAGCGAAAACTATCGCTTGTATGTACGTGCCAATGTTGGCTCTTAGCCTCCAAGGCCTTAATGATGGAGGAGACCTACCTGAAGCAGGGCACTGACTCACTTGGTCACCTACAACAGCATAAGCTGCCGTCCTTGCTTGACTAGCACGGCTCACAACAGAAAGTCCCTTCCTAACCCTTCAGCAGTTATCAGGAGTGATTCTTCCCCTCCAGCAATATCTAATTCTGTAGAGGAAATAAAAGTAAGGCCTTAACAGGTAGGAACAAAAACAGGGTAATGCCACCGGCCAGGAAGATGCTACGAGCAGCGATGCTGAAAAAGGCTGCAGGCAGAAAATCCATGTTCTCGCCGTTGGGTCGGTTTTCATTTTGCTTCAAGGGTACCCATATGTTCTGAGCAGTTGGGATGTAAAGTCCCAAAGATCTCCAGAACTCCACTGGAATATACTACACAGCGCATGTTTTTGCTCCCAGATACACTTGGGAGAGCAGCGAGCACATTCTCTCTATCCTCACTTATTAAGGGAAGCAAAGCACAACTTGACATCTCCTCCAGAACTAATAGAGAAACCGGCAACATCTTGCCAAGACAGCAAAGCAATTGTTCATCTCTCATCCCCTTCCTTGACTTCACCGAAGGAACAGGGTCAAGCCTCATCGCAGCAGTCCTAAATCACAGCTGAAGAAGAGAAAATGCACAGGGAGAGAGAACACTTGCCCTCTTAGTATCTGTCTCCATAAAAATACAAGAAGCACATGTTTACTCAGAAGTAAATCCCACGGAGTTCAGCGGAACTTATTTTCTAGTAAGCTTGCTTGGGATTGTATGCTTACAGCAAAACGAAACGCTGCAAGTAAAACACATGTGTTTCCAAAAGTCTCCGTCATTTTCTCTCCCCTGCAGTGGGCTCTGGAATCAGAAATTACTGTAAGCACCTCTTATTTCCAAGTTCACACATGCCCCCTCCACCCCACATTCACGTGGCTTCAGGCTCTGAACATGTGTTAGCCAAGGCAACATGTAGTTCTGCCCGTATTTCACCTACTATTGTGCTTTTGTCCACATGAAGGTCAGAATAATTTCAGTAATAGGTCAGTCGCAAAAGGGCAAAAGTATTAGGGCTGTTCTCCTTATATGTTCTCAAATTATGCAGAATGAGGGCCTGAATTTTTGTCCCCCCAAATGAACAAGCTCTTGCTTATGCCTATAATGACATTTTTTTTTTTTTTTAGCTTTGGCAAGATGGATGCCGACTCTGGCTAAACTATGTTGCCAGACACTTAAAAAAAATATTTTTTTTTTGCCAGACACTTTAAAAAACACAATTGCCTTAGAAATTTTTTTTTAAAGGGCTGTAGGGTACAGAAGATTTTCATTGCTCGCCTGGGATGGTAACCCTGCATAACTCAAATTGCTGAAAAACTCTGAAAACAGTGAAGTGGGGGGAAATCCTTGTAGCTTCTCCCATTACAGACCACATTTGTGTGATCTCTGCTGAAGAGGATAAAAATACAGCTGATTTAACTTTATATTTTGGTGCTCGCTAACATGCGATGAAGGTTTTTGTGGCAAAGTTTCTTTGCATGATTGAGAATGCAGGGAGG
Source organism: Plestiodon gilberti rubricaudatus (assembly GCA_026170595.1). NCBI lineage: Eukaryota > Metazoa > Chordata > Lepidosauria > Squamata > Scincidae > Plestiodon > Plestiodon gilberti. The sequence goes on from JANXHW010000012.1 coordinate 13,875,841, forward strand.
GAGTAGTCATAACCTTCTGGCTACTAGAGAATTATGACTGTTGGGTACTCTCATGACAAAAATAATGTTGTCAACTGAGACGTTGACAATCCTGGAGGGACTGCCCAGTGTAGACCACACAACAGCCTCCCCCCTGTAGATAAGAGCTGACCTACTAGGGAGAAGAGAGAATCTGTGGTCTGTCCTTCTGGTCAATCAGAATGCAAATACAGCTTTATTTTCTCATGTCTGTGCATATGTCACGTCTTACGTCTTCTCCAAAATAGAGGAAATGTTATACAGAACCAACATTATGACATTTTCTTAACGTTCGTCTAAAGCAGGAAACATTCGGTCCAAGGGATTAAACAAAGAAAAAGGAAAGAACCGCCATTTTGGAAGTTTGTTTGTTTGGTTGGCCTCTGTTCAACTCTAGGCATTTCCGGACCAAACTTTTAACTCTAGTCGTCTTCCCCAAGCTCCGTTTAAGGGCTATGCCAGATGCACTGAGTGAATGGGCTTGAAGAGGAAGCATAAACGTTAACAAAACAAAAACCAAACCCCTGCAGCAGAGAATGGGTAAGAAATGCAGATTTGGGGTGGTGGTGGGGAGGGCTGTGTCCGAGCAATGGATGAATGTGGCATGGAGTAAATGCGTCGGTCCTCAGCCAAGCCGAGGTCTTGAATTGGTCTTGTTGGTCTGCCTGGCTGCGTTCTTTCAGTTCAGAATGAAGGAGCTCAGTAGCGCTGCACTCTACAGGTGGGCCCCTATATCCACTGATTCGCTATCCACGGATCGTGGGGACCCCCCCCAAGCTTTTACATTTTTCCCAGTAAGCTTCGTTTCTTCCTTAAAGAAACAGGAGAAGGCTGCTTATTACAGGCAAGTAGAATGAGACTAAGTACTAGAGAGGCTTTGCAAGGTTAACAGAAACCTTGCAGAGCCTCTCTAGGACTTAGTCTCGTTCTACTTGCCTGCAATGGAGGCTGCTTCTCTGTTTGTTTTAAGGAAGAAACAAAGCTTGCTGAAAGAAAAATAAGAGCTGGGGGGGGGGCAAGCATGCCTGCCTGCAGGGGAGACAGGGTGGGGCCCCCTCAGGAAACCATGGAGGGGGTGTTCGCTCTTATCCACGGTTTCAAGTATCCACGGAGGGGCCTGGAACATATCCCCAGCGGATATGGGGGCCCACCTGTACTTAGTTCCTCTGGGGTCAGAGTAAAGGCTCTCTTCCCCATTCTATCACCCAGAGCAAAAAGGCCCAGATGCCTCACCCTCCCAAAACACACACATAGTTCCAGATGGTAATTGAGACAATTAACCTTTGCCCCCACTGTTTCTTCTGCCCTCTTAACCCAACGTCATCTGGCTTTTTGCGGGAATGAAAAGTACTGGAGCAATGTGTGCGCGGGAACACACAGCAGGCAGGGAAAGCTTGGCTGAAGACATTTCACCTCCCTCTCCAAACAGGCAAAGAGCCACTCCTTCATGATTATCCAAGGAGCTGATTCCTTTTAGATCAGAGCTGTCCCACCATTCCTGGAGTTGAATTGGGGGGGGGGTGAAGGAAGGGAGAGCGAGCGGTAATGGCTAAAAGGCAGTTCCATCTTCTTGAGCATATACGGACTCTCCAGGAAGAGTAAGGCCCAGAGGAAAAGCTTAGCAGAGTAGCTGCAAATCTAAACGATCTGGAGTGTCTCTCCCCAATGCACTCCAAAGAACAACACCCTTCACACACGTCTGCCAGAGGATTTTATCTTAAAGGGCGTCAGACACAGTGAACTAGACAAAGGGGTGCAAAATCTGAGCCTACGGTCTGTCCCCAGAGGTGAAGTCACACAGCTGTACAATGAGCAGAAAGTCCATTTTTATCCAAGACCACAAAAGGGCAAACTGAGGAGAAGGAAAGGCAGGCAAGCAGTACCTTAATGCAGTCCACTGGGTTATGGATAACGGTGGTTTGAGGTTCCTACAGAGGAAGGAAAGATGAACCAAAGAAGAACAAAAAGGAGAGGAGGAAAAAAAAACGAAAGAAGAGGTAAAAAGAACGTGTGATAATTGGAAGAGAAGGGGAGAATGGGGCAGAAAGTGGCAATAAAAATGTGGAGGGAAGGGAAGAGGGTGACGAGAGAAAGACCCACATAAGAGCAGGGAGGGGAAACAGAATGGAAGGGAAAAAAGCAAAAGGCAATTAGTTCAGCAAAAGGCAAATGATTAACAAACAGAAAGTGGCAGAGTAAATCAGGAAGAGAAGAATCGAAACTGGATTTTCCATGAATGGAACCAAAATCATATTCAACCCCCATGGCAAGGTTGTCGTGAGCCCCTTGGAAATGGAGAGCGCCAAACTGAACTCTTGAATCAGCCCTTCTGCAAAGCAAAGAAACCACTGTGATAGGGAGGAATGGGAGGGAGTGCCAGAAGAAAAGAAAATGGCAGGAATGAGCTCCCCATGGAGGTGTCGCTATCCGTACCTGGGCGGTTAACATCCCAATACTGGCGCCAGCGGAGGTCAAAAGAAAGGGAAAGCAAAAGAAGAGCCGAAGGTTCCTTGATAACATCCCCTGGTCTGGCTGGATTACTCCGTAAGCACCGAAGACAGTTTGGAATTCTGAATGAACGCGGAGCCCCTTTCGGCAAGGAGTTGCTCCATGGCCGGCCCATAGCTTGTACCTTCTGCCCGTAAGAACTAGCAAAAGGGATCAGGTACCAGACAGCACCCTTTGAGGACTCCTTCTGACCTCACTTTGCTGTGCTGACTCAGCACCTTAAACGGCAGAGAACTTACCTTTTGCACTGAGATGGTGGTAGAAACACTTACTATGCCTTAAACGCGTACAAACCTGGGGAAACTGGCCTGCGAGGACAACTACAGGTGACCCACCGCAAAGACTTTCTTATCGGGCTCCCCCCCCTTTTTGGGGGGCAACTGGGTTAGGGTGGGAGCGGCTTTGTTTTTCTCTGATCAGCAACAGCCTTGTGCTAAATGATGGTGCACAATTTGCTTGCCTGGCATTGGCCAGGTGCAAAAAGAGGACAATGCCTCCGACAAAGTTGGGCACACGGTAGAAAAGGGACGTGCCGTTCGTCATGCAGATATGAGAAAGACGCATTTGCCGTCCTTCCCTTTCCTACACAGCTGTTAAAGAACCGAGGCTCTGTCCCCTCCGTTGTACCTGGGGGTCACGCTGCTCGTGGAGAGAAAGAGCTTGAAAAATCAGCCCAAAGCTTCTGAACAGCTGAGATCTAACTCACAAATACAAAAATATTTTAGCTAGGAAGCAGTACGTGAAGGTAGGCAAAATACATACTCGGGGGGGGGGGGATAAATGGCTGCATAGGAGTTTTCTTTCCATGCGCCTAGATCTGCAGTCCTAATTAACTTGGGAGTACAACTAGACGGTGGGAAATCTGTAGTTCGTTCTAGCACATTTTTTGTCCTTCCAAAATGCCATTGTGCAAAGAGCAGCTGACGGCAATTCAGATTAGAAAAACAGCACAGTGTGTGTGTGTGGGGGGGAAGGGTTGAAACCCTCTTCCCCCAGCACCCTAGTGCTGATGTCCGTAGGTCCTTCTACAGCTGCATTTAATCGTTAAATAAACGGTGAGATCCAATCACGAATCGCCTGCCATATTGGTTAGTTGTAGCCGAACGTGGAAGCGCAGCCCAGGCAAACCAGTGGATATACTTTTAAGGAAATATTTATAGAAAAGCAGTGTTTATTCACACACTCGCATTTATCCATCACACCTTTTGCTGTGTGCGCCCTTATATTCTAAAGCACTTTGACGGTGCTATGTTCATAAGTGAGCCAGTGTAGTGTAGAAGTTAGCATGTCAGACTAGGACCAGGAAGACCAGAGTTCAAATCCCCCCTCAGCTGTGAAGCTTAATGGGTAATATCTCAGGCCAGTCACCATCTCTCAACCTAACTGACCTCACGGGGTGGTGGTTGTTGGGAGGATAAAAACAGGCAGGGGAAAGAGTACCATGTACACCAGCCTGAGCTCCTTGGAAGAAGGGTAGGCTAAAAAGTTACTAATGTTAAACTAAGCACTTCCTAACAGTTTATTTCTGCAGAGACTTACTGCGCAATCCACCCAGAAGCAAGTCCCACTGTGGTCAGTGGGGCTTGCTTTCAGGAAAGCGTGTATAGGATTGCAGCCCTAGAACATCAGTTCTTTCCACGCGCCTAGATCTACGTACATTAAGCAGTTTGGGGGGCACTCCAGCAAATACGTATGTCGAGGCTTTCTTCAGTCACACAGTGGTAGTGTTATAGGGAATCATTTAGTAGCAAGAAGCAATATTAAGAATAAAGATCAGTTCAGATCTCCCCCCCCCCCCCCCGGTTATTCCAAAATAATGCATCTTCCCCGTGACTGATGCACATGATTTAGATCAGAAACATATCCAGTTGCCTTATACCGAGTCAGGTCGTTGGTCCATGTAGATCAGCACTTGTCTACGTTGACTACTAGAGGAATCTATCTAGGGCTTTTCCCAGCTCTACCTGGAGAATTGCACTAGAAATGCAATCCACCAGCATGCAAACCAGAAGCTACAGTTTAGTCACGCCAACGAGTGGAAGCTGCTGCCCCAATTTAGCATTTAGGCACACAGAAAATCAATGTGCTTGCATAACTAAAGCAAGACGGGTAACTGGCGTTGGGCCGAGCTGGAGGTGGAGGGTTCATGCAACGTGTCTCGACTCCCAGGCCTGTTGGCATCCCTTGCAAAGACGAAACACTGGAGTTCCCCAAACTTTGGTAGCAGTGCAGGCAGAATATCAATCTTGAGCATGGAGAGAGGCCGGCAAGACTCTCCTTTGTTGCCTGTTTGAAGGCACTGGGCACAAGCCAACGGAACAACACTTAAAAGCTCGGTCTGTAAAAAGGCTGGCCCCCTACGCACCCCCATCACCCGCAGTCATGGTAACCAGCACTACCTGTTCTGGAAGCAAGGCGCTTGCTGGCATGGAAAGCAAGACACCCCGATTGGCTTTGTGAAGAATTAAACAAAGCTCAGCGCGACACTTTCTGAAGAAAGTCGCTTCTCTTCTGAAAAGGCTGGAACTGTGGGTGGGGAATATCTGCTGGGGATACAAGGGAGTGAATGGATGGCACATAAACGCTGAGCTCCTTTTCAAGTTCTTTCCCCCAGTAGTTCACTTTGAATTGGAGTATTCAACCAGCTCCTTCCTAATATTTAAGGCACCACAAGGGGTTCTAGCCATTGAAGTCATTGAGGGATTTGGCCTCTTCCCTTCAGCCGAGCCAAGATTTCTCCCAACGGATAACTGGTGAATTGGGCTGGAAAATACTTCCATTTCATGTAATCGAATGCCCTGTTTTCAGCCCTGTTTCTCTAGAGGAGCAAATATTTGTTCCCTCTGAACCATCGCGCAAGTTTTCTGTCGCTACCACCACACTGCATCTAAAGAACTTGCCAAACCTCCCCAAACTCATATTATCTTCGGGGAGCATTGCATGCTGGGAAATCCAAATTGCATGCTGGGAAATCCAAATTTCCACAGAGCTCCATCAGGCTTCATGCTATTCAGAAAATATCAATGTAGTGCAGTGACTGAATAAGACCAAAAATTATCCCCAATTTTACCAAATGTTTTCCTCCCAACGTGGGGAAAAAACCCATGTCTGACATAGTTTGGGATTAGGAATTGCCAACAATAGCATTTCTTCCAACTAGGGCACTGAGTGTGCTATGCACTCTGAAAGGAATAATTTATGATACAACTATTCCCCCCCCCCAAAAATGCTCCTTTTAAAGCCATGAAAGCAAATAAGTGGAGCATGACTGCAATAAATGGTCATTTGTCATTACCCCCCAGCAAATATGTTTGCTGAAAAGGCGTGCAAATAAGAAAGGAGAGCTATCGAGGCGAAATGGGCTCCACAGCCTGAAGAAGGTCATCATATACTAGATAATGGCCATACAGAACAGCCCACGTCTTAAGGATGCTGCCTGCAAAATTCAGTGTTCTCTCCATTCTAAGGAACAATTCACATATTCATTCGTTCAACAATGGATATGCGCCATTGCTCCAGTTCCAACATGCGCACAGGAGAAGGACCAGAATGTGGGGGTTGAGCGGATGTTTTGCATGCAGAAGGGTTCACTCCCCGGCACCTCGAGGTAGGGCTGAGAAAAAATCGGCAGAGGCGTCATTAGGGTTTGCGTCCCCTGGTACGAGAGCGCATCGCGTCACCCAGTGGTGTGTCACCACCCTTAGAAAAGATTTATGAAAAACTAAGTGCTCACCTTGTGCAAAATCACCTGTGCCAAAGCTGACTAACAAACAGTCGGAATGTTTTGCAACAACCGCCAGGGCAACGAAGAAGTCTTGTTGCACCTTGAAGCAGGGCCATTCAGAGGAATTTTATCAGGGGGTACAAAGTTTCTTTTGGGCCCCTTCTTTGCATATGAATTTGGCTCTCGGCCCCCCTTTTTGACCCATTTTTCGCCTGGGCCCAGGTACAAATGACCCAATTTATTTCTTCAGCACCAATCTCTTTCAGCATCCACCTAAATGTGGACTACAGTCCATATCCGATGAAGCGGATTCTGTTTCCGGAAAACTGATGCTGAAATGAAATGGTTCGTCTTTAATTAAGGTGCAACAAGTCTTTCTGTTGCTTTTGCTGCAACAGACGGTCTAACAGGGCTACCCCACTGGGAATTTTCAGGGAGGGGTACCACCACACAGAGTAAGCAGGAAAAGCTAAGACAGAACTAGAGAATGGGACAGCAACCCAAAATTCCCTCCTCTATATTCATGTCTGTTTTATGCAAACACCAACTTTCCAGAATTACAGGCACGGATTTTTCCTCTTCTGCAGGTCTCTGTGTGACATAAGGTCAAGAAACTGGGGAAATGGTTCTATCATCCTACCAGGGCAGACATTCAAATTCTCTGCCCTTCAAAAGCAGCACCTGTAATTGTCTTTGCAGCCCCCTAAGCCTGTCCCCTACAGTTGATACACAATTCAGTGCATCTCATTAAAGCAGACCTCGCTTATAAATAGTTGGTCTCTAGGGACATCCTCTGCTTTTGCTTCTAGCCATCCTTGGCCTTGAAAACTTTGTGCCACTTTTATTTCGTGTGTGCCTTGCAAACAAAGAGATGATGGGGTGTCATTAAGAGGAGCTGCCTGTCCTTTTAGAGGCAAAGCACCTCTCCTGTCTCTTTGCTAAATAAGCCAGAAAGCTGGAAGAAGCCACAACTACCTGCCTTACTGCCTGAACTGTAGAAGTCTAAAATGTACAAACGCACTAAGGCTTTCGTGGCTGGGCGAATCTAAAATATATTTTAAAACATTGCTCGAGTTCTTGAACCATGGACTAGATGTAGGATTTGATCCCAATGTTTTGCTTTCAGCTGTGGAAAGCAGGGGTTGCAAGAAGTTAACAGCCTCTGCCTGTGTACCAGGCAGCAGATTTTTTAAAATATATATTTAGTCTGAAATGTGTTTCTAAATTACACTATGGAAGAAGATGGAATAGATTGGACCCACATATTCTAAGGATAGATTCGGTTTAATTAGTGTCTGAGTCTACGGTTCCCATAGATTAAAAACATTCATTAGCCCACTTAGAGAGCTAAGATGGACGTGTCCAACCCGCATGGTGGAGGGTGGTTGGACAAGTCTTCCTACCCTTTGATAGAGTTTGTGATTGGATGAAAACCAGCCAAGAGCTTGGTACTTTATTTTTAATATCCAGGTTAAAAACAGAAAAAAGATATATCATGGAAGGCAAGAACTGTGTGGTCAGAACGATAACTGCACTATGAACCGCACCATCTTGAGAAATGGAGGGTTCAATGAGTTTCTCTCACAGAATAACATTGTAAAAAACCCAATTTGGGGGGGGGGGAAATGGGGTTTATGGTTGGCCTGCCTATGTAAACCACCTTGAGCCTATGAGAAAGGTGGTATAGAAATACTGTAATAAATACATAAAATAAATATCAAGGGGGGGTGTCTCACTTCACCTTGCTAACACGATTGACATCGAGAAACCAAAACACGTGGGGGTCCTGATCGCATAGGGGAGCCTCGTCTACAAAAGGGTTATTCCGTGGGATGGAAGATTCTAACCAGCTTAGTGAAACACTCGCTAGTGGTTGGTTGCGCTGGTGTGGTTAAAATCATCCCACTATATACAGGAGCTGCTTCTCTCTCTCTCTCTCTCTCTCTCTCTCTCTCACACACACACACACACACACCACCCCGGTTCCTCAGGGGTACCTATGCTTTCAAAGGTGATGCAAAAGAATTAAGTCAAAGAATTCCCTTCATATAACAGCCACCGAAGGAGCATTCAAATCAGGTTTCCCTTTGCCCAATCACCTGAATTTAGGATATCCATGCCTAAATATGAAGCTCCTACCTCTGTGCTTAGGTGGCCCTGAAGTGTTCTAGACATTCAAATTAGTATTGGGTTGTATCCTAGGTTTCGTTTGCACAGTGCACTAAGTTGCACTGGTTTAACTACACAGGACCTACAGCCCAATCCTATGCCCTCAAGTCATAACCACATTACCCCAGGCAAACCACAGCGTTCCCACAATCTTTCACTGCAAGGACTGTATCGAAAAGACCCTTACCAGCGCGGCTGAAGGAACAGTCCCTTTCGGGCTGGTGACCCCAGTGGTTCCTTTGGTGCTGTTTGTTTGAGGCTGCAGGAAAGAAACACACACACGAAAAAAGAGAAGCTTCGGAAAGGGAAGCCAACCAAAGCTCATTCAACGCCAACCACCCACATTTTCATCGCGTCGCCCACTGGAGAAGGTGCAACTTACCGTATTGTCCCGAGTATAAGACGCACCTGATTATAAGACGCACCCTTAAAGTTTGGTGCTATTAAAAAAAATTAATTAAATCACTGGCATTAAATTGCAACAGTCTGATTATAAGACGCACCCCTAGTTTAAAAACTTAAATTAGGAGAAAAAAGTGAGTCTTATACTCAGACCAATACGGTATATGCAACTTATATAGGCAGTTGGGCACAAATTAAGTTCTGGTAGAGAGAGGGTAAGGAGTCTTTTGCCAACAGATATACAAAACGTCCAAAAAAGGCAAGAGGTCTTCCAGCATGTGGCAAAGCAGAATAGCCCAAGCCATAAAGACTATACAGACCGTTCTGTAAATTCTGGTCTGTTTGTTTTTCATAGTTTTGGGTTACGGAGTTGGACAAGCAAGACCACTATGCAAATACAATGGATTTCTGCTGTGAAAATGCACAAGCTATAACTGTCCCCAACTCTTCCCCCCAGGTGGACTCTTGGGCAAATCCCCGGAAGGATACTTACCTTCCCTCCGTCAGCTTTCTTGTTCAGTAAACTCTTAGCTGCTGCATAGGGAAGGAAAGAGGAGATTTTAGTGGAAACTCCCACAATGTCCTGAGACTTAATTTATGCTGCCTGAAGAGCCAAAAACACAAAAAACCCTAAAACACAAACTGCATTGATGCCGTTTCCTCCTCAAAATGGCTAAAAGGAGAGTCGAAAACAATGGGTAGATCCCAGGCTCTGAGACTGTAGGCAAAGTCCCAACATATCCCGAAGTCAGAAGTGGAGGCCAAGTATTGCAAATAGACAGCTTCCCAAAGGCAGGGAGGGGGAGTCAGGGGGGGGGCTGCAATACTTCTTGACCAAAGTGGCAGATTCCCTTTGTCGAATCGTCAATCATTTGACTCTCTCTCTCTCTCTCTCTCTCTGCCATTGGCCTGGACACATCTTGGTGTCTCCAAACTGTGTACAATTACAACAAAGAGGGAGCCTCTGTAGGACACAATGTTCGGCTTAGCAAAGTGGCATTTGAAAGTGGGGCAGCACCCTTCTCCAAACTGTCCCTCAATGCACCACTCGGCTGAGAGAAGACAATGCATGGGCCTCGCCTTCATCCATCCTTAGGCGACTGCATACATATTCATGAGGAATTATGTTGCCATTTCCATCTCAAACCAAGGAGATCCAGACTGGTTATCCACCCCACTGAAATCTGTGCAGACACTGTGCAATGAGAATGCGGGTTCCCTTGAACACTGGCACGTGGCCGTTCCTTCTGCATCCAATAGGCAGGTTCCCATCTCCCTTGACAGATAGGCATCCTCACAAAACAGTCACTAGCTACCCTTTCATTTTTTTTTGCACTCAACGCGCCTAAAAATGAGTTGCGGTCCACGTGTGCCTGCAAGCTGTCTCCAGAAGCTAGTCTTCCTTCTCAAGAAGAGAGACTAAGGCTGCAGTCCTATACGCACTTACCTAGGAGTAAGCTCCATGAAACTCAATGGGACTTACGGTACTTCTCCAAAGACATGCATAGGATTGCACTGTTTAGACGCACTGCTGACTGACTGATTTCTAAGCACCTTTCTCAGTAAGATGTCCATTTTGCCACTTCTGAGAGCTGCTATGTCTTGTTCCACACCTCTGTATTTTCTCGGATACATGAGAAAATGTTTCTGCACCTGCACTCCTTCTCCTTCCCTGATCTCCCCAGTTTGGAACTATTCTGCCTAACCCGAATACGAACCCTTTCTCTCTCTCTTGTGCCATAGCTTGGAATTTGCATTCAGAACAAAAACAGTACAATACAAACTCTCTGATCCAATTGGCTCAGCAGTCTTGGGAAACATCTGAATACAGTGTTCGGATATCTCCCCACTGTCTATGTCAGATCAGGACAGTGTAAAGGGCACGCAATTCAGATAATCGAGATTATACAACGGTGGCATTATTTCAGAATAGACCTCCTCCCCCTCTTTTCTTTTCTTTTTTTTTGGCTGAGGAGAGACCCAAGAGCGATATGGCAGGCTGGAGGGACTGAAATGAAATGCATGGCTAGGCTGGAGTGGGCAAGTGTGAGAAGGGTTTGGATACTATGGCGAGTGCGAGAAGGGTTTGGATTGAAATGCATGGAAACAGGGGTGTCTTATCATCCAGACCTGGTGAATGGAATTGTGAGGAGCTGGAAAAACCATGTGAGTGGAGCAGAACAACAGTTTCACAACATGTGGCTCTGTGTCTGGCCAAAACCATGTGGTGCCTACGGTATGATGCCTACAAGTTGCGACTGGTACATTTTCAAACATATATACACTGCCTCCAAATCACAACCAGTTCTCCGCTCCAACACGATGGCTCTGTGGAGAGATATTGACATCAGGACGACCATCTGCAGGACAAGAAGGCTCCTTATTTGTCTAGCCCCTGCACCTTATGAAATACCTTTTTATCCCACATCAAATCCAAATCAGCACAGGTAGTTATTTAAGGGCAGAACCCAACAAAAAGTCTGCTTACCTTACAGAAATTTACAGAGGAGGAAAGGCGAGAGAGACAGGCAGGTGAGAAGAAGGACCAGAGGAGGGGTGAGGAGGAGGAAGAGAGAAGAAAAGAGAGGGGAAAAAAAAAGAGAACAGTGTTGAGACGGGAAGCATGGCCTCGAGGGTGGAGGCCCCAATTGGACACCAAGGAAAAGTGAAGCAGCAGCGGCACCAGCACCACAAAAGCAGCACTACAAAGGAGGAGGAAATGATCCACACAATGGTCCACACAATCACCACACTAATGGAAGGATGGTAGCCCTGTGAGGTTGCGGCAGTCAGACCCAAAACGGACCCAATAAATTATCTTGCATTTTCTTGAATATATTGTCCCTCTTCCCTCTCCCACCTCCATCCTGAACTCACATCACAAAACCTTCTCTTTGGTCCCACGTCCACATATATTTGTGACCCATGTTAGTCTGTGAAGTCTCGGGCTTTATGATCTTTGAAAAGGAAGCCAAGTTGATTATGAGCATACGGCGGTCTAGTTTTCTGGGCAATCTTGAGGAGGTCCAAATTAGGGCTGCAATCCCATACACACTTACCTGGGAGTAAGCCCCACTGAAATAAATGGAGCTTACTTCTGAGCAGGCATGCACAGGATTGCAGTGCAAGGGTTTTAAGGCAACTTGCCAACGCTAGAAGAGCTACGTCGTGCCTGTAAGAGTGTAGCAGCCGTACAAACCAGGCCGCACGGAAATTGCAAGTCTATGGACAGCATTCGATCCCAAAATCCTGTTAGCACATAGGCACAGCATGTGAAGCAGCTGGACCCACTCGCTAGAAGAGGACCATCACTTCACCCAGCCCTCTCATCCCCACTGGCCTCGCCCAAGCATCCTGCTAAGTGCTTGTACCAGTTCTTGCAACGTCATTGAAATCCCATGCTACTGCAAATTTTGCAATGGGAAAATGTAATTTGATCAAAACGTGCACGCTGTCGTGCATTTATCATCATCAAAGAACTGGGAGTGCATTTTGTAGTTTTAGACGCGATTGCATAGGAACCTGTTTGTTCCACAGGTCACTGTCTCTGAGCTCCCCAAACGGAATCTCCATAGGATATCAATGCAGACGGGTATGCAGATACCCTGCATATCTTTCAGCACTTGGTAACTTCTCAATGAAGGTCACAAGTGGGACCCTGCGACATAATGTTGCAGTGTATTCCAAGCCCACAAGACAGTGTTTTCCAAACTTTTTCGACCTGCAGCTCCCTTGACCGTTGGCGACCATTGGCTGCGGCTCCCCATTTACATTATGTTGATGCCTGCCAACTGACATTGCACTGTTTTCCGTGGCACTCCGCGGCTCCCTTGGCTGGTTTCCGCGGCTCCCCTGGGAGCCGTGCCTCCCAGTTTGGGAACCACTGCCCTAAGAGGAAGAAGCAATAGTGGAGGCCTTTCCAGAAGGTACTTCTGTCTAGATTACTTTGCAGACTTATGAAATTGTTCAACCGGCAGGAGTATCATAGTGGGTGTTTTGTCACTCTCCCCTCTTCACTCCCTTTACCTGGGCCTTGCGATCTTTTGTTTTCAAACTTGTGCTATTGCTGAATTAAGTCCGCTCCCCCACCCCAATGAAGAGAGCCTGTTACATGTACCTTTGCTATCTATGGTGTGACAGATAGGCACAAGAGTAACTTCTCTTACTCTTGGGGGGTTGGGGGGTTCATCACACCTCAGCTATGGAGTGCTCTCCACCCAAGGCAGCCCCCACATGGCTCCATCTTTGACCAGTTTGAGACCTACGGCTAAAACTTGGTTCTTTGGGCTGGTGGTAGCTTGATTTGGCCCGGATATTAAAGTATCTCAGCGATGGCTACTATTTTGGGATACTGATCTTTTTCTCTCTCTTTTAAGTTTATATTTTTAAGTGATGGTTTTATGATCCACGATGTGTCTCACCTTTGAATATCAGAACGGATAGAAGTGTGGGACACATGGAATACATTTTCCACGGATAAATGTTACAACAAAAGAGGTATTAAAAAGACTGAGAGCTCTAACAAAACAAACCATTCACTCAAAAAGATTGTTGAAAAAATCATGGCCACTGGAGTCTTGACAATATAAGTTTTGGGGTTGAAAAGCCATGTAAAGCAAACAAGAGTTAAAACACCAAAACAAAAAATGTTGTAACTCCCGAAGGTGTATATAGCAACACAGTTCTTAGTCTCCCAACGTTTCATCCAGTACAATTGATTGGCTTCTAAGGATTCAGAGTATCCTGTAGATTCGGAGCATCCTATAGATTCAGAGCATCTTGTAGAAAAGCTCTTCTAATTGTACCACTGTATTGTTGGTTTTCAAGAGCTTTCTATAGGATGCTCTGAATCTACAGGATGCTCTGAATCTATAGGATGCTCTGAATCTACAGGATGCTCTGAATCTTTAGAAGCGCTAGTCAATTGTACTGGATGAAACGTTGGGAGACTAAGAACTTTGTTGTTATACAACTTCAGGAGTTACAAAAAAACACTGTTTTGGTGTTTTAACTCTTGTTTGTTTCACATGGCTTTTCAACCCCAAAAACGTATATTGTCAACATTCACTCAAAACTTAGGTCATGTGAAAGTTCAGAGGTCACCATGAACATGCCCCTACTATGCTACAACCCACTGGTACTAATGGCTTGTGTCCATTTATACAGCTCTTAATTATTCTCCCGCAGGATTTTCCATGACAGTGTCAGTTTCGTGGAGCACCAGTTTCCACTTTAAATCAAGTTCTGCCAGGAGTATGTAGGAATCCCGTGGCTCCTTTAGCAGCTGGGAGAAAATATGGCCTAGCTTAAACAGGCGGTAGGTCAGAATGCTGCTGGTATCATACGTGGAAGTATAAACCATTGTAATCTACTGCTAGCAATTTTCAAAACTCAGATCCTTTTCTGGCTGATAAAGTGTGTACATTTTAATATACTGTATTTCTTCAATTCTAAGACGCCTGTTTTTTCCCAGTTAAGCATTTCAAAAAATGGGGTGCGTCTTGGAATCGAAGGTCTCCAAAAAGCACCCCAAAATGCTATCTTCTTACTTACCGGGGCTTGGGGGAGCTTCAGGGAGGCCTGCGCGACCCTCTGCAGGCCTCCCTGATCTTCAGTTTGGCGAAAAATTGTGATTTTCGGCCATTTCCGATTTTTGTGAAGGGTTGTGCAGGCCTCCCTGAAGTTCCCCCAAGCCCAGGTAATGAAGGAAATGGCACTTTCTGGCGGGGCCAGAAACGCTAAGCAAAGGCACTCAGTCATTGTCAGCTGCAGTGCAGGACATGCTGGGGAGAGTTGGTGCTGAGCGAGTAGATTCAATGAAGGGAGGTGAGTCTTACAATCGATGGATTTTTTTTTTCCCTGCTGGTGGTACTGAAAGTAAAGGTGCGCCTTAGAATCGATGGCGCCTTAGGCTCGAAGAAATACGGTACATAAATAACTGCTTTTTGCCTTCACTAGTATGGAGTTTGCCTTCATCGCTCAGACTTTTAGTAGATTTTCTATACCCTTTTACACCTATAACCATTGCTTAAGCCCAGTGTTTCCCAAACATGTTCAATCTGTGGCTCCATTGACCATTGGCGCATTGGCCGCAGCCCCCCATTACATTATGTTGATGCCTGCCAATTGACATTGCACCGTTTTCGGAGAGGATTCTGTGGCACTCCGCGGCTCCCCTGGCTGGTTTCCGCGGCTCCCCTGGGAGCCACACCTCTGAGTTTGGGAACCACTGGCTTAGCCCCTTGAAAGTCCCATTAGGCAGAGTTAGATCTTTTTGCCTGCTGAACTGCCAACTCATCCCTTCTTCGCTACGTTGTAAATTTCCTCGGACAAATCTCTCCCCCAGAATTCTGGTCAAACCATCAAAAGCAGAATCGTTAAGGTGACTACAAGACACAGCAGTGGAGCCAGTTTCTCGAACATTTCAAAGCAAATGAGATACACAAAGGGTTTTACCAGGACAGCCTCCTCTGCTTCTCCGTCTCCTTTTGCACATGGCGACATCCTAGCGAGCACTTTCAGAGCGGCATCAACACTGGCTGGACTGTTCAGACAGGTCACGCCACCGCGGCCATGCAGATCACTCTCCCGCATGCAGACCAACATCAGCACAGAGATAAGCAGAAGCCCGCGTCCAGCTTCGGAGCAGAGCCCTCAACCGGGCAAGGGCCCGGAACATGCACCTGGGCGGCGCAACCTCATGCACAGTTCACCACGCAGACAGGGCAACGGCTACGACAGGCAAAGAGCGAACATCCACTGCAGAGAAACCTTGGCATGAAAAACGCATCCAGGGGACCCTGGCCAAGAACTGTCCGTGTTGATCGGCTATGGGGCGGAGGGGTGTTCCCACAGCTAGACCCTCTCTCTGTGGCACGTTGGCCCTAGTTTCCTGTAGCTTGAGCTGCATCAAGTCTTCAAGTGGATTTCCGCCATTATTTACCGTATTGGTCTGATTATAAGACTCACTTTTTTCTCCTAATTTAAGTTTTTAAACTAGGGGTGTGTCATATAATCAGGCTGTTGCAATTTAATGCCAGTGATTTAATTAAAAAATTTTTAATAGCACCAAACTTTAAGGGTGCGTCTTATAATCGGGTGCGTCTTATACTCGGGGCAATACGGTATTAGTAATCAACACGTACGTTTCGTTTTCGGGATACACGTGCTTTACGGTCCTCATTTCATCCATCTTCACAACTACACTTGTGCTACAGCTTTTGGGATTTTATGACCATGTTATTATTACTTAGCATCTGAAGCTACGACACGGGAGCCTCTGGAGGAATGTCAAGAGGACTATCGCTAAGGAGGGTCAGAAGAAAGCGGAGGAACACTTGTTGCTAACTGGTTAGATGAATGAGCCCAGACATTTGGACATCAGTAGGAACTCCCCAATGATCTCAGGATCCGAGCTTAGGACAGGCAGTTGCCTTAGGGCAAAACCACACGTTGACATGGAGTTGACATGCTTGCTTTGTCTTTTCTAAACCGCAGGCTGGGGGGCCCCAATCCAGTTTGGGATTGCAGCGTGGTGGATCCCCTGATGCTGCTATGGACTCCATCTGAATCATCCCCTTGCCCATGGTTGCTATTTTACCTGATGGGGAAGCCCTTGCTTGTGCCAACATCCACACTGCTCCTAGGGCAAACAGAAGTTAGGCAGGAGGTTTGGCTCAGTCGGGAGAGCTGCAGCCTTACATGCCTGAAGATCAAGGCCAAGGACGGCAGTTCGAGACTCCGTCGCCACTGACAAAGCTGCAAAAAAAACCTGCAGCTGGCACTCCGTGAGGGGGAGTTGCCTGTTAGTCAACGCATGTGAGGGGAATGCCAGAGAGAGGCCAGACCGTGAAAGGAAACACCTGGAAACAAACGTCCTACGAAAGATTAGGACATTTATTGTATTGTAAAAACCGTTCGGTTTAGAATTGCCTGCCTATTGTAAACCGCCTTGAATTAAAGTCAAAGGAGAAATCCAAAGACAAGAAAGGCGGTATATAAATACTGGAATTATTATTATTACCGGTATGTGTGATCCAGAATCAGGACCTTGGGGGGGGGGGCGCAAAGGGATAAGCCCCTCCATGCTGTGGTCCCAATTTGGAATGGGATACCTGTGGTTGCTATTCAGAGAAGAACAAGCACATCGGCTCCAAACAGGTGTCGTCTGGCCTGTATAAACAAGCAAAAAAGTCACAACTATCCCGAGATGTTAGCCCTTTTCAGATGTGAGGTGGGGTGAATGTGCAGTGTGAGGAGAAGTGGAGCGTGCCAGTCAGTCAGGTCTCCTGCATTCATTCTCTCCCTGGCCACATTCCTGGATGTCTATGTATTCAGTGCTTGTCTGAAGAAGGCAGTGTGGAACAACAGTGGGAGCGACTGGAATTTCAAAACATGGGGAAACCTCCTCATGTCATGGAAAAGCACCAAACACAGAGATGCTAGAGGGTATGGCAACGAAGCACATCAGTGCACAGGTGTAGTTAGTCGGTGCGCTTTCATTCCCCCCACTCCGTGTGTTTGCTCTCTCCCAGTCAGTCATGTCCAGAGAGAGCTCTTGAAGCCACAAAGATCATCGATCTTACTGCAGATGTTTCAAACATGCTCATTTTAGGCCACAACATCAGATGGCGCAAGCTCACACAGAGAGGACGTGAGCGGTGTGTGCAGCTTTCCACACCAAGTGGTTGATAGACCTGGTCAGTTCAGGGTGCTGTTAAAGCCTACCTTCTCCCCGCCAAGCCCAGGCTGCGCCGGTGTATGCCACAATGTGCTTAGGATGCAGCGACTGGCTCTTTAGGCTGGCCGCGCATACTTGCGCAGGATTGGGCTGTGAATTTGCAATGGCACATAGAAGCATGTGCCTTTATGGCTCCAAAAAACACAACTGCACACTACGGGGAGTAAGTAAATTCCATACGTATTCCTATATGCATGTATATGAATAATATATGTATCTGTATAAAACATACATGCTCCAGTAAGTGTGATCTAGCCGGTAGCCAAGCCCTTAATGTTCTGGAATCGCTGAAAACATATTGAGGACCATCTGCCTTCGTTTGGAGAAGCACCGCCACAAAAAGTGTGCC